>NC_051165.1:175166157-175858657 GCF_013339725.1 Rhipicephalus microplus | reverse complement strand
CTTCAAGTACTTTTTCATGGTAAGAGCAGTATTTATTGCACCGGTACCAAACTCTGGTGGGAAACGCTGTGTGATGCTTGCTTGCATTTGGGGACCTGTTTACGAAGATTCAGGAAAGAGATCTAGAGGGAGACGATAGGAAAACGGCAGATGCAAGGTTATTAGGTGCGAACCGTATTCATGGTCGAGCTCTTCAAGCTCAATCCGGTGTGCGGCGCGACCAGCCTTACTGCACATGCGCGCCCCTCACCCCTTCTCTTCTCCAATGCTCTCCCCTCGCTCGCCTCGCAACGGTGACGCAGGCAGCATCTGCTAGCCTATGCTCGCTCCTCCTTCTATTTCCTCTAGGCGTCCCTCCCAGCGGCGTTTACAGCCCCATTGCGCCCGTTTACAGTCCCGTCCCCCTCTCTCACCTCGAAACGTCGACGTTGACAGCGTCTGCTAACTAGTTTTTTGATTTAAAAAAAAAAGAAACCGACCACTCGCACTGCACAACCGTTTACAGACCAAGCCGTATAATAGGTACTGGATCTTGACCTCCAAGGTAGTGCCGGTGGGAGATTTCTCCCATGTGTTGTTGAACAATAAAAATCACCGCCACATGCGCAAAGTGAATGATTTTAGAGGAACTTGCTTGGAGGTGCATGGAGCGTTTCTTGGCGAGACCATTTCTGTAGGAAGGCTTGTTAACGATCTGGCGTATGATGTGTACCTCAAAGGTGCACATCATACGCGGCCGGCACTGCACAGTGTTGGCCACGTCAATCGGCACGTTAACTACCTGCCCTTTATGCCACACTGGCCGCTGGCACGAGTCAGTCTCCGTTTCCTTCACTTTCTTCTTAACCGATAGTTCTTTTTGGTTTGGCCACCTGCTGTTTTCTAAGTATTTACCAGTCAATTTCTGGTTCGCTTCCTCCATTTTGTATCGACATTCTTCATGTACAAGTAGCTGAAAACCTTTCTAGCCCGACGCTCCTCCCCCATTTCTCTCAATCGCTTCTCAAATTTTATCTTGCTGCTAACTTCCTTGCCCTCAAATGATGACCATCCCACATCACCTTGTACTCCCTGATTTGGTGTACTCCCGTGAGCTCCGAAAGCAAGCCTACATATTCCACGTTGCTTAATTTCTAATCTTGCTTGAATTTCTGATCTCATGCACAAGACAGCATTGCCGAACGTCAGCCCAGGAGCCATGACCCCTTTCCATATTCCTCTCACAACATCATACCTATTGTAATTCCACAGTGCCCTGTTTTTCATTACCGCTGCATTCCTGTTACCTTTAGTCGACACGTATATTTCATGTTCCTTAGGTACTCGGCCCATTGCTTATCCATACGCCCAGGATATTTGTATTTATCTGTTGTCTCTAGCGTGACCTCCTGTATTCTAAGCTCACTACCTTCGTCATCATTGAAAATAATGACTGCTGATTTTTCCTTACTGAATCTAAAATCTAACCTATCTCCCTCATTACCGCAGATGTCCATCAATCTCTGCAAATCTTCCTTGTTGTTGGCCATTAGCACTATATCATTTGCGTACATTAATGCTGGTAGTGCCTGATCAATGAGTTTTCCTTGTTTGACTAAAGAGAGGTTGAAGCCCAGTACACTTCCCTCTAATTTGGCCTCTAATCCTTGTAGGTACATCATAAATAACAAGGGTGACAGGGGACACCCCTGTCTAAGCCCCGTTTTACCTCTGCAGGCTTGGATACCTGCTTTTTTTCCCCTTTATAACTACCTTGTTACCTTTATAGATATCATTTAAAAGATTAGTGACTACATGTTCCACGCCTAGTGTGTCCAGTATTCCCCACAATTCCTCTTGAACCACGCTATCGTACGCTCCCTTGATATCCAAAAATGCTAGCCACAGGGGCCTGTGTTCCTTTTTTGCTATTTCGATGCACTGCGTCAGTGAGAACAGATTGTCTTCCAACCTCCCGTGTTTCCGAAACCCATTCTGCAGTTCCCCCAGCACCCCGTCATCCTCTATCCATGCCTGCAGTCTTTCCTTTATAATCTGCATCGCCAGCCTGTACCACTGATGTCAGTGTTATAGGACGGTAGTTGTTTATGTCAGCTTTGTCCCCCTTTCCTTTTTTGATCATGCTCATCCTGCTAAGTTTCCATCCATCAGGAACTTCACCATCGATTATTATTTGGCTCACTGCCTCTCTCATAGCCTGCTTAGACTTCGGACCTAATGTCTTTATCAGCATAATTGGAATGCCATCTGGGCCTGTTGATGTACTACTAGGAATCCCTTTCTCAGCCCTTCCCCACTCTTGTTGTGAAAATGGAGCCATTGCACCACTTGATTCGTCCTTGTCTATTGTGGTGCATAAAGTACTTCTTTGTTGAAATTTTTCTGTCACCCTTGTTCTTATATATTCAATAGCTTCGTCCCCTTCTGGCCTAGCACCTTGGGCTGTAGTTATAAAACTCTGCTCTAGGCTCGTCTCATTTCTTAGGGAGTTTAGATGGTTCTAAAATTTCGCAGCTGCTTTTCTATCTTTTTTATGTACTTCTGCCAGCCACTGAGCTCCCTTTCTTCAAATTTTTTCATTGATCAGAAGGGATGCATCCCTTCTACAGCTTAGAAAGGTTTCCCATTTTCTTTAAACATCATCTGTCGGTTCACCCCGCTGCTTAGCATGGCTGTGTTCCCTAGAAGCTTCCTGACGTTTTGCTATGGCTCTCTTACCTTCCTCATCCCACCAACTTTTGGGTTTGTGTCTTCTTTTCAGGGTTGACTTGTCACGCGTCTTAGCAAGCTCTAGCTCAAAGAGTCTAATTAGATTCGGGATGTTACCATACGCCTTGGGGGGCGGCGCGCCACTTAGTGAGCATTGTTGAAATTACCGGAGAGTCGACCAGAGCAGTAACTTTGAGCGGCGACCGGAAAAGATTACCCTGGCGAAGCTGGTGCTCACGCTGGCAGCCGCCGCCGGACAAGCCACGAGCAATAGAAGCTTGCTGAGCAAGCTCCTAAAAATTCGCAGCGTGCGTGTTATCTAAGAGCGGACTTCGGGTCTCTGTGTTCAAACATGTTACAGTAGGAAACTTCGATCTGTGACTGCGTGCTTTGCGCCTCCCTAGGTTTCTCTCTTGCGCAACACCGCGATGAGCGCTAAGGTCAATGCCGCCGCCAGTGTAAGAGTCAGCGCCCGCTGCTTCGCAGGTACACATGGTTACCTTTAACAGGAGGTGGTGTAATTTTGCCAGGCACGTGTTCCAATGAATAACCGACGCTAAGGGAGGAGAACAGTCGAGGAGGTACTACACGAATAAGAAAAAAAAGGTAACACTAACAAGGTGCAGGTAATGTGAACACATACAACATGAGCACGCACTTACTATTCACACTATTCAAGCCCAATCGACTTTGGGAAAGACAGAGGGGAGCTTTGGGATGTTACCTTACGTATGGAACTCAGTGTGGGCCAATGTCTCAGGTAGAATCTCCCGTCGTGCAAGGTGACCAAGTTCAGGTTCAAGAACACATTTAGAGTTTTCAGGAATGCTAACTAGCACAGAGAGGCACATCAATCAATCAATCAATCAATCAATCAATCAATCAATCAATCAATCAATCAATCATGAGCAATAATTGGTGGTAGAAACAATTTAGTCCTTTAAATGAGTTTTCCTTATATGGATGATCTACTCCAGCCAACAGCAACCGAAATTAACCGAAAACACCAACAATTTAACAGACGTTGGACAACGATTTTTTGAGCCAATATTAGCCATCTCTAGCCGACATGAGCCACCACTTCACCAGCAGTAATTCAGTAGACGCGGTAGTTGAAATTTGATCAGAAATATTGACGGTGCTACCATAGGCAAGATGTGTGTGGAAGGTGTCAAAAAAGACATTTGTCTCCAGAAAAAAAGTCCTTACAACGTGATAAGGGCGTACTTGTGCATCCCATTGAAGATGTGTGGTAATATCATCCCAGAAATAGAAAAAGAAAAGGAGAGTAGGTTGACAAGAGGATGAAGAGGACCTCTGCTCATATATGTGGTTCCTGTTTGACGCAGGTGGGGCACGCGCTGCATGGCGTCGGTTCGTCGCCATTCTACACTCTCGGCGTGGCTTACCTGGACCAAAACACGCCTTCGGCTAGTGCATCTGTCTACATGGGTAACTATATGTAACCTTGGCTATATAAGACAACGCAAACATATTACTATACAGCACGGCGCTTATTATGCGGGCTGATGTGAAAGGCTGACGTGCTGCGATTACAAAAGTGCACGAGCCTGGTCCAACGCGGTTTGTGGCTGCAAACGATGCGTCTATAAAGAATACCCGGAAGGAAAAAGTCTGTGACTCATGAGAGACAGGGAACAATTCACGCTCAACAAAAGTTCTAGTTTCTTGCTCTGTTGATCTGTTAATCTCTGTTCGCTGTTTTTCTGCTCCGATTCATCGTTCCACTTTACGCTTTTATTATATGTGGTGTAAGGGAACATTAAAGTGAAAGGAGTTCTTCTAGAGTGGTGGAGTCACTTCAAGTGATAAAGCCGCGCTTTTAAAATTAGTTCTCGTTGGCGTAGATGCAGTACCTCTAACTGCATGTTTGCAAGATGGCCGATACAGAATGCTTTCTGCAGGCATCTTTTACGCCACGTCCGTGCTGGGACCTGCCTTGGGCTTCCTCCTTGGCGGTTACTTCCTTTCGAAATACACGGACATAACCGCCGATCCTTCGAAGTGAGTGCGTCCAGACATTCCAATCCGTATTGTGAACACTGCAATGCAATGATTTTGGTGAGGATATGAGACACACGAGGTTTGTTTCAATGGCTTAAAACATGTACCTCAAAATATGATCATGCTGCGAAAGAAAGCATGCGAGTCGAAAAAAATGAGGGGACCCTAAAGCTTCGCCTCTATAGGAGTTGAACGCGATAGAGGTATTTTATTCCTAGTGCGTACTTCAAGTACTTAGTGCATGAAGCATTTTCGAAATTGCTACGAACTTATTACGTGGCCTTAAAGGAATAGGTGCAGTAGTGTGTGTGCCTTTTGTAGTGGGTGACCGGCTCTGAGTGAAGCCATTGTAATAATAACATGTTCTGACGCCCACTGGCAATAAGCGCTTGTATCACGCATTATTACTGCAATATTTTATGTTGCATTGTGAAGCAAGTGTACAGGGAGCGTGTGTTTATAAAGCGCAAAAGCTACTTTCACTGCTTTTCCAAGTAGAAGTCCTTTCACTATGTTTACAAGCAGACGCGCGGTGAATTTCTGAAAAAAAGAAATCGCGTGTCGTTTTTAAGCGCATATATAAAGACGTTCAATTGCTGTGCCGAGAAAAAAATGAGATGCAATATTCTCTTTTTTTTTTTCCTTCAGGCTGGGAATGGACCCTTCGAGTGCTAACTGGGTGGGCGCTTGGTGGCTTGGCTTCTCCTGCGCCTGCATCGTGACCTTCCTCACTGCCTTTCCGATGGCGAGTTTTCCAAGAGCATTACCAAGTACGACATAAAAAAAATTGTCTTAATACTAACGCATTGGATGTACCTGTTCGTGCTCTTTAACGCGTCACAGATAAAACGGCGTGTTGAAGTAAAATTTAAGTAGGTCTACAGGAACACGAAACTCAGATGAATATTTTGTCTTCATTTGTGGACTCGGCATATTAAAAGCTCTACTTAACGCGCCAACCACAAGAAGATATTCGTAATTGTTCATTTTGTAGCACTTATAATGTGTTTGTTCACAATGACCATACCAGCGTACCTTAAGGAGTCTGATTTTCGTTTGAAGATCTCCGGGACACTGTACCTACTTACTTTGAAACATAGATGTGGAATATCATCACGGGAGTCTGGGCAGTGCAGAAATTTTGACCCAGATACTTAAGAACTGTGCGGTCGTGCAGATGTGGAAAAAATTACATCATGTAAAAAAATTGGTGGACCCTTACAATTCTTAAGAGTTGAACGGGATAGCGATACTCCGTTCCTAGTGCGTACTTCAAACACATAGCGCAAAAAACATTTTCGAACTTGCTATGCCCCAAGTTGGCCTTAGTGGGGCAATAATGTGTGTGCCCATTCTAGTGGATGATTGGCTTTAAACTATGAAAAATTATGATAATCCCTTGTTATAACCACCAATGGCACTGTACGCTTCTATCACACATTATTACGGCAATATTTCACGTTTTATTGTGAAGCATGCATACAGAACTCGTGTGTTTGTTAAGAATGAAAGTTATTTTCAATGAATTTATGGGCAGAGAAAATTATTTTCACTGTATTCACAAGCACAGGAGACAAAGTCTGTTTTCCGAGACAATGTGGGTAGTGTTTTATAGACTTCCGACACTGTTCCAGAGTGACTTCGACTTCTGGATATGCGTGTTTGTTTGCGGGACTTTTTAGGGTTCGTTGGACTGTAAAAACTTGTGTCTTGCGCATGTGTGCATGCGAGCCTAAGTTTTAAACGATAAAATGTATACATAAATGTGACAAAACTTTATTGCAATATTTTTATGCTTAAGAATAGTAGAGGAGTGGCTGTTTGTTAGAACACCCACTTTCCACGCAAACGACCCGGGTTCGGTTCCCTCTCAAACCAGGAATTTTAATAGTTTTATTTTCATCTTTCTTGATTTTTGGTCACACATGTACGCTGGGTTTTTCAGTCACGCAAACATTACGTTTTTTTTGCTCAACAAACGACGCAGACGACGGGATTTCTGCGGAAGGAACTCTTTAACGCTATTGCGCAAAAAAAAAAAAAACCGACATTTTTAATTTATCTGCTCTGAAGGGCACAAGCAGCTAGAGTATACCAGTGAGAAAATCTAGATGAAAAATTCCCATTGCTACAATATAATCTGATCAATAATGTAGGTGTAAGTCATCGGACATTTCGCGATTCACAACGCTGTTGTTTGTAGAAAACAGTGTTCTCTTGTGAAGCCTATTGTTGGGAGAGTTTTCATGTGAATTTTCGTTTTAGGCATCGCAACATTCGGTACTGTTTGGTGCACTGTTATAAGCAAAAGTTGTTAATAGAGCAAGTAAGCGACGCGAGCGAGAGGACAAAGACCAACATAAATTTATAATGAATATTATATTAATTAGTTATTATAAGTAATATTAAATAGTATTAATTAAATAATTAATAATTAATCTTCATTTACAATATTCCAGACATTCAATTCGCGTTAGCGTTTCAATTGCCTAAATTAACGCATCCTTGAAAGTATGTGCTCAACTAGCTTTGATGTGCGAGGACTGCTGAAAAAGGAGGACGCACTCTATTGAAGACATTAAGTGGACTTGCATCTACACACGAGTAGGAAAAGCGTACCGCAAACTCCTACCATTAATTTGCGCAGCTGCCGTACAACGGGCGAAAGATCTGTCGAGGCTGCAGAAGGCGAAAGCAATGAAATCCCAGAAGCAAACGCAGAGCGAAACCGATGTGCAAGCTGCACCGGAGGTCAAGGCTATACCAGATGTCCAGGCTACTTCGCAGGCCTCTGGAGCTCCTCTTGCTACCCGGGGTTCTGTGACTACAGTGGTCAGCCCAGCTAGTCCGGCTATCCAGACTACCTACAATGCTCGGGCTACTTTGGCCAACCAGGCTACCACCTTGGGCAGTCTGCCTACAGCAGGCTCGCAAGGATCGGTAGGCGCGCAAGAAACAGCTGACCACGACGCCCAGCGTGATATGCAGATGGCAACGGAGACGACTGTTGGGAAAGCGCACACCAGAAGCCTCGTAAACCACATCAAGAGGCTCACGTGCAACTCTACCTTCATCTGCCTCACGCTCGCAGCGTGCGCCGAAAGTGAGTCGAGTGGCTAGTAGTTTTATGGGCGAAGCTCTTTATAGCAACACCCGTTCGTCCCTCGTAGTCGTAGTGTGTAACAATTTTTACATTTTGACCTCCAAGGTAGTGCCGGTGGGAGATTTCTTCTGTACATTGTTGAACAATAAAAAATAGTGCTCAATGTACATGGCAATGGCTGCTAATGGGGAATGAAAGGCAGGAGCATTCGGCTTTTAGTTAACGCTCACGCTGCGATCTCCATTAGCAGCCATTGGCATGTACATTGAGCACTATCTGACAAGAAATGTTTGCTACATTATACTCGCTGGGTGTAACCTCCTTTTTTTAGCTTTTTTAGGTTTAGTGAGCGTTGAGCGGCAGTGCCATGAATACAATGAACTAGTATATACAATGAACTCGAGGTGATTAAAGGTGGGAAGTAGACCCGAAGCGCAAGCCGTAAGAAAGTGTGCGTGTGCCACTTCTCGTTTAGCCCTTGGAATGTCCGCTGGATGGCGGTGCTTCTATGTGGGAAATATATGACGAAAAGATGCGAGATGGTGGTACTTGGAGTGTTCAATAGATGGACGAACGGACACTCAGACAGATGCATGAATGGACGCATGAACGGACGCAGGGGCGGACGCAGGGGCGGACGCATGGACGAACGCAGGGACGGACGCACGAACAGACGCACGCACGGACGGGCAGATGGACGCATGGACGGTCACACAGACGGACGCATGGACGGACGGAAGCAAGAATGAATGGACGGACGAATGCTTCGCTCCACTCTCCATCATTCACTCCGTGGATATGCTGCGAATTTTTTTCTCGACGTCAGCGGGAGTGCAACGCTGGCTGCTATGTTATACAGCTGGTCTGGCAGTCTGATAGTACTTGTAACACAGCTCAATCTGGCGGAGGTGCAATCTGAGAATCAATTATATACATGTCTGGCATCACGCAGTGCTAAATAAATTAAGTTAGCCGGAGAGCATTGTAACCATTCAAAACTACAGAAAACTATTTGAAAATCAATACAAAACTTGGAGGTTTGCAAGTTTGCTGACCTCTTCCGCAGGGCCACTAGTAAATAACTGCCCGAGTCAAGAGGCACGTTTTATATTGGCCGGACTGGTAAGGCACGTGGACGCTCACACGTCTCTCCAGTCATGGTTCTACCGATTCTTTCATGTAGGCTTATCAACGCTAGAAAATGTTATAGAGTGAAAGCTTTATATGGCTAGGCGAAACGAAAGTCCACTGGTCCTCGTCACGCTGAACTAATTCACAGGACAAACTGTCAGTGACGCCGTTCTCTACGTCATACCCAGGCGCACGTGCTATTGGCTGTGTCGCCAGTGACGTCGTACATCCAGTCGCGCGCCCTGCCACTCAGCTCACGCACAACAGTTGCAACTTAAAAGTACCGCATGAGTAGGCCGAAGATCCTACGAACTGCCGCGGAACAGACAACTTTCGAAAATCAGCGTCGACAGCAAAAGCGAGAGAATTCGTGTTCACCAGACTCATGCTGCAATGTGGGCAGAAGTACATATCCGGGGTTGGGGGGGGGGGGGGGGGGGGCAAGCGCAGACAGCAACTGCGTACCTAGAACCTGGCGGCCTTCTAAGCCGTGCTAAATTGCGAAGCAGAACGCAAGCGCTAATGGGGGGCGTCAAATACTGCTAACATGGCTGCTAACCCCGACGCCGAGCTTACTTGAAAGATCGCATGCAAGCGACAACGTCGAGCCGCAGAAACGGCGTTGCGGGCAGACCACTGTCAACGTGGCAAGGGCGCGAACGCATTCACCGGGGCCAACGCCCACTTACGGCGGGAATTTCTCGAGTGGCTCTTAGGTGTCGCCATCTTTCATAAAATTACAACTACCTAAAAAATAAGTTGCTCACAAGGCCCTCATATATATCAGCTTGCATTGATCCCCGCAATGAAGTTGGAATTTCATTGTGTCTCACTAGATGTTTTCATGACTCATTCATACCCGGAACTTGTGCCGGATGGAATGACCTTCCCCACAACATCGCTGACATAACTGGTATTAGTGTGTTCCGTAAAGCAATTGCTATTTGTAAATATATTATGTTTGTGACTTCTTGTATAATTTTTTCTAATATCGAAATTCTTCTCTTGTACTCCTGCTACTACTTCTCATTATTTGTCTTGATATGAGTTTTTACTACCCACTTTGTTGTTTTCTCCTTTATGCTTTGTTGTTTTTTTATTCTGATTTATCCCCACTACCCTCTTTAATGCCTTCAGGCCCTGAAGGTACAATAAATAAATAAATAAATAAATAAATAAATAAATAAATAAATAAATAAATAAATAAATAAATAAATAAATAAATAAGTAAATAAATAAATAAATAAACAAACATTGTGACCGCCACTTTACGGAGTGTAAGGATGGTAATTTGAAAATTGCAATCACAGTGTGAAGGCAACTTGAGACAAGCGGTATGAGATTAGAGCCTTATTATGGAGGCTTTGTATTCAAAGGATTTCCTGTGCCTACGGTCAGACTATTACAAAAAGGAAAAAAAATGGCAGCTGCAGAGGCCATGTCCGTTGGCTACCACGACGCATTAACAGTTCGGTGTTGTGGTGCGTTATACGTAATGTCCATCAGATTTGTGCCTGTTTCATGGGATATTATCTAAATATCATATTGGCATTGCGGTGCTTTGACCATGCGACGGAGAGGTGGACGGTGTGCCTTGTAATTATTATGAGATTGCATACTCTGAACTGTCAAACTTTACGAACCACTCGCTCTTGTTTCGGCTTATTCTGCTCTTCCGTAGTTGAGTACGAAGTACTGAGAGATCGTTAAACGCTTTTTTATGATGGATTCATTACGAGTTACACTTCTGAAGCCATGGCCATTCACGATTATGTCTAGCTAGGTCGGCAATGTCATGAGCTCTGGTTTCTTAGTTCGCAGCGATGATCGCGTCTGGACTCACCGGATTCGCAACGAAGATCTTCATTTCCATGTTTGGCATCTCATCTAGCCAGGCATCCACGCTTCTAGGTAGGCGCAGGCCACACTACGGAAAAACTGAATGTAGTTGCGAGAAAACTGTTGTTCATTGGCCTCACAGCCATCTTTTTTTTTGACAGTGATTGACGTTGTAGCACATTCGGTTGCAATATCTGTGAAACACGCTTTTTGATGCATAATTTGCCCACTCTTTGACATTTGTTATACTCGGCCTCACGGCCAACTATGTTTTGGCAGCATGGTTGTGCGATGTCTTCGTCTGTTTAATTCGTATTGTTTGATTGCGACGTACCAAGTTTTTGAACTTCCCTGACCTGTTTTGAACGAAGATATGGGCAGCCGTTACTTTTTACCGAGTGCGAACACATGCTGCTCTACGATTAAGTGAAATGACTTGAGAAACTATATTATATTGTATTATGCTAGTGTTCCGCTTTTCCGGTTTGAAAATTCTCGAGAAAAATGAGAAGTACTTTTCACATATGTTCATAAACAAAATCTTCGGGATTTCCTGTTTTATTTGAGATCTTGCTGTTATTCGTCAAACACTAATCTATCTAATTTATCATTTCACACGCACCAATGACCACAAAGCACTGCTCTATTCAGTTATTGTAATGTAGTTATTGTTATAAGCATACATTACTTGTGTGGTATAGCTGTAATTGAAAATATGCTACTTGTCGTTATGCTTGAGGCAGTGCCATAGTGGTGAATCATGAAATGCCTGTCGTTACGATTCCTCGGTTGTGCGATTATCACTCTTACTTGGATTGCATCTTTGTTGGAGATCATTTGAATGTCGTTGTATGCATGTTTGTCTCAACCTATTATGATTGTTCGCAGCGTATTGCATTTCAGCGCTGTATAATATTTTGACGGCGTTGGAGCAGGTGACTTTTACATCCTTTCGAATACATCAGATGTGTTGTCCAGAGCACGACAAACTATCCTGCCCCTCTCTGACTCGATCTGTTCTGTGCACCGCAGGCATCGTATCCGTACCGAGCGCTTGCGGAGGAACACTGCTGGGTGGATACGCAATAACGAAGTTGAACTTCAAGTCGTCCACGATCGTGCGCTACTGCGTCGTGCTCTCTTTCGTGCCCTGGTTCACGCTTTTCGTGTTCATGCACTCCTGCCCCAGCAATCACAGCGCACTTGTCAACATCACCACTTGGGACGAAAGGTAGGGGTCCACTGAGCGTTGTCCCGTAATGTATAAGATCATGATTGCGGCAGCAAAGGTGACACGTAACTTGGAAACTAAATATTCGAAGTTCAATAACTTGTGGACCGAACTTGTTATGCTCGGGAGTGTTAGGTTTGAGAGAAGAAAGGAGTATTTTAGTAAAGATACTTTTTGTGGATGAGCACAAACCCGTAAAGGTACTCTTGGAATTGAACTGGCAGCTATTGCAAAACGCCACTAGGCGTATGTTCAATTACCAACTACGCCAGCCACACGCTTATGGTTCTTGATTGAAACAGCATCTTGATTGAGCTGAAATGCAAAAAAAGTGTACTTGGATTAAGAAGCAAACTAACGAATCTCAAGTTCGCATTGACTTTTTTGCCTCGGCATCCCTCGTACTATCTTAATTTTGGCAAAGTAAAACCCCCAGCTGAAACATTTTTAAAAATCTAGAAGTCGCTTAGCTGGGCTATGCCAAAATAAATGTCGCGTCAGCAAAGGGGGCACCGCTTAACTCAACATTTCATGCATGGCCACGGCTCATGTTTTGTTTTTAGATACAAAGCAGCTTGTGGCGAAACTCAATTCAGTGTGCGTGCGCATTCTCACTGCGCATGCGCACCAGCTGACCCAAGCACTGAGAACGCGTTTATGCGCTTGCCTGTTCCGGCCTGTTTAAAGTACTGGGTAAGACGCTTTGGCCCATCCGCCTTACACTCCCTCAGGAATCATGATATTCTGCAGACACGTGATGAAACAATGCGTCCTAAAAAATGGCAGCATATCCACGGCGTGAATGATGGAGAGTGGGGTGAAGCATTCGTCCGTCAATTCGTTCTTGCTTGCGTCCGTCCATGCGTCCGTCTGAGTGACGATCCATGCGTCCATCCATCCGCCCGTCTGTGCGTGCGTCTGCTCGTGCGTCCACACGTCCATCCGCGCGTCCGTCCCTGCGTTCGTCCATGCATGCATCCGCCCCTGCGTCCATTCATGCATCCATCCGTCCGTGCAGCCATCCGTGCGTCCGTCCATGCATTTGTGTGTCCGCTCGTCCATCTAGTCAACGCTCCAAGTACCACGATCTCGCATCTTTTCATCATATATTCCGCATATAGAAGCACCGCCGTCCAGCGGGCATTCCAAGGACTAAACGAGAGATGGCACACGCACACTTTCTTACGACTTGCGCTTCGTGTCTATTTCCCACCTTTAACCACCTCGAGTTCATGGTATATACTAGTTTACTGTGTTCATGGCACTGCGGCTCAATGCTCGCTAAACCTTTCTAATACCCCTGTCACACGGGCACTTAAAAGTCTTTGAAGTAAGCGGTATTTTTCCGAAAAGGAGTTCCTGACAGCAGACGCACGGCACAGAGTGAACTCCTTTTCAGAAGCGGTTTTTTTTCGTAAACGGAGTTCGTCGATCTCTTTTACGGCTCCGAATGAGAAGCCTCGAAACCAGTGGGCGCCAGCTATTTTCGAGTGGTGGGAAAAAAAGAGCGAATGCTTATTTTTCTGTCAGCAAAACTCTTTGTAAAAACAAATTTCATATCCTGCAGAAGGTGTAATGAACTCTTTTAATGGTTATTTCCTTTTCAACTCTCGTAAGCAGCTACAACGTGTCGGCAATATCACGTGGTGACGCTCGGTTTCGCGCCGCGCCATTTTGCACAAGCGAGGAAAGCGTGGCAGTCGTGTGTTTGCCCGTCATTCAAGTGGTCCGAGTCCGAGCGTCTATGGCCAACTCCGCAGATCAAGCAGCCGGCGCCCCACGGAAAAGGCAGCGTCCGCAATGGTCGGAAGCAGACACGTGGAGCCTAATCAGACTCTGGGAGGTACAGTCCCTCGAACCACCTCTCGTTTCATCTGAAGGCCCAGATCGATCGATCGCAGGCCTTCTCCGGCAGCTCCAGTGCGCACAGCAAGGAATTGCTGAACAGCAGTATGCTTGATCCTCTCATTGGCGGCTTTTGCAGTGTCTGCCTCGCTTTCCAGAGCGAAAGGCAGGTCGTGAGGCTTGCGATCCTCGCTTTTTCTTCCGTACGATCACCCATAACGTGTCGAGAGCAGTAAAGAGCAGTGAAAAACAAATACGGTAAATAAAAGCCCAGTGGTGCCAGACGGACTTGTGCACATCGCTAGTTATGGGAATGCTTCCTTAACCAGTGCAACAAACTTCCACATTGGTGTTTCTTCATCTCTTATCCTTAAATTTATTTGAAGAAACAAGCAGTGCAAGAAGTCTTTAATTTGTACATCGTGATACATCGTTTAATTTTCATTGCTTCTCTTTTAACTGCTAGCGCCACGCTTTCGTTAGCGTCTTCAAACGAAAACACTAAAAGGAGATCGTTGCTGCCGTGTGTCTGCGCCGCAAAACTAAGGAGGTTACACCCAGCGAGTATAACGTAGCAACCTTTTCTTGTCAGATAGTGCTCAATGTACAGGCCAATGGCTGCTAATGGGGATCGCAGCGTGCGCGTTAACTAAAAGCTGAATGCTCCTGTATCATATTCCGTATTAGCAGCCACTGGCATGTACATTGAGCAATATTTTTTATTGTTCAACAACACACAGAAGAAATCTCTCACCGGCACTGCCTTAGAGGTCAAAATGTTATACTTGTTACATACTACAACGGTTACGAGAGACAAACGGGTGCTGCTATAAGAAGCTTCGCCCCTAAAATTGTTGTTTCTGATGAAACAACATACAGAGGAGACTGTCGGTGACTTCATCTCCAATAAAGTTTTCCTTCAACTTGATGCTTACATAAAGAAATCACAGCACATCCACGGAGTGAATGATGAGTAGAGTGAAGCGTTCGTCAGCCCGTCCGTGCTTCCGCCCGTTCGTTCGTTCTTGCTTCCGTCCGTCCGCGCGACCAGCTGTGCGTCCATCGATGCGTACATCCGTCTGTCCCTGCGTCCGTTTGTGAATACGTCCATCCGTCTGTCCGTCCTAGGGAGCCTTCATGTGCACGCGTCTCCGTGTTTTAGAGTGGTGACAACTCCGATAATGGTTGCTTACAACTGGCTAAAACGGCCCCCATACTTCACGGACCGCCATGTTGGTTTTGAGTGGTCACTCATTTACATTGACGGCAGCGTGGGTTTCAACGAGAAGAGGGTATTTTTTTATATAGCAAGTGCTGAAGGCTGAAGGGTTGTTTTCTGAAGTTAGCCGCAGTTTTGTAGAACAGGAAAGACATGTTCGTGACTCGAGTTTGTATAAAACACTGTTAAAACAGTTCGTTTCTGCCACTTGGTAGAACCACCGCATTGGCGGAGTGAGATTATTTAGGGAGCCTATATTTGCGAGGGGGAGAACTTCGATGTCACTATGAATGGACTTCAATGTCTGTGCGCCATTCATGAAGCATATTCACCTTAGCACTGCAAATACCTCAAAGGCCTCTTAGTGCAAGGCTCGAAACCGCGCTGTTTATATAGTGGAACTCGTAACGACAAGGAAGGCAGAACAAACAACCGGGTAGCTCGCGATGTTCTTTGTAAACTGAATAGCTCAGCTAGCCTGTTTCTCATACCCCAAACATTGCGTTTCTCCGTACTATAATTTCCTACAGAAAGTTTAGTTCCTGCGAACGAATCTGTACAATGACTGCTTAAAAACTTTACAAGCTGTAAGTATTGCCCGAAAAAGTAGGGTATTCAATCACATTACACCGCCCTCCCCTTTAGCCCACAATGTATATTAGGCTAGAAGAAAAGCAAAGGGGAGCAACGAGGGACAAATCAAGTTTTTCCATGTCAGATTTTATTGCAAATGCAAGGGGGTTTATTAGCGATGCCAGGTAATAGGCAGACAGCCGGTACAGAAACAAATGCTCGGGCAGTCCAGTGTCTACAGCTCGTGCTCGCGCTTCGCACTCAGCGATGGTCCCACTATCATTGCCTTGCGAATTCCCCACTACAATGCCCCGGCGACGAAGACGAGCCATCCTGGCGACTCAAGGTGACGAGAGAACAGGAGGGTCGTAACAGGGCTTGAGGCGACTGACGTGGACCGTCTCACGACCAAGGCGGCGCTTGTCCGTGGACGGCTTGAGTGGTTCAATCACATAGGTGACAGAAGAAGGGTGTTGTATGACGCGGTAAGGGCCCGTATACTTCGGTGCAAACTTGGGAGTCAGTCCAGGAGAGTGGAAAGGCAGTCGGAGCCACACGAGAGAACCGACGGGGAAGGTATTCTGAACAAGATCATGGTCGTGGCGATCTTTTTGGAGGGCTTGGTTATCGGCTGTGAAGGACCGTGCAAGTTGACGACACTCTTCGGCATGTTCAGCCATTTCAGAAACTGGGCTGAACTCTGAGGCATCAGGATTGTATGGCAAAATTGTGTCGAGTGTGTTGCATGGGTCACGACCATATAAAAGAAAAAATGGAGAAAAGCCTGTTGTTGATTGAATCGCCGTATTGTATAGGCGTACGTCACGAAAGGAAGAACAACGTCCCAGTTGGAGTGGTCGGAATCAATATACATAGCGAGCATGTCTCCGAGGGTTCTGTTGAAACGTTCCGTTAGGCCGTTTGTCTGAGGGTGATAGGCTGTTGATGTGCGGTGTACCGTACGGCATTAATGTAGGAGCTGCTGCAGAACTTCGGACAAAAATACGCGTCCTCTGTCACTCAGGAGCTCCCGTGGTGCACCATGACGAAGAACAAACCGGTGCAAGATGAAGGTTGCAACGTCACGAGCACCAGCCGAAGGCAGCGCTGCCGTTTCGGCGTACCTTGTCAGATGGTCGGCAGCCACAATCACCCATCGATTGCCACCAACAGAGCACGGTAGCGGGCCGTATAGGTCAATCCCAACACGGTCGAATGGGCGTGCAGGACATGGTAAAGGCTGTAGTTGACCGGGTGAATGAGGGAATGTCTTGCGCTGCTGACACTGGGAACATGAGCGAATGTGTTTGCGTACAAACGTGTACATACCCCGCCAGTAGTAACGTTGGCGGATCCGCTCATACGTCTTTAGCGCACCGGCGTGTGCGTGTTGCGGTTCAGCATGAAAATATTTGCAGATATCAGACCGCATATGGCTGGGTATGACTAGCAGCCATTTACGACCCGTCACTTGATAGTTGCGACGGTATAACAGGCCATCCCGTATGGCGAAATGCGTTGCTTGGCGGCGAAGAGCACGCGGGTAACCGGAAGTTGATGCGTCAGAAAGCATATTCAATAGCGAGGCGATCCAAGGGTCCTTGCGCTGTTCGGATGGCATGTCTCTGACGCTGACGGCAGAGAGGGGAAGGTCCAGGGCTGATATATCCGTATCATCGGATTTCACGGGTGATCATGAAAGCGCATCTGCGTCAGAGTGCTTTCGCCCCGATCGGTAGACGACGCGTATGTCGAATTCCTGGAGGCGTAGTGCCCAACGTCCAAGGCGGCCGGAAGGATCTTTTAGCGAAGCCAACCAACAGAGTGCGTGATGGTCAGTTACCACATCAAAAGTTTGGCCGTACAAATAGGGGCGAAACTTGTTTAACGCCCACACAATCGCGAGGCACTCTTTTTCCGTAACAGAATAGTTGGCTTCTGCCTTAGTGAGGGCGCGGCTGGCATAGGCGACCACATACTCCGTAAAACCTGGCTTGCGTTGCGCGAGTACTGCACCAAGGCCAACGCCACTTGCATCCGTGTGTACTTCGGTTGGCGCAGTAGGGTCGTAATGGCGCAGTACGGGTGGTGAGGTAAGGAGTCGGCGCAGTGTTGCGAAGGATTCGTCACAGGCTGCTGTCCAATTCGAAAGATCTGCAGGGCCAGCAAGGAGTTTGGTGAGTGGAGCGATGATGGAGGCAAAGTTCCGGACAAAGCGACGAAAATAGGAGCACAGGCCCACAAAGCTCCGTAGTTCTTTAACAGTAGTTGGCTTAGGAAATTCGGCAACAGCACGAAGCTTGTCAGGGTCGGGAAGAATGCCGGCTTTCGAGACGACATGACCAAGTATGGTGAGTTGTTTAGCCCCGAAGTGACACTTCTTCAGGTTAAGCTGAAGCCTGGCGTTTGTAAGGCACTGTAGAATCTTGCGCAGACGAGTGAGATGCGAAGTGAAATCGGGTGAAAAAACCACAACGTCATCAAGATAGCACAAGCAAATGTTCCATTTGAGACCACGTAAAATGCTGTCCATCATTCGCTCGAATGTGGCAGGCGCATTGCAGAGTCCGAATGGCATCACGGTAAATTCATAGAGGCCATCCGGTGTGACAAACGCCGTTTTTGGACGATCAGACTCAGCCATTGGGACCTGCCAATAACCCGAGCGAAGGTCAAGCGAGGAAAAGAATTCTGCACCTTGGAGACAATCGAGAGCGTCGTCTATGCGGGGAAGAGGGTAAACATCTTTCCTCGTAATGTTGTTTAGGCGCCTGTAGTCTACGCAGAACCGGACTGAACCATCCTTTTTTTGACGAGTACAACTGGGGAAGACCAAGGACTACAAGAAGGCTTGATGACTCCGCGCTGTAGCATGTCGTCTACTTGTTCTGCAATTACCCGACGCTCCGCTGGTGACACACGATAAGGGCGCTGGCGCAAAGGAGTACTCTTTCCTGTGTCAATTGTGTGCACAACGGTGTTCGTTCTTCCTAGCACCGCTTGGGGAAAGTCAAACGAACGCTTGAATTCGTGCAGCAGGGTAACAAGCTGCTCTCGTTGAGCCGGGGCGAGATGGCTGTCAATAGAATGGTAAAATGCATCGGTAGACACGCTGTTCAAGGCAAAGTGAGGAACCAACGCGTTCAGCTCCATATTCGGCTTGCTGTCGAAGAAATCGGCAGGCACGACAGTACCTTCATCGATGAGCTGAATGTGGCCGAGCGTCTCGTTGCGGCGCAAACTGAGGGGGCACGAGTTGGGATTGGAAATAAATATCCCGGTAATGTCTTGACAAAGCTCAAGAACGGCGAATGGCAGCGATGTGTGGTGGCGGCTACCGAAGATGTCAGATGGCGTGAATAGGACGGTAGCGTCAGAAAGTGAAGCACAGCAGGCAGGGACAAACTGGGCGCTGAAAGGAGGAAGGTCTATGTCCGTCGCGACGACAAGGTTAGCCACACTAGATACGGCCGCATCAACAGAAGGCGCATCACCAAACGGTAACAGCTCCACTTCGGCCCGAGCGCAGTCCACGACGGCGTGATGACGTGATAAAAAATCCCATCCTAGGATGACATCGTGGGAACATGAAGCCAACACGTGAAATTCAATGGTGTACAACACGTCTCGAATCACAACTTTTGCTGTACATGACGCGACGGGCTCAATTTGTTGGGCGCTCGCAGTACTAAGAGAAACCACGGGAGAAAGCATCGTCACTTTACGAAGAGAGCGGCAGAGTCTCTCACTAATCACAGATATCGCGGCACCGGTATCAATGAGTGCGAGTGTTCGTATACCTTCGACGATTACATCGATAAGATTGGCGGGAGACAGGCGAGGACTTGAACGATTAGACGATGACGCAGCTCGTGCCTCCGGAGCTGCGGCAGTTAGTTTTCCGTCTCAATGGAGGTGGGTCGTCGACGCATAGGCGACACGGAACGACGACTTGGTGAAGGTGAAGGCGAGCGGGAAGTAGCACGTCTAGAAGCGAATGTTCGGGCGCCGGAAGCAGTTTGCGCATCGCGTTCGTGAACTTCAGGTGGTACGTGAGGCGCGTGGTATGGAGGTCGAAACGAATAGTCAGGATATCTTGGTGCGTTAACTGTGAAGCGCCGACGACATAGACGTGCAACGTGACCTGGAATTCCGCAAAAGTAACATATAGGCCGGTTGTCAGCGGTGCGCCAAGGATTTCCGGCGTGTTGCTGTGGAAACGGCGCGGTGGACGGTCGCACAGGCTGTGGCGTATACATTGGCAGACGAGATGCAGGAGGCATTGCCGCGACGGCCGCATAAGTCAGTGGCGCGGCAACAGGCGTTGGTTGAGAGGCAGGCGTAGGTAATGGCAACGCCTCGGAGACCTGCTCCTGAATAGCCTGTCTTATTGTCGGCGTTAGGCGGTTCGTTTGTGCTTCGGTGGTCGGCAGATGCGAGAGACATGAAAGTTGTCGTGCGACCTCTTCGCGTACATATTCTTTTATCTGCTCCAGCAGGGAGCTGTCACCACCGACGGCCAGGGCAGCGAGAGAGTCGTCTGCAGTCGTCGACCTCCGAACTGCTGCACGTTGTTTCCGAATTTCTTCCAAGCTCTGGCACAAGGTCACAAGTTTGGATACGGTACTTGGGCTCTTTGCCAGCAACATTTGATAGGCATCATCATCTATGCCTTTCAAGATATGCCTGATCTTATCATGTTCGGTCATCTCAGGGTTGAAGCGCCGGCATAAATCGATTACATCTTCAATATAGCTTGTGAAGTTTTCGCCCTGCCTTTGTGCACGTCCGCGTAGGCGCTGCTCAGCACGCAGCTTGCGCACTGCGGGGCGATCGAACACAGCTACGAGGGTGGTCTTGAAACCGGCCCAAGTGATAAATTCAGTGCGGTGGTTTGTGAACCACAGGCTGGCGACGTCTTTTAGATAAAATGGGACATACTCTAATTTCGAGGGGTCGTCCCACTTGTTGGCGGCGCTCACCTTCTCAAACAGCTGCAACCAGTCCTCCACATCTTGGTCCTCGGTGCCACTGAAGAAGGGCAGATCTCGTTGGCGCAGGGTGGTAGGCACGATGACCAGTTGAGATTGGGCCGTGCTTTGCTGGGTGGTGCCTTGCTCGGTCGTCTGATCAGGCATTGCTGATGTAGTGGGCAGCTTCCGGCTTCGAAGTTCCAGGTTTGCGTACCCAGAACACTTCCACCACTTTGCAAGGGGGTTTATTAGCGATGCCAGGTAATAGGCAGACAGCCGGTACAGAAACAAATGCTCGGGCAGTCCAGTGTCTACAGCTCGTGCTCGCGCTTCGCACTCAGCGATGGTCCCACTATCATTGCCTTGCGAATTCCCCACTACACAAACAGCATCCAAACGGCATCTGGCCTTGTGTCCTCAAACCATCCTGCCTCCTTTGCTGGAAGCTTGCGTCCTCGCAGTGGGCCTAGAGTAAAGCAATAAGATGAAAAATCATACACGGCTCCGACCACATATACGGAGTCCATACACATTTTCTCTACAAGCACTAAATAAAAGCGGAGTTTACGATATCAAATCATCTGTATCTGGTAATGAAACAAAAGGACGACACAAATAACGATGCACCACAGGGCATAATTGAGTTATGGGCTGACGACCGGCTTGCTTAGTGCACATATACTGCTCCGTGCAGGATCGACAGATAGACAGAAGGATGGACGGACACGAACAGTAAATCTGTCGCATTCTATGTTATTAAAGAGAAGTCCTCTTTGCAATTATTGAGCTAATTACGGTGTGGTTGCGCGTGTCATTGAGGCGAAGAACGAATACCCCATGGCATGCCGCAGAAAAAGTTAGTTGCATTGCAACTGTGCAAGACAAGCGCCTACAGGGAACGCGTTCATCGGCTCGTCTGTATACCTCTCCAACTTGCCCTTCTTCAGCGACTGAGGTAAAATTGCAGGAATGCGAACATCTGCCAGCAAAGGAAGCCGCGAACGGGAGCGTCTGTAGGTGGTTTACGGGCAAAGTGCAGATAGTGAATGCATGCAGGACCACACATTCGACTAGTCATATCATTCGATTTAGGAACTGCTCTTAGACTACAAGGATGAACAAGCATACTCAACCATCTTTCGCCCGCACAGAGTAGCCGAACGAAGCCTAATTCAGTATTATACTGTGCACGTTGTCGCGCTTACTTTGCTCAAACTGCTTTTCGTTGCATGGCTAAGTCAGTCATTTCACGAAATGTGCGGTGATATACTCAACCCACTCGAAATACAACGGGTATTCATTTTACAAACACGGCGAGAAGTAGTCACCTCCAAGCAGTCTCACTTCACTTGTGTAGCCCAGCATTTCCGTTGGCTAGAGCAAGTCGGGAAGCGGGAAAGTCTCCAGACGGTTTTGCATCGCGGCACGCAGCACCCTGGCATTTACACTTCAAAGTTCTTGTAGGTGCGCTTAGCGCGAGGATGGTGTCGTAGCGGAAGGTACGTTTATGGGGTAATCAAACGCAGCTCATACCGTAGCTTGCACACCCGCGCCAACATGCAGCTGGTGCAGTGCGACGGTGCAGGAACGCCTGGCCGCAAGAACCAACATGGCGCCTGTTGCCACGGAAACCGAGACTGGCAACATTGTGTTTTAGCGGGTGGTGGCAAGTGGTGGGTCAAAGGCTGACACCACCCTAAAACACGGAGATGCGCGCACATGAAGGCTCCCTAGTCCGTCCGCTCGTGCGTCCATCCATCCGTCTGCTAACCTGTCTGTCCGTCTGCCCATGCGTCCGTCCGTACATTCATCTAGTAAGCCCTCCAAGTACCGCCATCCCGCATCTCGCATACCCTGTGGTACATACCCACTCTAGAGAGGGTATGTGCTACCGGTGGCATCTGCTACCACTACTTACATCGGAGGATGTACAGACCCACACCCCACGCGTTAAGGAGCTTCGTCCCTAAAAACTTGTAACATAAGGACGCACTTTGAGCTCTATCTGACCAGAAGATGTTGCCACGTTAAACTATCTGGGCGCAACCTCCTTGGTTTTAGCAAGGTCTAGCGATGTTTGGGCTGCAGTGCCATGAACTAGCGACGGTGGAAGATGGGAACTATACACGAAGCGCAGGCCGTAAGAGAGTGCGCGTGCCACTCCTCAAGTACGGATGTTCCACCTCCCATTTAGTCCTTGGAATGTCCGCTGGATGGCGGTACTTCTATATGACGAAATGATGAATATGTGATGAAAACATGTGAGATGGCGGTACTTGGAGTGTTCACTAGATGGACGGATGGATGGACAGACACATTGACGGACGCAGAGACAGACAGATGGACGCACACGGACGAATGGATGGACGCATGGACGGTCACGCAGATGGACGCATGGACGGACATAAGCAAGAACAAATGGGTAGGTGAAAGCGTGGATGGACTGACGGACGCTTCGCCCTACTCATCATCATGCACTCCATGGATTTGCTGTGTTTTTTGTCACTCATTGGTTACACTCATACGTCACATTCATGTTCAAACGGATCGTTTACGAGGTCCGTCTCGAAAATCGTTAAAGTCGCACTGGCGATTTCGCCAAGTTTCATTGTATGGTCTGCCCATCGACCTCCTGGTGACACGGCTTTTTTAGACCTTCCGCCCTTTGATCCGGTGTCTTCGTCGTACGTTTAGCCCTCCTGTTTGTTTTTGCTACACTAAACCACTGATTGCCAGATGACAACTTTGGGATTCAATGACTCAGGCTTCCCCGCTCTTCTGTACCGTTGAGCAGCAATTTTTCTCTCCTTATCCATGACTATACCATACTGGCAAATGCCCCACAATATGTATAACCATGACCACGTCTTTGTGGAGCTCGCGCGCAACCGGTTTTCACTCTGTGGCATGAAACCTTGATGCAGTTTTGGGTTCTGAAGTGGTGTATTGGGAGCATGTGTGACCGAGTTGTCAGGCTGACCTAGTCAGAGGCCGCTACTGCCTAAAGCTTTCACACTGTAGAGCGAAAACAGGGGGCTCGTATGCTCTGCACAGACGTGGCCGGCCACGGCTGTACTATCGGTGTCAAATGAAACCCGAACTGCGGAAAGCCTTCGCTATAGTATAGTGCGGGCCGTCCGGTTATCACCGTTGACAGGCGCGCGCATCCTTTTCGGCAACTCTGCACATAAGTGTGTGCCTATATATGGAGATAAGTGGACGCCACGCACTGTATATACCATCATGAAGGCTTGTCGCTGTTCGGGTTTCATTCGACGCCGATAGTATGTAGTGCCGCAACAGACGCAACCAAGAAGAGCAGCGTGGCACACGGGCCACAGGGTATGATCAGAACGTCTGCCATGGCTGTGTCGTCACTCCTCTGGAATGCGAAGACTGGTGAAGCGCACGCAGTCACTGCTCCTCGCGAATGCGCGACATGGCTATTGTATGTACACTGTCGTTTTGTATTAAAGGGAACATGCGAACGCGTGGCCTGTGCTCTGCGGCGGATGCAAACAGCACCATCAACCGACAGCAAAAGGAAACACGTTAGCTTTCAGTGCCATCTGTTGCCAAAAATAAAAAAAATACTGATTTAGGGCGGATAGACAAACGATGCTAGATTGCACTCTCTATCTGCTCTCGCCTCCAGTGCGAGTGATCAGGGAAAACAGCGCTTGTCTACTGGCCGTAACTCGTTATCTTGCTCGGCCATAGACGACGCGAAAAGCGAGCGTGCTTTCTTCACTTGTCGGTTGATGGTGCTGTAGGCAGCCGGCACAGAGCGCAGACCACGCGCTCGCGTGTTCCCTTTCATAAAGGACAGCAGTGTACAGTGCTCAACTCGGCTGTCTATAACGACGTAGCGTCGCGCGCGGAACAGCACGGGCGACATCCGCAGTCGCAAATACGCCACGTCTGAGCATGCGCGGTGCCAATGATGTGCCTGCCCTGCAGTTTTCACCCTTTTTTATCTCCGCGCCCGCGATAGTTGCTTTGGCCGTCGAAGCGCTGTCAACATTACAAAATCGATATAAAACATCAACAAAAAACATTCTCGCTTCGGGATATCGTATGACAGCGACAACCGTTTTACTTCGTCTTTCTTTCTTGTTTCTTGTCTTTTCGCAAATTCGCTCAGAGCGCTTTCGATGACCAAAGCGGTTGTTGGATCCGCGGCGATAAACGGGGATCAGTATTGCGAGGCAGGCACATCACTGGCGCCGCACATGCTCACATGTGGCGTATTTGCGACTGCAGATGTCGCTCGTGCTGTCCCGCGTGCGACGCTCCGTCGTTATAGACAGCCGAGTTGAGCACTGTACTTGCACACGAAACCCTTTGGCTCGGCTGCACTTACAAAAACCGATTTTGAACATGACTAAACACGTATTCGTAATATGGTGATATCTTGAAGCGCGCACAGGACCGTTTCAAGTAGCCGGTGCCGTGAGTGCGATAACGTGATGCTGTGCGCAGCCGGACGCTCACCTTTGGCGACCTGAGTCACAGCTGCAACGCGCACTGCAACTGCTCGGGCGTCGGCTACGACCCGGTGTGTGGGAGCGACAACTTCACCTACTATTCGCCCTGCGTTGCCGGATGCGGGAACGTGAGGAACTTCAGGAAGACCAAGGTAGGCAATTAACGCACTCCGCCCGAGTACATGAAGGCGGGCAAGGTTAGCTACGGAAGTTCCGCGCATTGCCAACGTCTGCGCTATTACGGCAATGGGCCTTTACGACAGCAGATAGTAGCCGTTAGCCCGCACATATAGTCTATGCAAATGTCATCGTCATCATCATCATCATCAGCCTGACTACGTCCACTGCAGGACAAAGGCCTCTCCCATGTTCCGCCAGTTAACCCGGTCTTGTGCTTGCTGCTGCCAATTTATACCCGCAAACTTCTTAATCTCATCTGCCCACCTAACCTTCTGTCTCCCCCTGACCCACTTTCCTTCTCTGGGAATCCAATTTGTTACCCTTAATGACCAGCGGTTATCCTGTCTACACGCTACATGCCCGGCCCATGTCCATGCAACTGTAGCCATCACTAATGCAGCACTAGTCAAGTTTTTAATCGGCACCTATAGTTGGCCAACCTTGCCCACTGTTAGGCTAACACTAGACAGCATCATTGATATATACATATTGCCACGCGCTTAATCGGCCAGCGAGAAAGAGGCAGACGAAGACGCAGTAGTTCTCGTGCTCATGCCTTTGTTTTGGCTGTGCTTTGCCGACCGCTCTCGGGACTTGGACCTTGTGAAACCACCTATAGACGTCGCCTTCGTATGGAACGTGACACTATTCAGCACTTCTCGTCGCTATGACACCAGTAGTTACCATATGCAATTAGTACGTATAGTTAACTAAGATCAGCCGCCCTACGCCGCCACTATAGTCAATATTAGTAACAGTTGTGAGAAAAGTAATTATGCATAGTACAAGACTGGTTGACACTGACTATCATTTAGACAATGCCAGCCGACATCAGCCAATGACGCAATATTACCTCGTGCGACTTCGGTGTGCAGCTGTATTCTCAGTGCACTTGCGTTCACGGCCCTACGCTGTTCATGGCTTCCGAAGGCGAGAGCAACGAGACGGGCTTTCACTACATGGCAAGGCGAGACCCGTGCACCGCTGACTGCGGCCTCATCGTTGTCTACGCCGCCGCCGTATTCGTCGCACTCTTCTTCACCTTCCTGCTCATCGTTCCCGCTCTGACAGCGCTTCTTCGAGCACTCGACGAAGATATTAAGTCTACCGGAATAGGCGTCAACTATGTCGCCATCAGATTACTGGGTACGCATGCATGGGGCCTGCAGCTGCTTGTATGTTAAGACGCCGGTTATATTCTAGCGACGGCTGTCGAGTGAGACGAAATCCAGACGCCTAGAACTCTTCCGGCCAGTTGAATTCACATGACATCCAGTATCGACCAGGCCTTATATATGCGATTGTTCACTTTTATTTCACTTTAATGATTCGTGCAAGTTGTCGAAGCTTGCAAAAAGTGTCCGTATATTTCTTGGAGACCATAATGGACACTTGCAGCGTAAAGAAAAGCCGACGTTTGTTTAAAAAAAGTGGGTAAAAATTTAGAGTACTATAGTCACTTTACTATGGGAGAGCTTAAACCCGTCCCACGGCTACGCTTAGAAGACGATGCTGTTTGGCTTCCGGTTTTGAGCACCAGCGTAGCCTCATTTGTAGCATAGGGTTGTTGGAGTGCAAAGGTTTGTCCAAATGTTCTAGCTGTACTCATTAGAAATACGTATTTTTCGGATCTATAAGTGTCGCAGATCGTAGCAGCCGTACATTGAGCGAGTGCGCCATGTGTATGACAGCATCACACTTTCGTTAATCTTCACCTGTTATGCAACACCGGCGGATCTGACCTTTTTACCAGGCACCATTCCGGGCCCAATATTATTCGGTTACCTGATCGACCGCAGCTGCATTCTGTGGGAAAGCACGTGCAGCGGTGGCTCTGGTGCTTGCGCCATCTACGAGAACTCGGCCATGGGCATGAACCTGTTCCGCACTATGTGAGCGTCAAGTCGGCCTCAATAGTGTTCTTCTTCTGCGCCTCACTCAGCATCAAGGCTAAGGTAACGCCTACTCATACGGCCTAAATTCGCGTTCAAGGTTTGGAATCATGGAAAGGCCCTCAATGTCAATCATAAGCATGCGCAGATTTCCCCTGCAGGGGAGGTTAAGGTCGTCGCACGCAGCGCCTCCCTCCTTGACATGTCAATGTATAGAGCTGGATTTACCCCTCTCACCCTGACTGTGATCACATCTCTCGACAAGTATAAGCTCCCATCTGCAGGAGCCAAGGGTGATCGATAAATTAAATCAACATTATGCGCTATCGTGGTTAGAAGAGGCCATGTGACACTGCATGGTATTAGTCTACTGCGTGCACGGTGTAAGAATACGTTGCCGCTCGTCACATGAAGTTTAACAGTTGAATAGACTCAGTATTGAAAAACGTGGACTCATTGCGTAAGTGTTGTGCTATGTGCATACGTATAGCGCTGTGTATGCTACAAAATATGCGATGTCGGACATTTGCGCAAGAGGAAGTAGCCGGCGCCACGCATCAGGCACCAACCTCTCCTTGTATACATTTCTTTTAAAGAAACTCGGTTGAAAAGGAGATTCAAGCTTGTTGGTGTAAAACTCGCCTTGCTCGCTCACGTATACGTTTACAGCAGCACGAAGTTCTCCTGGCTTGGTATGACACATAATCGGCTCAGGGGTGTAGGCAAAAACTTTTCCTGGGAGTGAGGGCACCCGCCTTGAAAAAATTTGCGTTCAGTATGGCACTGGTGAAACATTTTTTTCGGCGGGGGGGGGGGGGGAGGAGGGGGGCAAGAGCTTGTGTGCCACACCATGGCGCTGTGACTGGATCGGCCTATAGCTTCGTGCATGGTCAATTTTTTATATCTTTGATCGCCCCTTGTGACGCTGCGAGAAAGTATTGAGTTTTGAGCGGTAACCATTTTTCAGCCGGGACTATTCGGTGTGCCTGGACCAATCGATGTGGACGTCTTATCACCACAGCCGTGGGCAACGGCACGCTTATAAGTCCGTGAGATTCATTGTCTATAACAGGCAGCCTTCTTTAGACCGGGTCCTCAGGTCAGGCTGAACAAGCGATTGCGGTCGCGTTTGACACAACTTTCTCACAGAATTGCGGCTTGTTTCGTGAAGAACTGAATAGAGCTAGTAAATGTAACGGTCATGTTGATATGCCCCGCCGCGGTGGTCTAGTAGCTAAGGTACTCGGCGGCTGACCCGCAGGTCACGGGTTCAAATCCCGGCTGCGGCGGCTGCATTTCCGATGGAGGCGGAAATGTTGAGGCCCGTGTGCTCAGATTTGGGTGCACGTTAAAGAACCCCAGGTGGTCAAAATTTCCGGAGCCCTCCACTACGGCGTCTCTCATAATCATATAGTGGTTTTGGGACGTTAAACCCCACAAATCAACCAATCATGTCGACATGCTATCTGTGTAACAGTTACCGACTAAATAATGACGCACTAAATAATGACGAAGAAAAAAGCGTACGTCTAGTCAATATTTCTTTCTTGCTTCTTTGTTTATTCAGCAGCTTTTCCACTATGCGCATTTCAGCACGATTGCCGCCCCTTATTTGTTGCCATCAGCTGCGCGTTACAAAAACTTGCCATGCCTTTGCCATATGCGCCTAAACAGGGCTGAAGATTACAAAAACTTGCCGTGGGATCGGATGCAATATAACGTAGAATTACCTGGTTTGTAGAAAGCGTGGCATTTCGTGTCAGGCAGTATGGAGTTTGTTCGAGCGCCAGTCACTTTGTTTTTCCAACGCCCCGGATCAGTTCTAGAGTCCTGCGTCAAGCCTGCCGACAGGAGGGACACCTCATGCTCGAGAGGGCGAGGACGACGGGCCTTGCAAGCAACAACGAGATGTCGGCCTTGCCAGTGTGGATAGTGACGT
The DNA here is from genome assembly GCF_013339725.1 of Rhipicephalus microplus. NCBI lineage: Eukaryota > Metazoa > Arthropoda > Arachnida > Ixodida > Ixodidae > Rhipicephalus > Rhipicephalus microplus. The sequence goes on along the minus strand of NC_051165.1, from coordinate 175,829,511 downwards.
CAGGGACAAGGGAGCCGTAGACAGCACTGACGAAGTGCGGACAGAGCGCGACGAGCCGAGTGGGCAAGCGTCGAGCGAAGAAAGACTGGTACCCTTCGAAAAGAAAGAAATATGAAAGACGAAATTAAAGAAAGACGCTGAATAAACAAGCAAAGAAATAAACCTAACGATGATTTTCAACTACGCCGTCGATCTGCGTATAGAAACCATGCCGGTACAGCCGAAATTCGATTTTTCGCTCGTAGTCTTGATTAGAAAAAGATTGCATCAGAAAAAGGAGAAAGTACTTTGGAAGTAAACTCGCCTGTCTGGTCAGCTGGAAACTTTGAGACATTCGTTATGGTATCGGTACTCACTTATTCTCAATTTGGTGTTTTTATTTTAAAAGTTTCTCAGTTTATCTCTCTTAAGGTTGTATTTAAAAAAAATCTTCATCCGGTAAACTTTTAGTAATAGGTTGGCAGTCATTATTGTAGGTATTGTCCCCAGGCGTCCTCTGTTCAGCCGACAGCTATTTCAGGACTGCTCGCCCTTTAAGAAACTGAAGTATAGGTCTGCATTCCATATTTAGCGGGCAGGAAGTCTGTTCTACAATTGCCTATCCTGGCGCAAGGGCATTATACGACGGGTGGAAGCTGGAAGTGAATTGATATAATGCAACATTTTTTTATTGATTGTGAAAGCTGATCTGCAAGGGAATAAGGGGGAAAAGTTAAAAAATATATAAAATGTCCTCAGAAATTTTCGTTGCATCCTGTTTTATTGAGTTAGCATGATTGTATTTTTTTAAATGTGTTATTATTAAAGGCTTTGACAGTTTTATAAGTAAACATGCTGAGAAAGTTGGGTGGAATTTTCACTGCTCTGTCGTAAGCCCTTTGTGAAATAAAGACCTGCAAGGTAAAAAAAAAAAAAACGTTTTCGGGGTTGGTTTTAAAATTTTTCTATAAAAATATGTTGAGTGCACAGAGAAGCGAGAAATAACTGAACGGTAGTACAAATACGCACATATTTAGCTAAACTAATTTGAAGCACGTAGGAATAAGGTTTTGTGCGATTCGTCGCCAAAGTCCGAAAAAACAGCAGAGTAGGAAAGCGTGATACTTCACCTTTTCGTCATTGTTGATTTACTGTGCTTCAAAAAATTGTTTCCGACAAGACCGATTGCAGATCTTTTCTTTTCACCCATCAGGGGTAACAATATATAAAATACTATCCATGCTTTGTTCGATTTTACGTAGAATCACAGCGCAATTACTTCTTTTTTTGAGGAGTGCAATACTTTAGGGCTTGTTCATCTTAACCAAGTTTTCAGTATGACTCACCTGGGTTTAGACCTCTTTTGATCACTTTATTTTGAACAGGATCATTATAATAATAGACGACAAGCTGGACCCCCGAAACCCTTGGCGCCACAAGACTTGCCACACCAATGTTGTGTAACGAAAGCCCGATCTTGAACTCGTCACCACTCGAAACCTCCTTTCCCTTAAACAAAAGCAGCATGAAACAAGAGCAAGAAACGTCAAGCTGCTCGATGGGCAGATACTATGCTTGTTTCGGGTCTTCAGTAATAGCAAAGCACGACTATCGTGGGCTCCTCCTCCTTCACTCCTCCTCCTCCGTCTTCTCATGATCATCATCATTATTGTGAAAAAAAAAACGACGATAACCACCAACACCCCCAGCAACCATTTATGCGACGATAAACAAAACATGGATACCAACGCTAGGCGCTTCCCACTTTTTTAGTTTCCGCTTCTGCTGCGGCTTTCAAATGGAACCACCGGCTAAATTAGGGCGGCAAAGCTCTTCAAGAAAGAAAGAAAAGGGGGAGGAAACAAAAACAAGGCCGATGGCCGGGTTCTCGTGATCGGCTAGTTCACTTTCGCGGATGATCAAAGCAAGAGAGCAACACTGTCGTCGCTTCATCGGAACAGCCAGTGCAGCGCTCAAGAAAAGCACGGTTTCTTCGCACGCTGCCACCTAATGAGAGGCACTCTTGCCAGAATGACCGAGGAAGGAAGAAACAAATAGTCGCACTATAGCGACCTCCGTATGCTGTCCCATCCGAAAAGGAGAGAAAACTCGTTTGTTTCCTTTCTGCACGAGGCAATCCAATCGGGAAGCTGGCGACGTTGGATTATAGCCGTATGCCTGGTACGCTACTTCATGTGTTTGGCTATAGGACCGCTTCGCTAGAAGGAAACGGGGAAGAATTGCCCTGGTGCATAAATTAGCGGTGTAGCGGCCGCACAACAAACACATGGTTCCTGCCACTGTATACCGCCATCGAAAGGTACGTGAAGAGGTGCTCTTTCTGAAGGTTGAACTTATTTGCTTCGCATATAAAAAAGAGTGAGGAAGTGATTGTCGGCCTGCTGCGATTGGAAATTGGAAGCGCGAGAAGGTTTTCGTAATTCGCACCAAAATATAGCACACATGTGTTTATAACTCCACGACTTCTTTTCCCTTAATTTAGGTGCGGCGTGAGTTATTCTTTCTGACGTCTTTGATGCACAACTATGGTTGAAATTAATGATTTTTTGATTTAAATAAGCATTCAGCTTAGAAGACAATACAATTGATGTGTAAATATTACAAATGTCACATACAGCGGCCGCGTACGTTCAAGTATATCTCAGCGTAAGGTCGCGATAGATGCAGCTGAAAGAATAATTTGTGTTTGCTTTTAAACAACGTGACTTAACAAAATATTATTCCGGATTAGGAAGCAGTGAAAATGACTGCTTGTTGCCGAATTCCTACCCCTAGTACTTGCACACGCTGCAAAACATGTTGTGGGCATTGAAAATCACTCAACAGCTGATAATTTATGATTTGATGTGGCGATTAAATCTCCAAGCAGCGCACATTGGTAATGACGGCTAAGGGCTCCCTCATTTTTGGCGCAGTAAAGAGATAAACGAATTGGCGTCATATTTTGGTGACTTCATGACTCATGGTCTCTCATAATAAGAAGCAATGCTGTCTGTTGGCCTGCCATTATTGACCAGTTCCACGAAACAATTTTCTGGCGAGAAACTCTCCCTGCTTGTGTCCTTAGCTTGACCACAGTGTGTCGTCACACGATAACAGCTCGATGTGGTAAGCCGTGCTCGTCGAAAGCGAGTGCTGAAATTCGAAGCTGTAAGTGAAGTGGCTTATGCTGTGGTACTTACATCAACTGTCTTGTAGTGATGGTGCAAACAAGCGAGACACGTTTTTCGGTTCGTTTTGTCTCGCAAAGCGAAGGTGTGCCGTTTGAGAAATCTCGATAACTGTTTTAACACGATGAATTGATTTCTTGATTTGAAACAGCATTGCTAATTTGCCGTTAAAAAAGAATAGTAGTCTCAGTACGCGCTCGTGAATTGTTTGTAGGGGTGCCAAAAGATGTAACTTCCGTTTCATGTAAACCTGGCCAGCGCGCAAATGCGCTTACAACGAGCAGGCGAAAAAGTACGAGGCGGATGTTGTCCCGCGGGAGCTCTGTCCACTTTCGTGATTTCGATGCATGTGCACAAAATACGTAAGATAAAAAAAATACCAAAGGTGACCATATTTTTTTCACCTAAGAGAACGGCAGTACAATGGCGTCTTTGTGTCTGCATGGATGGATGGATGGATGAATGTGGCTGTACCCTTTAGATCGGGCGGCGGCTAACGCCACCTAGCCGTAATACTTAGTGAACTAACCATTACATTTATCTTTTTTTTTTCCTTTAAATAATGAAGTTGAGGATTCGTACTTCGCAGTGAAGGGTTTAATTTTCACTCGTGCCTTGACTTTAGCCACCAATCAGATAACCTCCTTCTAGTTAAGTCTACCCGCTTAAAGTCTATTTTGCCCTCGCTGTCCCTAAATCCCAGTGCTTTGAAAAACTCTGCGCCATCATCCTGAACTATAGGGTGAAGCCCTTTACAGAACATTATCAAGTGTTCGGCAGTTTCTTCTTCCTCTCCACACGCACTGCATACTGTGTCGACCCCTTCGTATTTGGCCCGATATGTCTTGGTTCGCAGTACTCCCGTCCTGGCTTCAAACAGTAGAGAACTACCCCGAGTATTATCATAGATCCTTTCCTTTGCAATTTCCTGCTTAAAAGTTCGATAGATCTCTAGTGCGGACTTCTTAATCATGCCCATTCTCCACATGTCAGTCTCCGTTTCCTTCAATTTTTTCTTAACCGATAGTTCTTTTTGGTTTGGCCACCTGCTGTTTTCTAAGTATTTACCAGTCAACTTCCTGGTTCGCTTCCTCCATTTTGTATCGACATTCTTCATGTACAAGTAGCTGAAAACCTTCCTAGCCCAACGCTCTTCCCCCATTTCTCTCAATCGCTTCTCAAATTTTATCTTGCTGCTAGCTTCCCTGCCCTCAAATGATGTCCATCCCATATCACCTTGTACTCCCTGATTTGGTGTATTCCCGTGAGCTCCTAAAGCAAGCCTACCTATTCCACATTGCTTAATTTCTAATCTTGCTTGAACTTCTGATCTCATGCACAAGACCGCATTGCTGAACGTCAGCCCAGAAACCGTGACCCCTTTCCATATTCCTCTCACAACATCATACCTATTGTAATTCCACAGTGCCCTAATTTTCATGACTGCTGCATTCCTGTCACCTTTAGTCGTCACGTATATTTCGTGTTCCCTCAGATACTCGGTCCCATTGCTTATCCATACGCCCAGATATTTGTATTTATCTGTTATCTCTAGCGTGACCTCCTGTATTCTAAGCTCACTACCTTCGTTGTCATTGAAAATCATGACTGCTGATTTTTCCCTACTGTATGGAGGGATGGATCGGTGGATGTGGCCGTACCCTTTAGATCGGGCGGCGGCTAACGCCACCTAGCCATGATACTTAGTGAACTAACCATTACATTTATCTTTTTTTTCCTTTAAATAATGAAGTTGAGGATTCGTACTTCGCAGTGAAGGGTTTAATTTTCACTCGTGCCTTGACTTTGCTTTCTCTGCTTTCTGTTTGCGCAGCGCCATCTTTTGGGTGCACTGGGTGGTTCTGTACGCTACCTACCGCAGCTGACTTTTCGTACTATGGTCAAAGCTATAGCTTGCTACAGCTGATTGATGGACATGTGAGGTTTAACGTCCCAAAACCACCATATGATTATGAGAGACGCCGTAGTGGAGGGCTCCGAAAATTTCGACCCCCTGGGGTTCTTTACCGTGCACCCAAATCTGAGCACACGGGCCTGCAACATTTCCGCCTCCATCGGAAATGCAGCCGCCGCAGTCGGAATATAGCTGGCTACAGCTCCACCTCTCTTAAATTGTTCATTACTTTATGGTGTCCGCTTCGGTGCACAGCAGCGGTTTCTGTTAATCTACAGCGTCATGTCGTTAGCGCGTCATTCCATCGCTCGCGCGTTGGGCCTGCCATATATCAACGATGATAAACAATGGGACTACGGGAGTGATTGCTTTGCCTACGGCGGTGCATTCATGTACGACCAAGTTTGACTTCGCGGTATTGAAAAGACCGCATCAGCGTGAGCATAGGCATTCTTTACGCCGACGCTTCGACGGACACGTCATTTCATTACCAGCCGAATACTTCTTCACAGCCTTTATTCACCCCCCCCCTCTCCCCACACCCAAGTTATCCAAAATAGAGCTTATTTAATTCGGCGTCACCTCGTCAGCGTACTTATAGGCAAATATAATCAGTTCAACGTGACAGTATGGTGCATAACTTATAGACTAGCTGTGGCACTGTTTCAGAAGGATGCAACAGCTGTTAAGCCCATGTTATGTGTGTCATTTTTATTCAACATTTTATTTATGTCTTTCGAGAAATGTAAACATTAGAGGTACATTCTGGCTAACGCTACCACCATGGCGGTGATCTGATGGCGTTGAAGTGAGCCCATTGGAAAGAATTCAGGCTAATGCAAGACGCTTAAAAAACGTACACAGAGAGCACAGAACGAAGACAGCAACTGTACTCGTCATTTTCCAAGCAAGCACGTGCTTTATTAGATACTGTACATTCACCAGTTTTGTGATGGTATAGAAGCGCCATATATGAAGAGACGCAGCAGACCAAACACGATAGCTGTCACGAGGGGCGAGGTTAGGGTGAGGTTGGTATAGGGGGGAGGTGGGTATTTATATTTGGCAAAATATGCGAAGGTAGGCTATGTTAGAGCTGGTTATACCAACATCATGACACTAGTGAACAAGATACACACATAATATGAAAAATTAGAAAGAATAAAAGAAAAAAAATAAACAGAGACACTATGTACATGTATACACAATAGGGCTTATAACGCATGAGCACAGACAAGCATAGTACAATTTATATTGCACGTCCAGCCTGCCCTTCCCGAAAGCTTTACAGCAACAGACAGAAAAAAGTCCAACACACCTTTCTTAAAATACTTTTTGGCTACACCTCTAAATGGCACTAATGATGGATTCTCCCAGCAGGCGCAAGTGTCAGAGATTTAAAAAGGACAAAAAAAATGTGCCTTGTTAGCAGTGCATTCATAATGTAGAAAGAGAAGTGGATGTTTGGGCTAGTTGGTGTGTCGTGCCATTTTTCTAGGAAACGACATCATCTTCACAGGCGTACAGCGTAAAAGTAACGAAGACAAAAAAAAATACACGGCCGAGTGCTGACTTTCAAGTAAATTTAATATCCCAGATGGCTAGTGGACTACGACCATAGACTATGCATAGACTCTGTTATAAGCACTATAATGAAGATAGGCTCATTGTCCCTCTCAATAGTTTTTCTTAACCAAGAAATTATGATATATATATATATATATATATATATATATATATATATATATATATATATATATATATATATATATATATGGGAAAGAGGTGTATATCTAAGGGCTCGTTTATCCGTGTTTTGACACAATATTGATGAGATCTAACAGACAATAATGCCTAGGAATGTACAGGGGAAGTTATTAGAACAAATGCAATGTAACTAAGAAGAAAGAAAAGTGGGTGAAGAAATAACCAGCTGCAGCAGGAACCGAACCTACGACCTTCGAATAACGCGTTCGATGCTCTAACCACTGAGCTACCACAGCGGCCTTCCCTCCATCCACTTTTTTGGGTTTATATGTGAAGTTAAACGTGGGAGTGTCAATCAGCGCTTCTGTAGCCAAACGGTGAGTGTAGAACATCATTTCATGAGCCTAGTGGCGTCACGTAGCACGTGAACTTATTACGAGTGGGCAGCTGATCAATAGTACCTTGTACACAACCTTATGACACCAAGTCTGCCAGTACGAGACCCTCGTTAATGAATAAGGGAAAGAGGTGTATATCTAAGGGCTCGTTTATCCGTGTTTTGACACAATATTGATGAGATCTAACAGACAATAATGCCTAGGAATGTACAAGGGAAGTTATTAGAACAAATGCAATGTAAATAAGAAGAAAGAAAAGTGGGTGAAGAAATAACCAGCCGTCAGCAGGAACCGAACCTACGACCTTAGAATAACGCGTTCGATGCTCTAACCACTGAGCTACCACAGCGGCCTTCCCTCCATCCACTTTTTTGGGTTTATATGTAAAGTTAAACGTGGGAGTGTCAGTCAGCGCTTCTGTAGCCAAACGGTGAGTGTAGAACATCATTTAATGAGCCTGGTGGCGTCACGTAGCACGTGAACTTATTACGAGTGGGCAGCTGATCAATAGTACCTTGTACACAACCTTATGACACCAAGTCTGCCAGTACGAGACCCTCGTTAATGAATAAAGAAAAGAGGTGTATATCTAAGGGCTCGTTTATCCGTATTTTGACACAATATTGATGAGATCTAACAGACAATAATGCCTAGGAATGTACAGGGGAAGTTATTAGAACAAATGCAATGTAAATTAGAAGAAAGAAAAGTGGGTGAAGAAATAACCAGCCGTGAGCAGGAAACGAACCTACGACCTTCGAATAACGCGTTGGATGCTCTAACCACAGAGCTATCACAGCGGCCTTCCCTCAACCCACTTTCTTGTGTTTATATGTGAAGTTAAACGTGGGAGTGTCAGTCAGCGCCATCTGTAGCCAAACGGCGAGTGTAGAACACAATTTAATGAGCCTGGTGGCGTCACGTAGTACGTGAACTTATCACAAGTGGGCAGCTGATCAATAGTACCTTGTACACAACCTCATGACACCAAGTCTGCCAGTACGAGACCCTCGTTAATGAATAAGGGAAATAGGTGCATATCTAAGGGCTCGTTTTTCCGTGTTTTGACACAATATTCATGAGACCTAACAGACAATATGCCAAGGAATGTACAGGGGAAGTTATTAGAACAAATGTAATGTAAATAAGAAGAAAGAAAAGTGGGTGAAAAATTAACTTGCCGTGAGCAGGGCAAGTTGTTTTTTCTTTCACTTTTGTTTCTTATTTACTTTACATTGGTTTAAATAACTTCCCCTATACATTCCTTGGCATTATTATCTATTAGATCTCATTATATATATATATATATATATATATATATATATATATATATATATATATATATATATATATATATATATATATATATATATATATATATTGTAATGAATTAACGAATCTGAGTAACGGACGCTCTGCTGGCAACGAAGAAGACGATGATGATCGGTGGCTGCAGTAGTAGCTCGCGCACGCCGCTCGCCATTAGCCAGACCTGCCTGATAAAGGACATTTTGCCAAGCTACGTCTGAACCTTTCTCGACGTACAACACCTCTATTTTAAGTGGTGGAGGAGCCGGGGTTCCCATCAACCTGGAACTTCGCAATCGGACGCTACCCTCACCGTTCACCATGACTGCTCCTGGCCCTTCTCAAGCTGCCTCACCAACGACAGTCTACTGTACTGGCGCGCCTCGGCAACGCGACCCACCAATTTTTCGCGGCAACGATGAACAAGACGTCGAGGACTGACTCGTCGAGTACGAAATCGTAAGCGCTTCCAACAAGTGGAACGCCTGCGACCAGCTCACAAACGTGCGCTTTTACCTCGCTGATGTGGCCAGCCTCTGGTTCAAGAACCACCAAGGCGAAATTACCAACTGGTCCGCCTTCAAGACCACCATCTCCGCGGTCTTCGGCCGTCCCGCCGTGCGCCGGCTTCGCGCGGAACAGCGTCTCCGTAGTCGAGTCCAGCGCAGGGACGAGACCTTTACGAGTTACATTGAAGATGTCTTGTCCCTTTGCAAGCGCGTCGATGAATCTCTAACCGAACGCGACAAAATCAAGCACATCATCAAAGGAGTTGACGACGACACCTTCCAGATGCTCGTCGCTAGGAATCCACAAACCGTCACCGATGTTGTCCACCTCTGTCAGGAGTACGACGAGTTGCGTAAGCAGCGTGTCTCGACGCGCAGGGCCGCAGAAGATACGGCTGAAGTTTCCGCCCTCGTACACGACGTCGCTGCTGATCACACCGTCTTACTCCCCCAAATCAAACAATTCATTCGTGAGGAAGTTGCGCGTCAGCTTTCTCTTGTGGCCGAAGCATCCGCGCCAGTGACCTCGTTAGACCCACGTCTACGCCAGGTCATTGAGACACAGGTCACGCAAGCACTGCCTCCATCGCCACCTGTCCCTACGCCGCTGACCTACGCTGCCGTCGTTGCTAGACCCCCAGCCCCACCTTTCTCTGGCGCATACCGGGGCACCGGGTCCTCCTACCCTACGACGCTGCCTACATACACGGCACCCCATCCCGTTTCGCCCCCTGCACCTTCTGTCGTTAACCCATGGCGCACCTTGGATAATCGACCCATCTGTTTCGCATGCGGTTTCGTGGGACATATAGCACGCTACTGTCGCCGTCGCAACTTCCAGCCTCCAGACCATGGGAATTCTGCAAATTACCAGGCTGCCCAGAATCCCCAGCGACCATCTTCTCCTATCACCGACTCATTGTCCCCACGACGCCCCGTCGATTCTCGCCGGTCATTACCACCCCGTCGCCGATCTGTCTCCCCGATGCTTCGGCGCACGAGCCCCGCTCGAGAGGAAAACTGACAGCCGCAGTTCCGGAGGCAAGAACTGCGTCGTCGTCGAACTTTCTAAGACCTCCTCTTTGTCCGTCCAACGAAATTGATGTGCTAGTAGAAGGTGTTGCTGTACGTGCACTTGTCGACACAGGCGCCGTCGTTTCTGTAATTAGTGAAAAACTGTGTCGCGATTTGAGAAAAGTTACAACGCCGCTTACGAATCTTGCTCTGCGTACAGCCACCTCCCATTTCATTGCGCCGACAGCTCAGTGCACAGCACGCGTTCTTATTCAAGATGTTTGGTACGCCGTCAACTTTGTTGTTCTCCCACGTTCATCTTACGACGTGATACTAGGATGGGATTTCCTTTCTACCCATCAGGCCTTCGTCGACTGCGCTCATGCTGAACTCACGTTGACGAATCCGTGCCTTGATATCGACCACCACAGTCCCTCGAAAGTGTTTGCCGCAGCTGACGTCCGCATCGCGCCGTTGTCCGCTGTCCTAGTGCCTGTGTTTTCCCTTGCTGCCACTAACTCGACGCTCCTGTTCCAACCAACTATAGCTAGTGTGCAACACCGAACCATCGTCCTCCCGTTTGCCGTCATCAACTTTTCCAATGGTTCGGCGGTACTTTATGCGTGCAACGTTTCTGCTTGCCCGTACATCCTGCTACGCGGTGAGTGTCTGGGAAGCCTCGAGACCTTAAATTGTATTTTCGAAGACCCGATCTATCCAGACAAGCCATTTCTACCGACTTGTGCCATTACACCCGCAACTGACGCTAATGAACCTATGGATGTATTCCGCAAGTCCATCGATTGTAACCTCACGCCTGGGCAGCAGAAACAGCTGATCAAGCTCCTACAGCGTTTTCGAGCCTCGTTTGACCACAATCAGCCTTCCTTAGGTCGAGCGTCATCTGTTGTACACCGTATAGATACCGGTCAAGAGACGCCATTACGGCAGCGTCCATATCGTGTGTCAACTACCGAACGCCGTGCCATCAATGAACAGGTTGACGACATGCTGACACGTGGCATAATCGAACCGTCAAGCTGTCCCTGCGCCTCTCCAGTTGTGTTGGTGAAGAAGAAGGACGGATCCATCAGGTTTTGCGTGGACTACCGGCGTCTCAACCGAATCACGAGCAAGGATGTCTATCCGCTGCCACGCATTGACGATGCCTTGGACTGCCTACAGGGAGCCGAATTTTTCTCTTCTTTAGATCTCCGCTCTGGATACTGGCAGGTACCCATGGCAGAGGCCGATCGTGAAAAAACTGCTTTCATCACGCCCGACGGGCTTTACGAATTCACAGTGATGCCCTTCGGCCTCTGCAACGCGCCAGCTACTTTCGAGCGGATGATGGACTCTATCCTTCGAGGCCTCAAATGGAACGTTTGCCTTTGTTATTTAGATGATATTGTCGTCTTTTCAACTGATTTTGCAACCCATTTAACCCGCCTCGAGAAAGTCCTCGCGTGTATTTCTGCCGCGGGGCTGCAACTGAATCTGAAGAAGTGCAATTTCGCCGCTCGAAAGCTTACGATCCTTGGCCACGTGGTTTCAAAAGACGGCATTCTTCCTGACCCTGCCAAACTTACAGCCGTTTCAGCGTTTCCCAAACCGACCACCATGAAAGAGCTCCGAAGCTTCATAGGCCTTTGCTCTTACTTCCGGCGCTTCGTCCGCAATTTCGCGACGATCATCGCTCCTTTGACCAAGCTCCTCGCCGGCTCCAGAGACCTTTCAGCCTGGTCTGCCACCTGTGACGACTCTTTCAATGAACTGCGCCGCCTCCTCACGTCGCCGCCTATTCTGCGACACTACGACCCATCGGCACCCACAGAGATCCACACCAACGCTAGTGGTGTCGGGCTAGGCGCTATTCTTGCACAGAAGAAAGACGGCTTCCAAGAGTACGTGGTTGCCTACGCAAGCCCAACTCTTAGCAAAGCCGAAAGCAACTATTCTGTCACTGAAAAGGAATGCCTCGCCATTATTTTTGGGCGATAGAAAAATTTCGACCTTACGTGTAGGGGCGCTCTTTTGACGTCGTGACTGACCACCACGCTCTCTGCTGGTTGTCGTCATTGAAGGATCCAAGCGGTCGCCTCGCCCGATGGGCATTACGCCTCCAAGAATATAATATTCGCGTGGTCTATCGCTCCGGCCGGAAACATTCGGACGCAGACGCCCTATCCCGTTCGCCTCTACCCCCTGACCCGGACTGCTGCGAAAGTATAACCTGTGATGCCACTGCCGTCACCATCGCCGACATGCCATCTGAGCAACGCAAGGACCCTTGGGTTGCTTCAATTCTAGACATCCTGGCTGGGCGGACGGCTTCCCCCCCTTCTCGCACGTTGCGTCGGCAAGTGGAGCACTTCGCCACTCGCGACGACGTGCTGTACCGACGCAACTACGCACCCGGTGGACGTCAGTGGCTACTCGTGATTCCACGTCATCTACGATCCGAAATTTGTTCCACGTTTCATGACGACCCCTAATGTGGCCACGCAGGTTTCCTGAAGACTTATTCTCGCATACGTCTCCGATATTACTGGCGTGGCATGTACCGTTTTATACGACAATACGTTCGGGCCTGCTCGACGTGTCAGAGACGAAAAACTCCCCCTTGTCACGCCAGCGGTACCTTGCTACCCTTACCATGCCCATCCCGACCATTCGACCGCGTCGGCATCGATATCTATGGTCCCCTTCCCAACACTGCTGACGGTAACCGCTGGATCATAGTTGCCGTCGACCATCTCACGCGGTATGCCGAAACTTCATCCCTTCCCTCGTCTACAGCAAAAGACGTTGCGACTTTCGTTCTTCACAACATCGTATTACGTAATGGAGCACATCGGGAGTTACTGAGCGATCGTGGTCGCGTATTCTTGTCAGACGTCATCACAGCATTGCTGCGTGAGTGCCACGTCGTTCACCGCACTACAAGCGCCAATATCCCCAGACCAATGGAATGACAGAGCGCTTCAACTTGGTGATATGCTGTCTATGTATATCTCGTCAGACCACTACAATTGGGACCAAGTGCTCCCGTTTATCACGTTCGCTTATAATACCGCCATTCAAAGCACTACTGGGTTCTCTCCTTTTTTCCTCCTTTACGGACGCGAACCTTCTTGCACTATGGACACCATTCTTTCGTACAAACCTGACTCCTCAGAGTCCACGACTTTGTCTCAAGCCGCTACATACGCTGAGGAATGCCGCCAGCTGGCAAGAGCATTCACAACCCAAGTCCAAGGACGCCAAAAGCACCACCATGACGCATCAAATAACACCACTTCCTACGATCCAGGTTCACTCGTCTGGCTGCATATTCCCTCTGCTACACCTGGCCTTTCTACCAAGTTGGTCCCCAAGTATCACGGCCCATATCGTGTGCTACAAAAAACGTCACCGGTGAATTACCTCATCGAGCCACTGGAACCATCTTCTGACCAACGTCGTCGTGGCCAGGAAATTGTCCACGTCTCAAGACTTAAGCCCTGCTACGACCCTCCCGTGTTTACTTGTCCATAGGTCGCCAGGAAGGCTCCTTATTTCGCGGGGAGTAATTGTAATGAATTAACGAATCTGAGTAACGGACGCTCTGCTGGCAACGAAGAAGACGATGATGATCGGTGGCTGCAGTAGTAGCTCGCGCACGCCGCTCGCCATTAGCCAGACCTGCCTGATAAAGGACATTTTGCCAAGCTACGTCTGAACCTTTCTCGACGTACAACACCTCTATTTAATTATATATATATATATATATATATATATATATATATATATATATATAGGAGAAAATGGTTATCGCGACCATACCAGATAAACGACAAAGAATATTTTTCTTGACGCAGCCTAGAGGACGTGTCAATAGGACGATAGCTTCTGCAGTTCATCCACGGCTTCGTCAGTCAAAGCGTTTGTGTTTCTGTACGGTCTCACGTGTGTGCTATTAGGCGCAAGGTTGGTTTTGTGGGTTCGCCACTAGGGCGAAGCAATGGATGCGATAGCAACAAATGACAACGTCACGCGATGAAATTAGGTGATCATAGTTTAGGGGAGGTTCAGTGCATCGGCTCGAATTCGTCATACGATTACAGTGTACGGTCGGGAAGCTTCAATTAGATGAATTATTTTGGTCATGGAGCCAAAGCAGCCTTCGACAGACGAATTATGATGAAACAGTGTGTGCGTTAAAAAAAAAGCGGGGGGTACAAATTATATAGCTAGGCTACGTACGACCACGAGAGAGCTGTATGCGGCTTTCGCTGACGATGAAATTGTTTATTGGTACTTTGTGTGTTAAGCAAAAAGTGGACTGTTTAGTGTATATTATTCTCTACTACATAGCCATTGGTCATGCTATGTTGACTGCTGCGGTTCTCGTGCGATCTGCTTTGAAAACTCAATTTGAATGTAGCCGAAACATGGGACGTTGGTTGAGGCATATTCTCGGAGTAATCATGCATTATTCGGGCATTTAAGCTATACCGAAGCAGTGACACGAAGCGCGCGTGGTCAAGCGAGATTTTAGTTGTGTCACAAGGCTTGCCGCTTAAGCTAAAAGTTAGACGTAAGTTGAAATAATGAGTTCCCACACCCATTCATGTCTTAAACTTTATTTCGCAATGCTTGGCACACAAACAGTGAACTAATTTGAACCTGCATTTTATTACATCAAGGTGTGGGTTGTTTGGTCGGTTCCTCAACAACTTGCCGCGACCCACCTAGGGGGATAGGCCATGAATGGGACGGTGCCTTGCTTAATAAATTAATTATCTTCTCGAAAGGAAGGGTTCAATTCGTTAGGTAATATAGCTAATAATTTAAAGATGTTTCCTATACGCACTTCTACCTCTTCAACACATAATGGGGTATTCGCGGCAGTCACTTGACGCTTATTAATTCAAAAAAGTCATTACGAGAAGCTTTTATTATGACAAAATGTTTTCTACAAGTTATCTCCCAGCATTATTAACATTAATATACCAAACCCATGGCCGTTTTAAAAGCGAAAGCTGTTATGAAATCAGAACAAAGATCATGTGCGGCGCCGTAGTTGTCCACCACCGCCACCGCCGGTGTCCGTAACCAGTATTAGAAGAAAAAAGGAAACAAAGTAAAGAAGCTTGATGTCGGGAAAGGAATCGCGTTAATATGAGTCGTAGAGCGTTTTATAACATCAAAGGAACAACCAGGCGACACACAAGGTGAATTGCATAACGAGTGGGTTGTCCAATGCTCCGAACCAAAACAAAAGCTTGTTCTCGAACAACTATGAACTGTGGCGCATACCCACTTGAGGCACAAGTCTTGATCGTTGTCAGCAACTTTATAAAAAAATTGCAGAATATTCTTATCAAGTGTGTTGCATATACCACGCCTCTCCGAAGAATGGTGGAGGATAGCATAGTGAATGCCTGCCTATTACACAAGAATTATATATGGCGTAGTGGGTACCCAGCAAGTGTGCTCGTAGCAGTTACTCAAGAGTGTTCTCTTCCAGCTTTTGCTGCGACTGTGCTGCGCGTTCTTCGCAGGCCTGGCGGTGCTTCCTTCCTAATGCGAGGTGTGTTCAACTTCAAGGATATAAACGAAATTTTTGGGCCTCTTTCTAATTATTAGCACAAAGAAAGTTGTCCGAGCCGAAATTGCGAAAACGTTTATTGCAATTTGGTAGTAAGTAAAAGCTACTAGTAAGATAAAATAAGGGCTTCAGTAATGGTGACCTTACACTGTTAGATAAATTATAAAACATATAAAAGCCGACATAGTTAGAAAATGGTTTGCGGCAGGATCCTGACACTGCTCCAGAGTGGACTTCGTTCCCGACGCGTCATCTAGGTAGACCAGTCCTCGGTCCCCGTCATGAAAGTGACTCCGCGGAGTGAGGTCTGGGCTACTCTGGTTCCCTTGTTACACGAACGTTGCCCCTTCCTGCACCGTGCAACCACACGGATGGCAGATGGCGCTGCACTCTCCGCTGCTGTCAACAGCGGTGCAGCGCTTGGAGGGTGTTGACCTCTCTGACTGCGCCGTGCACGGAAGGTGTCGACTCGAGCACAATGCCTTAGATGAACACAGTTTGCCGACTTGACTTGCTGCTGGCAGTCCTTGTGCTGAATAGGTTCTCCAGCCCCAGTGTTCTACTGCACATCGCTGCGACCTTCCTTAGCGCTGACTTCCTCAGCACCACGGGTCCCTTCGTACGGCTCGCCAGTACCACGCTGTGGTCCTTCACCTTTACGTTGGTTACCGTAGAGGTTCCACGGTGTCGAGGACTGCACGAGTTGAATGTATTCTGGCGCCGCGAGTCCACCGTGATCTTGGACAACAGGGACGTATGGGTCGTACCGAGGAACCACGTAATGGTATACAGCTGCATTCGTAGGTGGAATGTAGAAGAGTGGTTGAGCCACGATAGGCCGCATCAGTGGTCCCCTCACGAGTCCCTCAGCATCTTCGTCGTGGATGTCGCACTGGCTGCCCTCGTCCTCTTGGCCGTTTGCTGGTTGAGCGTTGTGTTCAGCGCGATTGTGCCTGGACGCCTGCTGTCGCTCTTGATGACTTCGACCCTGGTCAGTTGTGTAGCCCTGTTGGGTGGCCATCGCGGAGGTGGCCCACACTGGTAGACAGGCAATGGGCGAGGTGTCGAACAGGGTTTATCGATGGCAAGTAGCCCTCACAAACGAGGCCAATGAACGCTGAAGGCAGGCTGCAGAAAGCGATGCGAGAATCGCGGAGCCAACGTCAACAGCTCGTGCTTGGCTCTTCTACTCCTTCTTCTTCTTGTTAACCTCCGCACGTGGCACGCACCAATCGGAGAGAATTGTCATTGTTGCCAGATACCATCGAAGCAAATAAGTGAGTATTTTCCCCAAGTGAAGCACAAAACAAGCAGTAACACGAATAATTTTCATATTCCTGAAAATATTTTAATTATGATAAAGAAATCCATCAAGTTCCCCTGTGTAATTGGTATAGTGGTTATGGTACCTGACTGCTGACCCGAAGGTCGCGGGATTGAATCCCGGGCGCGGCAGCTGCAATTTCAATGGAGGCGAAAATGCTCGAGGCCCGTGCACTCACATTTAGGTGCACGTTAAAAGAAAACCCAAGGTGGTCGAAATTTCTGGAGCCTTCCTTTACGGCGTCTCTTATACCCGTATGGTAGTATTCGGACGTTAAGCCACAACTGTTATTCACTAGACCCTGAAGTACGAACTGGAGCTGGAAAATCACGCGAGTTATTATGTACTGTGAGCGCCCGCACGCACGGTAGCGTAGTGGCCTAGCTAATTATTAGCGCCACCTGTGGCACCATCATGGCCGCTCAAGTGCAGGCCCAAGCGAGAGCCGGGACTTGTTAAGCTCGTTCCCGCCTTCGTCGCGGACGGCACGTTTTTCAGTATGTTCGAATAAGACGCGTTCTTCTCGTTTTACAAATCCTCAACCTTCATGCCTAGCCCACCCAGCCCTCACAGTACAGTGAAAAAAAAACAAACAAAACTATGAGTAATGCGCATAGCTCGTTTAAAACATTGTCTCCAGGGCAGTGTCCATTCGTTTGAAGGCACGTTTGCACACCGTTTATGAACGTTGCTTGTTGATTACTTCAACGTATGTTTGACTTCAAACCTCATTCATAGGCGTGCACGGGGTGAGAAGGATGTCAAGAGAGGCGCTTTGACCTCAGATCTAGTAACCTAAAGTGAGGTGGAATGGGGACGCAAAATCTGCCCCATACATTGACTTAGTTGAACGGAGGCGGGGCGCTGCAAAGGACCTTCGTCCCTTTGATGGGGAACCGTGTACACATCCAGCTACTCAAAGCAGTGTCGACAAATACGCCGGTGAACAACAAAGGGGCATTGGTGAATGGAATGGTGACTTAAATAACTACATTTTGGATGGTTGTGGATGGAAAAACTTTATTTCGTCAGAAAGCAAGTGAGGATGATTCCGTGTTAGATGGCCATCAACCCAAGGTTGGCGGTGACCTGTGTGGCCCACTCCACGACCCTTAACTGGACGACTGGGTCTGAGCTGGTCAACACGGCCTCCCAGTGCTCAAGAGAGGGATCACGCATAATATCCACTGGCGGCGGCACTATGCTACATTCCCAAAGTATGTGATCATATGTTGCCACAGCATGACACCATTTGCATTGCGGCTTAATCTCCTCTGGGTACATTTTGTTCAACACGTAAGGGTTGGGAAAAGATCGCGTCTGCAGTTTTCTCCAGACGCATTCCTGCGCCTTAGTCAACCGCTTGTGCGGGGGCGGATAAAACCTCCGCTGTAGTTTATAATGATTCGTTATGTCATGAAAGGACACCAGCCCATCTCTCGCAGATGTCCCTGGAACTGGTGGCTCACCTACCCGGCTGACGAAACCTCGAGCATTCAGGTGAGCCGCCTCGTTCCCAGTGTTCCCAGAGTGTGCGGGTACCCAGAAAATTTCTATTTCTCTCATTTCTCGTCCCGTGGCCCCATGCAGAAATCGTGCGGCGGTTGCCGATATTCTGCCCCTCGCCAGATTTCTGATGGCTGTCTTTGAATCACTGAAAATCAAATCTGACTGCGAATTAGTTATAGCTAGCGCTATTGCCGCTTCCTCTGCAGTTTCCGAGGAGCGGGTTTTGACCAATCCAGAGGTGACCAAGCTCCCCCGCCTGTCCACCACCACAATCACAAAAGCGTCTTTGTCCTTATATTCCGCAACATCTGTATAGACTGCCGCTTTGTACTCGCCGTACTCAACGTGTAAAGCTCTGGTTCTTGCCTGCCTGCGCTGCGTATGGTGAATCGGATGCATATTTTTGGGCAAAGGTTTTATGTACAGGGCCTTATGTAACTCTCGCCGCACCTGAATTTTAGTGTCCCCAGTGGGAGCCTCTACTCCAATGCCAATCCTTTCCAATATAATCCTGCCCGCTTTGGTTGTCGAAAGCCTAGCGTGCTGCATCACCAGATGCGCTTCCCATAATTCATCCAGGGTGTTGTGTACCCCTAGTTTTAACAGCCTTTCTGTAGGCGCGTTGTTAGGCAACCCAAGCGCTGCCTTGTAAGCTTGCCGGATCATAGCCTCAACCTTACCTTTTTCTGCGGCATCCAACTTCATATAAGGTGTCGCGTAAGTAATCCTGCTGAGCACAAACGCCTTTACCAGCTTACAGAGTTCTTTTTCTTTAACCCCGCTCTTACGGTTAGCGATTCTTCTGATTAGCCTGACAGTAGCATTGACCGTGGTCTCAAGTTTTTCAAGGGCCACCCTATTCTTCCTGTTAGTTTGCAGATATAGGCCAAGAGTTCTAATCGTTTGAGCTTCAGCTACCGGCCTACCCCCTACCTTTACCTCTAACGGCGGTGGCGGAATATAGTGCCTTGCATGTAGCCCTCTGGGTTTGTCCCGAACCACAAAGAGCTCGGACTTTGGCTGAGAGCATGAAAGTCCCGCCTCCCCTGCCAACTCTTCGACAATATTAACTGCCTGTTGCAGTGTTTCTTCCAGATGCGCGTCACTACCCCTGGTTACCCATAGAGTATTATCATCTGCATAAAATGTGTGTTTGAGTCCTGGTATCTCCTCCAGCCTCGGCGGTATTTTAATTAAGGCGATGTTAAACAGGAACGGTGACAAAACTGAACCCTGCGGCGTCCCTTTGCCTCCCAACGCGAATGAGTCCGATTTGATATCTCCTATTGAAATTTCTGCGGTTCGGCCCTCCAAGAATGATCTGATGTAGCGAAATATTCTGACCCCTGGGCCAATTTCCGATAGGTTATTCAATATTGCCTCATGCGAAACATTGTCGAAAGCTTTATTCAGGTCAAGCCCCAATACAGCTTTGGTGCCCGTGCCATGCCCGGGATTGACTACATCATGTTTTAACTGTATCATGGCATCCTGTGTGGACAAATTGGCCCTGAAACCTATCATAGTTGGGGGAAAGATGGCCTTGTCCTCTGCATAATTCTGAAGCCTGTTGAGAACCACGTGCTCCATCAATTTGCCCACGCATGATGTCACCGATATGGGGCGCAGGTTTTCCAAGCAGAGTTTCTTGCCTGGCTTCGGAATAAATATAATCCTAGCATGCTTCCATTGTGCTGGGATCTCCCCGGCCACCCAATACTCATTTATCAAGTCAGTGATCGCCCCGATCGATTTGAAATCTAGGTTTCTCAGCATTTTATTAGTAACTCCATCCGGACCTGCGGCAGACGTAGTACGCAGCTGCCCCATGGCAAACTCCACCTCCGCAATTTTGAACTCTTCATCTAGTTCTGAGTTTTCCACCCTCGAGTAGTGTGGTAAGCAACCGTCTACTCCATCAGTTATGTACCGATTCCGGAGTTCCTGTATAAAATCTCCGATTGTGCCTTCATAATGATGAATTAACCGAGTCATTTGCCCCCGTTGCGCCGATTTTGTTGCTGCCGGATCCAAAAGATGCCTTAACAGCTGCCATGTCTTTTTGCATCCAAACTGTCCATTCATGCGATCACAAATCTGGCCCCACTGCTTGGCTTGCAACTAGATTGTATAATTTTCGATTTTACATTCTAACTTGGCAGTCCTTCTGCGAAGGACGCCATTATGTTTTTGCTTCTTCCACCTTCTCAAGAGACTCGCGTGCGCTTCCCACATGTGTGATAGTCTCGAGTCAGCGGTAAACTCCTCCTGCTTGACTGGCACTTCTACCGTGGTATTAGTTACATCCTCCTTGAGCGCCTGTACCCATGCATCCAGGTCATTAATTTTCCCGTTTACAGTGTCTGCTCTGTTTTTCCTAAATCTGTCCCAAATCTGTAACTCTATGCCCCCTCACCTTGTCTTTATGCTTCACAGCGCTAAACGTCGTGGAAAGGATATAGTGATCACTTCCTAGGGCTTGTCCCGTGTTAATCTACTTTGCATTACTGATGCCTCTAAAAAACGTAAGGTCTGGGGAGGTATCCATGCTTATGCTGTTGCCTATCCTCGTATGATCTTGTGGATTGTTTAACAGCGTCCATCGCAGATCCCGGGCAACTTGCCAAAGCCGATTGCCCTTTGGGCTGGCTCGAATATAACCCCACTCCGGGTGAGGCGCATTGAAATTTCCTACCACTATAAGCGGAGCGCGAGCTGCTAACCGTTGAGTTGTGGCAAGCCCAATCCTTTATCTTTTGGAGAACTATACACATTAAGTAAAAACAGACTCTTCTCATACTTTCGTTTAGGCAAAATCTCAAGCAAGACATAGTCTTCCCTGCTGCTATCTACGGAATGCTGAATGGCAGTGATGTTGCGATGGACTAGCACGGCTGTGAAGACGCGTGATACACCCTTGAATCAATTCCTGGCGCTGTAAATGCCTTAAATCCAGGTAATTTTACGGAACCAGTAGCCTCCTGTAAGGCTATTATGTCTGGTTTACTGTCCAGATTTTGTACGTGCAACTGCAGGTTACCCCGCTTTTGACGAAAGCCCCTGCAGTTCCACTGCCAAACCTCAATTTGCTGGCGAGGCGCCATGATGAGGCACCAGGTTGACTAATGGCACTTGACCACCCACGGGAGGCAGTCTTGCCTTCAATAGAGTATGAAGCTGCTGAAACATGCCCATGACCTGGGTTTGGGAATCCCTAAATTCAGTGGAGAGCGTGCCGAGACGCTCCTCTATTGTGTCTAATCTGGCTTCGATCTTTTCGACTCGAGCCTTTAACCTATCCTGCCTTTTCACTTGTTTGCCTACTTTATCCGCAAGTGTTGTTACATCCGACTTAAGCCTAATGACCTTAAAAACAGGCTGTGGCATGTCTACTGGTGACATTTCGGCTAATTGTTTTGCGTTAGCTACATCATCCCCCGGCAGTGGTCTCTTCACTGTCCCCCGATTCTCCACTTCCATAGCTGCACTCTCCTGTACGCGAGCAGACTCCTCTTGCGTCGCTTTCTGTAGGCCTTGCACTGCTGGTGCCTGTGTCTCCTGCCGTTGGTCGTTTCTAAGTGCGCGTTCCATCTCTGCAATTCTGTTTTCCATTCTTTTAATCAAGTCTCCCTGTCGCTGAACCAGCGCTGCTAACTCCCTCTCTCGAGCGGTTTCGTTCTGGGAGGCCGTGCTTGACAAGCTCACCTTTTAGATGCGGAGCATCTTATACTCGCGCTTTGTAGTGCGCCGTCCGCACCGCTTCTCGAACATTCGACAGCTGACGCGCGCGCATGCGCCGTCGCGCCGTCGCCCACTCTTCCACCATCTGTGCATCCCTTCCTCCTCTACACACCGCGCGCGCTTCACTCCTCCACCATCTGTGCACCCTTCCTCCTCTACACACCGCGTTCGACATCTACAATTCTCCTGATTCTCCAGTGGACGCGCATGTGGCGTCGCGCTTCGAGAACATTCAACAGCTGACAGTGCATGCGCCGTCTTGCTGTATATATACTCAAGGTCGGCGCTCGCTCGCTCAGTTGCCGCTCGTCGGTTGGTTTGTACGGCGCGTCGACGTCCAAGGTCGCGGTGAAATGAATTCCAACGAATCCACAAACACAATGATCGACGTCCCTTCGACCAGCGCCGCCCTTTCGCATACGTGTGTACGTGTTCACTCATTTAACACCCCCTCCTACAACCACGTTAACCAATTTAGCCATCGACCCAAGTAAGTCGCAATTTAACACCCCATTTCACAACCACGTTAACCAATTTAGCCATCGACCCAAGTAAGTCGCACTTTAACACCCCGTTAACCAATTATATGGTCCGCATCCTCCTCAGTGTTCCCCCGAGGGAAGCTGCGGGCAATTTTTTTGTTGGTGTCGCGTGTGCAGCTGTTGCTACTGGATGCTCGTCCACCATCTTGGCCACCCCCGCGCCCTGGCAATGGCGGGAAGGAACTCGACCGGTCCCTGCTTTTGCTTCTGCCTTCTTTACCCCTCGGTGACCGCTCTGTGGCCCTCGAGGACCGCTTATCGTTGCCAGCTTCGCTCTCTCTTTCGATGCTCTGCTGCCGGCCTGTCGGTGGCTTGCGAGCCAGGCGAAACTTGCAGTTCCGGCTCCCTGTGTGATGCGCACCATGGCACACGATTCAGTCCGGCGTGCACGTAGGTGGCTCTCCTTCTGGCGGGGCAGGATGGTCCTTCCCGCAACGGTGACATAGGTTGCTCTTCGGACGATAGCAAACGTCTGCTCGATGTCCAACTCGTCTGCAGTTGTAGCAGGTCTCGACTAAATTTCTGTACGGGATCACAGCGTACAGACAGTTTCAGTAAGTAATCTGCCGGGGTATGCGTTTTCCCCCAAACGTAATCTGAATTGCCTTTGACTTTCCCAGAGGTCTCGCGTCCAGAATGTCTATGCCTTCATTCTTCTTTAGGAATCCAGCCCGAACTTCTTCCACTGGGCATCCATCATAAGCATTGTAAATCACTCCCCGCACGGAGTTCTCCAACGGCGCCACGAACGCCGAAACCGGCAGGTCACGATCACCCAGCTTGAGCGTCTTCACAGTCGCATATGCCCCACTGCGTTTTATGCACGGTGTGCTCACCGTCAACGTGTTGTTTGTGCCATTAACCCGCACAATGTCTTCTTCCGCGGCAATTGCACTCTTTAGACGCGCTGCTGCTCTCAGTGCACATCCGAGTTCTCTCGCTGTCACAACACTCAAGTCCCAGTTCTGGGGCCTGTACACAATCTTGAAATCCGTGGCTGGCAACTTGAGAAACGGTCCGCGTTTCTTCCATACCGGCGCTTTTCCCCGCTTGACTTGCTGCGCTCCGTGCGTCTTGCGCCCGTCGCTGCCGGCCTGCGTCTCGCAAGGCTTACTCTTGGCGTTGTCGCCATGCTGAGTCTTCTTAAATCGGTCCTGTGCCTTCAGCACTGGAGCCCACTCTCCCGCTTCAAAATCTTCGGGTGTTATAGTCTCCCCTTCGACGTAGTATTCCAGCTACATTTTGGAAAATATGTCAGTAAGCCTAAAAAAAACGCAACTGGAAAATATAACAATTGAAAAAAAAATTCTAAATCCGTTTATTTTAAGCGCAACTGGCAATTCTAAAGTTCGCGTGCGCACGCGCGTTAGATATTTAGATATTTAGGGGCTGGTAATTGACACTTGAAGTAATTAACTACTGGACCTAGTAATTACACAATGCAGAATCCAGAAATAATGGGGATTCACACTTTCTACTCGGCTCTTCCAGATAAGATTCTTTGGCCAACTGCGCATATATATATATATATATATATATATATATATATATATATATATATATATATATATATATATATATATATATATATATATATATATATATATATATATATTCGATTCCTGCTCACGGCAAGTTATTTTTTCACCCACTTTTTTTATTTACATTACATTGGTTCTAATACCTTCCCCTATATATTCCTTGACATTATTGTCTGTTAGATGTCAGTAATACTGTGCCAAACGCAGAAAAACGAGTCCTTAGGTATACACTTCTTTTCCTTATTTATTAACGAGGGTCTCGTACTGGGAGACTTGGTGCCGTTAGGTTGTATACGAGGGACTATTGGTCAGCTGCCAGCTCGTAATAAGTTCACGTGGTACGTGACGCCATACAGGCTCATAAAACAGTGTGCCACACTCGCCGCCATAGCTACAGGGGGCACTGACTGATACTCCCACGTTTAAATTCACATGTAAACCCAATAAAGTGGCTGGGGGAATAGCCGCCGTGATTGCCCGGTGGTAGAGCATCGAACGCGTTATTTGGAGGTCGTAGGTTCGATTCCTGCTCACGACAAGTCAATTTTCACCCACTTTTCTTTCTTCTTATTTACTTCACATTGCTTCTAATAGCTTGCCCTATACATTCCTTGGCATTATGGTCAGTCAGATCTCAGTAATATTGTGTGAAAAGACGAAAAAACGAGCCCTTAGAGAGCCAATTCTTCCTTTATATATATATATATATATATATATATATATATATATATATATATATATATATATATATATTGTACCGAAGCATAGTGGCGCCAGCTCTGTGCGAGCGTGAAAGAAGACGTTGACGTCCGTGTGTGGCTCGTGCTTGCCGGGTTCCTGCCTGTACCAGCTTGTTGCGGCTAACGTTTCTGGAATAATAACCTGTGTTTTTACGCAACCTTGCTCGTTGCATTTGGTGGAAACGTGCTGGGTAACGTCCTGGAGCTCCGCAGCCGTAAGCTACCATCTCAGTCCACGATGACCGAGCGCGTCGATCCCCCACAAGGCCCTTCCACGCTGCCACCCGTCATGTGTTCTGGTGTACTTCGTCTGCGTGACCCACCAGTATACAACGGCACTGAAGATCAAGATGTCGAGGACTGGCTGGCAGAGTACGAGCATGCCAGCGCGATTAACAAGTGGGATGACCCTGCGAAGCTGATTCACGTCATCTTCTACTTGACGGATTTGGCCAACCTATGGTTCACCAAACACCAAGCCGACATCCCCACCTGGTCGGTTTTCAAAGAGGCCGTCACCTCGTTTTTCGGTCGTCCAGCTATGCGTAAGCTTCGCGCTGAACTGGGACTGCGGGGACGATTTCAGCGAAATGGTGAGAGCTTCACAAGCTACATTGAGGATGTGATCAGCCTCTGTAGGCGAGTTGATGCCAGGATGACGGAGGCTGACAGAATAAAGAACATAATGAAAGGCATTGATGACGACGCTTTTCATATGCTTGTGGCCAAAGACCCACAGACCGTCACGGCCTTGATTCAGTTATGTCAAAGTTTCGATGAGCTGCGCAAGCAACGAGTTTCTACACGTCGCGCTAATACGCAGACAGCTGATATTTCGGCCTTGGAGTGCAAAAGCAGTGGCCCCGACTACAGCGTGTTATTGCCTCAAATTCAACAGTACATCCGGGAGGAAGTTGCTCGACAGCTCTCTCTTGTCGCCACCATCAACGAGACCCCCACAACACTGGACCACTCACTTCGCCGTGCTATTCAGACGCAAGTTGCCGAGGCTCTCCCTTCGCCCACATCCCCAATATCAGTGGCTGCACCGCTGACTTATGCAGAAGCCGTCCGCCGACCTTCTGCCCAACCGCCACTCCCTTCATACAGTCCAGCCACCAACTACTACAGGTCACCAGTTTCAGTTTATCCGGTAAATCGGCCCATTCCACCACCTCGAGCACCTGCCAACTCTTGGCGTACTCCGGATAACCGGCCCATCTGCTACAACTGTGGTATTCCAGGACATGTCGCGCGCTACTGTCGTCGCCGTGGATTCTTTTTTAATGATGTGCAGCATTCTGGCAACATACCTCGGCCATCAGAATCGCATGGGACACCTGATTCGCATGACCCCCGCTCACGTCGACCAGACTTCAGCCGACGTCGATCTCCTTCACCCCGTCTTCGGTCTCCTTCCCCTATGCTTCGCCGTTCCAACGACGCCCAGGAGGAAAACTAACAGTCGCAGTTCCTGAGGCAAGAGCTGCGCCACCGACGAAATTTCCAAGGCCTCATCTATCGCCCCCTAACGAGATTGCCGTGTTTGTGGACGGTTTCGCCACAACTGCTCTTGTCGACACAGGTGCCGCTATTTGTATAATCAGTGAAGTGTTATGCCGCAAACTGAACAAAGTGACGACTCCACTGGTTGAAATTTCTTTACGCACGGCGAGTTCGCAACACGTCCAACCTTCTGCCACATGCACTGCTCGTGTTGTGATTCAAGGAGTGCTTTACATCGTAGAATTCGTCGTCCTTCCGCATGCGTCTCATGAAATCATCCAGGGATGGAACTTTCTTTCCGCTAATCATGCGGTTGTCGACTGCGCTCGTGCTCAACTCGTTTTGTTTCCATTCAGCACGAGATTCATAGATCTCCCTCGCTCACCCAAAAAGGTGATCGTCGCCGCTGACGTCGTCATTTCTGCTTTTTCGGTCACCGCGGTATCTCTTTTGTGCAACTCCGTTTCCGATTCAACTGCCCTATTTATGCCGTCACAAGAATGCGCTTGTCGCCGGAACCTTGTCGTCCCGTTTGCCGTCATAACACTTGCCGATGGCTCCAGTGCCGTGTACGTGTGCAATCCGTTCCCTTGTCCCGCTACCTTATTGCATGGCGAATGCATTGGGAGTCTTGACACTTATGATGGCATCTTTCCTTTCGATGCCCGTTCTGATACGACACCGATGTCCGTGGATGCTGTCACAGCTGGCACCGCGCCCTCACTACCTGACGAAGACGTTCTGTTGCGCAGCGTAGACACCGGCCTTACGCAAGACCAGCGCAATCAGCTCATTCAACTACTTGACCGTTTCCGCGCCTCCTTCGACCACGGACAACCTCCCTTGGGATGCACGTCAGTTGTCGCTCACCATATCGACACCGGTCATCATACTCCACTTCGTCAGCGCCCCTACCGCGTCTCGCAGGCCGAGCGTGACGTCATCACTCAACACGTCGACGAGATGCTGCAACGTGGTGTTATTCAGCACTCACACAGTCCTTGGGCTTCGCCAGTGGTCCTCGTGCGAAAAAAGGATGGCTCCATCAGGTTTTGCGTGGATTATCGTCGACTAAACAACATCACACGCAAGGATGTTTATCCCCTGCCACGCATTGATGACGCCTTGGATTGCCTTCAAGGTGCGGAGTTTTTCTCTTCACTGGATCTGCGCTCTGGATATTGGCAAGTACCAATGGCTGAACCAGACCGTCCAAAAACGGCGTTTGTGACCCCTGACGGCTTATATGAATTTAATGTAATGCCCTTCGGTCTTTGCAATGCGCCTGCGACTTTTGAAAGAATGATGGACAGTGTCCTCAGGGGACTTAAATGGCACATCTGTCTTTGCTATTTAGACGACATAGTTGTATTCTCGGCGAATTTCGAAACTCATCTTTCCCGTCTGGAACAAGTTCTCCAGTGCCTTACGGCAGCCGGGTTGCAACTTAACTTCAAGAAATGTCGTTTTGGCGCCCGCAAACTCACAATTCTCGGCCACGTCGTTTCAAAAGAAGGAATATCGCCAGATCCTGCCAAACTGCGTGCCGTTGCCGAGTACCCCAAGCCTACTACCCTAAAGGAGCTTCGTAGTTTCATAGGCTTGTGTTCCTATTTTCGGCGTTTCATTCGCAATTTTGCCTCTATAATTGCCCCTCTGACTCAGCTTCTCTCCCGTAGCACGGACCTCTCTGGCTGGAATTCCCACTGCGATGAGGCATTCACGGCGCTACGCCGGCTACTCATCTCTCCGCCAGTTCTCCGCCACTTCGATCCCAATGCACCCACTGAAATTCACACGGATGCAAGCGGTGTCGGCCTTGGTGCCATTCTCGCTCAACGCAAGGATGGCTGCGACGAGTACGTTGTCGCCTATGCCAGCCGTACACTAACGAAGGCAGAGTCCAACTATTCCGTCACGGAAAAGGAGTGCTTGGCTATCATTTGGGCTATAGGAAAATTTCGCACCTACCTTTACGGACGCCAGTTTGATGTTGTCACAGATCACCATGCGTTATGCTGGTTAGCGTCCATGAAAGATCCTACTGGCCGCCTCGCTCGTTGGGCTTTACGCCTTCAGGAATACGATATCCGTGTTGTTTATCGCTCAGGACGCAGACATTCAGACGCCGATGCACTATCCCGTTCTCCACTGCCTCCTGACCTTGCCTGCTTAACTGCCATTTGCGATTCGTCATCGTTGAGCATCACTGACATGCCATCCGAACAGCGCAAGGATCCCTGGATCAATTCTTTGCTCGATGTCCTCTCTCACAGTTTGTCAGAAACGACTTCACGCTCCCTCTCTCGTCAAGCAAGACACTTTGCTGTCCGTGAAGGCTTGTTGTATCGCCGCAATTACGTGACGGATGGCCGTAGGTGGCTCCTTGTCATCCCTCGTCATTTGCGTTCGGACATCTGCGCTGCCTTTCACGATGACCCCCAGTGTGGTCACGCTGGAGTATTTAAGACTTACTCTCGCCTTCGTCTAAGATACTACTGGCGCGGCATGTATCGGCACGTTCGCCAGTACGTTCGGTCATGCACCACGTGTCAACGACCAAGACGCCTTCTCACAGCACTGCTGGCCCTTTGCAACCCTTAACCTGCCCAGCGAGACCATTCGACCGCGTCGGAATTGATATTTATGGTCCTCTACCCAACTCTCTTCGAGGCAACAGGCGGATTATCGTCGCCGTGGATCATTTAACACGCTACGCTGAAACATCTGCGCTGCCTGCTACCACTGCGAAAGACGTTGCGTCCTTTCTTCTTCACCATCTCATTTTGCGACACGGTGCACCTCGTGAATTACTCAGTGACCGTGGACGCGTGTTTCTCTCGAACGCCGTCGACGAGCTACTCAAGGCATGTCGCACTGTCCATAGGAAATCCTCGGCATACCATCCCCAAACCAATGGCATGACAGAACGCTTTAACCGTACCCTTGGAGATATGCTTGCCATGTACGCCTCTGACGACCACACTAATTGGAACCAAGTGCTCCCTTTTGTCACGTACGCGTACAACTCTGCGCCACAAACAACCACTGGCTTTTCTCCTTTCTTCCTTCTGTACGGACGTGAGCCATCATGCTCCATGGACACCATTTTCCCTTACAGGCCTGATGTTTCCGAAGCGACGCCTGTTTCCGAAGCAGCTGCTTATGCCGAAGAGTGTCGTCAACTCGCTCGCTCATTTACCGCACAAGACCAATGTCGCCAGAAAACTGACCACGATTCCTCTGCGTCTACTGTACACTTTAACCCAGGAATGCTGGTTTGGCTCTGGGTCCCGTCTACCCCTCCCGGTCTTTCCCCGAAGCTTTCGTCGAAATATCATGGCCCCTACCGTGTGGTGCGGCAAACATCTCCTGTCAACTATGAAGTTGAGCCCATTGATCCACCCTCGGACCAACGCTGCCGTGGGCGTGAAACAGTACACGTATCACGCCTCAAACCGTGCTATGACCCCCTTGTCGTGTCCTTTCCCTAGGTCGCCAGGTTGGCTCCTTTCTGCGCGGGGAGTAATTGTACCGAAGCATAGTGGCGCCAGCTCTGTGCGAGCGTGAAAGAAGACGTTGACGTCCGTGTGTGGCTCGTGCTTGCCGGGTTCCTGCCTGTACCAGCTTGTTGCGGCTAACGTTTCTGGAATAATAACCTGTGTTTTTACGCAACCTTGCTCGTTGCAATATATATATATATATATATATATATATATATATATATATATATTATATATATATATATATATATATATATATATATATATATATATATATATATATATATACATATATATAGATGCCACTTAAGTAACGGTGAATTATGCATATACACCATTTGCAGCAGGCGGCACGCAGATCCCGGAGGTGCTTCCGCCTGCTCATTATCGCTCACGTAATGGCGCAAAGAGATCATCACTCTGCTAGAAGCTAGCTTGAGAATTGATAACCCAAGTCGCTGGCACCCCAAGCAGAGTAGGTAGGCTGCTCTTAGTTTTCTTCTCGAGCAGCAGCGTCTGAGAGCTTGGTCAAATGCAAGCGGTGCTCCGTCTAACAAAAAAAAAAACAAAAATACTGGTCATGGCAAAACTAAAGCTATGCGATACGTGGGCCATACCACCGCCACTGGATAAAAAAAAATCACAGCATATCCACGAAGTGAATGATGATAAGTGGGTCGAAGCATTCGTCAGTCCACCGCGCGTCCGGCCGTGCGTCTGTCTGTCTGTTTGTCCGTCTGACCGTCCATATAGTGAACAAAGTATCGTCTTCTCACATCTTCTCATCATATACTCATTATATACAAATACCACCATACAGCACACGTTCCAAGCACTAAACGAGAGATGGCTGCCTACTACTATGACTACTACTAGTACTACATGCATCGGCGACGTATGACCCAGGACTTAAGGTACTTCGCCCTTAAAAGGTTTGAAACAGCGGCCGTGGCCATACTGAGTCATGGCCCGTGCCGTGTAAGCAACGTCTCGCTGGCGACCCACACTAGTGTCCGGTTCCACGCACGCACCCAGGTGACTGGCAAATTTCTTAGGTCCCTTAGCTTCTTGAGTACCCGATTTTGAAATTCACTTGGGATGGGTGCCTCTAACTTTTCGGTACTTCTACAATCGGAGCGTGGTCTGCCGTGCTCGCTCGCTTATCTCTTGAGGTGGCTGGTTTGCACTTGTCTTTCTCGCGAATGTTGTGCAAAGTGTAGACCGCGCAAAGGCCACGGCGCTCCCTGCAACGGCTGCGTTTGTGAAAGGAATGAGTTGCTTGCTAGATGAGCGAAAGCATAAGCGCAAGCTCAAGTGACTAACAGTTCCCGCTCACCCTGTGAACACCTGTCTGTTTTAGATGCGGAGCATCTTATACTCGCGCCTTGTAGTGCGCCGTCCGCACCGCTTCTCGAACATTCGACAGCTGACGGGCGCGCATGCGCCGTCGCGCCGTCGCCCACTCTTCCACCATCTGTGCATCCCTTCCTCCTCTACAAACCGCGCGCGCTTCACTCCTCCACCATCTGTGCACCCTTCCTCCTCTACACACCGCGTTCGACATCTACAATTCTCCTGATTCTCCAGTGGACGCGCATGTGGCGTCGCGCTTCGAGAACATTCAACAGCTGACAGTGTATGCGCCGTCGTGCTGTATATATACTCAAGGTCGGCGCTCGCTCGCTCAGTTGCCGCTCGTCGGTTGGTTTGTACGGCGCGTCGACATCCAAGGTCGCGGTGAAATGAATTCCAACGAATCCACAAACACAATGATCGACGTCCCTTCGACCAGCGCCGCCCTTTCGCATACGTGTGTACGTGTTCACTCATTTAACACCCCCTCCTACAACCACGTTAACCAATTTAGCCATCGACCCAAGTAAGTCGCAATTTAACACCCCATTTCACAACCACGTTAACCAATTTAGCCATCGACCCAAGTAAGTCGCACTTTAACACCCCGTTAACCAATTATATGGTCCGCATCCTCCTCAGTGTTCCCCCGAGGGAAGCTGCGGGCAATTTTTTTTTCATGTGTCCCATAATGTGTTCGATGAACGCGCATAAGGTGTCCACCTGTTACATTTGTTAGTTCGCGCTCGTCCCGTGCTTGTTCTTTCCTTCTAATCGCTGGTACGTGGGCTCGAATACCACCTCATCAAAAATATATTTCCCCAATTTATTTATCTCATCATCTGTTTAAAATTGGATTAATATGGTAGGCAAGCTTAGATCAGACTAATTGTTTAGGTAATGGAGCCAAAGCTTGCCACAGACTAATTGGTACGGAACAGTGAGTGTGTGTTTGAAAATATTACAGCCTATCCATGGACTTAATGATGATGAGCCGGGCGAAGCGTCTGTCCATCCGTTCGTGCATTCATGTGTCCGTTCATTCATGGGTCTATCTGTCCGTCCGTGCATCTGTCCGTCTGTCTGTCTGTACGTCCGTCCGTCTAGTGAACACTCCAAGTACTACCATCTCGCATCTTATCATCATATATGATTATATACAAGTACCTGCCATCTAGTGAACCGTGAAAGAAATAAACGAGATGTGGCTACGTGCTACATACATCGAGAACGCACGACCCACGGCTTAAGGAGCTTCGCCCACCGGTGGTCACAAAACACAACGGAACGAACGGCTGACGCCACAAGGAACTTCGCCCCTAAAAAAAGGGGGTACTAATTATAAGCCAGCGTATGTTCGACCACGGGGAAAGCTGTAATGGACTTCCACTAAAAATGGAATTGTTTATTGGTACTCTCTGTGTCTCTGTGTCAAGCAAAATATGGACACTTTTGTGTGCATTATTCTCTACTACGAGCCATCGTCTATATCATGCTGAATTTTCTGTTCTCGTACAACGTACTGTGAAAGTTGAATTTTGAGCCTAGACACGTGATGTTGACTGCGGCGTATTCTCTGTAATCTTTTATTGTCCGGTCTGAAGCTATCACGTATGCACTTACATGAAGCGTGCATGGACAAGAGAGTTTTTAGCTACGCCACAATGCCTCCAATTAGGTTAGCTTAAGTCATCACGTACGTCGAAATAAAAGTTTCAGCGCCCACTTATCTGTTAAATAAGATTTCGCAGTGCCTGTCACGAAAGTACTGTATGAACTCCAGGCTGAGTTTCGTTGGTTGGTTGGTTGGTTCCTCAACACCTTGGCGCAACCCACTTAGGGGGATAGACCATGAATAGGACGGTGCCTTGCTTTTTTAAATTAATTCACTTCTTGAAAGAGAGGGTTGGATCAATTAGGTAATATAGGTAATAATATAAAGGTGCTAGATTTCTAATATAGAGAGGTTTCCTATTCGCCCTACCTGCTCTTCTTCGCACATTGGCGTATTCATGCCAGCTGATTGTCTTTTACACATTCACAGAAAATCCTTAGGGCAAGCTTTTATTATGACAGAAGGTTTACGACAAGCTGTCTCGTAGCATTATTATCGTTATATACGCAACCCACGAGCCACTTTATTTTCCTAATGCAATGTACGTTAGAGTATTTGAAAAGAGTTTTGGACCTTTCTAACAAGCAAAAAAAGTTGTCCCAGCCGAAATAGTGAAAGCGTTTATTGTAGCAAAGTAGTCAATAAAAGCTGCTATAAAGAGAAAATAAAGGTTACGGTAACAGTGGTATTACAATGCAAGACAAAATATTGTACACATAAATTCAGACACGGTTGTGAAGCAGTTTTTGACAGGATGCTGAAACTGCTCCATTGCCGACTGCGTTGCCGACACGTCTACCAGGTAGACTAGTTCCTGGTTGCCGCCGCGGAAGTCACCCTACAGATCTAGATCAGCGCAACTCTGGTTCCTGCTGGTGACGAACATTTTTCCCTTCCTGCACCGTGCAACCACACGGATGGCAGACGCCGCTGCACTCTCCGTCGCTGTTAATGATTGTGGGGCAGTGTTTGGGAATGTTGACCTCCCTCACTGTGGCGTGCACGGAGTTGCTGACCCGGACACCATGCCTCTGATGAACATGGTTCCCAGCGTGGCTATCTGACCGTAGTGCTGCTCGTGCTGAATAGGTTCTTCGGCCGCAGTGCTCTGCTGCACGTCGCCGTGACCTTCCTTAAAGCCGACAGCGTGCTGCATTGGGTTGTCACGGGTCCCTTCGTTTGGCTCGCCAGTGCAGCACTGTGGTCCTTCGCCTCGACCTTGGTTCCGAAGAGGTTATACAGCGTCGAGGACTCCACGAGTCTTATGTATTCTGGCGTCGCGAGTCCACCGTGATCTTGGACAGCAGGGACGTATGGGTCGTACCGAGGAAGCATGGAATGGTATACGGGTGCATTCGAAGGTGGAATGTAGAAGAGTGGTTGAGCCGCGATAGGCCGCATAAGTGGTCTCCTCACGAGTCCGTCAGCATCTTCGTCGGAGGTCTCGCGCTGGACGCCCTCGTCCTCTTGACAATTTTCTGGCTGAGCGTTGTGTTCAGCGCGATTGTGCCGGGTCACCTGCTGTCGCTGTTGACGACGTCGACCCTGGTCAGTTGCGTGGCCCTGTTGGTTGGCCATGGCGGAGGTGGCCGACACTGGTAGACAGGTGATGGGCGAGCTGCCTAATCAGGGTTTATCGATGACAAGCAGCCCTCACAAATGAGGCCAGTGAACGCTGAAGGCAGGCTGCAGAAAGCGACGCAAGAATCGTGGAGCCAGCGTCAACAGCTCGTGCTTGGCTCTACTTCTTCTTCATCTTCTTGACCTCAGAACGTGGACACGCACCGATTGAAGGGAATCGTCAGTGTTTCCAGATTTTACCGAGGAAATAAGCGAGAACACTCATCCAAAAAGAAGCTCATAACCAGCGGGAAGAATAACAAATTTTCTCAGTTCTTGGAAATGATTCTTGGAATGATGATTAAAAAATGTCTCTCAAGAACGCAGATAGATATGGTACTCAAGTGCTGACGTGCTGGTTGCGGCATCGAGTCCCGGGCGCAGCAGCTGCATTTTCGATGGAGGAGAGAAATGCTTGAGGCTCGAGTAGTTACATTTAGGCGGATGTTAAGAACACTAGGCAGTCGAAATTTCCGGAGCCCTCCACTACGGCGTCTCCCATAACCATACGGTGGTTTTCGGACGTTAAGCCCCACATAATATTTATTAGTCCCTGATACGAAAGGGGAGTTAACAAATAACTGTAGTTGTTTTGTACTAGCATGCGCATTTATGATTGAAGGATATTTAAATAGGACACTGATAGTCTGTGAAGACTTGCTTTGTACGGTGTAGATAACAATGCGGTATAATTATGACAGCGAGGTTAAACGGTGTGTTAACGTTGGAAGCATTTTTTTCTCTAAAAGCAAAGTCGCTATGGCGTAAATGCCTTCGTTGTCAAGTCAACGTCTACTGCACAGTGTTTGTCTTCTTTTTTGAAATGCGAAGCATTTCTTAGCATACTTCGGCGACTGTGAGCGTATCTATTTATCTATATGTCTATCCGCCTACGTTTGGGTGCTCTCGTGGTCAAACCCTTAGCGTGTCGTGAGCCAAAGTTATCATGGGAGGGAACTATGGTTGGACGAATAGGACACACTGGTCAAGACATGAATAACGTGACGATCTCGGCGCGTACGTCGTCAAACATTTCCCGCCAGACAGTGGCACATACCCTCGGGTGGTTATGTGCCGCTTTTTGCGGTTATGTGCCACAGGTGGTGCCAGCATCCTCGCGAGCATCAGCGCTTCTTATATAAGCTTCTGGTGTTGCTAATACGCATGTTCCAGTTGGCATCGTTGCGCAAGTGCAAACAACTGGTTAAATAACTATTTTCAACTCTTCAACGTATGCATGTACATGCAGCATTTGTACATATATTTAGCGTCATCTCATAACGGGCGCTCAATAAAAAAATTGCAACATGGTCACCTTCCCTCCACATGCTTCGCATAACGTCGATTCTGAGGTACGTGGGATATGCCGAAACTTTTTTAGTAATTACTCACACACAAAGAGACACAAGTCCTCTTGGGAATCGCTTACGTGTGCGTAATAATACCCTGCACTGGCTAATTGAAAGAATACAAATCAGCAAGTTGGTATTCATACTAAAACATGACCGTTTTCCGTGCTACAGGTCAAAGGAATCGTGAACTACAGAAGCGATAGCGTTAATTTAGAGTAACTCCACTCCACTATGCTATTTTCACATGGAGAGCAGTACAAGTTGAAATTATCATTGAGAAAGCTGTGTGAATCTATCCAAACAAAAAAAAGAACATCTCAAATGGCACGAGCAAACAAACAAACACCCACACCATATAGATTTGACAATGTAAGTGTAAACGCTGTGAACAATAGAAAGTAAACCTTGAAAATTAACTTGGGAAGTCGTTTGCCAAAGAGCCCGGGCTATTTAATTTTTTCAGCTGAATAATTCCACAGCATACATCGCTGCTTCCTGAATTGAAACTAGCAGCACGTTTTGCGTGGAGTGAACAGGCGGTGATAAGGTAGATTATTCAAGATAGGGCGCGGCGCTTCCTTGTGCGTGCCTCGGAGACGCACTCACAGGGGCTTCCGAATTTAACCATCGGCTTCAAAAGTTATTTAACCACTTACCAATGTTGGTGCCTTAACTGTACAGATTGCGATTGCCGACTTATAACTAGGCAGACGAGGAGGAAACAGAACTATCTTCGTGGCGTAAATCGTCAAGTGCAAAAGCAAATACTGGTATAAATAACGAATATATAGAGCCCTTGTGATAAAAAGCTTTTACTTGTTTGATGCCTAGACGCTTAATTTTCGATGCAGGCCAAACGCGAGAGGTCCATCTGCTTAGAATTATGCGCATTTCAAGTTTCTACAGGTGGTCCAAATTTCCGCAATCCTCCTGTACGGCGTCTTTTACTATCACATGGTGGTAATGGGACGTGAAACCGTAACAATTATCAATAAGCACTTGAAATCGAAGAGTCTACGCTACCACTGGTTTTCAGTTATAGTGTGTTTTTGAACAAAGCTTCTTTTTCGCGCTGTAGCCTTGTGATCGAGCCGTTGTAAAAATTTAAATAAAGACAAAGGGTGCCTTTCAACTACGTTCTCTCAACCACGAATTTACGAAACTGTGAAGTTCTATGCGATGAAGAAAATGCGAAGGAATACAGTCGTAATTTGTAGGCCTAATAGTACAGCAGTGAAGAAGAGGACGAATTTCTTTATCACTGAGGTATTTCATAAAGAACAGTACAAATTATACCCTATGTATTGCCCCCATCAAATATAACCTAAAGGCGAAGACTCCTGGTAGATACCTGTGCTTCTCTCACTGCTTTGAAATAAATGAAGCATTTTAATAGAAATAATAGGCCTGTGTGTCATGCTTACAAGGAGCACAAGACTAAGAGTCGGAACATAAAGAGTTCGCCCTTGTGTTGCGATTACACTGGTGCAAAAATATAAATCATCGCGAAAGTGTACGAGGTCATTCCTCCGTCGGCTGAAGAGGTAAAGGCGGCACTGAAACCTATGAAACGTAGAATGGCCCCTGGGCCAGACGGTTTTCCTGTTGAGTTTAACTTGACATTTCGGAATAAGATTGGTGCCAGCTTTACCGCGGCGAAACGGCGATGCTACGAGGACAGTGTCTTTCCATCCAGTTTTCGAGATGGACGCATTGTGCTTATTCCGAAAGGTGATGCTTCCTCTGTTAATCCTGAAGATTGGAGACGTATCACGCTCCTCAACGTTGACTATAAGATATTCGCGGCGGTAGCCGTACAGCATTTGAGGAGTGTTACGAAGCCGAGACGTCAACACGGTCCTGAAGGTGCCACTGCTCCGAACTTCGCCGACAAGGTCACCAGCCGTTTGGTAGCGCGTGTTACTCAGCTCACGACTGCTTCTGCGCAGAGCTGATAGACGAGCGGACGAGACGACGGTGAGTTAAGGCAAGGTTTATGCACAGGATAGAAATAGAGGCGTTACATATTCGGCACTAGGGCCGACAGCTTAGGGACTCAAAGAACCGACATGTATTCTCTCGCACGCATCCGTCGGCTTTTCTCTCTGTTACGAAGCGCATCGTCGACGAGGTTACGAAGGGCGCCACGAAACTCGCCGCTTCCAAAGACACCAGGCGCGCTGACTGCGAAAGGGGCTCGAAGCAACGAGATGCTTCTCTGACACATAGGTCTACTGCTGACGACGCTCCGCAGGGCTGTTTTATAAGCACCGGGGGGATCCTTTGAGTCACAAACGTCCAACCAGAAGCGCCGCTGGCCGTGATGTCAGAGTCCTCCAATGAGGCCCGCCGCTGGGCAACGTCATGCTCATCAAATCCGGAGCCGCTGTCCGTGGTTGCAGCCAAGGACAAGTGACGTTCCCACGCATTGCGTAAGACTCGCCAGACTGGAAGGCGCCGATAGCTTCAACGGGTTCGCGGGCTGAGGAAGCTCGCGGTGCATTGCGTGACAGACCGGCGATGCCGCTTGATGACGTCGTTGAGTCGATCGTGTCAGGCGGGCTTGATTGCTGGCCTCGACATAGATTGCCTTTCCAGAGGCATTGACGTTTGGTGTGGACTGCCAGGCGTAACAGAGCACGCTAACGGCTTCTTTTCTGCCTGGACACCTTCGGGACTTCATGTGGTGGTGGTGATGGGGTGTGCTTCCCACTCTCGACTGCCTAAAAAAGTGGAGAATGGTCAAGGCAGCAACATGTCTAAACTGCTCTCTTCAGGAAACAAATCAGCATTTTCTGAGGCATTGTGTCATTGCTCACGTTTTTTGGAGAGCCGTACAGGCTGGATTTCACTGCCTCAGAGTAAATCACTTCGTTTCTTCTGGGCGTTGTTCGCGAGGCCGCTTCGCTCGTCTTCTCATTGTTGCCGGCTCTTTCTGCCTCTGGCGCAACAGCTGCGAGACGGTTGCAGCAGGCCACCCCCGCGACACGCTCTACCCGAGCCTAGAGTGATTGTACTCGGAGCTGCTGTCTGTTTGGCCGGGGGAGCTCTTTTTCCTCGGTGAAAAGGAATTTTTCGGCACTGGTCTTGCCCTTTTATGCCGGTCTGTGACAGACGAGTGAAACTTGTCTTTCAGCCGGCCTGGTATTTGTAGGCTGATGTGTTGATGCGCCGGCAGAAATGACATGCCAACATGTAAATATGCAAAATGTACATATTATGTTTTATTTGTGTCTCTCGTTTACTTGAAATATTTTTGTAGTTGTGTTTGTGTGAACCATCGAATGTACATTGCTAAGTTTGGCCCGGCAAGTCGTCTGGACAGATGCCATTGTGCATAAGCTGGTCTACTGGGGAGGCTCTCAGCCCCTTCGGCAATCTAGCCTGCCAGACGCTGTTGAAGATTTCGGCAATTAACTCAGACCATGCGGCAAGCAAAAACGAGTTCCTGACTTTCAAATGTGGACCCTTGCGTCGTCCCTTCGAACAGCAGCGGGGCCTGATGACCTCGGCGACTCATCTGGCGACGGGGAAGCTGTGACTGACCGGTGCCAGAGATGACGGGGGAGCGGCGCTCCTTTTAATCCTCAATCAAGTAGACTACCGGCCGGCTGCCTATGCCCGCCAGGCATTGTCCCTGCTAGGCGGAGGATGAGACATCGTGTCGCCACGACGCCGTAAACCGTTCCAGAGAGGACAACAAAGACAGCATCTTCATTGGAAGAGACCGTGGCGGCCGCCGCAAATTGTCCCGCTAATTGAGCGAACAAATCGGCGAACCCTTTGATGTATGTTGTCAGGATCTTGAGGCCTCTCGACTAGCGGCACACACACGACGAGGAAGAGCCCTGCTGGCGCCACCTTGCAGTGCAGTGATCACGACTCAATATTGGACGTGCACGTGGGCCGTGCATGCTCGTCCCCCTCCCCTGTTTTGTGTGTGTGATTGGTGTTCTACTCGGAGAGGAGGAGCCCGACAGGGTTTAAAACGAGGCGGCAGAGTGCTGGACGTTGCTCTGAACTATGTAACGGTTCAACCACCACGCTCGTGGGTTGTGAAACCCCTAACCTTTCTTTGCTGTAAATATGTGTAAATAGTGCCATAAACCTGTTCGTTTTCGTACCCTCTTCTTGTCAGCATTTAGTTCCTCCACCCGGTTACACCACGCTACCACAGGAGACTGGGTAGACCCCCAATCACAACAACATGTTCTTTCAACGTCATCTTATTTCATTGTTGGTGTAAATGACGTCTGTTTTGTCTTCATGGTTAGAGTATGTTAAGAAGGAAACGTTCTGTTGAGTGTTATTGACGTTTGTGACAATAATTTTTTTCTAAACAAGTCATCTGTGTACCAAAGATTGGGACGGCTTCCTGCTCTTCCATAGTAGTCATATAGAAATGATTGATTGATTCATGTGTGGGGTTTAACATCCCAAAACTACCGTTTGATTAGGAGAGACACCGTAGTGGAGGGCTCCGGAAATTTCGACCACCTAGGGTTCTTTAACGTGTACCCAAATCTGAGCACACGGGCCTACAAAATTTCCGCCTCCATCGGAAATAGAGCCGCGCAGCCGGGATTCAATCCCGCGACCTGCGTGTCAGCAGCCGAGTACCTTAGCCACTAGGCCACTGCGGTGGGGTCATAAAGAAATATACCATATAGAGTGTGGCTATTAGAAGCCTTTTCGCGGCCCAGCGAGAAATGGTTTGACCAGCTGCTAGCCGAGTACCTTAGCCACTAGGCCACCATGGTGGGGCCATAGAGAAATCTACCACATAATGTGTGGCTGCCCCTGGAAGCCTTTTCGCGGCCCAGCAAGAAAGGGTTTGGCCAGCCGCTAGATGGCGTACCCATCCTCGCTTTTATTCCTTTGTTAAGACATGTAATGACCTGCTTAGGTGGACAATGAATACCCAAGTTTAGCATGAATTTTCGCAAAGAAGACATTTGATGACTTTGTGAAAATTTCAATATACACTCTACATCATGTCCGGCTGAGGACATTTAATGCCTTACAATAGAAAACCATAAAGTATGAATAAGAAGTGTTGTATTTTTGCATTT
Organism: Rhipicephalus microplus; assembly: GCF_013339725.1. Classification (NCBI taxonomy): domain Eukaryota; kingdom Metazoa; phylum Arthropoda; class Arachnida; order Ixodida; family Ixodidae; genus Rhipicephalus; species Rhipicephalus microplus. The sequence continues at coordinate 175,788,479 of NC_051165.1, read as the reverse complement.
GTTTTTCGCAAAGGAGCACAATAATGTGGTTTAGATGTACTTTACCTATATTCCCTTTGTGCAAGCATGGGTGTGTAGCCTAGTCATTCTTTCGTCGGCACTCATGCGCGTCGGACGCAATGATCATGTGCTCAGTAGGAGCAGCGTTTGCGGCACATACTAGCCGCAGTAACAGGGTGACCAGAGATCAAGAGGCAGGATACGAGATTATTTTCCAACCACTGTCCAAGGGACGCGTCGCGCAAAACACTGTGTTTTTACACGGTGTTGTGCGTGGCAGACCATATCGAGCAGATTTCCGAGACGCGCTCGGTCCTACAGGACTACTGCTGGAGGTGTTGGCACTGGGGGCCTACCAGATAAATCATGTCTGGGCAGTCACCATGAGCAACGCGGACTCTATGAAACGCTTGCTGGAAGTGAAGGAGCTGAAAGTCAAGGGGCGACGCTGCATCATCGTATACCCACAGGATCAGCATGTGCGGGTGCGCCTTCATTGGTTGCTGTATGGCGTCAACGATGAAGACGTGCAAACGGCTTTGGCCGCTTATGGGAAGGTCGTACAAGTCATCCGGGAGCATTAGCCCGTTCAAGGAGTCAGCGACAAGGGGTCAACCGCACAGTCTGTGCTTCTTAAAGGGCCACTCGCCAGGTTAACAATTTTGATCTGACAAACGGAATGCATAGACGAGGCGTTCATGATCACGTCTGCAAAATTTCGCAACGCTACGCAACGTGGAAATGGGTCAAATTCCAAGATGAACGCTGCTCCCCCTCCCTTCTGCTGGCGTGCGCCCAGAGATTGAGGGTATGACGTGCGCGCCCCGCCACGGTGGTCTAGTGGCTAACGTACTCGGCTGCTGACCCACAGGTTGCGGGATCGAATCCCGGCTGTGGAGGCTGCATATCCGATGGAGGCGGAAATGTTGTAGGCCCGTTTACTCAGATTTGGGTGCACGTTAAAGAACCCCAGGAGGTCTAAATTTCCGGAGCCCTCCACTACGGCGTCTCTCATAATCATATAGTGGTTTTGGGACGTTAAACTCCACAAATCAATCCATCATGACGTGCGCGTAGGAATGGCCCTACCTACACGGCAATGCAGTAACGTTCGTCCCCTACGTAGACAACTGTGCTCTGACGTTGCGAACAGTGGCTCGTGACATGGCGAAAATGATTTAACACGGCATGCGTAGTTAATGTAGTTTATTGCTTGACGAAATCAATAAAACTCCAGATAGATAATGAGACTTGGAGCGTATCTATACTTGGAGCGTATCTATCTATCCAGCCGCTTACGACTTTTAGCTCTCCTGGCCGTTTCAATAATGGTATCGATACTAAACTTAGTATGGCATAACATGGCTGTATGAAGAACATATTTGACTAGTTGTAACATAAAATCTCATGACATGTATGCCATGAATGTCATGATTTATATTTCATGGTCCTGCAGCTTTTGTAATAGCTTAGTTCACACGGCATATTGCAAAACTGGTATGGTATGACATGATTGCATGGAAAACACGAGCGACAGACCCTAACATGAAAATCATGACATGCATGTCATGTAACAACATGACTTCAAGCCACGCTCATGATGTGATCGCGGCCGTTTCACTAGCATCACATATACCAAATTTGGCAGTACGGTACGTGAATGGATGACGAAGGTGCAAACATGATAATGACGATATGCCATGTAATGTAACAACATGACTTCTTGCCACTCTCATGGTGCACTGGCAGCGGTTTTGCTAGCTTCACTTATGCCAAATTTGGTATTACGGGACATGAATAGACGACATAGGTAAATGACACATCCAAACATGATAATCACGACATGCGTGTCATGTAACAACATGACTACATGCCACAATCATGATGCGCTCACGGCCGTTTGGCTAGCTTCACATATGACAAAGGGTGGGGGCCCAGGTCACATATCAGAGAATAGAAGCCCAGTTACGCCGCGTTCGCGGCGTAACTGGGCTTCTATTCTCTGATATGTGACGAGGAAATTAAAGAATCTATGCTACCACACAATTTCGGTTAGTGTGTTTTTTTGGCGTAGTGATATCGTCAGCCATCGTATATAATTAAGTAAAGACAAAGAGTGCTTTTGAACTACTTTCTCTCGACCAGTAACCACCCGGACTGTGAAGTTGTATGCCATGGAGAAAATTCAGAGAAATGCCTCGTAATCTGTAGCCCTGATATTGCAGCGGTGAACAAAAGGACGAGTTTATTTATCACTGCGTTATTTAATAAAGAACAACTGCACAATTCTCTCTGTACTCCCCCCCCCCCATTAAATATTGCATAAAAGACATATACTCCTGGTAGATATCTGTGCTTACATCACTGATTTGAAAGAAATGAGACATCCTAATAGAAATAATGGTCCTGTGTGTCATATCTGGAAGGAGCACTTGATTAAGAGTCTGAATTTAAGGAGTTCACACATGCTTTTTTGCTGATATTTGTGTAAATACTCCAAATCGTCGGTGAAACACTTCATAACTCCGGCAACTGAATGCTTGGCAGAATATCCGAAGATTTGTATTCACTGAAAACTTGCTTCTTCCTCATTATAAAGCCGAGTGCGCCCATAATAATCAATCAGCGTAACTCGAGATTAGCGGGCATCATTAACGCTGTGTGCAGGACACCGACGCGGTCTGATGTGTCACTTTCCGTGATTTTGGCCCCCCTTCGGGACGGCTTTAAGCTCTCCCATAGTAGAGTACTCTGTGCTCTAAATCGTTACCCCCTTTTTCTACCCCCCCCCATAACATCTGCCAAGCGCTCTAAATCGTTAACCACTTTTTCTACACACACACGTAACAATGATGCTATGTGGGACGGCTCAGTGCTCTCCCATAGTTGAGTACAAAGTACTCGAAATCGTCAAACATGTTTTTCTAAACACAATGAGTGGCGAACAGGTTCTTGAGCGCGAGAGCAAACTGTCCCCACAGGTGAATGCTAAATATCACTCTACACTGTGAATGACCCCCCCCCCTTGTTTGTTCACATAGCCTTACTATTTATTTAGGTTTACTCATCTCTATGTCATGAATGTCTTGTCTCTGTTGTACAATTTTGCATCGTACGTATTTGCTTATGCAAGAGTTTTTTTCACTGTATGTAACAGCTTGCATTGTACATACGCATTGTTCACCATTGTCCCCTTTTCTGTGTGCACATACGTTGTGTCTGATATATCCGGAAATAAAATTCTCTTAAACGAGTGACAAACAGGTGCAGCTATAAGGAGCTCTGCTCGTGCTCGTGTTCCCTCGTTGTCAACGTTAGCGTCTCAAGGCATCCCTGGTCTGGCGGACGCCCGTAATGGCAAGCCAACCCCCGAAGAAGGCGCTAGCCTTCGATGTAGTCGTCCCCGAGGGTACTAGTCCCGAATACGTCGTTGACGCGACGTCTTCACTAGTAGGAATCGAAGAAGTGTACTGCGTTCAGCACTTTGGAGGCCGGAACTACCAAGTTACCGTCAACAGTGAGGCCGCACTGGCGCAAATCGTGGACGCGTCGCACCTCATCATCCGAGGAGAGCGCGTCACCATCGTACCCCTGGGACCCCAAGTGACCCAAGTGACCGTCCTGTTCTTGCCATGCCGCGTACCCAGTGAATTCCTCGCACAAGCACTTTCTCTCTTCGGGAAGGTACTGCACATCACTAAAGGACCCATGGGATCGCGCCCAACCGTGACCACTGGGACGCGATACGTCCGCATGGAAATGAAGGCTTCGTCACCGGTGCGCAACTACCTCAAAGTCACGGGCCATCGAGTGACCTGTGACTATAAAGGCATCCAGCTAGTATGCCGTCGATGTGGAGGCAGTGGGCACTTCCGCATGAACTGCACAGCTCCGTTTTGTGGAAGGTGCGGCGTTTATAGCCACGACGGGAAAGGCTGCTCGCTGCCGTGTCGCCGTTGTGGGGACCCGCATGCCACCGTGGCCTGCACCATCAGGCCATCGTATTCCGAGGCGGCATCCAAGGATTTCCCCCCACTTCAACCAGGAACGCCATCTAAGAACAAGTGTGACGATTCGTCAACGCGAACCGTGGTAACCGACCACGACCAAGGTGTGCCAACCGCGACGCTCCACCAGACGCCCACTGCGTTTCCAACGATTCCGGGCCTGGTAATCCCTCCAGGTACTGAAAACTTAAGTTCCCCGCGTCCCGTGACCATTTCTGAGGAATCGCAGACCAAGCCCTCGTCAGACGAAGCGCCTCGTGAGGGCGGCGTCTCGGATGGGAATATTGCATCTGAGGCTCCTCGCGTTGCTGCTCTGTCGACAACAAGTACAGGTGTCACCGAAGAGTCTACATCTCAAGACGACGACGCCTGCATCTATGAGGACTCCAACAGCACCGCGAGTGAGGCGCCCCTAGAAATTGACGAAGACACTAGCCCCAGTGACATAAGCCAGGACAGTGGAGACGTCTTTGTACCATGCTCGCTCAAAAACCCGGACACCAAACGCCACCGGATAACTACTCGTGACTTAGAAACCCCCACCAGAGACAGAAGTCCCCTGCGGACTTCGACGCGATCCCGGAAGCCCCGAGCCTCCGGTGGATCGCCTGGCCGGAAAAAATGACTCAGCCACTTGCGGGGCATTGGCTCCCGCACCTGATAAAGGTACCCCTGCATTTGCGTGATACTATACTATGTTTTCATTTTCCCCATGGCTCTTACTTTAAAAGTTATTACTTTTAACGTTCAAGGTTTCCGAAATCCACAAAAACAGGCTGAGGTATTGGCTTTTGCACGTTCAGTGCACTGTGATTTGCTGTTCGTGCAAGAAACAAATTTTTTCAAGCTTTCTGATGTACTCGCTTTTAAGCGCGCGTTCAATATTGATTGTTTCTTTTCGTACGCCAGCACGCATTCGACTGGCGTCGGAGTCGTTATTTTTAACCGAGGTCTTTTACGTGACCATCATGTTTCCTTCGATGCCTTCGGACGCGTGCTGGCGTTCGACTGCACCTTTTTCTCGTTAAGAATAAGATTTGTTGCCGTGTATGCCCCAGCGGCACGCGAGAACTCAAACGCGTTCTTCCAATCTCTTGATGCCTTTCCTTTAAATTCCCGACATGTGGTACTTTTAGGGGATTTCAATTGTGTCTTAGACTCACACGCAGACGTTCGAGGTCCGGGTCGTGGTCGGTCAAACTGGAATGCCCGAGAACTCGAACGTCTAGTGCAGCAATTGGCATTGAGTGACATTCATCAAAGTGTGCATGGCAATAATTATGCCTATACTTGGCGTCGAGCAGCGTCGAGCAGCCGAATTGATCGCGTGTATGCATCCCCCGGTCTTATTATCTACGTTCACGACACCGGGGTAATGTCATTGCCACCGACACCAGTATACGTTAGCGACCATCGGCCGGTTATGTTCTCTCTCCGCCTGCCAGCGGGGACGCCCATGGTTCACAGACCATGGCGTCTCGATTGCCGCGTCCTCCAAGACTCTCAAGCTGCGGAAAAATTATCCCGAGCGTTACGCGCATCGCTCATTGGGGCCGATGTAGCTGATTGGGATCGCCTCAAAGAACAGTGGCGGCATCATTGCAGTGCGTCGGGCAGAGGACTTTGCACCCGTATGTCGAAAGATGCGTCATTGTTAATCCAGAAGATACGCATTGCCAATCGAGATCCCAGTCCTTCCACTGTAATGCGGGCATGGCAAGAGGAGCTCGTTGAACGATACCAGCGTATTATGCGCGCTTCTTCACTCTCGGCTGCAGCTTGGCGCTGTAGACGTGCACCCTGTGCGCACCCTGAGGTGCTAAGGTATGCACGCAGAGCTCTGCTTTGTCCACCAGGCTCGCCTGCCCACTCGCTGGACTCCATCACCCCAGCTGCTGCGGGTACGCGCGACTTTCAGGAATTCACTCAACACTTTGAGTCAATGGCTAAATCTGGTGCTAATGTCTGTTACCCAGGATCCGTTTCTTCGCATCCTCTGCTAACAGATTTACCTCATGATTCCAACATGTCAAATGACGTCCTCCTATCACCGCCATCCGATGACGAAATCAAAGGCGCATTAGACGCAATGAAAAAGGGATCGGCCCCAGGGCCTGACGGACTCCCTGCAGAGTTTTATGTACAGTTCTGGCCTATCATTGGTCCAACTATGTCACGCGTCATTCGCAAGTGTTTCCAAGATATTATACTTCCAACTTCTTTCCACAAAGGCCGTATAACACTAGTTCCCAAGAAAGACCCAATGTCCACGCGACCAGAAGATTGGCGCCCTATTACCCTGCTCAATGTAGATTACAAGCTCTTGGCTAACATTTTGGTGCGCCGAATCAGTCCATTTCTTGCAACATTAATCGCTCCCCACCAGGTCTGTTCTGTTCCGGGCCGAGAAATACACACCCATACGTGGTTAACGCGGGACATCATTCAATACACCATTAGCCGATGTGCGCAAGGACTGTTGGTTTCATTAGATCAAGAGAAAGCTTTTGATTTCATAGAACATGGCTACATACTAAATGTTTTACATGCATACGGATTCCCGGATAAGTTCATTAACCTTATCAACGCGATGTACACTAATTTAGAAAGTACCCTTTACTTAGATTCTCGTGAGAGTCACGCATTTAGAGTCACGCGTGGGGTCCGTCAAGGGTGTCCCCTCTCCCCAGTGTTATTTATCCTTGCATTAGAGCCCTTCTTAAGGGCCGTTGAACATCACCCGCAGATTCGTGGCTTACCTCTACCCGGTAACACTCAAGTAAAGGTCGCTGCATATGCAGATGATATCACTCTATATGTACATAATGAACAGTCGCTGCAGCATGCTCTTGATACATTCCATGATTTCGGTATTATCTCCGGTGCAAAGTTAAACTTTTCTAAAAGCCAGTATTTTTTCATTGGCAACCCCAGCAGTCGTATCAACATCACGTCGCCTTTACAGTGGTCTCCTGAGATTTCAATACTCGGAGTTACTTTCACTGTATTTGGTATAGAAGATAGCATCTGGTCATCTGTTGTACAATCTCTTCTAAATGATATCAAAGCAGCCAGGCACTTCGAATTCCCCCTCTTGGAACGCCGATACTTAACTCAAACGGTGTACCTAGGAAAATTTTGGTACCTTTGCCATTCTGTTAAACCACCGCTCCACGTCTGCAGTAAAGTGCAAAGCTGCATCAGTTCATTTTTTTGGTCTGGTGGCACAGAATTGTTATCGCGTCCAGCGTTAGCTCAACCGCGAGATCAAGGCGGTTTTGCATTCCCTGACGTTTCCGTCGCGGCTTCTACATTGTGCCTCCGTACTCTATTGCGAATACTAAGCAATGATGACATGCCCGCTCGGACACTGGCTCGCTACCATCTGGGGCCATCACTACGTGTCTTCTTGCCGGATAGCCAAATAAACAAAGGTCCCCAATCAACTGAATTACCATCTTTGTATCGAGCCCTTCTGGCATTTCACCGACGTTTGGAGGCTACGTGCCCAGAGATAGAGGTGGCCGATTCTAAAGTGGTGGACACAATGGCCGCCCTTCTACGGCCCTTGGTGCCCCAGCATCGTCAATCTGTATTGAACCGCGCTTGGAAACCAATAACTGCCGCAGTGTTGCCAGGGCATCTCAGAGACTTTGTCTGGAGGTTGGGCTGGGGCTTGCTCCCCACGCGAGATCGATTGCAGCGATGGCAGGTAGTTCGCACTTCCACTTGCCCCAACTGCGTCATGGTAGAGACCAATCGACATGCGACGTTTGAATGTGTGGTTTCCCGCCTTTTTTGGCGTGCGGTTAATGCTGGTTTTCGGGGACAGGGTGTGCGAACTTTCGTGTCCAACGGACGATTTCCGCGTAGCCGCTTCTCCGCTCTCTTAATAGTTGCGGGGCTGTTCAGCCTTTGGAGAAACCGATGTGAGGCCGTAGCTGCCAATCGCCGCCGGCGTGCCTTGTGGCCGATACTGGGGAGAATGAGACGAGAGATCCTCGCGTTCCTCTCCGAAGAGCTTTTCTTCCTCGGGGAGCAAGAGTTTCTGCGGCATTGGTCGTGCCCTTTCGTCAAGGTGGAACACGAAAGGATACAACTCATTTTTCGACCGACTTGGTGCTAAACAGCGCCCGTTGAGTTGTTATATATGATTTAATTTGTTACAAATTGTGTTTCATTTGGATCTATTGTATCGTTATACACTTGTATCGTGATATCACATTGAATTTTTGTGTACATGTATGCCACATAATCATGAATATTAGAGCAAATGTCTTCACTGTAACGTAGTGATGTTAGTCGTGAAATATAGATGTGCCGATGTGTATGTGCCCTGTTACTGGAATGGTATGAAGCTTTGTGTTCTGTACATGCTGTAAATAAACTTTTTCTAAACAACTCCGGCAACTGAATGCTTGGCAGAATATCCGAAGATTTGTATTCACTGAAAACTTGCTTCTTCCTCATTATAAAGCCGAGTGCGCCCATAATAATCAATCAGCGTAACTCGAGATTAGCGGGCATCATTAACGCTGTGTGCAGGACACCGACGCGGTCTGATGTGTCACTTTCCGTGATTTTGGCCCCCCTTCGGGACGGCTTTAAGCTCTCCCATAGTAGAGTACTCTGTGCTCTAAATCGTTACCCCCTTTTTCTACCCCCCCCCCCATAACATCTGCCAAGCGCTCTAAATCGTTAACCACTTTTTCTACACACACGTAACAATGATGCTATGTGGGACGGCTCAGTGCTCTCCCATAGTTGAGTACAAAGTACTCGAAATCGTCAAACATGTTTTTCTAAACACAATGAGTGGCGAACAGGTTCTTGAGCGCGAGAGCAAACTGTCCCCACAGGTGAATGCTAAATATCACTCTACACTGTGAATGACCCCCCCCCCCCCCTTGTTTGTTCACATAGCCTTACTATTTATTTAGGTTTACTCATCTCTATGTCATGAATGTCTTGTCTCTGTTGTACAATTTTGCATTGTACGTATTTGCTTATGCAAGAGTTTTTTTCACTGTATGTAACAGCTTGCATTGTACATACGCATTGTTCACCATTGTCCCCTTTTCTGTGTGCACATACGTTGTGTCTGATATATCCGGAAATAAAATTCTCTTAAACGAGTGACAAACAGGTGCAGCTATAAGGAGCTCTGCTCGTGCTCGTGTTCCCTCGTTGTCAACGTTAGCGTCTCAAGGCATCCCTGGTCTGGCGGACGCCCGTAATGGCAAGCCAACCCCCGAAGAAGGCGCTAGCCTTCGATGTAGTCGTCCCCGAGGGTACTAGTCCCGAATACGTCGTTGACGCGACGTCTTCACTAGTAGGAATCGAAGAAGTGTACTGCGTTCAGCACTTTGGAGGCCGGAACTACCAAGTTACCGTCAACAGTGAGGCCGCACTGGCGCAAATCGTGGACGCGTCGCACCTCATCATCCGAGGAGAGCGCGTCACCATCGTACCCCTGGGACCCCAAGTGACCCAAGTGACCGTCCTGTTCTTGCCATGCCGCGTACCCAGTGAATTCCTCGCACAAGCACTTTCTCTCTTCGGGAAGGTACTGCACATCACTAAAGGACCCATGGGATCGCGCCCAACCGTGACCACTGGGACGCGATACGTCCGCATGGAAATGAAGGCTTCGTCACCGGTGCGCAACTACCTCAAAGTCACGGGCCATCGAGTGACCTGTGACTATAAAGGCATCCAGCTAGTATGCCGTCGATGTGGAGGCAGTGGGCACTTCCGCATGAACTGCACAGCTCCGTTTTGTGGAAGGTGCGGCGTTTATAGCCACGACGGGAAAGGCTGCTCGCTGCCGTGTCGCCGTTGTGGGGACACGCATGCCACCGTGGCCTGCACCATCAGGCCATCGTATTCCGAGGCGGCATCCAAGGATTTCCCCCCACTTCAATCAGGTAAGAATAAAGACGTCGTATCATTGACGCCAGGCCCGGATATTTGCCAGGACGAAGTTGGGTGCATCACAATGCCACACTAGACGCCACACCAAACGCCCACAGCGTCTCCAGCCAGCCCCGACCAGGCAGCCCCTCAAGGTGCGGATGATCCATCTAGCGGCCCGCGACCAGTGGTGGTTCCCACAGAATCACAGGTCGAGCGAGCCCTCACCAGAGGAGGCGCCATTCGGCGAACGCGTCGCAGATGCTGACGTGATATCTTTTGCTCACCCCATGGCTGCTCAGTCCTCTGTTAGTCCTCCTATCATTGAAGAGACTTTGTCCCAAGGTGACGAGGTATCCATCAACGAGGACACGAGCAGTACTACGAGTGACACGGCCCTGCAGATAGACACCGACAGCACTCCAAGCGAGATCAGTCGGGACAGTTTTGACGAAATTGTGCCATGTTCACTCAAGAGCCTCGGCACCAAGCGCCACCGAATATCCAGCAGCGACTCGGAGGCCCCCAGCAGAGACAGAAGTCCCCTGCGGACTTCGATGTGGCCCCGGAAGCCCCGCGCTTCCGGTGGGTCGCCTAGTCGTAAGAAGTGATTGAGCTGCTTGCGGGGCACCCAACTGTGAGCTGCTTGCGGGGCACCAGAACTGTGAGTCAGGTATCCAAATTTGTCTTTATTGTTTACAATGGCTACAGCATTAAATATTATTTCATTCAACGTAAAAGGTTTTCGCAGTCCGGTAAAGCAGGCTGAGGTGATTAGTGCAGCCCGTGCTGCAAATTGGGATGTTTTATGCCTGCAGGACACTAATTTCTGATCCCTATCCGACGTTAGGGCTTTTAAACAAAAGTTTAACTTAGACTGCTATTTTTCTTTCGCTACAACTCGTTTTACGGGAGTAGGCATCATTATATATATACGGGCTTTATTGAGAGGTCACCACGTTGTTTATGATGGTATCGGTAGAATTATTGCTCTAGATTGTACGTACTTTTCTTTTCGAATGAGCATACTATGTGTGTATGCGCCTGCGCAAACCGGACAGTCTAATGATTTCTTTCGAAATTGGGATGTTTTTTTCCTAGACGGTCGTCACGCAATTCTAATTGGAGACTAACTGTGTGCTAAGTACGCGATGCGATGTACAAGGTCTGGCTGGGGTCGGTCTGCTTAGAATTCACGTGAGCTGCGATGCCTTGTCCAGCATTTTTCATTGATGGATGCGCATAATGTCATACACGGGAATACTTTTTTTTGGACGGCACCGCGGACACCCCTCCAGCAGACTCGACCGGGCTTATATTCCACATGCTTTAGGGACATTTGTCTCCGACTTACGTGTTCCGCCCATCCCACCTTCGCCTGTGTACATCTCTGACCATCGTCCGATTCTCTTAGAACTAAAAATTCCATTTTCTTTTTCGGAGAAACCATGGCGTCTTGATGTTCGCGTCCTCAAGGACGCGTGCTCTCGGTCAAACTTTGTCCCGTGCAATACGCGTGTCACTCGCTGCGTCTGATTTATTTGATTGGGATGCGCTTAAAACGCAGTGGTGCCTGCACTGCTCAGTTGAAGGGCGTTCCCTTCGTCGTCGCGTTTCTGAGGAGCTGGGCGATACTGTAGCGAAGTTACGCATCGCATTGCGCGCTGAAACGCCGTCTCCCTTGATGCGAGCTTGGCAACATGAATTACGCGAACGCTTTCAGCGTTTGATTGCCGCCTCGTCTCTGGCGGCGGCTGCATGGCGTTGTAGGCACAACCGTTGTGCCCACCCCGAGGTGCTACGCTATGCGAGGCAATCGTGTTTTGGGCAGTCACAATCACCTGTTTTTACGACCACGCAGACACCACCTACGCAGCCGCTTCCTACGCGTGATGGATCTCTCTTTCTGGCCCATTTTGAAGAGATGTCATGTTCGGCTATGCGGACAAACTGTGATATAATACCGCCTATGCTTAGAGGTTTGCCTCGCGTTCCTCGACAAGCTGCTGATGGTCTGCACGTCCCTCCATCAGTTGAAGAGGTGAAGGCATCACTACAATCTATGAAACGGGGGACAGCCCCTGGGCCAGACGGTTTTCCAGTTGAATTTTACTTATCATTTTGGAATGAGCTTGGTACTGCATTAACCGCGGTTATCCGGGGATGTTTCGAGGATGGTGTCTTTCCATCAAGTTTTCGAGACGGACGCATTGTGCTTATTCCAAAGGGTGATGCTTCTTCTGTTAATCCTGAAGATTGGAGACCTATCACGCTTCTTAACGTTGACTATAAGATATTCGCGACAGTGATCGTTCAACGTTTGAAGGCTCTGTTGAACACCCTGGTGGGTCATCACCAGGCCTCATCTATGCCTGAACGGGAAATACACAGTTTGTCCTTTACCACCCGGGATATCATAGCCTATACTCTGTCGCGATCTGCGCGTGGTCTCCTTGTGTTTTTAGACCAAAAGAAAGCATTTGGCCGAATAGAGCACACGTATATCTTTAAAGTGCTCACAGTCCTTGGTTTTCCTTGTACTTTTGTTGAATTATTAGACATACCTACTCTGGTATAAAACGCACACTAGTTCTAGATGGTTGGGAGAGTGCAGCCTTTTCTATTACACGTGGGGTCCGTCAAGGATGTCCCTTGTCTCCTGTTCTATTTGTCTTCAGCCTTGAGCCGTTTTTGTGTGCTCTAGAGGCGGATTCGCATGTCCGGGGTCTTGCGCTTTCCGGCAGCAGTACCGTAAAAGTCACAGCTTTTGCTGACGACATAACCCTGTACCTTTCAGATGAAGATAGTCTTTCTCATAGCCTGCGTTTATTCTTCCAGTATGGGGACATTTCAGGTGCCGTGCTAAGCCTCTCTAAATCCCGGTATTTGTTCATCGGCTATCCCAACTCCACACTTAGGTCCACATCTCTTCTTCAGCCGGCTGTGTCTCTTCGCATTTTAAGAATTCTATACAACCACTACGGCGTTTGTAACTCTGTTTGGTCAAACGCCCTCGATGAAGTAAAACAAGAAATTGAGAACGCCCGGGAATTCTACTTCCCACTTCTTGAGCGGAGGTACCTTGCGCAGAATGTGTTCTGCGGTCGCATTTGGTACCTTTCTCACGTGGAACACCCGCCTTTACGCATCGTGAGGCCTATTGCAGTCTGCCTTGTGTTCCTTCTTTTGGTCTGGTGGCACTGAGTTGGTTGTTCGTGCGGCGTTAGGACAGCAGCGTTCCCAGGGAGGTTTTGCTTTCCCTTCGGTATCAACACGCTGCCGGCTATTGGCCCAGCGCTTCCTGTTGCGCCTCGTACAAGGAGAGGAATCCCCCCGCCTGAACTCCGGCATATCTATTTCTAGGCACTCAACTTCGGTATTTATTGCTGAATGTGCGCCTTAATCGGGGCCCACAATCAGTAGTACTTCCTTTGTTTTATGCAACAGCTGTCGCGTTTTGCGTCATATACAGGTCGACTTGCCCTGATTTAGATGTGCTTAGACAATTCATATTGTTGACACAACAGCCGCGTTGTTGCTCCCGTTAGTTCCTCCAGCACGCCGCACCCGCTCTAGTCGTGTGTCTTGGAGCACGCTGACGGCATCATTTCTACCTGGCCTCCTCCGGGACTTCATGTGGCGGCTTGGGTGGGGCGTTCTTTCTACCCTTGACCGCCTAGAAAGGTGGAGAATGGTCCAGTCAGCAACATGTCCGAACTGCTCCCTACGGGAAACAAATTAGCATGTTTTAAGGACAATGCGTCGTTGCTCGTGTCTTCTGGAGGGCTGTGCATGCAGGATTTCATGGCCTCGGAGTTAACCGCTTTGTTTCTTCTGGGCGTTGTTCTCGAGGCCGCTTTGCCAGCCTTCTCATTGTTGCTGGTGCCTACTGTCTTTGGCGTAACCGTTGTGAAGCTGTTGCAGCAGGTCGTCGCCGCCGTGCTCTCTTCCATATTCTGGAGCGGCTGTACAAAGAAATACTATCTGTTTTGTCGGAGGAACTCTTCTTTCTGGGTGAGGAGGAATTCCTACGACACTGGTCCTGCCGTTTTGTGTTCGTCTGTGAGAGACGTGTAAGGCTTATTTTCAGGCCTGCCTGGTATTGGTAGGTTAATCTTTGTTTAGTACTCATACAAATACATTGTAAATACTATGTAAATATCTGACATATAGATCTCTACATTTTATTGGTGTGTTCTTCGTTTACCATGTATTGAGCATATGTAGACATTGTTTTTGTAACAATTCCTGTGTAGGTAGTTGTGTATGTTGTGTATGTTTGGTTCCGTTTACATATGTACACATATCCTTTTGTAACAACTTTTGGTGTGTCTGTGGATGTTGTGTTCTGTCGCAATGTTCTGTTGGATTGTAATTGATGTTCACTGTCTGTGAGAATAAATTTCTCCAAACACAACAATGAGTGACCAACAGTTTATTGAGCGCGAGAGCAAACTGTCCCCACAGGCGAATGCTAAATATCACCCTACACTGTGAATGACCCCCCCTCCCTTGTTTGTTCACATAGCCTTACTATTTATTTAGGTTTAAGCATCTCTATGTCATGAATGTCTTGTCTCTGTTGTACATTTTTGCATCGTACGTCACTGCTTATGCAATAAGTTCTTTTCGCTGTATATAACAGCTTGCATTGTACATACGCATTGTTCACCATTGTCCATTTTTCTGTGTGCACATAACTTGTGTCTGATATATCCGGAAATAAAATTCTCTTAAACGAGTGACAAACAGTTGCAGCTATAAGGAGCTCTGCTCGTGCTCGTGTTCCTTCGTTGTCGTCATTAGCGTCTCAAGGCATCCTTGGTCTGGCGGACGCCCGTAATGGCAAGCCAGCTACCGAGGAAGGCGCTCCTTCGATGTAGTCGTCCCCGAGGGTACTAGTCCCGAAGACGTCGTTGACGCGACGTCTTCAATAGTAGGAATCGAAGAAGTGTACTGCGTTCAGCACTTTGGAGGCCGGAACTTCCAAGTTACCGTCAACAGTGAGGCCGCACTGGCGCAAATCGTGGACGCGTCGCACCTCATCATCCGAGAAGAGCGCGTCACCATCGTACCCCTGGGACCCCAAGTGACCCAAGTGACCGTCCTGTTCCTGCCGTACCGCGTACCCAGCGAAGTCCTCGCACAAGCACTTTCTCTCTTCGGGAAGGTACTGCACATCACCAGAGGACCCATAGGATCGCACCCTACCGTGACCACTGAGACGCGATACGTCCGCATGGAAATGAAGGCTTCGTCACTGGTGCCCACTACCTCAAGGTCGCGGGCCATCGAGTGACCTGTGACTATAAAGGCATCCAGCTAGTATGCCGTCGATGTGGAGGCAGTGGGCACTTCCGCATGAACTGCACAGCTCCGTTTTGTGAAAGGTGCGGCGTTTATGGCCACGACGGAAAAGGCTGCTCGCTGCCGTGACGCCATTGTGGGGACCCGCATGCCACTGTCGCCTGCACCATTAGGCCATTGTATTCTGAGGTGGCGTCCAAGGATTTCCCTCCACTTCAACCAGGAACACCGTCTAAGAACAGGGTCGACAATTCGTTAACGCGAGCCGCGGTAACCGACCACGTCCAAGGTGCGCCAATCGCTGCACCACACGCCCACTGCGTCCCCAACGATTCCTGACCTGGTAATTCCTTCAGGTACTGAAAACTCAAGTTCCCCGCGTCCCGTGGCCATTTCTGAAGAATCGCAGGCCAAGCCCTCGTCAGACGAGGCGCCTCGTGAGGAAGGCGTCTCAGATGGAAATACTGCATTTGACGCTCCTCGCGTTGCTGCTCTGTCGACCACAAGTTCAGGCGTCATGGAGGAGTCTACATCTCAAGATGACGACGCCTGCATCTACGAGGACTCTAACAGCACCACGAGTGAGGCGCTCCTACCAATCGACGAAGACACCAGCCCCAGTGACGTAAGCCAGGGCAGTGGAGATGCCTTTGTACCATCCTCGCTCAAGCCCGGACTCCAAACGCCACCGGATAACTACTCGTGCCTTAGAAGCCCCCACCAGAGACAGAAGTCCCCTGCGGACTTCGACGCGATCCCGGAAGCCCCGAGCCTCCGGTGGATCTCCTGGCTGGAAAAAATGACTCAGCCACTCACGGGGCACAGGCTCCCGCGCCTGCTAAAGTATACCCCTGAATTTGCGTGATCCTATACCATGTTTTAATTTTCCCCATGGCTCTTACTCTAAAGGTTATTACATTTAACGTTCAAGGTTCCCGCAATCCACAAAAACAGGCTGAGGTATTGGCTTTCGCATGTTCAGTGCACTGTGATTTGCTGTTCGTGCAGTGAGTGAGTAAAAACTTTATTGAACATGTCCGGCGTCATTGAGCGGGGTGGGGCTACAAGCACCCCGGCCTAGGTGACGGCCTCGAGTCCTTGGACCCGGGCGGCATCCTGGGCTTGCCGGACGGCCCACAGTTGATCGGCAAGGTCGTGGCTGAGCAGAGCCGCCTCCCATCGCGCCTCGCGGTTCGAGACTGCCATGTCTGCCGGGTTCGTAGGGGACTGCTGCACGTTACCGGTACACTTCCACAGCATGTGCTGCAGCGTCGCTCTGGCTCCGCACGCCTTACACGCGTCGGACGTATAAATGCCTGGGTAGCAGAGGCGAAGGATCACCGGATTCGGGTACGTGTGTGTCTGTAGTTGTCTCCAGGCAACCGGCTGTTTCTTGTTTAGTTTGGCGTGGGGTGGTGGATATTTGCATCTGTTCAGTCTGTAGTGTTGCGTGATGTCTCTGAAAGTGGTCATGCGATCCCCCCACGTCCATTCCCGCATCGCTGTCGAAGTGTGCGAGACATCGGGACTGTCGGCAGGCGTCGCAGCTCGGCGTGTAAGTCCTCGAGCCGCGGCGTGGGCAGTCGCGTTGCCCGCAAGCGGAGGGTCCGTGTGGGCGGGGGTCCATACGAGGAAACTGTCGTTTTTGCGGCAGATGTTGCGTTCGTGAATTTGGAGAATGCGGGCCGCTTCGCGGGAGATCCGGCCGCTGGCGTAGTTGCGTATCGCCGCCTGCGAGTCGCCTATTATCACCTCGGCGTCCGTGGTGGCTATCGCGAGGGCTATGGCAGCTTCTTCGGCCGCCTCCGTGTCTTCCGTGCCTATCGTCGCTCTCGTGACGCAAGTTCCTACATGATCCGTGATCGCGACCACGAAGCCGCGGTGGCAGTCGTAACGGGCCGCGTCCACGTAAACTGTGTCTTTGCTATTGCCGAATTTCTTTTCAAGGTCTTGGGCGCGCCTGTTGCGCCGACCGATGTGATGTGTCGGGTGCATGTTCTTAGGCAACGGCATAACGACGATGCGCTCGCGAATACGTCTGGGTATCCCGACCTTTTCGCCGCGCTGCGTATGGTAGTTGATACCCAGTGTCTCGAGGAAGTGTCGACCAGTTCTGGTCTTCGCCAGACGTTCGTACTGGGCGATGTTGTGTGCTTCGATTATCTCATCTAGAGTATTGTGCAACCCCAGCTCTAGAAATTTATCCGTGCTGGTATTGGCCGGTAATCCGATTGCGCGTTTGTACGCCTTGCGGATGAGACAATCTAGTTTAGTGCGTTCAGTCACCTGCCACTTGAGGTAGGAGGCGACGTACGTTATATGGTTCATAGCGAAAGCATGTACCAGGCGAATGGTGTTGCTTTCCGTCATTCCGTTATGCCGATTTGTTATTCGTTTCAGCAACCGGATTGTTTCATTGACCGCGCCCTCTAGTCTGCGAACGGTTTCGCCGTTGTGGCCGTTGGTGGACAGGCGCAAGCCCAGTACCCTAATGGTGTTAACTTGTGGGATGACAGCGCCGTCTGATGTGCGTACATTAATTTCTCTATATGCGCACTCGAATGCGGAATCGGCGTTCTTGGGTTTACGGCCCCTGCGCGATGGTTTATAGAGCAGGAGCTCTGATTTAGCTGCGGAACATTCGAGGCCAGTGTCGCGAAGGTAGTCCTGCACCACGTCGATGGCTTCCTGCAGCGTTTGCTCTACGTGGCCGTCATTTCCCTCGGCAACCCAGAGGGTGATATCATCGGCGTACAAGCTATGGTGGAGGCCTTCTATCTCAGCGAGTTTTCGTGGTAATCCGACAAGCACGAGGTTAAAGAGCATGGGCGAGATTACGGAGCCCTGTGGCGTGCCCATACAACCCATGTATATGTCCTGCGATTCTAGTTCGCCGATCGCTAATCGGGCCCGGCGGCCCGTAAGAAAATCCCGTACGTAGTGGTACGTTCTCTCGCCAAGTCCCAACGCTCGTATACTTTCAAGTATCGCAGCATGGCTAACGTTGTCGAACGCCTTTTTGAGATCGAGCCCGAGTATCGCTTTGGTGGATCGTGTGGGATTGTCTACGATATCGTGCTTGAGTTGAAGCATAACGTCCTGTGTGGAAAGGTTACGACGGAACCCCAGCATCGTGTGTGGGAGCATGTTTCGGTCCTCGAGGTAGTTGGTAAGGCGAGCGAGAACCACATGTTCCATGACCTTACCAACGCAGAACGTCAGGGATATCGGTCGAAGGTTGTCAATCTGTACTCGTTTGCCCGGTTTGGGGATCATAATTATGCGCGCCGTTTTCCACGAGTTCGGTATAGCGCCCGCATTCCAGCACTCGTTCATGTAAGCCGTCAGTTGTTCTGTCGACTCATCGTCCAAGTTACGTAGCGCTTTGTTGGTTATCCCGTCCGGGCCTGGCGCCGACTTTGTGTTGAGCCTGTGCAGCACCGCCCTCACCTCTGCAACGCTGAAGTCCTCGTCTAGCTCCGCGTTACCCTCACCCTCCCAGGCGTATTCCGAGTGCGCGAGGGGGCTACGTGACTGAAAGTAACGGCTTCGCACGTCATCTAGAAAGTCCGCGTGGGTGCCTTTGTAGTCGTGCAGCAACTTGTTAAGCTTATGTGCGTGCGATGTTTTCGTCTCCTCTGGATCCAAGAGGTGCCGGAGGAGATGCCACGTCTTGGCCCGTCCCAGCTGGTTCTCCATCCCATTGCAGATCTCTTCCCATTGAGTTTTGCATACCTGTAACGCGTGCTCTTCCATGTCCCTGCTTAGCCGTGCTATGCGTCTGCGCAGCGTTCGATTGTGGCGTTGACGCTTCCACCTGTCTTGCAGGCTGCGCTTGGCTTCCCACATGTGTAGGAGTTTGCTGTCTACCACTTCGAGCTGGGCTTCTGGCGGAACCTCCCGTGTCGCCGTTTCTAAATCTCCCTTGAGCGTCGCAGTCCAGCTATCTATATCCTCAATAGCCGCATTGCCACGATTCTGCTCTTTCCGGACTTTGCGAAACGCGTCCCAATCCACCAGCCGGTGGTTCTTGCCCTTGGTACCTTCCCGATGAACGCGGTGGTAAGGTTCAGCGTCGACCTGGATCTCGATCACTGAGTGATCGCTACCCAGGTCCTCCTGTGTATTGTACCATCGCGCGCTAGCAACGTTCTTGGTAAATGTGAGGTCGGGTGAGGTGTCTGCACATACGCTGTTACCCCTGCGCGTAGGCGCGGAAGGGTCTGTGATGAGCTCGAGGCCCTCATTCTGCGCATCGTCCCAAAGGCACTTACCTTTTGGCGTTTCGTAGCCATACCCCCACGCCGCGTGGGGCGCGTTGAAGTCGCCCGCGATGAGCAAGGGCCCGTCGGCAGCTGCCTCGCGCGCCTCTCACAGTAACGTGCTAAAGCGGTGTCTGGCTTTGGGTCTACTATACACGTTCAGCACAAACAGGCTGGGGCCCCGCCCTTTCGTCGGAATGAGCTCTATGAATACATGCGGTATGCTAACGTTCATAAGTTCGCGCTGCGCCACGGTGAGGTTGCGTCGCACTAGCGTTGCAGCGGCCGGTGGGGCTCCCGCGGTCACAGCTTCGTCTATAGATTTGTACCCCGCCAGCTTGACCGGGTCATTGGTTTCCTGCAATAGTATTACGTCTGGTCGTTGCCGGCTACGTAAGAATTGTTGGAGAAGCGCCCGTTTCCTCCTGTACCCCCTGCAGTTCCACTGCCAGATAGTGAACGTGTTTCGTGTGTTATGCTGTTGTGGGCGTTGTGTTTGTGTGGTTTCGTGTCGAGCCATGGTGACTGCACGTGTTATGGTTTGCCGTCCGGCTGATCCTGCGCCTCTTCGTCGGGTAACGGCCTAAAGTACGGTTTCCCAGTCGTTCGTACTGGGCGACCCACTGCGGCCGGAAGTCGCATTTCGATATTGTCTATGCGCGTTTGCAGCGTCGCGACCATTTTTGTGAGCTGAGATATTGCAATGCTCAACTGTTCGGTTTGTGCGGTTGTTAAGTTGCGTTGTTAAGTTGCGCGGTTTGCTGCGCGTGTTGGGTCATCATCGCGTCTACCTTGTCGTCGAGTCTATCGACTCGTTCGCGGAGTTTCTCCTCGCGTTTCTGCGATTTGACGTCGAATTTTTCCGGGTCAAGTGCCTTACGTTTGGTGGCTGCGGGGTGCGCGTCTTGAGCCTCCATGACTTCCTCCACTCTCTCGGCTGTACTAGCAGTCGCGTCGGCTGCGACGGGTTTAATTGGAGGAGGAGGAAGAGGAAAGGGAACTGTCGGGGCCTCCCCCTTCAACGTGGCAATTTCGTTTCTTAACCTTGCATTTTCCTGCTTTAGTTCTTGGATTAATGATTCGAATTGATCCAATCGTTTCTGCACTAGACTTTCTGGGTCGCTGTTGCGTTTGTAAGCAGAGCTGCCGCGTCTGTCTACATCTGGGTTTCTATCAATGGCAGTCTCGGTTCGCGTTAGCGGTGCGCTGGGCGCGCGTCCGGAGGCGACGTTTACCCACCTCAATTTATGGGGGTCAACCTCTCCTCCGCCTTTGGCTGCCGCTGTGTGGTTGGCTCGGGCCGTCGACGTGCTGCGAGACTTCGCTGAACGGGGTCGGGAGACGCTGCGAGAGCGGGCTCGAGAACGAGTACGGGAGCGAGTGCGGCTCCGCGCGCGGGTCTCCCTCGAGGCCAATCGACTGTTGCCGCGACGTCGTCTCGGTGCGTGGCGTCGTCCGTAGCCCTCCTCCCCGTCGTTGACGGTGCTGCTCCTGCTGTAAGCGGCCTCAGCCTCCTCGCGCATTCTGCGTTCCCACTGTCGGCGCTTGACTAGGTAGGGCGTCTTGTACTTAGCTTTGCACTTGCGATCTCCGGTGAGGTGACCCTTTCCGCACAGTTGGCACACCGGCTCGCACCGATGATCGTCGGGCGGGTTACCGCATCCGCACCCACGGCACTTCTTGTCGTTCGGGTTGGGGCACACGTCGGCCCTGTGTCCCAGACGACCACACTCGTAGCACATATCGATATGTTTCTTGTAAAGAGTGCACCTTATCACCATCCCGCCGTAGTTCACGTAACGAGGCACGTAGTAGCCGTCGAAAAGGATTATCACGTTGGTCGTGTTTCCCATGCGCTTGGCATGCAGGACGTTCGGGTTGCGGTGGTTAACCAGACTTCTCACGACGTCCGCCGGCTTTTCGTCTAGCGATATGCCCCTGATGAGGCCTTTGAACGTGTTCTCCGGAGCCGCTCTGTAGGCACTCGCTTCGAACTCACGGTCGCCAATTCGCAGCTTGCAAATGCCTCCATATCGTCTAGCACGATCTTCTGACGGCGTGCTTACCACAATAACGTTTTGTCGCTCATTGAGACAGACGCTGTCTTCCTCGGCTACCTCGCGCCCCACCCCTGCAGCGTTGCGTATGCAGCAGTGGACGCGGTCCTTCTGGTAGTGGGATACGTTGAAGCCGTCCCGGGGTCGCACGATGATCTTGTAGTCATCCGTTGGCAGGTTGGGCATTCGGCTCGTCATGGTGATTTTCCGCACGTACTGCGTCGCTTTCTGTATAAACGCCGCCTTCTCGGTAGACGCTGGCGTTGCTTGCTGGTTCTTCGCCGGGTCGGCGTCTCCACCCGCCTTCTTGGTGTTTCGTTTGATCTCGCACCATCCCTGCTCTTTTCCGAACTCTGTCGGCGATATCTCCTCCCCTTCGACCTGCACGAATTCCATTTCGGGCGCCGGTGCAGCGGATGGGGCACCCGCTTGCTCCGACGACTTGTCAGGCCTACCGTGCCTTGTCTACTGGCTTGACTGTCGTGCCAGCGTGGCGGTACGGGCAATCTTCGAAAAGTGACCGAAACACGGGCTCACCTGCACAAATGGTATCGGGAGAGACCGCAGGACTTTCGCAGTCACTTGGGAATACTCTCTGTTCGTGCAAGAGGAGGAGGAGGAGGAAAGAACTTTATTCAGAGTCCGGCGAGTAGATGGGGTAGGCGATTGGCCCCGCCTAGGTTACGGCCAGGAGTCCTTGAATCCTGGCGGCTTCCTCGGCCCGCTGGACGGCCCACATTTGGTCTTCGAGGACGGAACTGAGCATTGTGGCCTCCCAGCGCGCGCGAAGGCTGTCAGCAGAGGCCGCATACTTGTTTTGAGTACTAATCCCTCTACATTCCCATAACATATGCTCCAGAGTGGCTCTGGAGTCGCAACGCTTGCACCTGTCCGTTTTGTATATATCAGGATATATAATGTGCGATAGTGCAGGATTCGGATATGTCCTAATTTGTAACTGCCGCCATTCGACAGACTGTCTTTTTGTTAATTTTGGGTGAGGTGGCGGGAATATGCCCCTCTGTAATCTATAATGCTTTGTAATTTCATTGTATCTGGTCATTCTGTCTTCCCACTCCCACTCGTCTGCCACGCCGTAATCACCGGAGGAGGTTGGGGCGGCACTTGAGAGGGCAGCTCGGTCGGTGAGCCCTCGAGCTGCGTCATGTACAGCCCCATTGTTGCTGTCCCCCGCGATGGCATGAGCAGGTGTCCATATAATATATGTATTTCTGGGGCTTGTTCGACACCCTCCTTTGATAATACGTAGTGCCTCCGGGGAGATGCGGCCGTTGGCAAAGTTTCTCACTGCCGTTTGAGAGTCACTGACTATCACGGTTGCGTTTGTCTGAGCTACAGCGAGCGCTATGGCTACCTCTTCCGCTGTCTCGGTACTTGTGGTGCGTATCGTCGCGCATGTCATACAGCGTTTGTTGCTATCGATTACGGCTGCGGTAAACCCCCGTTTGCGCTTGTATCGAGCAGCGTCTACGAAAACTGCGTCCTTGTCATTACCGAACTTTTTTTGTATTTGTTTTGCTCTTGTCTCTCGTCTAGCTTTATTGTGTTCGGGGTGCATGTTTTTTGGCAAGGGTGGTATCATCATTGTTTCCCTGGTCTCTTTTGGAATGTCCACCTTAACGCCGTGTTGCGTGTGATACGTTATACCTAGTCGCTCTAGAATATGTCTTCCTGCTCGTGTCTTAGAGAGACGTTCATATTGCGTCGTACACTGCGCCTCAATAAGCTCATCTATTGTATTGTGCAGGCCTAACTGTAACAGTTTGTCGGTGCTTGTGCTAATCGGTAGCCCTATAGCTAGTTTGAATATTTTTCGAATGAGGCAGTCTAGCTTGATCTTTTCCGCGACTTGCCATTTTAAGTATGGCGCTACGTATACTATTCTGCTAATCACGAATGCCTGTATCAACCTTATCGTGTTTTCCTCCCGCATGCCACTGTGCTTAGTTGCTATCCTTTTATGAGTCTCATTATTTGGGCTACAGTTGCATCCAATCGCCTGAGGATTTCTCCATTGTTGCCCTTGGCTTCGATGAGCAGACCCAGTACTCTGATCCTGTCGACTATGGGTATGGTTTTTCCATCGGCTGTTCTTAACTGTATTTCTTCTCTATGAGCAAGACCTTGCAGGCAGTTGCCTGGTTTGCGACCTCTACGAGTAGGTTTGTACAGCAACAGCTCTGATTTTTCCGCAGAGCAGGCTAGCCCAGTACCTTCCAGATACCGCTCGACCGTTTCGACTGCTGTTTGAAGCGTTTCCTCTATTTCGCCATCACCACCACTTCTCACCCATAGGGTGATGTCATCTGCATATATAGTATGATTCAGTCCTTCGATTGCTTGGAGTTTGGTTGGCAGTCCAATTAGAGCCAGATTGAATAACATAGGTGATAATACCGAGCCTTGCGGCGTACCTGCACTGCCCATCTCAATTTCCTCTGAAACTAGATCTCCTATCATGATCTTTGCCTTCCTTCCCGTCAGGAAATTACGCACGTAATTGTACGTCCGTTGTCCCAGATCTAGATCGTTTACCCTTTTTAGCACCGTTGCATGGGTTACATTATCAAAGGCCTTCTTGAGGTCTAACCCTAGAATGGCCTTTGTCGCTGTTCCCCGATTATCTATAATCTGATGTTTTAACTGTAGCATTGCGTCTTGCGTTGAGAGGTTCCTCCTGAACCCTATCATTGTGGGTGGAAGCGCATCCCGGTCCTCTAGATAGGTAGTTATCCTCTCCAGAATCACGTGCTCCATGAGTTTCCCCACGCAAGATGTGAGAGATATGGGTCTCAAGTCCGCAATCTGCACTCGCTTGCCTGGCTTGGGTATTAACACGATTTTTGCCGTCTTCCATTGTTGCAGAATCTGTCCTGCCTTCCATGACTTGTTAATGAATTCAGTTAACTTAGTTATGGACTCATCATCCAAATTGCGTAGCGTTTTGTTAGTTATGCCATCTGGTCCAGGTGCTGATCTAGTATTGAGTTTTTGCAAGACGGCCCTCACTTCTGCCTCCCCGATCTCGTTGTCTAAATCATCATTTGCTAGCCCTGTGTAATCAGGGTGTGTAACGGGAAGCGCTTGAGAGATGTATGTTTTCTTGATTTCATTCAGGAAATCCTGCTCTGTACCTTGATATCTTTGTATTAACCGATTAATATTGTGCCTTTCTGCCAACTTGTTTCCGTCCGGGTTTAACAAATGTCTAAGGATGGTCCACGTTTTCGCCATTCCTATCTGGTTGTCCATGTCATTGCACTTTTCCTCCCACTGTTGTCTGCACAGCTGCTGGGCGTATTGCTCTATATCTCTGTTCAATTTAGCTATCTTTCTACGAAGTGTCTGGTTGTGCCTTTGGTTTTTCCACCTCCATTGTAAACCTTCCTTAGCTTCCCACATGTGGAGAAGCTTATTGTCTACATACTCTAGCTGCGCCTCCGGTGGCACCGTTTGCGTAGCGGCCTCCACGTCTCGTTTTAACTTTTTGGTCCATTCCTCAATACTCCGTATCATTTCGTAGGGCTCCTCTCTGATGTTTCGGAACTTGTCCCAATCGACAAGTTTAAGTTGTCTGCCTTTTGCCTTCCGCGGCCCTGCCCTCACCGTTATTTCAAGTATAAAATGATCGCTTCCCAAGTCATAGAGCGTCCAACACCCAGATTATGACGGCGTTGCTAATGAGCAACTAGACGCCGAATTTAGCGAAGCGGAAATTCGGGCAGTCCTTTTTGAACTAAACACCCGATCGGCGCCCGGCCTGGACCGGGTTTCGAACAAGGCTCTCCGCAACTTAGATGACGAGTCAATCTCCCGATTTGTGACTTATATCAACGAGTGCTGGCAACGCGGTTCCCTTCCTGAAGCGTGGAAAAGAGCTCGAGTTATCATGATTCCTAAACCGGGCAAGGAGGTTGCGCTTGATAATCTAAGGCCAATTTCGCTCACGTCTTGTGTAGGAAAAGTTCTGGAGCACGCAGTCCTCAAACGCGTGATTGACTTTCTCGAAGTCCGCGATGTATTTCCGCACACCATGCTAGGATTCCGCCGCAATCTCTCCGCACAAGACGCGCTGCTTCAGCTGAAGCACCACATTGTTGATGACATTACCAGCTCAACCAAGGCGATCCTTGGCCTAGATATTAAAAAGGCCTTCGACAGCGTTAAACACGAAGCAATTTTAAACAGAGTTCAAACATTAGGACTAGGACAAAAAACATATAATTACATACGTGACTTCCTTGCCGGCAGACGCGTACGCGTCGTCGTTGGAGATGTGGAACTGCAAGAATTTGAGATGGGCTCGAGGGGCACGCCACAAGGCTCCGTAATTTCGCCATTACTCTTTAATTTAGTTCTATTGGGGCTACCGGAGAAATTATTAGGCATACAAGGATTGTATCACAGTATCT
The DNA here is from genome assembly GCF_013339725.1 of Rhipicephalus microplus. Lineage (NCBI taxonomy): Eukaryota > Metazoa > Arthropoda > Arachnida > Ixodida > Ixodidae > Rhipicephalus > Rhipicephalus microplus. The sequence goes on along the minus strand of NC_051165.1, from coordinate 175,762,500 downwards.
ACGCGGATGACATCACCCTCTGGGTTCCCGGCGGAGGTTGTGATGGTCACGTCGAGCGTACGCTCCAGGCAGGTGTAGACGAAGTTCAGGAGTACTTGCGAGGAACGGGCCTCGAATGCTCGGCAACCAAGTCGGAACTTCTAATCTACAAACCTACACGTAGAGGTCGCAAAACCCCGCGCGACGAGGAAAGGGAGTGTTACAAAATAAGCGTTCTATTGGCAGATGGCACTCCCATTCCACACGTAGACAAAATTAGAATTCTGGGGTTACACCTGCAGGCAAACGGCCATAACGGTGAGACGGTGCGAAGACTACGTCGTTCGGTAGACGACACGATCCGACTCCTACGTCGTATCACGAACAGACGTACTGGTATGCGTGAACACTGCGCGATCCGTCTAGTGCAGGCGTACGCAATAAGCCGTATAACATACGTTGCCCCCTACCTCAAATTGCTAGGCTCAGAAAAAAACAAGATCGAATGTATAATACGAAAGGCTTTCAAGAGAGCAATTGGAGTTCCACTGAATGCGAGCACTGAAAAGTTACTAGAACTTGGACTGCACAACTCACTCGACGAGTTAATTGAGGCCCATGTCGTTTCGCAAAACGAACGCTTGTCGGGGTCTAAGACGGGTCGACACATCCTCGAGTCACTTGGCATCCGGTACCACACTCAGCAGGGAGAAAAAGCGGATGTTCCTGCCTCGGTTCGCGACCGCCTAATTGTTCCGCCGCTTCCTAAGAATATGCACCCGACGCACCACGTCGGGCGCCGTAACCAGCGAGCTAGTGACCTTCAAAAGAAGTACGCCACTAGCGACGAAGTTGTGTACGTAGATGCCGCGAGATATGGGGACGGGAGACACGCACACGCCGCTGTGGTCGTTGACCGTGCGGGCAAATGCCTCGCGAGCGCCACGGTGACCACGGGACATACGGAGGCGGCCGAAGAAGCCGCGATAGCCCTAGCAATCGCCACGGTGCCGAACGCTACGATCGTAATCAGCGACTCGCAGGCAGCAATCCGCGGCTTCGCGCGCGGCCGCGTCTCGCGGGAAGCGGCCCGCATCCTTAAGATGTGAGGTGATGGTGACTCAGCGTCGCGATCGCCACAACAAAATTTAACAGTCTTCCTCCTTTGGACCCCGGCACACACCGATGTCCCGCTTCCGGGCAACGAGGCGGCCCACGCCGCGGCTCGAGGTCTCACTCGCCGAGCCGCGGCACATTCCGTGGCCGCCGCCTCCGCTCCCGAGAACGGGGCTTCTGATCTGCCGGATCGAGACACTTCGACAGACACGCAGCGACAACACAGACCACAATGGTCGTGGGGTGATCGTCTCATCACGTTCCGAGATATTACACAACACTACAGACTGGAAAGGCGAAAGTTCCCGCCACCGCATGACAAATTAAACAGACACGATGCCGTAAGCTATCGCTTACTACAAACCCACTCTTACCCCAGCCCGGTCGTCTTACGCCACTGCTACCCGCACTTACACATTACCGATCTATGTAAATTATGCGGGCGCAGAGCAACGCTGCGCCACATGCTCTGGGAATGCGCCGGTAACAATGGTCGAGAAACGGCCGCCGTTCGCGATGCGCCTATGGCGGCTGCCAATACCAGGCAACAGGAAGCCTCGAGCTCACTCGTTCCCGCCGCCGTCCCGTCTGCGGGAGCCGCGGGGGACCTTCTCCGTCGGCGACGCCGCCGCTGGGAGGCGGCGCTCAGAAGCTCGGAGCTCAACGACCAGCTCTGGGCTGTCCGGCAGGCTGAAGATGCCGCCTGAGTTCAGGGACTCAGTGCCGCCATCTGAGGCCACCAAGACCAAGCTGCCGGCCAAGTTCTAATAAAGTTTCCTCTCTCTCTCTCTCCCAAGTCATGTTGCGTATTGGTCCATTGCGTGTTCAGTATATTTTTGGTGAACGTCAAATCTGGCGTGGTATCCGCGCAAACGCTAGTACCTGTTCTTGTAGGAATGGATGGATCGGTCACGAGCGTCAGGCCCTCCTCCTGTGCGTCCAACCACAAGTTCCTGCCTTTCTGGGTTTCGATCCTGTATCCCCATGCACCGTGTGGGGCGTTGAAATCTCCTCCAATCACTAGCGCCCGGTTGCCCGTTATAGCGAGGGTTTTTCGAAACAGCGTGCGGAATTTGTGCTTTCTGCATTTAGGACTGCTGTAAATATTCAATACGAAAAGACTGTCCTCTGTTTTTCACGTGGGTATGAGTTCGAGGAGAATGTGATTTATTGCCTTGATTTCCGTGTCATGTTGCACCACCGCGTGATTTCGCTTAACCAACGTTGCTAATACATTTGTCTCCCCATCAGCACTGCCGAATGACTTATATCCCGACAGTTTGACCAGCCCGTGCGTTTCTTGCACCATTATAACATCCGGGGTGCTGGTGTCTTTAAGATGTTGTTGCAAAATGTATCGTTTTCGATTATATCCTCGACAATTCCATTGCCAAATCGTGTAGCTATTTTGTCTGTCCATGGCGGCGTTACAGGCTCTCTAATCCCTCGGTGGGCACCGAGGTCCTAGCGTACCGTTTAAAAGACGTCTTAACTGGGCCCCCACCACTTGACTGCGATCCCCATATTGCTAGCTTGGCGCCGAAATCAGTCACCATTTGCTGCACTTTCTGCAATATCTTCTTGCCTAGTTCCTCAATTTTGGCCTCTATGTTTGCCAGAAATCTGACTTCTTGTTGTTCGAGCTTAGTTTGCAATTTTTTTTTAATTTGTTCCATTTTGGCTTCCATGGTGTTTGCGAATTCCTCCTGTCTTTCTTGTGGCGTCGCCACTGCTTTTGGTTTCTTTACCACGCTTTTAATCGGAGCGTTCTCTGGTTTACGTTTAACAGGGGTGAGGGCTGCTACCTCTTCCTCCATTGCTGCGCCTTTTTCCTTCATCATAACTTGTGAGGTTTCCTCGTTGCGTGTAACCCCTCCGTTTTCAGAAAATCATTTTCTTCCCTGAGTTTTCTAATCTCATTCATAAATGCAACATTGTTCTGCCTGATCTGCGCCAATTCGTTCTCTAGCGCCTTAATTTTACATTGAAAAGCAGCCTCTGCCTCCGCGCGCGCCCCGGAGGCCACATCAGCCCAGCTCACCTGGAAGGGTCCCGCGGTTGCACGGACGCCGCTCGGTCCTTTTGAGCTTTGGGATCCTCCTCCCTCCTTTGATCGGGGAGACCCGGTGTTGCCGGTCTTGGGTCTAGACCTCGATCTGGACCTTGATCTGGACCTCGATCTGGATCTCGACATAGATGTGGTGGTAGTAAACGTAGAGCGGTTTTTGTTTTGTGCTTGAAGCTTGGTGAAGGCTTCTGGTCCGGATGCGTCCCGCGCCCGATGTTCCGATCTTTGACCTGAGTCACCCCATCTTTGCCTGTGAAGTGCTTTCGCTTCCGTCTCGTAGTAAAGTGCTTCTTCTTCCTCCCGTCGGGCTCGTTCCCAGCGGCGTCGTTTCACCAGATACGGTACCTTAAATCTGGCCTTGCAATGGCGATCTGCCGTCGGGTGGTCTTTGCCACACAGCTGGCACTTCACTTCGCACTCGTGCTCCTGCGGTGGGTTATTAGTGCCACATCCTCTGCATATTCTGTTATTCGGGCTCGGGCAGACGTCAGCTCTGTGACCAAGGCGTCCACACTGGTAGCACACGTCTATCTTCTTGCAGTATAGTGAGCACTTGACCAGTGCTCTTCCGTAGCTCACATAACTTGGAACGCGATGCCCATCGAAGAGGACGATGACGTTTGTGGTGTTTCCCATCCTCTTGGCCATGAGGACTGCCGGATTTCTCGGGGTTACCAGCATTTCCACGATCTCTCTTGGAGACACGTCCTGCGTTACACCTCGGATCACCCCTTTAGATGTATCTTCCGGAGCTGACTCGTACGCATTGGCTTCGAATTCTTTGTCCCCAATCTTCAGTTTAGCGATGGTTCTGTATTTTTCGGCGCGCTCCTCTGATGGTGTGCTGACCACTAGAATATTCTGTTTATAGTTGGCACATACCGTGTCTTCTTCCGATTCATTCCTGGGTATTTTAGCGGCGTTGGCGATGCAGCATTCTAGACGATTGATCCTGTAGTCAGTGACCTTGAAGCCGTCACGTGGGCGCACAATTATCTTGTAATCTTCCTTCGGCAGACGGGGCATCCTGCTCGCAGCCGCAATTTGTCTTGCTCTCTGTCCCTTTCTCCATCTATTACTGACCACGTTCTCGCTTGAGAAGTGCGTTTCTTGGTCCTTGGCTTCATGCGTTGTGGTTTCTTTGTTGGCTCGTCCTTTTCTGTTCACAAGGCGCCAACCTGCGTCGTTCTCATACTCTTGTTGCGTGATATCTTCGCCATCCACGCTCATCGTAGCCATCCTGTGGCATTAACCCGATAAGACGCCGCCTTGAAGGGGCTCAAGACGCCAGCGTCCGTGGGCTAGGCCAAGCGCATTATGCACAGAAGCAGGAGGCAACGGCGTCGTGCGTTCGTCGGCGTTACATAAATGTGGTCAATGTGCCGAAAATTAAACGTCCAACTACTTGAGAGTGGTATCGCGGGGTTCCGTGGAACTTCCACTTTCTTCACTGTAAGAAGGCGTCCGTCAATTCTTCGATTTCACGCTGAGAATCACTGAAAATCTGCGGAGCCGACGCGACATGCGTGTCTGCCTTCGTGCAAGAAACAATTTTTTTTCAAGCTTTCTGATATACTCGCTTTCAAGCGCGCGTTCAATATTGATTGTTTCTTTTCGTATGCCAGCATGCGTTCGACTAGCGTCGGAGTCATTATTTTTAACCGAGGTCTTTTACGTGACCATCATGTTTCCTTCGATGCCTTCGGACGCGTGCTGGCGTTCGACTGCACCTTTTTTTCGTTAAGAATAACATTTATTGTCGCTTATGCCGCAGCGGCACACGTGAACTCTTACGTGTTTTTCCGATCTCTCGATGCGTTCCTTTTAAATTCCCAACATGTGGTACTTTTAGAGGATTTCAATTTTGTCTTAGACTCACACGCAGGTGTTCGAAGTCCGGGTCGCGGCCGGTCAAACTGGAATGCCAGAGAGCTTGAACGTCTAGTGCAGCAATTGGCATTGAGCGACATTCATAAAAGTGTGCCTGGCAGCAATTATGCCTATACTTGGCGTCGAGCAGCGTCGAGCAGTCGAATTGATCGCGTGTATGCATCCCATAGTCTCATTACCTCCGTTCACGACACCGGGATGATGTCATTGCCACCGACACCAGTCTACATTAGCGACCATCCCCCGGTTATGTTCTCTCTCCGCCTGCCAGTGGGGACGCCAACGATTCACAGACCATGGCGTCTCGATTGCCGCGTCCTCCAGGACTCTCAGTCTACAGAAAAATTGTCCCGAGCGTTACGCGCATCGCTCATTGGGGCAGATATAGCTAGCTTATTGGGATCGCCTCAGAGAACAGTGGCGTCATCATGGCAGTGCGTCGTGCAGATGACTTTGCGCCCGTATGTCCAAAGATGCGTCATTGTTACTCCAGACGATACGCATATCCAACCATGATCCCAGTCCTTCCCCTGTAATGCGGGCCTGCCAAGAGGAGCTCGTTAACGGTACCAGCGTATTATGCGCGCTTCTTCACTCTCGGCTGCAGCTTGGTGCTGTAGACGTGCACCCTGTGCGCACCCTGAGGTGCTAAGGTATGCACGCAGAGCTCTGCTTTGTCCACCAGGCTCGCCTGCACACTCGCTGAACTCCATCACCCCAGCTGCTGTGGGTACGCGCGACTTTCAGGAATTCACTCAACACTTTGAGTCAATGGCTAAATCTGGTGCTAATGTCTGTTACCCAGGATCCGTTTCTTCGCATCCTCTGCTAACAGATTTACCTCATGATTCCAACATGTCAAATGACGTCCTCCTATCACCGCCATCCGATGACGAAATCAAAGGCGCATTAGACGCAATGAAAAAGGGATCGACCCCAGGGCCTGACGGACTCTCTGCAGAGTTTTATGTACAGTTCTGGCCTATCATTGGTCCAACTATGTCACGCGTCATTCGCAAGTGTTTCCAAGATATTACACTTCCAACTTCTTTCCACAAAGGCCGTATAACACTAGTCCCCAAGAAAGACCCAATGTCCACGCGACCAGAAGATTGGCGCCCTATTACCCTGCTCAATGTAGATTACAAGCTCTTGGCTAACATTTTGGTGCGCCAAATCAGTCCATTTCTTGCAACATTAATCGCTCCCCACCAGGTCTGTTCTGTTCCGGGCCGAGAAATACACACCCATACGTGGTTAACGCGGGACATCATTCAATACACCATTAGCCGATGTGCGCAAGCACTGTTGGTTTCATTAGATCAAGAGAAAGCTTTTGATTTTATAGAACATGGCTACATACTAAATGTTTTACATGCATACGGATTCCCGGATAAGTTCATTAACCTTATCAACGTGATGTACACTAATTTAGAAAGTACCCTTTACTTAGATTCCCGTGAGAGTCACACATTTAGAGTCACGCGTGGGGTCCGTCAAGGGTGTCCCCTCTCCCCAGTGTTATTTATCCTTGCATTAGAGCCCTTCTTAAGGGCCGTTGAACATCACCCGCAGATTCGTGGCTTACCTCTACCCGGTAACACTCAAGTAAAGGTCGCTGCATATGCAGATGATATCACTCTATATGTACATAATGAACAGTCGCTGCAGCATGCTCTTGATACATTCCATGATTTCGGTATTATCTCCGGTGCAAAGTTGAACTTTTCTAAAAGCCAGTATTTTTTCATTGGCAACCCCAGCGGTCGTATCAACATCACGTCGCCTTTGCAGTGGTCTCCTGAGATTTCAATACTCGGAGTTACTTTCACTGTATTTGGTATAGAGGATAGCATCTGGTCATCCGTTATACAAACTCTTCTAAATGATATCAAAGCAGCCAGGCACTTCGAATTCCCCCTCTTGGAACGCCGATACTTAACTCAAACGGTGTACCTAGGAAAATTTTGGTACCTTTGCCATCCTGTTAAACCACCGCTCCACGTCTGCAGGAAAGTGCAAAGCTGCATCAGTTCATTTTTTTTTTGGTCTGGTGGCACAGAATCGTTATCGCGTCCTGCGTTAGCTCAACCGCGAGGTCAAGGCAGTTTTGCATTCCCCGACGTTTCCGTCACGGCTTCTACATTGTGCATCCGCACTCTATTGCGAATACTAAGCAATGATTGCATGCCCGCCCAGACACTGGCTCGCTACCATCTGGGGCAATCACTTCGCGTATTCTTGCCATATAGCCAAATCAACCAAGGTCCCCAATCAACTGAATTACCATCTTTGTATCGAGCCCTTCTGGCATATCACCGAAGTTTGGAAGCTACGTGCCCAGGGATAGAAGTGGCCAATTCCAAAGTGGTGGACACAATGGCCGCCCTTCTACGGCGATTGGTGCCCCAGCATGGTCAATCTGTAATGAACTACGCTTGGAAACCAATAACTGCCGCCAGGGCATCTCAGAGACTTGTTTGTGTTGCCAGGGCATCTCAGAGACTTTGTCTGTAGGTTTGGCTGGGGCTTGCCCCCTACGCGAGATCGGTTGCAGCGATGGCAGGTGGTTCGCACTTCCACTTGCCCCAACTGCGTCATGGTAGAGACCAACGATATGCGGCGTTTGAGTGTGTGGTTTCCCGCCTTTTCGGGCGTGCGGTTAATGCTGGTTTTCGAAGACAGGGTGTGCGAACTTTCGTGTCAAATTTCCACGTGGCCGCTTCACCGCTCTGTGAATATTTGCGGGTCTGTTGAGCCTTTGGAGAAACCTATGTGAGGCCGTAGCTGCCAATTGCCGCCGGCGTGCTTTGTGGCCGATACTGGGGAAAATGAGACAAGAGATCCTCGCGTTCTTCTCTGAGGAGATTTTCTTCCTCGGAGAGCACGAGTTTCTGCGGCATTGGTCGTGCCCTTTCGTCAAGGTGGAACATGAAAGAATACAACTCATTTTTTGACCAAATTGGTGCTAAGGAGCGCCCGTTGAGTGGTTTTATATGATTTCATTTGTTACAAATCGTGTTGCATTGCATCTATTGTATCGTTATACCATTGTATCATGATATCGCATTGAGTTCTTGTGTACATATATGCCAACATTGTCATGTATATAGAGCAAATGTTTTCACTGTAACGTAGTGATGTAATCGTCGTTATACATAGACGTGCCGAAGTGTATGTGCCCTGTTACTGGAATGGTATGATGCCTTTGTGTTCTGTACATGCTGTAAATAATTTTTTTTCAAACAACAAATTGTTAACAAATGATACGGGACGAGCTGCTGAACAGCCACTTGCGTATTAGACACATGTGATAAAATCTCTGCAACAATGGCGAAACAATTTTCCAGTTCAAAAACTGATGGAAATGTCTCCCACCGTCATGAGTGAACAAATGGCTTTTAAATGTCTAACTGAGGAACAGTGCCGGAAATGCCGCATAAAAAGACGTTGGATTCTTACAAACACGTCCCTCCCCTCCGAAGTCCGTGATCTAAAGTGGCTTAGGGAATGGGAAGCTTTACCAACAGCCGACCGCCTTGCGGCGTGGGGCATGGCGCCTTCCGCCACATGTCCGCAATGCGGCCGCGTCGAAACGTTGAACCATGTTTTTCATGAATGTATAGTAGCACGCACCTTTTGGCGCATGGTTACCAGTATGTTCCAAATAAGTATGCAGTGGAAGTCCCTCCACAGGGATAACATTGTCGAACTCTTAATGGCTATCGGAGCCTTCGTTTTATGGAAGCGGAGGGGACTGGCCCACCTGAGGGAACGCCCTCACAGAGCTAAGTTTCCTATGCTACATCTTTTAAGAAACGCAATGCTTATGCATCTCAATGAAGAACTAGTCATGCTGGGAGAGGAGGCCTTCCTTCGACGCTGGTCTACGCGGTTCATTATCGTAAAAGATACCAGAGTGTCCATGCCTTTCCTCCCCTACTGAGGAGGTGGGTTAAAGCTTGTACCACTGTGAAATTGCAGTGCGTATTTTTTTGTTTTTTAGAATCATGTCTTTTTTTGTGCAATGTTGTTCTTTAGCACGGGAGCAAATTATCCTCCCAGGTGAATGCAAAAAACGTCACCTTGCACTGTGAACGACACCCCCCCCCCCCCCTTGTTTGCGCATATAGCCTACTGTTTATATAAATTCACTCATCTCGATGTTCATGAATGTTCTGTCCTTGTACAATTTTTGCAGTGTACATCACTGCATAAACAAATAAGTAATTTTCGCTGTATATAACAGCTTGCACATGTACATACACATGATCATCATTGTCCATCTTTCTGTGTGCACATAAGCTATGTAAGACATATGCGGAAATAAAATTCTCTTAAACCAAATGGTTAACTCCTTTTTCTAAAGACACAGATACCGTTCTTTCGTAGGAAGTGAAGCTCCTATTACAGTTAAACCTTGTCCCTCGGTCAGGCATCTCTGGCAGCATCTCCTGAACAGTATAGTAGATGGCGCTCTCTCATAAAAATACATACAAACTGCAGCTGAGTGAGGATATTCTAGATGGCGCTTTACCGCTACTGTTCGATTCGGCTGCTGCGTGGGCTGTGCCTGGGTGCGCGGGGAACGAATGCCTCTCTCAGTCTCCTCCTGGATCGTCGCCGTACGTGTCGGATCGTTGGTGGGGCATGCACGAAGTGGAGCGGTGGTGCGGAGGGGGGCGGCGGCGCGTGCTCGTCGCGACAGAGACACAGGGACAGACAGACAGACAGACAGACAGACAGACAGACAGATAGACAGACAGACAGACAGACAGACAGACGAATGGACGGATGGATGGACGGAGACACGAACGAAAGAACGCATAGACGCACGAAAGCACGAAGGGACGGAAAAACAAATGAGTGAACGGACGGACATACGTACGAACGGGCGCACGCATGGACGAACAGACGCACGGACAGACTCAAGGACAGATGAACGCATGGACGGACGGGAGCTTCGCTCCGCTCATCATTCACTCCGTAAATATGCTGTGAATTTTTCTCTCGGTCAATATCACACGGAAATGCTCCGAAAGGACAGAAAAAAAAGAAATATGGCTGATACATCTGTCAGAAGAATCGATATAACGCGAAAGTGTGACGTGTTTTCATAGAAGTATGGCTTATTGTGTAGGTATAAATGAAAGCTTGTGGAATAAATATTGGTGTGTTGCAGTTATAGCGCTGATAATAATAATAATAATAATAATAATAATAATAATAATAATAATAATAATAATAATAATAATAATAATAATAATAATAATAATAATAATAGTAATAATGATGATGATGATGATGATGATGATGATGACGATGATGTTCCGGCACTCACCCACAAATGGGGATCGGTCTGGCCCGTTAATCATAAATCACGGTATGCTGTGATGAACATAGCCATGGTAAGATGTGTGGATAAGCGTCACTTTCTTCTCAATTTGCGTTCTGTCCTTGATTCAATTAATAAAGTAGATAAAAAGGTACGCTAGCGTATTAACAGAAGGATATTGTTTGTATCGCAGCTGACTATAACAGCTCTACTCTCTGGTGTTCATGCGTGATGGTAAAAGAAAAAAGAACTCCTGGAATCGAGTCCTTACTCTCATAGACCTTCTTCTCGGCCTGGCTGACGTTGCACAAAGGCACAATAAGCTGTGGGACGTCCTCTAAACTAAAATACATTTGGTTTCGTCCAAGGTACACTCGTACGTGGGGGCTTGCTGCTTTGGGCTTCTCAGTGTGTGCCGAGATGGTTTGCCTAGCAAGCAAAATTACACGCCCAGTATCGATGCCTTTTTAATGATGACAGTGTGGCATCATGGCGACTTCAACGCGGGCAAGTGGGATGAAAGTTTATAAAAGAACGTGTCCCCTGAGTTATCGAACTCATAGCCAGCGCTTTTATAATAGAAACCGATGCCCGCCGGCACGTATCAACTTTACTTCGACAGAATGTATAACCACAGCATTGTTTGTTTTTCTGTAAGAACAGGAGAGAGCGGCAGAAACTTTGATAGCTGCAAAGTTTGTCCAAGGGCGTCTGTGGCAAAAATGTACTATATATTTTTTTCTCCTGCAGTGAGGAGTTGCGTCAACCAAGTGTTGCAGCAACTTACGGTCAAAATAACTCCATTTCACGGAGAAAACGAGACTGCACAAGAAGAATAGCTACGGGTGTTGCAGGAATGATGTAACCTTTTTCAATCTTCTTAAAAAAAATCATTTCGAACCTAAAGAAAACATCAAAGTTTCGAAATGATGGTTCATCATGAGAAGAGATGCCCTACATTCGGCGGCGCCTAATCTATGTTCGGCGAATCAGAGACACAAGTGGCAGAAAAAAAATTTATAGAAAACACTGAGTGACGAAGTGCCTACGCCCAAGACGCATCTCATTCATACGACGTATGCAAGTAAATAAAAAAAGGAAGATAGCAGAGCTGAAAGGGAAGACGTTTCATGACAGTGACACGACAACGAATGAAGGTAAGCAACGAGTCGTGTGGATTCGATAAAATGTGTGTACACGCCATCTTCCAACCTACTATGAACATCCTGAAAACGTCACCAGTGTCAACACAACTCAATTTTTATCATTAATTCGTATGTAGATTCAAAGGTGCTTGAATCAAAGATCAGCTTTCCTTTCTTGGCGCACACTTTATCTGTGGGCAGTAACGGTATATTCTTCCCACTGGTAAGGTCTAATTAGACTCGTTATTGTTGGTTCGTTGCTAATTATTTGGTTTGCGATTTTTTGCAGAGGTGAGCAGAGGTTGAATCTCAGATGAGCTAACACGCCAAGCAGAGGAAATGAATATGCAGTTTTCCTCTAGGAGACACTACAGTTATATATATAAGTAAGCCCACCGGTACACTAGGAAACTTTGTTGTCCAAGATGACAAATCTAAGGTAGTAGCTATTACTAGGACATACAGCGCTTACACTAGAACGTGTTTAGTAATTTATGCGTGGAGCCGTTTGTTCTGGTAAACATTACTTATTTACACGCCTTCCATCTTTGAAACAATATGCTGGCGTCATTTGCCATTGGTTGCATTAATCTAGGCGCGCCTCTTTCTTGCATAATTTTCGGGTGAGCCCAGTGCTGAAATTAAATTCCGTAGCTGGTGTTGATTTACTTTTTTCTTCCACAGTTGATATGAGCTTGTGTAAACAAGTCTCTACCTATACACGACCTTCGTTTGTAAATACGGTGGCTCAGAAAACTTCCGGAAACTGCAGCAGATTTCGGTCTTACAGCGAGTTCTGCACGTGTACATAAACAAAGGGATTACAAGCTTCTCGCTTACGCGTTGAGCTTCGTCACATTGTGATTGATTTAGAATTCAAACATGAACCAGAACATGCTCGACGACGATCGCGTTATGTAAACAGATAAGCATGAGGCAAACGAGAATTCTGCCGGGTGTGGTAATTATACGATCGAAACATTCAGAGCTGCGACTCTTTCTTCGCACACGTTTTCGAACGTGCTGCTGAAGGTAATCACAATTTTTGCTATATAACGAATTAAAAAAACACACATTGGACCTCTGGCACATTGTCGGAATTCAACCCTTACGTACGGATTTCTGTGAGGCTTAAGTATATATACGAAGCACATCAAACCACGTCAGAAATTGAGAGCTCATCGTCAGGCATAAAGTGCACCAGTGCCCCAATACAAGCTTGGTTCTTTAGCAGTCTGGGAATTCGTACCAACGGGAAACTATGAAATTTTCGTCGCAGTGCTTGGTCGAGACGAAGTTGGTGTACGCGAAATAATAACGCAGTAACTTTGGTTCCTTGGAGCGCAGTAACAGCGGTTGAATAATTTAGCGCAATACAAAGTCCGCATTGACATAGGTGAAAGAGTCCCGCAAACCGAGCAAATATTGGGCGAATATGACGATTACAGAAGTGATTCCAGAAGAAATTTCGCTTTGACCATACTACTTCTAATCACAGGAAAAGCGATAAGGGGAAGATGGCAGCTTGTGATGAGAACTTACGACGTTCCGACAAGCGGACTAGAAGAAAAAGATATGCGTCCACTTGTCAATACGTCGCCTACAGCAACCACTCCCTGTTTACGAATTTTTCATCCCAATCGCAGGGTTTCAAGCAACCCAAACCTCGGATAAAGCGTTGGCGTGTTTGACATTATGAGATGTCTGAGAAGAACTTGCCGTGTCACATAGGAGAGCAGGCTTTTGTCCGCAATATAAGCGTTAATGCGAAGGTTAGAGTTTGTCCAGCAGGACCTCAGCAAAATTATTTAAATTAATCAATGACACTCTGTATTTATGAACTCCGCAATCTTAGGTTGCCGAGGTAATGAAAACGAAGTCAGTGACATACTCTATTACAAAAACTTACGATAAGAAATGTGTGAGCATGTTGCGTCCACTACCATTCTCAATGCAACTGCGTCTTCGTTTGTATACTCGGTCAGCGGATAGACTTGCAAAAAGGCAACACACGAAAACAACTCGTATCGCGCCGTACTGTATGGGCACAAATAGATCTCTAACGATTGATACCGCATGCGGGTGCAAAAAAAGAGACGGTATTTCGTCACGAAAGGTTTCTCCTGCCCCTATACCAGCAAGCTATGATGAAGAAATGAGCGAAGCTGGGTCTCCCGGGTGTGATCGATGTAGAAGGTACACGTCAGCAGCTGACGTCTAGACGAGAGAAGATCGATGTTTGGGACGGCGAGCACACGATAATGCGCACAGTGGCGCGCGTGACTGAGTACGGAACAGATGGGTGTGCGTTGGCGCCATTAGGTCAAGTAAGCAGCGCCAAGTACACCGAGGTAGTGCGTGAACGTTTGGGCAACATCTTCGGCGTCAACACGTGCATTGACTCCCTTGGGTTCCGTTCGCATGTGCCTGATGACGTCACACGAAGCCACCCAAGGAGAGTTTCGTAAAGGGTAGAGCCACCTTTCTCGGAGTATCAGCGCCCAGCTCGTTTTTGCGCACGTTGGTCTTGAGGGTAGCACTTCACTCAACGGCATTCTCAAAGCTCGTTGTAGTAATACTCGTTCGCGAGCTAGCAGTTACACATAATAAATAAATAAATAAATAAATAAATAAAAAAATAAATAAATAAATAAATAAATAAAACACTGTTTGGTCAAAATATCATCGAAAATTGCTTTCTAAATGTAGTTTCTAGATATTTTTCTTTCCTCATTACATTACCACCATTCACCTTGCGAAGACGCAAATGAAGGCATTCTATCAATTCTTTAAGAGGAAGTTGAAAAGCCAATAAAGTGACAACTATAGCATTTCGTCTTTCTTGTTCACAACAAGCTCTAGCTAATCTGTTCGCGAAAACCATTTCTGTCCTCTGTTAGCCAAGCCTTTGTAGCACTACTATAAGTACGTGGCGCATGGCCAAGAAAAGCCCGTGTCGTATAGGCGCATAAATGTTTTGCCTGTCTCACCAAGAGCGTCCAGTGCTGTGCTTCCTAGAGTGTGACCTGTGCGAGACAGCACTCACTGAACAATGCATCTTTCGCTGCAGTATGATTCTCTGCGAATAGTTGCCTGTGCTAAAGAATGATCGGCTGAGGACGAAAAAATATAATGCCCATGTGAAAAGCTAAAATATTTTCTCACAATTTGCTGTTTATTATGGGCGCCGACAAGCTGGGTTTGTTTGTTCCAATCAGTTTCTGCAACGAAAATACAGTGGCATACAAGTTTATGACGATCATTCCAGACCTTATTTGACCTTACTCTTTTAGAGGTCACGTGCAGTAGATGTCGTATTTCCTCGAATATTACCAGCACCGGTCAGTGGTGGCTACGTATTAGCTATGTTGGCTAAATGGACGGAGGTCTAGGTCTGTTCTTGCATACGCACAACCGGGAGAAAAAAAAAACAGCAGCCTAACACACAATGTCCGCTACATGGAAGAGTCAAGCTTTCGTTCCACGATGTAAATTATACCGTATTTGCGTAGGGGTGAATGACTGACAGAGTGAGTGTGAGTGAGTGAAACAACTTTATTAGATCCAAAATAGACGCGAGTTCACTCAGCGTCACCTGGCTAGGCCCACTCGGGGACGGCCAGGTTAAACCTGGCTGCCCTCACGCGGGTTCTCTGGACGGCCACGATATGAGAGTTGACGCCCTAGGCTTTAATAAGCTTGTTAATTTCCTCCTGCTAGAAAGCGGGACCGGCAAAGGCACAGCCCCACAAGACACGCTCGAAGTCCGCATTACCACCACAAAAGAGGCAATCTGGGCTTGAGAACCGTTCGGGTGTATATATTGTGCGAAGTGCCGCAGGGCTCGGGTAGGTTCTTGTTTGGAGCAGCCTGAGAGTAACGGCCCTGCACAGCGAGGATTGTGGCAGGGGCAGCACTCTTCTTGAGAGATAATGGTGCTTGCATATCTCGTTGTACGTGCATAGAGGCTCGAATCGCCCAGGAAATGACGCGTTGCACGGTCAGCCATACCTAGTGCAGCCGAGTGCGCCTCCTTGTTCGGATTGATTGAAGTACCCTCACGTGATGGTTTCAAGGCAGATAGGATACCAGACCAATAAGTGATTTTTGAGGTATTTGGCTTTTTTAAGGATCTGTAGTACCTGACGAGCCACCATACTCATGAAATGCCTAGCAGCCTTTCAATCTGAATGAATTGCGTCATGCACACCGTCCAATAATGCAAGAGCAATGACGACCTGCTCTGCAGCGCTTGAGTCAGAAGTGCAGATGGTAGCGCCGCTGATTACTTCAGGATCACAGTCATCGACCACTGACGAGAACGCTTCTTTTGGAGCGTACCAAGCGGCATTTACGAAACAGGTTCATTCCTTGTCCAAGCGGGCACCGGCAAGCAGAGCTTTACCCTTGCCCGTCTTCGTGCTGCGTTGTAGGCCTAGTAAAGGGGAAAAAAGGAAAGGAAAAAGAAATGACACGAAAAGTAACACAAATAAAAATAAAAGAACGCGAATAGTAATAAAACTGAACTAAAACAGCAAAAAGTAGTATCATATCTTTGTTCCGTGCTCGCGTAACACAATCTGAGTAAAACACCGCAGTTGGTCACACTTAAGTGTGCGTATTTGTGATTGCAATGCCTCTGACGTTTTGCGGAGCCCGCATGAATATACTGTGCCTGCGTCCATATTAATGTTCCATCTAACGCTGAAAGCACCCCAAAACGCTGCAAACTCGTTTCAACTACAGCTATGAAAAAGTAAGTTGGCATGAACACAAGCGGTTGCTGTCAACTAGAGCAAATACCTGAGTTCCGTGAAGGAAAGTTGATATGCACAACGCGTGACTAGCCAGTGTGTGCACTGTTTTTTTTCAGCTTTTTTAAACTATTTTGGTATATGTGATCAATTAAAAAGAGAGGCTGGTCAAGATTACAGCTTCTCGACAGCAGCATAGGAACGCGTGGCTTTGTCGGAATGGATGATTAGGCATTTCGGTGAATCATGATGTTTTAAGTATGAGCGGATAGCTTAACCGAAAAATCCTGACGACAAGGACAAACGCATACTACCAAAAGAGGTACAGAATGAGGAAGAGGTAGCGCCATGCTTAGTATTTTTATTGTTTGAATTTTCATTGTTGAGTGCCCTGACCTGCTGTTTTCGCATAACATTTATCGATAGGTAGAATTGCGTCAACGCCTTCCAAATAAGCTTTCGGTTGGTAGTATGCGCTTGTGCTTGCCTTTCTAGGTCCCTCTTTAAGTTATGTGCCCAAGCTTTGGTTTAGAAGGCGCGCTACCACAAGGTACCTACGCTGAACCCAACTATATACTACATTATTCGGCACATTACTTTCTGTTTCAGCGCTTCGTATATTGTTCGCTGTGCTGCGATGTACTGAATTATCGAGGTGAAAAAAAAAAACCAATACTACGCTCACATGGACGACAGTGCCTTTTTTTGTTTTTGCTGACTGATCGCCAACCCGACCCTCGCGAGACGTACTTCTCTTCTTGTCCCTAGCACAAGCTATAGTCACTTGTCTCGCGATCTCATTACACGGTTGAGTGAATGCTTTCTCCGTGTAAGTTTGCCTCGTTTGCCTCCATGGGATACTCATTAAGAATTGATGGCTGATTAATTGTTAAGTAAGGCCTGCTCAAAGTATTACGCGTGCACAGCGCTTTCGTCGATCGATTAGCGTCCATGCGCACAATGTGTAATGAATATAAGATTGTTCACTCGTGCGACATTTCGCTGAGTATTTTGGCAGAGCCGCACAGAAAGCGGAACGAAGAGAAGTTGTCCTGCCTCGAGGTTCGTGAACAACTTTAGTCCACCTAAGAACGCTTGTCCAACGAATATCTTTACGCGATATCAAGCTACGTTGCGAAGAGAAGGTCACATTTTGATACGTAAATCTTGCTTCGTTGATTGATATGTGGGGTTTAACGTCCCAAAACCACTATATGATTATGAGAGACGCCGTAGTGGAGGGCTCCGGAAATTTAGACCACCTGGGGTTCTTTAACGTGCACCCAAATCTGGGCACACGGGCCTACAACATTTCCGCCTCCATCGGAAATGCAGCCGCCGCAGCCGGGATTCGAACCCGCGCCCTGCGGGAAATCTTGCTTCGTGGTGGCAGGTCTTTCTGGAGCGGCTTTCTGCTCTCCCATAGCAGAGTACCAAGTATTCTTAATCAGTGAACACTTTTTAAAACTTTTTTCACAAATAATATCTGATTCTGTTCCAACTTGGTGCGTTTTGTTGTGTTTATTTTTCTCTTTGTTTCCATTAGTGATCCGTGATCTGCTAGAGTATTGCAGAGCTGTAAGTTGCATCATGTCTATGTTCTCTTGTTTTTACGTGCCACTGAAGTGATTTTGTTACACCAGACAGTTGCACTCACCTGAAGCGCTGTTAGTCGTATGAAATAAACTTAATTCCCTGTTTCAGCCAAAGAAAATTGCCTCTTAAAACGCAACAAAGAGAGGGAGAGACAGAAAGAGAGAGATATACTTTCCACAGAGTGGTCGTTTAGGCGTAACAGTTTTATAATAGTTTGGGGGGAACGTATATTATGCAATATCTCAGTTTTTTTAGAGAAAGCAAGCCAGAAGCTAAATCACAAACGTCCTGTTTCAGATACTTGGCTCAGTTAATTACCGCTTCTAAAGCACGTCAGACAAAAAGTCATGGCATGCAAACATTTCCAGCTATTCATTAAGATATTTTTTCTTGCTGTCTCTCTTGATTGATTTGTGAGGTTTAACGTCCCAAAACCACCATATGATTATGAGAGACGCCGTAGTGAAGGGCTCCGGAAATTTCGACCACCTGCGGTTATTTAACATGCACGCAAATCTGAGCACACGGCCCTACGACATTTCCGCTTCCATCGGAAATGCAGCCGCCGCAGCCGGGATTTGATCCCGCGACCTGCGGGTCAGCAGCCGAGTACCTTAGCCACTAGACCGCCGCGGCGGGGCTTCCTCTCTCTCTCTTTCTCTTCTCTCCCTCTCTCTCTCAGTTTATTCATGTGCGTTAGAACATTTCAGAATGCGCTTACGTCTCAATTCATATTCAACTCCTATCATGATTGTCTGGATGTCTCCGTGATGGTCTGGAGTAATTTTGCGACAACATTTTGCCGGAGCAACCACAACAACAACAATCGCAACAAGTGTGCCGTGGTGGTGTATAGCAGTTACGGGGCTAAGCTTCTGACACGAAGGTCGTGGGTTTTATCCTGGCCGTGGTGGTCGCATTTCAAAGGAGGCGAAATGATAGAGACCCGTGTATTGTGTATCTATCAGAGACTCAGTAGAGAGCTCAGAGCTCCGTGTAACGCTGTGGGCAAGGGCACGACGTCTTTCACCTTCCCAGCGTTCATCAGCGTCTGGAACGGCCAACTCCGAAGGCAAACGCCCTTACTGCAAGAACACGAGTCTGCCATCAGCATTCCTCAATGCCAAACTTTTACAGAATAATATTGTGACGAAGGAACGCGTTTATTTACAGGAAATGGTTGAGATCGGTACAGCTCAGAGCCAGAAACCGGCGACCGAGCTGCTCGTGAGCCAGACCGCTTCTACCTCTTCCTCTTCATGCGCCCATCGAGGTGTGTCATTTCCCCCGTTCGCAGACGATGCCCACTGGGCGAGTCAATAGGAAGGTTGGTGGTGATATGGCTTGAGGCGCGCGACGTGTGTCAGCTGTGTCTTGCTAGAGCGCCGACCATTGCTTGTGACGCCAGAGATGACGTATGTGACGTCACTGAGACGGTCAATGACTACAAATGGTCCGGAGTAGTGGGCCAGAAACTTTTGGCATAAACCACGTTTGCGGACAGGTGTCCACAACCACACCAGGTCACCCTTTGTGTAGGCAACGGAGTGATGGTGGGCGTCGTACCGGGTCTTGGAGCGCTGTTGAGATGCAATGGTTCGAAGGCGTGCGACGCGACGGGCTTCTTCAGCGCGGCATAGTGACTCGGCAACCGATGTTTCCACATCTAACGTAAAAGGCAGAATGGTGTCGAGGCAACTGCGAGGGGAGCGGGCGTAGAGCAGGAAAAAGGGCGCGTACCCTGTTGTCTCGTGTTTCGCGGTGTTGTAGGCGTATGTGATATAGGGCAGTACTTCGTCCCAGTTTTTGTGCTTGGCATCAACATAAATTGACAACATGTTCGTTAGCGTCCTGTTGGTCCGCTCTACGAGGCCATTCGTCTGGGGGTGATACGGGGTTGCGTGGCGGAATTGGCTGGCAGACAGGCGTAGGATCTCTTCAACGACGTCAGCGACGAACTGACGTCCCCGGTCGCTAATGACGACTCGTGGAGGGCCATGACGGAGAATGATATGCCGAAGCATAAACTGCGACACGTGAAAGGCTGTTGCAGTAGGTATAGCCGCAGTTTCTGCGTAGCGCGTCAGGTGGTCGACGCACACGATGACCCATCGATTGGCACTGGCTGACCGCGGAAACGGACCTAGAAGGTCGACACCAACAATCTCGAAGGGAGAGCTAGGAGGTGGTACGGGATGGAGAGGTCCGGGTGATGTAGTCGTGGGACGCTTGTGACGTTGACATTGTTCGCAACCGGCTACGTATTTTTCTGTGTCGCGTCGCATCTTGGGCCAGTAAAACCTTTGCTGGATGCGATGAAACGTTCTGGCGAAGCCCATGTGCCCACTGGTTGCGTTGTCATGGCAGAACCGAAAAATTTGGGGACGTAGAGTGCGTGGAACTACCAGAAGCAGACGGGCGCCTTGGCCAGAATAATTCTTCTTGTAAAGGACGGCGTCATGGACTACAAAAGAGCTTGAACTGGCCGGGTCATTCGCGGAGGCAAACAGGTGATCTAAGCAATGATCCTCGTGCTGTGCTGTCCGGAAAGCCGCGATGTCAGGAAAATGAGAGTCAATAGCTGTGATAAAATCGTCAAAATTATCAGCTTCACACTCGGTCGTTGGTAGAGGAAGCCGTGACAGGCAGTCAGCGTCTGCGTGGCGATTACCGCTCTTGTAGCGGACCGTGAAGTCAAATTCTTGTAACCGTATGGCCCATCGCGCAAGTCGACCAGATGGATCACGTAGGCTCACCAACCAGCAAAGAGAGTGATGATCGGTGATGACTGAGAAACGACGACCGTAGATGTAGGGGCGAAACTTGTGTACGGCGAAAACGACGGCGAGGCACTCCAATTCGGTAACCGTATAATTATGCTCTGCCTTGCTCAGGGACCGGCTTGCATAGGCGACGACGTGTTCAGCATTGTTGTGTCGTTGAATAAGCACCGCGCCGAGACCAACTCCACTGGCATCGGTGTGGATTTCCGTGGAAGCAGAGGGATCGAAGTGGCATAGTATTGGCCCGGAAGTGAGAGCGAACTTTAGTTGCTTAAACGCTGACTCACAATTTGGTGTCCAGTGGAAAGGGACGTCCTTGCGCAGCAAGTCAGTCAGTGGCTGGGCCTTTTCAGCAAAATTAGGTACAAAGCGGCGAAAATAAGAGCATAGGCCCAGAAAGCTTCGTAGCTCGCGGATAGACTGTGGCTGCTTAAACTTGCTGACGGCGTCCACTTTCTGCGGGTCCGGCCTAACACCAGCTTTGTCCACAAGGTGTCCTAAAACCAGTGTTTGCCGTTCACCGAAACGACATTTTTTTGAGTTCAGTGTCAAGGCGGCTTTCTCCAAACATGTTAGAACAACGTCAAGGCGATGATTATGTTCTTCAAAAGTTCGTCCAAAAATAACCACATCGTCCAGGTAACATAAACAAATTTCCCATTTAAGGCCTCTCAAGACGGTATCCATATAGCGTTCAAATGTTGCCGGAGCATTACACAAGCCGAACGGCATAACATTAAATTCAAATAGACCGTCTGGCGTTACAAAAGCCGTCTTCTCTTTATCAACTGGATCCATGGGAATCTGCCAATACCCGGATCGCAAGTCTACCGAAGAAAAGTAGGAAGCTGAATGAAGGCAGTCAATTACGTCATCAATGCGGGGGAGGGGGTACACGTCCTTCTTGGTTATAGAATTGAGACGCCGATAATCAACACAGAACCTCCAGGACCCGTCTTTTTTCTTTACCAAAATAACAGGTGCAGCCCACGGACTTGACGATTCTTGAATTACACCAGTGGCTAGCATCTCGCCAACTTGTTCAGCAATAACTTTGCGTTCGGACACGGACACGCGATAGGGCTTTTGTCGGAGAGGATGAGCAGAGCCAGTATCGATCTTGTGACGAGCGCGCGTGGTCGGTATCTGAGCCCTAGGCACCTTCCGTGCAAAATCAAATACTTTAGCATGTCTCGCCAGCAGTGCAACCAGGTCTTTGCGCTTCTGTGAGGAAATGGACTTGCTAACCATTTTTGAAAATTCAGCTTCCATACCAGAAGTTTCCGGACCCGCCCTTTCAAGATCGCTTAAAGCTCCAATGCAGGTGCTGCTCTGCTTTTCGAACAGGGCAAGGCGCATACCAGCCGGTAGTACAACCGACTCGGGTGAGCTGTTTATCACCCATAATTGAGCCGTCTCGTCTGCGAGAGATACAATGCATCGTGGTACAAAGATGTTTTTCTTGAGACAAGCTACAGGCAACGGCTCAATCACTATGTCACGTGAATTCAAACTCGAGTTGGTTTCCGAAGTGGTCACTTGTACGCTGGCCGTGGACCACGCTGGCAGAAGTACATCTTTAGCTACAGTGAGGTTACCTTTCTCACAATCAGGCTGCTGGGCGAGAGTAGACAACAGAACCTCACCTGCTCCACAATCCACGGTCGCACGACACTCTCGCAAAAAGTCTATGCCAAGTATAACGTCATGCGTTGATTGAGCCAGTACTGTGAATTCCGCCTTGAACGTTTTACCGGCAACACTAACAGACGCAGTGCAGACGCCGACAGGACGCAAGAATGCGCCGCTCACTGCCCGAAATGTGGCAGGTTTGTCCCAGTGAAACATAACCTTACGGCCCAGTCGTTGCTTAAAAACTAAACTCATCACGGAAACACTTGCGCCAGTGTCTATCAATGCCATCGTGGGAACGTCGTCAACAAGTACCTGAACCTTATTCTGAAGCATAGAAACTGGTGGAGGCATTCTTTGATGAAAATCGGTACGTCCAGCGACCTCACCTCCGTCGGCCGCGCTGGCTAGTTTCCCGGTGGCGGAGACGACATTCGTGACCGGCGCCGTGGAGATGGTGACCGAGGTGGACGGGTGGTGGGCGGCGTTAAGCTGCGCACAGATCCGGGCGAATCACTCCGGTTGATCGGCTGGTAGGCGTGCCGCTCGTCAGTTGGGTTGGGGGGCCAGTAGGTGTAGTCAGGCCGTTGGCTTCGTTGTGCAAACGTCGCGGATCTCTGAGGGAATGTCGAACGTGGATTACGTCGCATTGGGCAAAATCGGGCGATATGTCCACGAACACCGCACTGGTAGCAGACGGGCCGTTCACGGGGCATAGGGAACGTCGCTGGATGTTGAGGGTACGCGGCGCTCTGTTCCCACTGAGACGCAAAAGGAGGTGGATGGCTGTTGTAGCCGTAACGACTGTGGGGAGCATAAGGCGGCTCTACATAAGAAGACGCCGGTGGTGGAGCCCTTAGCTGAGGGCCGCGGTTGGAATAGCTGCGCTCCTCGAAACTCGTAGCATTGATACTTGTGGACGGTGTATCGCACGGTGGTTCTCGGGCGTTCAAGGGCGCGTAAAGGTGACGACGAAGTTCCTCACGTACAATGAGGCGAATCGTTGACGAAAGGTCGGTAGGCACGGAGTCTTGGCACACATCGACAGTGGCGACGGTCGTAACATTGGCAAGGCGTCCGAACTTCGTAGTGATGCGGCGAGTCTTCAGGGCCTCAAACGTTCGGCAGTGCCCAATCACATCGGCCACAGACTCAAGACTCTCCTTGCCGATAAGGAAGTGGTAGACGTCTTCCGCAATTCCTTTGAGAATGTGGCCCACCTTGTCCTCTTCCGTCATGTTGGTGTCCACACATTTGCACAGTTTCAGTACCTCCTCAATGTAGGTTCTGCATGTCTCACCACAAGCTTGAGCTCTCTGCGACAACATTTGCTCTGCACGTTTCTTCTTCGTCGCAGGGTCGCCAAAGCACTTCTTGATCTCCTCCATAAACTGGTCCCATGTTGTCAAGGTGTCTTCGTGATTCTCGAACCACACTAAAGCACTGCCATCGAGAAATAGACCCACGTGGGACAACTGGCTGGCCGCATTCCAGCCATTGGCTCGGCTCACCCGTTGATAGTGGCTGAGCCATTCTTCAACGTCATCGCCAGGTTTTCCTGTAAATGTGCGTGGCTCTCGGTAGTGGAAAGACGGCGCCCTCGCGACCGGCTGCTGGATGTCTCCGTCCAAGTTCATATCTTGAGGTAGTGGTGGCAAGCCCGCTAGTCGACGGCTGCGGCGAAGCTCGTGCTCTTGCGGTTCCGTCGTTAGTAGACGGCTGCTCTCCGGTCTCGCTTGACAGTAGCTGGCTTACCCAGCACCTTCCACCACAACTGTGACGAAGGAACGCGTTTATTTACAGGAAATGGTTGAGATCGGTACAGCTCAGAGCCAGAAACCGGCGACCGAGCTGCTCGTGAGCCAGACCGCTTCTACCTCTTCCTCTTCATGCGCCCATCGAGGTGTGTCAATATCATTCTCCATGTCGGCTTAAACTGTCGGCTCAGAGCGGGCTTTTATTCTACTACGAGAGAATTCAATGAAGCCTGTATAGAAAGTTTTTTCTTTGTTTTTGCACCGCGGGTACGTCGCATTCGTGTGATTCAGGTACATTCACTTCGCGCAAGCGTGTGCAACCCAGCGATTGAGGCTCGTATTGACAAGCTAACTTATACTTATCGCGTAACTTTCTTATATCCCTTTTTTCACTCTTTCTGCATTTCTATCTTTATGGCTCGGTTTGCGTATCGTTTCCGTTTTCTCGATGCGCTTCACAAATATGGAGGCAGCATTGATGAACCAACCCGTGCTATAGTTTGCCTTGCTTACTGCTTTTATGAACTTAACACGTATTGAGGGCATCAGACCGATAAAGGAAAGGAGAAATAAGGTGAAAGCTGGTTTCTGAATGCGGACTTGCGACACTCGCTTTCGGAGCGCGCGGATACAGACCAAAATTAATTGTAACTCTTCTCCAATATATATATATATATATATATATATATCCTTCTCAAACCACGAATGGCCTCTGAATTGAGGACAACGCAGTCAGTGAAGGAAAAAACAATTATAGGTGTAACCCTAAAAGCCAAGAAGAGAGCAGAGTGCGTCAGGGAAAAATATGGGGTTAAGGAAATCATAGTCGAAATCAAGAAGAATAAACGGGCATGGGCCGGAAACCTAGCACGTATAGAAGTTAACCACTGGTCCTTAAGGGTAACTGACTGAATTCTCAGATAAGGCAACGCACGACAGGGAGGCAGAAAGGTTGGTGGGCGATCACATTAAAGCGAGAGAAATATAGGAGAAAGCAGAGAGGTTAACCAAACCTGGCTCGGTTGGCTACCCTACATTTCGGGTGGGGTGAGGGGGAATAATAGAAAGAAAAAAGACAAAGGTAAAAAAAAGAAGAGTAAGAAAGATATGGATAAATAGTCAGCTCGAGACTACACAGTACGGTCTTACGCTGTTCTTTCACAAGCGCTCGTTACGTCCGGTAGCCCTTAAGAAGGACAAGAGAGCTTTTACGGCTTTGCGCACTTGCAAGACCGTCGGCCAAGATCCCAGGATCTCCTTTCTGTAAGCAGTGGTGAATCCAGGTGGCGGAGCTTGGCTTCCATTGCACGTCGTTCAAACCGATATGATAGAATGTGCTCAAGCGTCTCCTCGCAGGCGGAAATGTTGTATGCCACACTGCTGGCTGTTCCAATCAGAAATAGCATTCGTAAATGCCACCGATGGCCCAACCACGTGCGAAACAGCAAAGTTTCAGCCCGTCGTGGGAGATTAGGCTGAATCACCTGACCAACACTTCGAACGAAGACGACGTTTGTCGTGATGATGATTATATACAGATGAAGAAGATGAATTTCAAACGCTGTGAATATTGTGCTTATACTAATTTTCCGCTCGCACGGAAGTGGCCAACGTGGCCGCTGTTTATGACGGTTGTGTACGTCGCACGGATGGGTTTAAGCGTGACACGTGAACAACGTCCGTACCGCGAAAACGGCCGTCGGAAGGCATGACAACAGGGGTTACTCGGTAGTTAACAGGAGACGTCTGCTCGACTATAGCAGGGGCCGATGAAACGTGATTAAAGCTTATCACACAGGCCGAGAACCCGCGTTGGGGTCCACAACAGTCCTTCGTCTCCAGTATTGAAATAAACTACGTGGTGGACGCCATCGTAGCGAGTCTTCCGCTCTTGTTGGCTTGCCTCTATATTGAGGCAGGCGCGTCGGTGACAATAGGCCAGGCGAGAGATTAAGTGCTTAGTTGATGACGATGGCGAGTTCAGAAGGACGTCAAAAAAGGAGACGTCGGGCGGAGATGTCGGTCGACGGTCATAGACGTGACAGAATGAGGAATAGCCCGTGGTGCACTGCGTAGTGGTATTGTACGCAAAAGTCACAAATGGCAGGATGGTTGGTGTGGTCGGCGTTGAAATACATAGATATCATATCGGTCAAAGTTTGATGGAAGCGCTATGTGAGGCCGTTAGTCTGGGGATGGTAGCTGGAAGTCATCTTATGAATTGTATTACATGCGTGGAGAACGTGTTAGAGTGGTTTCAAGAGAAACATCTTGCCAAGGTTGCTCAATAGCGTGCGTGGCAGATCATGTCTCGGAAAGATTGCCTCCAGAAAAAAATGTGGCAATGTTCACTGCCGATCCTGAAGGAAGTGCAGCTGTTTCGGTGTACCTTGCCAAGTGGTCAACTGCTGTGACAATTCCGCACTTGCCGCTAGCTGATATTGGTAGTGGTCCATAGAGGTCAATCCCGATGACATCGAAGGGAGCGTCTGGACACGGGAGAGGTTGTAGGAGACTGCCCGGGGACGAAGTGGGCCACTTGCGGCGTTGGCAGAGCGAGCATGACGCAACAAATCGCGCTACGCTGGTGGAAAGCCCAGTCCAGGCAAAACGAATGCAGATGCGTTCATAGGTTTTTCGAAAACCGAGATGACCAGCCTTTGGGTCATCGTGAAACACCTCCGAAATCTGCGCCCTTAGGGAACGATGAGTGACGGGAACCCAGCGCTGTCCTTCGGGGTGGAAGACAAAGCGGTAAAGGATTGAGTTTTATGCCTTGAAGTTCCGCAGCTGTCGATGGGCACGGGCGTTGGAGGACGAGAGGAGCCTTGAAGGCGCTGCATTATAGAGTGACAGTAAGTATCGCGGCGTTGGTCGGATGCAAACACCTCATTGCCGAAGGCATAAAGAGAGTCGATAGTGGCGAGTGAATGAACTGACGGATACGCTTCGATGGGTTTACTCACAGTTGGTGACTGGCCCGGAGTGTTTGATGAGGATGATAAAGGACAGTGGCTAAGGACATCGACATCGTTGCATTTCTTGCCGGATTTGTAGGTAACGTCAAACTCGTATTCTTGGAGACGAAGTATGCAGCGACCGAGACGTTCAGACAAATTCTTCAACGTCGACAACCAGCACAAAGCGTGGTGGTCAGTGACGACGGTGAAGTGGTGGCCGTGAAGATATGGTCGAAACTACTGGATGGCCCAGACAACAGCAAGACACTCCTGCTTGGTGACGCTGTAGTTTTTCTCTGCTGCTGTGAGGGTGCAGCCAGCGTATGCGATCACACGTTCGCCATAACGTTCTGTTCGTTGCAAAATTACAGCACCGAGTCCTTGTCCGCTGGCATCAGTATAGAGGAGAGTAGGTGCGGTGTTATCAAAATGACAAAGCACTGGCTCAGACTTGAGGGCACGTTTCAAGGTGTCAAAAGCCATTTGGCATTCGTCCGACCATACGCATGACGTTCCCGAAGGAAGGAGTTGGTGAAGTGGTGAAGCAATGGTTGCGAAGTATCGTATAAAGGGCCGGAAGTACGACGCAACGCCAAGAAAGCTTCGGAGCTCTTTGGCGCGTTGAGGCACCGGGAAGCGAAGAACCGCGGTAATCTTGTCGGGATCAGGCCGGACGCCGTCTTTGCCGACGAGATGTCTAAGTACTTTTATACTTTTGCTTGCAAAGTGGCACTTTTTGGTGTTGAGCTGAAGACCAGCAGCTGCGGGACACGTCAGAACTTCATCTAGGCGCTGCAAGTGCTGTTATAATGTCGAAGAAAATATGACGATGTCATCAAGGTAACATAAGCATGTTTTCCACTTAAGACCCCGCAATAAAGTTTCTATCATTCGTTCAAACGTTGCTGGCGCATTGCAGAGGCCGGAAGGCATTACGTTAAATTCGTAAATAGCGTCGGGTGTGGCAAAGGCAGTTTTTTCTTTGTCATCCTCGTGCATTGGAATTTGCCAATAACCTGAGCGCAAGTCAAGGCTCGAAAAATATCCCGCTTCTTGAAAGGAATCTAAGGCATCATCAATGCGAGGCAAGGGATAAGCGTCTTTTCTAGTTACTTGTTGAAGGCGCGGTATAGTCAACGCAGAATAGCACCGAGCCGTTTTTTTTTTTCGCACGATAATGACAGGTGACGACCAAGGGCTTAAGGAGGGGAGGATGATATTTTGCCTGAGCATATCAGCAACGTGCTCCTTGATGATGTCGCATTCACTGCAAGGGACACGGTATGGTCGACGACGGACAATAGAAGTTCCATTGGTGTGTATGCGATGAGCCACCACAAAAGTCTGGCTTAGATCAGTGGAATGTACGTCGAAAGAAGATTTATGCTTGGACAACAACACCAGTAGTTCATCTGCCGGCGGGGGAGTGAGATCCGTGCTGGTGGCACTGACGAGAGCCGTAGTAGGTGTAGCATTTGTTGGTATTGAACGTGATTCCACCAGACTGGTATCCGTAGCCACTACAGAGATAGGTTGTGTGTCCACGCTGGAAACTACAACAGTGCCCTTGGTAAGCAGAATCGGCTCATTGGTGATATTCAGTATAGCAAGAACGGCGATCACGTTAGAGAACCGGAGAAGACTGCTTCGATCCCCAAGTCCTCTCCGACGTTACGTTCCCCTGGAGCTTCGTTCGGGTCGCCGCTTGCTTACCCCGCACCTCCACCCTTTTGTAAGACAGCACGAGCGTTGGGATCACGACGGCGTTTATTAGTATTAGTCTGAATCGCCTGATCACCGCTTCAAACCAAGACAATCTTTCTCGTGATAATGATTATATATATATATATATATATATATATATAAGGTTAACTGGCGGAACATGGGAGAGGCCTTTGTCTTGCAGTGGACGTAGTCAGGCTAATGATATATATATATATATATATATATATATATATATATATATATATATATATATATATATATAAAGTGGTTGGCAGTACGATGCAGTGACCATAGAATGGTACGGTCTCGAATTCGCCTAGACTTGAAGAAGGAACGACAGAAACTGATACGCAAGAAGCCAATCAATGAGCTATCACTGAGAGGGAAAGTACAGGAATTCAGAGTGTCGCTGCAGAACAGGTACTCGGCTCTTAGTGAGGAAACCAACCTTAGCGTAGATACAATGAATGATAATCTAACGAGTATCATTACGGAGTGTGCAGTGGAAGTTGGAGGCAGGGTAGTTAGACAGGACACTGGCAAGCTTTCCCAGGAAACAAAAACCTAATTAGGAAGCGTCAAAGCATAAAAGTGTCAAGTACAACAGACAAAATAGAACTGGCAGAGCTTTCGAAGTTGATTATTAGGCGTAAAGTATGCGATGTAAGAAGGTATAACATGGAGAGAATTGAACACGCTCTGAAAAATAAAGGAAGCGTCAAAGCAGTGAAGAGGAAACTTGGGATAGGCAAAAGTCTGATGTATGCACTAAGGGATAAAGAAGGCAAAATAACTACCAATATGTATAGGATAGTTAAAATAGCGAAGGAGTTTTACAGAGATTTGTACAGTAGCCGAGACAACCACGACCTAAATACTATAAGAACTAGCAGTAACCCAGATGACACCCACCAGTAATGATAGAAGTCAGAAAAGCTTTGGAGAGCATGCAAAGAGGCAAAGCTGCTGGTGAGGATCAGGTAACATCAGATCTGCTGAAAGATGGAGGACAGATTGTGTTAGAAAAACTAGCCACCCTGTTTACGAGGTGTCTCCTGACGGGAAGGGTGCCAGAGTCTTGGAAGAACGCTAACATCATCTTGATACATAAGAAAGGAGATGACAAGGACTTGAAGAATTACAGGCCGATCAGCTTGCTCTCTGTAGTATACAAGCTATTTACGAATGTAATTGCTAACAGACTAAAGAAAACAGTAGAATTCAATCAACCAAAGGAACAAGCAGGATTTCGAACAGGCTACTTAACAATTGACCACATTCATACTATCAATCAGGTAATAGAGAAATGCTCAGAGTATAACCAACCACTATACATAGCCTTCATAGATACGAGAAGGCGTTTGATTCAGTAGAAATATCAGCCGTCATGCAGACACTGCGGAATCAGGGCGTAGATGAAGTATATATAAACATTCTGGAAGATATTTACAGGGGATTAACTGCTACCAAAGTGCTTCATAAAGAAAGCAACAGAATACCAATCAAGAAGGGTGTAAGGCAGGGGGACACAATCTCCCCAATGCTATTTACCGCGTGCTTACAGGAGGTTTTCAGAAGCCTAGAATGGCAACAGTTAGGGATAAGAGTTAATAGAGAATACCTTAGTAACCTGCGCTTCGCCGATGACATTGCATTGCTGAGTAACTCAGGGGACGAATTGCAACTCATGATTACGGAGTTATACAAGGAGAGCAGAAAGGTTGCGTCTTAAAATTTATCTACAGAAAACGAAAGTAATGTACAACAACCTCGGAAAAGAGCAGCGCTTCGAGATAGGTAATAGTGCACTTGAAGTTGTAAAAGACTATGTCGACTTAGGGCAGGTAATAACCGCAAAGCCTAACCACGATATTGAAGTAACTAGAAGAATAAGAATGGGGTGGAGCACATTCGGCAAGCACTCTCAAATTATGTCAGGTAGATTGCCACTATCCCTCAAGAGGAAGGTATATAACAGCTGTATCTTGCTGGTACTTAGCTACGGAGCATAAACCTGGAGACTTACAAAGAGGGTTCAGCTTAAATTGAGGACGACGCCGCGAGCAATGGAAAGAAAAATGGTAGGTGTAACCTTAAGAGACAAGAAGAGAGCAGAGTGGATTAGGGGACAAACGGAGGTTAAGGATATCATAGTTGAAATAAATAAGAGGAAATGGACATGGTCCGGGCATGTAGCGCGTAGACAGGATAACCGCTGGTCATTAAGGGTAACTAACTGGATTCCCAGAGAAGGGAAGTGGGTTAGGGGGAGACAGAAGGTTAGGTGGGCAGATGAGTATAAATTGGCAGCAGCAAGCACCGGGTTAACTGGCGGAACATGCCTTTGTCCTGCAGTGGACGTAGTAAGGCTGATGATATATATATATATATATATATATATATATATATATATATATATATATATATATATATATATATATATATATATATAGCCACTACAGAGAACCTCTGTAGTGGCTACGGATACAAGTCTGGTGGAATGACGTTCAATACCAACAAATGCTCCACCTACTACGGCGGCTCTCATCAATGCCATCAGCATGGATCTCACTCCTCCGCAAGCAGACGAACTACTGCCGTTGTTGTCCAAGCATAAATATTCTTTCGACGTACGATGTTTGAATGCGTGGCGGCGCGCAATCAAACACCGTATGGCGGATCGCTTCTATTTTGCCGCTGATAGGGCAGGGTACATTGGAAATGACACGCCACTTTCACAGTCTCTGAAGAGAGGGCAACGCGCCCCACCACCGCAGCCAATCAAATTCTCTAATGACTTCCGGTACGTGGTTGTTCCGCCATTTCTTCCACTTGCAGGACCTCCGTCTCTGTTCATCATTGTCAGTAATGGAGCGACCAATCAACATTTTGATTATTTGTTTGTGTGCGTAAAAAAAGTGTTCAACAATTCTGAGTACTTGATACTCGACTATGAAAGAGCAGGAAGCCGTCCTCAAACATCTATAGCGCGAACAGGCACTGTTCGACTGCCTGGACTGCCTACGGAGCCAAAGTGTTCTTATCCGTGAAAAAGTTCTTAGTCAACTACAACCCATTAAATTCTTCTAGTTGCCGGCATTTTTCTCAGCACAGTTGTGCCCCTGAAACACAAAAGTTATACCTGGATATGCGCTGTGCAAAATACACGTTACCAAGAGCAACATTCATTTATTGATCGAAGCTCCCCCTTAGGAACTCGTGCTTTGTTGCACTTGCTTGATGAAGGAAGGTACAGCGCGTGGCGTTTGTCAGATACACTCGCGGGGGCTCTGTGGTAAAATAAGTTCTATCACTGCACGGCGGGATTATATGTGCTACAACCTGACATATTTTGCTCCACTGCCGCAACGCGAGCGATGTCCGGCGCCCTCTTCATTTTTGTGGGACATATAAAAAGCAGACAAAATAATAAGGATGGCGTATAAAGCGGCTCTGCGACTACCACAAAGCACTTCAACTGCGAAGCTATTAGCGCTCGGACTTCACAATACATTTGATGAGTTGGCTGAGGCACAAGTAACCACCCAGATAAACCGCCTGCTACAGATGCCAACCGGCAGAAAACTTCTTCAGAGGATCGGCCTCGGTGAACAAGTACAGGCACATGGAAGAGCTAAGGAATTGTCGTGCTCAGTCAGAGCCTGGTACAAAATATGCCCCCTACCGAAGAACATGGATCCAGTTTTACATGCTGGAAGACGTAAAGCAAGAGCCGCTTATATAGATAAAAAGACAAAATATTTGAATACGGCGAGATTTACTGACGCTGCACCATATCAGGCAAATGCAAAGAACATGGTGGCCGTGGTCACTGACCGAAAAGGAAACGTCACAAGTTATGCCTCCATAGCCCAAGCCTCTATCACAGAAGCGGAGGAGATAGCGATCGCGCTGACAATCAAGGAGGGCAGGGAGCGAAAAGCCCCAATGACAATAATCACAGATTCGAAGGCTGCATGTAGAAATTACGAAAAAGGTAGAATATGTATGAAGGCCTTCCAAATTCTAACCAAAGCTCGTAAGGACTTCCAAATTGAATACACCCAAACCATTATCTGGGCGCCAGGGCACGAGGGCGTCACCGGGATCCAGTTTGCGGATGAGGTGGTTCGAGGCTTCACAAATTACCGAGCTTCCTTGCACACTGCAATAGAGGATCCAACGCCCATAGACGCTAACTTTGGTGCAATTCTTCAGTATTACAGGGACAATAGAAAAGTGTATCCAGCACCGCATAAGAAACTCACAGCAATGGAATCGGTGGCATTGCGCAGAATCCAAACAAACACATACACGAACTTACACAGGCTGCATGTATTCTACCCCACAGCGTACAAAGATATATGTCCGTGGTGTGGGGCCACACCAACTCTGTTTCACATCACGTGGGAGTGTACGCATCCCAATGAAGAACACCACAACGTGAACAACACAGAGGAACAATGGGAGGCGCTGCTGTCCAGCTCGGCCATTGTTGATCAGCGCTGGCTGGTCCAACGGGTTGAGATGATGGCTAGAGCCAGCGAAGCCCTGGAATAGGGGCCCGACCATTTGGAATGCTCCGCGTTATGCGCAAATAAAGTTTTATCTCTGTCTATATTCCACATTTAGAAACGCGAATACGGGCATTACTATTTTAACGCGAAAGAATCAAGGAGCTCTCGTCACAGAAGTTCCAGTGTCGGCTTGTCGTTGGTTGCGATCGAAAAATCTTAATCTTTTCTGTGACGAAAAATGCGAGAAACGTGCAAATAAATTGCATGACGAAAAATTCCCGCATATCCACGAAGTGAATGATGACGAAGGAGGTTGTTCTAGAGGTTAAATTTGAAGAACTGTGAATTCTCTGTACATATGCTCAAACATCATCATATAAAGACATGGCACGAAAGTTGTGTTCTGATTTTGTATACACGCGTACTATACGCAATGTTTTTTTTAAGAGCCACGCTACACGCCCTGGTGCCAACCCACAAGCATGGTACTATCCGCTGTCTTGAGCAGCCATTCCCCTACGCAGCGGTGGCTATATGGCTAGAGCGTCGGCTTCTAATGCGGGAGGTGCCAGGCTCGATTCCCAGTGCCGACCGGGAACACGCCGGTTTTTCCCAATGGGTAGAAGAGTACACCGAGCTGGTGATCGGTTCTGTCTGGGTACTCATATCGAAAGGTCGCCCCATAAGGTTCTGCGAGGGTCCTTGGGCGTACCCAGCCACAGCCTTGGTGAAAATAGTCGGGCATACGGCGCTACATTGAGAAGCAGAGAATTGGTGCCGCCAGGCACGTAATGGTTAGAAAGGTACAATCACGCTTTTGGCCTGGTGCTCAAATAAAACGAAGTTGTAGCCGCTAGGTGGGACCTTAGTGCGATTTAGATACGGGGTGACCTTTGACGCTGCCTGCGTCTGCCTTGCGAGGCGAGAAAATGAGGGGGGGGGAGCAAACAGTTGGCACGAGATGCAAGCATGCGGCACGACACTCGAGCTGCGAGCAGGCGCAGTGGGGGTGTGGACATCACCGCCGACGCACGACGTGTGACATCGTGCGTCGAAAAAATGCTCCTCATTTAAAATGTGTCACAAAGAGACAGGCACAGATATGCATACTGTGTGTTCAGAAAAAAAAAGTGTTTATGATTTAAAGTACTCGGTATTCTACTATGGGTAAGCAGAAAGCCGTCGTGCGTCAATCCCTAAGGTATTGTATGCATGTTTAGAAAAAAGTGTTTAACTATTTCGAGTACTGCGTAGTCAACTATGGGAGAACAGTGAGCCATACCGATAACTACGAGGACCTGATAAATCAAATAAAGGCATCTTTAGAAAAGTAAATTCACGGACAGTCGACATCAATTATTTTAAATGCGAAGCATGTCTTAGCGAACTTCGGTGACTTTGACCGTATCTATCTATCTATCTATCTATCTATCTATCTATCTATCTATCTATCTATCTATCTATCTATCTATCTATCTATCTATCTATCTATCTATCTATCTATCTATCTATCTATCTATCTATCTATCTATCTATCTATCTATCTATCTATCTATCTATCTATCTATCTATCTATCTATCTATCTATCTATCTATCTATCTATCTATCTATCTATCTATCTATCTATCTATCTATCTATCTATCTATCTATCTATCCGCCTACGACTTTTAGCTCTCCTGGCCGTTTCGCTAATGGAATCGATAGCATACTTAGTTTGGTCTAACATGACTGTATGAAGAACATTATTGACTAGTCATAACATGAAAATCATGAATGTTATGATTGACTTTTCATGGTTCTGCAGCTCTTGTGGTGGTTTCGTTCATATGAAATGTTCCAAAACTGGCATGGTATGACATGACCGCATGGCGAACACAAGCTACATACCCTAACATGAAAATCATAACATGCGTGTCATGTAACAACATGACTACATGCTACGCTCATGATGCGCTCGCGGCCGTTTCACTAGCGTCGCATATATCAAATTTGGTATACAATATCTGAACGGAGACGAAGGTATGTGACTGGTGCAGACATGATAACCATGAGATGCGCGTCATCTAACAACGTGACTACACGCCATGCTTATGATGCACTGGCGGCCATTTCGCTAGCTTCACTTATGCCAAATTCGGTATTACGGGACGTGAATGGATGACGAAGGTATGATACTGATGCAAGCATGATAAACATCAGATGCGTACCATGTAACAACATGACTACATGCTACGTTCATGATGTGCTCATGTCCGTTTCGCTAGCTTCATGTGTACCAAACTCGGTATCACGTGACGCGAACGGATGACGTAGGTAAATGACACATCTAAGCATGATAATCACAACATGCGTGTCACGGAACAACGTGACTACATGCCACACTCATCATGAGCGCGCAGCCGTTTCGCTAGCTTCACATGTGCCAAATATGGTATTACGTGACGTCAAAGGATGACGAAGGTATGTGACTGGTGTAAACATGACTACCATGGAATGCGTGTCATGTCAGAACATGACTAGAAGCCGCAGTCAAGGTGCCATTACGATTCGACGTGACGCGGTGCGCGTGCTCGCCGGCGTTCATTTCGCTGCGTCACGCCGACGTTGCCACGCCAGGCGCCGGTCCTGCTATATACTCGCAGGGGCGTGCGGCGCTGCGTTGCTTTGACGCATGCGCGCTTCAGCGCGTCCGCCATCCCGCCTTCACGAAAAGAGGGAGACGCAGTGTTGTCTGGGTAACGCATCGGCACGAAATGCAGCATGTGGCATTTCGCGCCGGTTGCCGTAGGGTCGCGCCAATGGACGTGGCTCGCGCTGGTCGTGCCTCGCATCAGACTATAGAGTGCTCGCGTTTTGCCAACGTAGCGTCGCTGTGCCCAGCGTGCGCGTGCGTCAATGCTACATTGTAGTATATTAGGCCCTTAATGATGCGCTCGCGGTGGTTTTGCTAGCTCCACATATACCAAATGTGGTGTTACGTGACGTCAATGGATGATGAAATATATGACTGGTGCGAACATGATAGTCCTGACACGCGTGTCATGTAAGAGCATGACAACATACCACTGCTCATAGCGTTCACGTGGGCGTTTCGCTAGCTCTACATATACTAAATTTGGTATCATGTGACGTCAATGGATGACGAAATATATGACTGGTGTAAACATGATAATCCTGACACGCATGTCATGTAAGAACATGACAAAATACTACGCTCATAGCGTGCTCAGCGGGCATTTCGCTAGCTCTACATATACAAAATTTGCTATGACGTGAGGTGAATAGATGACAAAGGTAGACGACACATCAAACATGATAATGACATGGAAGTCATGTGCGGCATCATATACCTCCACCTCGTAACGTTGTACTAATATAAAGTGACACATGAACCTTTCTCATTCGTGCTTCGCATATCATCGATTCCCACTGTACGTGGGATCTGCAAATTTTTGTACGTACAGTACATTTCAACGAAACAGAACACGCATCTTGTGTATAGAAGATTATTGTCACAGGCGTAAATACCATTTTGACAGGACATTTTCTTGTTTGACATTAACGATGATGATAAAACAGACTTCATTTGTATGAACATATGGATATGAGATGACGTGGAGAGAACATGTACATTGAATGGTTCACACAAACACAGCCACACAAAAATGTGTCACAAAAAGACAGATACACATATGCATATTGCAATGTAAACAAAAGGCACGAATAGAACATACCTCACCAATATTGATATACACGCGTAATGGCTCTTCACAAAGACTTCAGGGTATTAACCTTTGTGTTCGGGTTTTGCTCTTATTTATTTATAACCCTCTCTCTCTCTCTTTCAAACCCCTATTCCCCAATGCCAGTGTAAGGTAGCATACCAAATACTAGCGTCTGATTAACCTTCCTGCATTCCTTTTTTCTCGTTTCTCTCTCTCCTGTGAAGAGTACGGATAATAAACAAACTAAGCAGTACGAATATTAAGCGTTCCGAGAACTAGTAAATCATAATGCAATTTATTAAAATTCAGCCTCTACTTCATGCTGCCTATTTAAATGAAAGAAAAAAATTGCCACTGGGGGAAGGCCATATGAGGCATTGTGTATTCGTGTGTGTGTGTGTGTGTATGTTTTGATCTCCTCGCCTTTTGTTCTCGCGGGAAAACTAGACTGTGTATATACAGAACACGCGCCGCCGATCTCCCCTTGCAACGCAGACACAAAATTATCCCGATATGCGAGATGCTGTAACATTAAGCAGAGCTTTAACTGGTTGAGGTGCTTTGGTTAGAACATATTTATGAATCAATGTAACAATCTCCATGTGACATTCGTGTCTTCCATCTTGTAAAGTTTGCAGCGCTGCTTATTCGACTAAGATTGTTTAACAATCTGTGTAATGGTAGCCGTCTCTCAGTGCCGTTTAGTGGCCATGTATACAGACTTAAGCTTGCTTAGTTTAGCCTTTGCTCTTTGCTACCACGAGAGTGGAATAGGATTTCTTTAAAATTGATACATTTTTACCATGCGAGAATGAACGGAGACAGATGAAATTACATAACACAGGTGGTTAATTTAAATTGCACAAACGAATACGTTAGAAGTGTATATACGCGATGACAACAGCTCGCGTGAGCGTTGAGGTTCAACCTATTCCATCACCGCCAAACAAGCAATTGCCTTTTTGATGAGGGCAAAAAAGAGCATGTTTACATGCCTTCTGTTATAAGAAATTTTTAAACAGAAAGGAAATCGCTTATTTGGTTTCGATGCAATGCGCTGTGATATTGCGCTGAAATACTTCTGATGTCTTCGAGCGAGCAAACTTCATTTAAGAAAGGGAATGTCGGAGGAATGTGCATAGCAACATTTCCAGACTATAGCAGTGGCATGTGGCTATGGCCAACTTGTACAAGCACGTGGAGCGAAGTTAAATTGAGGCCGACGACCACTTTTTTGAATAGGTGGCCGTGTTAAATGCTGTGTGGGGAGTGTTTCTCTATACATTATTTTGAACAGTGACTCCTCATTGCTCCCGCAGTAATTGCAGATCAGTGACACTGCCGAGACGCGTTGTGTCTTTGGCATTTGGAAGAGTAGTAGAATGGTGTAATCTAGCTGAGACAGCACGCAACTTCAAACAAGTGTACTCTACAGACCGAGCTTCTTTTTATGAGTAAATTGACGTCGCCAAAGAGCTGTGATGCTTGTTGAATTTCGAAACGGTTTTCTCATTTACTGACTTGCATCCGCGCCGCTGCAGATTTTTTCGTAGACAGCTGCGGTAACCTGTTCGTCCTAACTGAAGATAACCGGCGAATAAGCATTTCACAAGTCGTGGGGTGCCAGAAGGTGGCATGTTGAGTGCGACTCTTTTCAACCCTTTTCGGGTGGGGCTCACCGAAATGCTGCCACAGACGGCTTATATATCTCTTTATGCTGGGTGTATCTGTATCTGGGCGTCCGGCGTGACATGGCCTCAAGTGCGTGCAAGAATACAGAATACGGTAACATTTACATCAGAATACCTTCGCCAGCAAGGTTGAGCTATCACCACAGAATAATGCGCAGCTGTGGCGTTTACACTCAAACCGATATATTTCTACCCAATGTGCATCAATGGCCAATCAATTGCATATAGGAGCAGCCATAGATACCTAAGTGTCAAGTAAATCATGAACTAACCTGGAGTACGCATGTCGCTTACCTAGAGAAAAAGCTCAGTGACATTGAAAGTGCATTTAGGTTCGTTGCCGGAAAATCATGGGGCCCCTCTGCGCGCTCATTGCTGCAGCTTTATAGAGCCCTCTTTATCGGGCTTCGGTACAGCCCTCCTGCGCTGCCAACATGTGAAAGACTAACATCCGTGCACTGAGAAGCATAAAAGCCCAAGCACTTCGGACATCTCATTGCCTTCCAAGATGCTCATTGACAGTTGCAATTATCGCTATCGCACAAGAACAGCCAGTCACAACGTTTATGATTGTTCAGACGCTGAAAGCGCACACTCGGCATTTATCTCAGCTTCCGTTATATAATTCGGCATGTTTACCAGCGCGAAGGCAACCATGCTTTGTTCTATGGCATTGTGGCGAAACACCACGGCATATTACCACCTGACTTCAAGCCTGTGATGCGTCCGACATCTGCGTTGTCGAGTCTCCGTCAGCCTGACGTGCACTTGTAGGTTCCCGCAATCATTAGGAAGGCGTGCATGGAACCGCTAGCCCTGAAGCAGTTGACTTTGCGTATGCTGGACGAAACGTTCTTTGACTGCATACAGGTTTACACCGATGGCTATACGAATTCCAACAGCTGTAAAGGGGCAGTGGTTGTTTCAGCTGGTAACGTATCGCTACAATACAAGTTCTCTCACACCATGACGTCGACAGCAGCAGTGCTCGCAGCACTTCAATGAGCGATCAAGTACATTCTTCAGCAGGGAACTAATCAATGGGCCATATTTTGCGACTCCAGGTCCGCCTTACTGACACTATGGTTTTATTTACGGCATGAACTACATGAAGAATTAGTATATCGAATATAAAGCACGACTACGAGCAAGCGCTCGAGGAAGGACACGATGTTGCATTTCAATTGCTGCCGAGTGATTTCGCAGTCATTGCGAAATTTTCCGCAATGACCGCGCGAATGAAGCTGCTCGATCAGCTCACGACTAAGACCTGCGGACGCCCATACCACTCTTGAGAAAGGATGCTGTGCGGCGTCTATAATCACTTGCTCGCCGTATCACCCTCCTACTATGGAGCACGCAAGGTATCTCCAAGGCGTGCCTGTATTTGATCGACCCTAACTTGCAACTTCGTTGGCCATCCGGGGTCCCACGACGCGCTGAAACTTTGCTGCGTCACATGTGGTAGGGCCATCGGTGGCATTTACGAATGCGTTTTTGTATCTCTGTTGAATGGCCAGCAGTGCGGTATGCAACATTTACGCCTGCGAGGAGACGCTTAAGCACATTATATGCCATTGACCACCATGCCGGTCTGAACGACGTGCTATGGAAGCCAAGTTTCGTCACCTAGATTCATGACCAATTACAGAAAAAAGATCTTGGGACCTTGGCCGACGGTCTTGCAATCACGCAAAGACACAGAAACTTAACCTCTCTTGAGCTTCTTAATCACTACCGCACTGCATGACCGCTTGTGAAAGAACAACGTCAGAACGTGCTGTGTAGTGTTGAGCTGGCTATTTATCTATATATTTCTTACTCTTCTTCTTTTCTTCCTATATCTTTCCTCTCTATTATTTCCCCTTTCCCCACCCCAAGTGTAGGGTAGGCGACCGAGCCAAGCTTGGTAAACCTCCCTGCCTTTCATCTCTCTCTCTTTCTCTCTCTCGATAAGATTGAGATGTCACGTTGACAGCGAAGTAAGAAATGTCAATGCTAGCCTGGCTACCACAAACTTGCATGTCCTCGAACTCTCGTCTTGGAAGCATTGCAACACTATGAGGTCTTCTTGCTCCTAAGAAGCACACACACACCTGCATAGGACGCTATTTACACTTGTCTATGAAGTACTTTTCATCTGACTCACTCGAGTTCTTTTTTTTCTTTTTCGAGCACATGGTTGTGTGACATTTTGACAAAAAGCGAGATGCGGTTCCGCCTAAGCTGCTTCTAGAATTTCAGCAAATGCGTCGGTGTCTCAATTTCTTTTGCTTTCTTGCATTTGAAAACGCGGACTCGACTTTGATAAATCGATGACCACATGAAATCGGTGGCTGCGGAAAAAAAAAAGAACCCGACCACATGAACCGGTGAGGTGCAACTAACATGCTCTGCTGTTATAAAAAGTAAGGCTGTGGTTTCTTTGCTTTTATTGTGTACATTGGCTCTCTATACCCTTAAAGCCATTCACCCCCATTTGTTCCCGTCATTTTAGGCTTTCTTGTATGACACTTGTAGACTCGTCTCTTAGCCAATCAGTCTTAGGCAATCGGTTTTCTACATCGAACGTCTAAAATACTAAAAGGCTGCGGGCGCTCTTTCCTCGCGTCTATACTCGTACAGTTTCTTTTTTTCTTCATTTGGAGAGAACATCACTCTACTGCCTCCGATTTGCTCCTTGCGATTTCTAGGTTGGAGAACAAAACGCCGTGGTGTGTAAAATTTAGCGGCTATAATAATGAATTGATCAGTCGGAAGAAATGGGGATGAAGCAGGACCCAAGAAGAAAAGAAAAGCAGTTTCACCGCCATGTTGACCGCAAAAAATGGGATGTCATTCGAAGTAACGCTAGCAGTCGACTCTCTCTGATCCGATCTCATGTAACTTAGGGAACGGTGCGCTTAGTAAACGCAGCGCGACTGTCCTCTTTCCTACGTTCACCGATGGCAGCTGCCTGAATGCGATTAGTTAGCGATTTGGTGAAGTTGTACTATAGAAATTTCAAGATAGTCCCATAGGACGCAAGTCCGCTTTGGTATTCAGACTCTGCTGTGCTTATGGTATAGGTGGTTTCATGGTGTTATATTTAAACGGCACAGCCGCAAACGCAAGAATTAACCATCGGCGTCCCGAGGTGTTGGCGCGAACACTAGTCACGCAAAAAAATTGTAATAACGTTGTGACGGGGCCATTTGACGGCATCCTGCCACCCATATCGACTTCACTTAAGGTTACGTCACGTGATGACGTCATCATGCTATATTGTGGCTTGGTAAAGATGCGCTGAACTCACAGTCAGCGCATGACCTCCCATCCCGGAGCGATCGCAAAACCATTTTAGGTAGGCATGTAATAAACTTTATTAAGGATCCAACGAGGAATAACTGGCTGGGGCTAGGCCTCCAGTAGCTGTCGTCCGTGGAGCATCGTGCGACATCCTCGGCGATAGGTAAAGGAAGCTTTTGGAAGGAGCGAGGAAGTACTCCAGTACGGTGTGAAAGGAAAACGTAGATAGCTTTAACTTCCGAGTCGTCTTATCAGAAGAATAAGAGACCCTCTTCCCAC
Organism: Rhipicephalus microplus; assembly: GCF_013339725.1. Classification (NCBI taxonomy): domain Eukaryota; kingdom Metazoa; phylum Arthropoda; class Arachnida; order Ixodida; family Ixodidae; genus Rhipicephalus; species Rhipicephalus microplus. The sequence continues at coordinate 175,720,258 of NC_051165.1, read as the reverse complement.
CGCTTTTTTTTCTACCTATAACAAGGGGTCCAACATGATGTCGCTGCGAGATTAAGCGTCCGCATTGCAGAAGTTTTAATCGGGCTCCGGAAAGAGCGAAAGCAGAAAGAGAAGCAAAAGAAGGAAAAGCGAAAGAATGCGTTTTCATTATATTTTCATTAGCAAAGTTTCTTGAGCCCTATCTAAGTTCATAGAGGCTCATTAGAGGTAAATATACAGATTTGGTATACTAAATATACTCTTACTAAATATACCAAGCCCACCTCATCCTTAGTAAGTGTGGTCTTGTGCGATGGCAGTTATATAAGAGGCTTAGGAGAAGAGGCTCTAAAGACGTCCACAAAGCAAAGCTGTCAGCAAAACTGCGTCTTGGTGGACATCAGTTTCTACCAGCCGTATAAAAAAAAGTCGGCGAAGGATGACACCATGGTCTGTATGTGATGATGCATCGCGTGTTTACCGTGTCCCAATTGCACATCCGCGATTCCCCAATGGACAACATTGCATCTTTCTTTGAGTATGTGCCACGAGAGGTGAAAAAAGGTAGGATCACAGTGCGAGACATGGAGAGAATAAATAGTTTCAATACATTCGTTAGTATAGCAGGGCAGCCCATCATGCATTTTGGGGTATTCTATTTCATAAGTTGAAATGACCAACAGTGCATTGTACAGCTGTTGCTATGTAAGTCACAGTAAATATGAAAAATAAGCAATGGCAAGTTTTGTAGGAGGGCATGAATTTATTTTGCCACGGCGAGTTGTGTTAGGATCAAATTATAGAAGTTTCTAAATATTATTTCCATATACGTGAAAGGTCATTCATGTGTTGTAACTGTATACGCATTAGCATAAAGTTACAAGCTATGTAAGACTGGAAAAGAAAATATAGCACTAAAATTTCCTCCTAAACTCTTTTTGGTCTGTTTTCCTGTTTTGGGACGTTAAACCCCACATATCAATCAATTGGTCTGTTTTCCTGGCTTCGTTGACAACTAATAAAACAACGATGACTAAGAAGGCATGTTCCAGGTAGTAAGTTATCCGGTTCGCTTCATAATATACCTGTAAAAATGAACGTGTTGTTTTGAGCAACATATTTTTCTACGATTTGCCTTAGTCCAGTTCAACAAAAGCATCTGGCCAGTATGAAAACCTTTAACATGAGCTGATATCCTAATGGCATGATGTTGTCACGCGGTCGTGACGTGGATGAAGGGAGCAGACTCGATGTTCAGACGAAACTGTTTATTTGGCGGAACTCGTCACCAGGAAACCGAAGTTCAGATTACAGCAACGCACAGGCACTGATAGCGGCGAACAGAGCGTTGCCGGGCGATCAAGTGACAAGCGGCGAAGTGCGGTGGCATTTATATATGTGCCTTCGAATATCCCTGCCTCACCACTGATCAAAATAAAACGAGAACTTCTTTGCTGCAAACAATACGGAAAAAATGAGGGGAGGAAAGAAAGAGATTCATGCCAAACTAACAATTCCTTTGTTCTTCTCACAGCATCGCATATATATGCCAAAAACCACATACATTGCATGCGAATGCACATGCACAGCTTCGTATCCTATACGTGCTAACCGATAAAATTACGTGATACATCACACTACAACACCTGAATGTACACGCGTATCAGATTCCACTCGTAAAAAAACGATATCCTAACCAAGATCTGCACATAAAAAATTCATATTCTTTGGCATGCAAAGAAACGGAGGTATTGCTGATACAATCAGCAATACCTTCGTTTATACTGAGATATCTTCTTATTTTGCTGTGCGCCAACTAGGCCCAACGCAAGTTTTACTTATCACTGGTTTTCGCGCAAGCTCCGTTATAACCTCGAGTGCTCACGTGTAGCGGGATTTCTTAACAGAAAGATCTACAATGATCGCGAACGTCCTCGAACAATGATGCACAGTTTGCGCTGATTATTCTTGACCCTGAATTCGTGGACGAAAAGCGAATCAAACAGACGTGAAAATAAGAAACGCACATGGAAACGTGTGCAGAACATGTAAAAACGATGAAGGTCAATGAAAAGACGTGCCACATGGCCTGGTGATTTCGTAACGTGTATTGATATGAATAAAGATGATATAGTTATGTATTCAAGCAATGGGCTTTAAAATCGAATCTAATAAAAGAACTATTGCCTTTTTTCTGTTTTTCTTAACAGAAAAAGAAAGCAACTTAGATTAAGACGACTGCAAAGTATCGTCATATACGTCTGTGGCATAAATATTATAAATGTGTCATCTTCGCGTGGATAGTTGCGTCTACCGAAATATTGCGGTAACTGAGAATAGAGTAATTTGAATACAACAAATTTGGCCGGAAAAAATCCCTAAAACTTCGAAAATGTTGGCTTGAACATGACAAGTAAACTGTGAATTTAACTCTCATCTATATTCACCCTATCTCCCTAAAAAAAAAGAAACATGGAAAAAAGTGACACGTCGCGATAACGACATGTCATCTGAGAAGATGATGCCCTGTGGCAACGACTTAATGGATGTGCAGCGAATCAGGGACACGAAAAGCGCAAGAAAATTTTAGTGAAAGCCCTCGGCGACAATCTGCCTATGCTTACCAGAGAACATCACTCACACTTCCCACGCAAGCAAATAGTTGAAGACAAACTCACGAAAGAGCCAAGCTGTCAGGAGAAATAAAATTACTACAAAAATGAACATAGACGATGTAAACTACGTCTTGATTTGATACTCTGTGCACTGACTGTCTAAGCGCTCGCTGAGTTTGCGCTTACTGGGTGTCCCGAAAATATCGCGAGCATCGAGTCCGCTCAACTTTCACCATCAATTTATATGTCTCCCAGAAGATGCCGAACTGAACTTCACGACTAATTTTTAAATTTTCTAGAACCCAATATATCACTACGGGGAAGCTGTATCTAGGTCTCACTGTTGAAGAAGTAAACTACTTTAGTATTTCTTTAAGTATAGCTTATATATTTTGACACATTTTTGCCCTTAAAATAACTCTGACACGCATGGATTGGCACCAAGCGCAGAAAATGTGGCATAATGAGTTGTTTTCGCAATCTTTTGTACTTAATTTTCCATGTGTGTATATGACGCACACTTGCAGTAACCTTGGCGTCTCATGTAAAATAATTTATAATCACGGGGTCATAAAGAGACATTAAATAGGGTACCCAGTTTAACAGTAGAGAACACCTACATGCCAAGGTTTCTTCCTTTTTTAGTTGTTACGTGATACTTACAGTAGTTTCTTGTTTTCGTTAATCAACCGTTCGAGAGCAATACATTACAACAGAACAGAACAGAACAGAACAGAACAACGAAAATATTGTGACGGAGCGAGGTCTTGGCTTACAGGACAGCGTCCACCGAGAGTCGGCAGCCGAACAAGATGTCTGAGTTGCCTCTCGTGCAAGCGCCTAACGCACAGGCGTCTTCTTCATCTTCGCTAAGTGCCACGCTTGCTCCTGTCGATGATGCACCGTAACATCACTCCCCTGCGGCGGAAGCACCATCACGGCGCTTAGTACGGCGGCGACGAACGAGGAGGGTGATACGGTTTCAGTCTGGAAACGTGTACAACGTCTGTCTGGAGTGAGGTGGTCGAAAAGGCATTGTTTAGGGGTGCGATCTCGTAGCTCACGTCACTAAGTTGTCGTAACACTTTGTAGGGACCATGGTAGTGTGATAGTAGCTTCTCTGATAAGCCGACTTGGCGGTTTGGTGTCCAGAGAAGTACCAGAGACCCCGGCGAGAAGTGCACGCTGTTGTGATCGGCCCCCATGTCTGGGCGCCGCTTGGACGCGTGGAATGGTTCCGGCTTCGCAGCGCGTCCTGAGACGTCCAGAATCGGCAACAACACAGCAGTAGTACTGCGAATTCCTTGGAGTCGTCGGCTCGTCTTGCCAAAAAGCCCTTTGGGCACGCACGACCGACAGATTACCGGGGGGGGGGGCTGTTCGCGGTCTGGGCTGCCTAGAAGGAGTGGTCATTGCTTGGGTCGTCAACATTCAGCGGACAATGAGCCGAGCGCTTTGTATTCATCTTCGGGGACATTCCTCACGTTCCATGGCGCCTTTCCCGAGCGATGTTTCCTCGAGGAGTCATCTCGGCGCGTCCGACTCCCCGTTCTCGCACTGTGCCAGTGGTGTCGTGTATTGTGTGTGTTACACCCTCGCCGGGCAGCGAACTGGGCGGGCCTCTCCTCCCTTCCTGGGTTGGGAAGGAGGCGGTGTGACTTTCTCTCTTCGGGGGCATAAAAACGCGAGCGCAAGACGCTCGGAGAGAGAGCTTCCTTCCATCATCTAGTATGATGCTTACTCCATGTAACACGCTACCTTCAACATCATGTAAAATAGTGTAAATAAATCGTTCAAGTTATCAGCTCCGGCTCCTCGGCCCGTCTTCGCCCTGACCCTTGGATGGCTCAAGGCCCGACAAATTCCCCCAGTCACAACAGTGGTGGCAGCGGTGGGATGATCTGCGCAGGAATTCGACTCCGGCTTGGTGAGTGCACGACCTTTTCTCCTTGAGAGTTGCCAGGCTTAAATTAGTTCTTCCTGGTAACAAGAGTGTTGGAAGCCTGTTCACGGGAACCTTGCTTCAACGCTTTCCCTTGAGAAACTTGTCGGCAGAAAAGTAGCAGCCATGGCTTGGAGAAAGTTGCACAGATCGGACCTAGACGTGATATGCGGGGAATTCGGGATTGATTGCGGGAAACATCTTAAAAAGGCGGAAGTCATCAGGGCTATGGAGGCAAGCAGAGATGACGAGGAGATCGTGGAGTTGTGGGAGGATATAAAAAAAAAAGGGAAGATCAGGAGCGCGAGCGCCATAAAGAAGAGCAGGAACGCGTGCGCGAGCGCGAGCGCAAGCACGAACTGGATAAGAAGCGCCTAGACTTAGAAATAGCTCGGGCAACTACCTCAGGAGGCGCAACACTCAATGCTCCAGTAAGCAAGGCACCAAAAATAAAAGACCTCCTGAATCCTTTTAAGATGGGAGAGGATATCGGGTTATTTTTGGTCAATTTTGAGAGAAGTTGCGAAGGCAAGTTTGAGCGTGAGTTATGGGCACAAATGCTCTTGACCGTGCTTCCATGCGAGGCAGCGGATGTACTGGCTCGTTTGCCGCGAGATGAGGCGAATGACTACGATATTGTAAAGCGTGCGCTACTAAAGAGGTATCGGCTGTCTGCTGAAGCTTTCCGACGACGTTTCAGAAATAGTAGCAAACGTAGCAGTGAATCATTTGCCGATTTTGCATACAGTCTGAGGTGCAATCTCACCGAGTGGCTTAAGGGCGAGGGAGCTTTTGGAGACCATGACAAGGTAGTCGAGTTGATTTGCACGGAGCAATTCCTGAACGTTCTAAGTGACGAAGCACGCTTATGGGTATTAGATCAGCCCGGGGAAAAGAATTTGGAGCGTACCGCAGAACTGGCTGAAGAGTACACCATGAGGCGTGAGGAAATAAGAGAGCGCAACAAACCCGCAAAGAAACCATACCGTGAGAATTCTAAGCAGTCTGAGCGCAACAGTTATGCCCCTATTGCACCAGGAGGGACGAATGAAAAAGACACGCACGGGGAATCGACCATGAGTGGACGCGCTGGCAAAGAGAAAGAACAGGATAAGAATCGCGACAGAGCATTTGAGGCAAAGAAACCCATTGTGTGCTATCGATGTAAAGAACCGGGGCACTTAGCAGTGGGTTGCCGTAAGGAAAAACTCGTTTTCTCCCTTTTTAACCATACTGATGAGAACATGAGGTTACTTGAACCGTACTTAAGAGAGATGACTGTCAATGGGCAAAATTGCCGGGTTCTACGCGATTCTGCGGCCACTATGGATGTAATACACCCATCTTACGTGCCCGCGGATGGGTTCACCGGAGACTGCGCGTGGATCAGACAGGTAGCGCAGGAAGACAGTGTGTGTCTGCCAGTGGCCAAAGTCCTCATCAAGGGTCCCTTCGGAGAACTGGAAACAGAGGCTGCCGTGTCACAAAGTTTGCCGAAGCAGTACGGTTACCTTTTTTCTAACCACTCGGAGGACCTGTTAAGAAAGAAAGGTCTGAGCTTTGGAGAACACACTGTACATGCTCTAACGCGGTCTAAGGCAAAGGAGATCGCAAAGGAGCTCGGCAGTCCCCAAAATAGAGAGGCACAGGCCCCCGACGAAACAAGGGCAGACGCGAATCAGGAGAACGTCCCGAGCGATGGCGAAAGCAGCTTTAAGAGTTCCAGTGAGGCCAGCGAGGAAGTTAACCTTCTTTCCGTGCTACCTTGCATGGGCGGGTTCTTGGAGCTATCGAAAGTAAGCCCGGAGGTTATCGCTGCGGAACAGGCCGAGGATAAAACGCTGCAAAAGTTGAGCGATATGGTGGAGGAGGGGTTGGCGCGGAAGAACGTCTTTTTGCACCGCCGCGCCGGAATTTTGTACCGTCAGTACAAAGACTCGAAGGGGGTGCACTATGATCAATTAGTGGTTCCACAGAAATACCGAGCCAAAGTACTGGAGCTGTGTCACGGTGGCGGGTGGTCGGGCCATCTTGGCAAAAAGAAAACGAAGACTCGTCTACTTAGGGAGTTTTATTGGCCCAATTGTTTCAAGGATACCGAGAGGTATGTGCAATCCTGCGATGTGTGCCAAAGAATAGGCAAAGCACACGACCAGCAGAAAGCGCCCTTAAAGTTGGTGCCACTCATTAGTGAACCTTTCCGCCGCCTTGTCGTGGACGTTGTGGGCCCCCTGCCTGTGACAAAGTCAGGGTACCGCTACCTCTTAACCTTGATATGTCCTGCCACAAAATTCCCGGAGGCGGTTCCCTTGAAGGAGCAGTCATCTGTAGAAATAGTGGATGCTTTGCTTTCAGTGTTTTCGAGAGTAGGCTTCCCGTCAGAGTTACAGAGCGACCAGGGCAGTGTGTTTACTAGCGCACTAACTACCACATTCTTGGAGAGGTGTGGCATTAGGATAATACACAGTTCCGTCAGACATCCTCAGAGCAATTCAGTAGAAGCATGGCACTCGGTTCTCAAAAGGGTATTACGGGCATTGTGCTACGAGAATCGGAAAGATTGGGAAGCATGCTTGCCAGCCACCATGTTTGCCCTGAGGTCTGTGCCGCACGAGGCCACCGGCTTTAGTCCCGCTGAGCTAGTATATGGGAGATCTCTAAGGACCCCACTTCGCATGCTGCGAGAATCTTGGGAAGGGAGGGGTGAGGATCCCACTGTGATCGAGTATGTGTTGGGCTTACTCGGGCGACTTCAGACCTGCAGAGAACTCGTTGAGGCGAACATGACAATGGCGCAGCTTAAAGCAAAACGTCTGTACGATAAGAACGCACGTCAACGTTCGTTTTCAGAAGGAGATCAGGTGATGCTTTTAGCATCATCTAAAGCGAACAAGCTCGCGGTTCAGTGGGAGGGCCCTGCGAAGGTTATGCAGAAGTTGTCGGACACCAATTATGTGGTCAAACTACCGGGAAGGCGGAAAGAGGTAAAGATTTACCATTCAAACTTGATGAAACCTTACCACCAGCGGTCAGCAGTAGTTCAACTCGCGCTTAACGTTCCGGAAGAATTAGAGACAGATTTTCCTTTTCCCGGGCAGGCTTCTGATTCTCAGTCCCTCGACATCTTGCTAGACACGGTCACCAGTAACTCGAATTTGAATGCAGAACAGAAAAGAGAACTGGAGAACCTACTGCGCGAGTTTGAGGGAGTTTTCGTCGACCGGCCAGGAAGAACCGATTTAGTTGAGCACGACATTGAACTAACTTCTAATGAACCCATTCTTTCACGGCCTTATCGCGTGTCACCCAGGCAAAGGGAAATTCTCGCACGCGAGATTCAAAGAATGTTGGAAATTGGTGTCATCGTCCCGTCGGAGAGTGAGTACACCTCCCCTCTAATACTGGTGGAAGCACCCGGGAAGGAACCGAGACCCTGCATCGATTATCGGAAACTGAATGCCGTCACGCGAGACCAGCTGTACCCTATTCCCAACGTAGAGGAGAGAGTGGAAACTGTTAGCAGGGCTCAGTACGTCTCCACGCTAGACCTCACACGCGGCTACTGGCAGGTGCCTATGACCGAACGAGCCAGTAAATACGCAGCGTTTATCTCCCCCTTGGGCACTTTCCGACCCCTGGTCATGAGTTTTGGGCTCAAAAACGCGCCCTTTTGCTTTTCACGGCTCATGGATCGTGTGCTGGCGGGAGCAGAGAACTACGCTGTTCCTTATCTAGATGATATTGCAGTGTTTTCGGACAGCTGGGAAAAACACCTGAGCCACTTGCGGGACGTCTTGACGCGCTTAAGGAACGCGGGCCTCACTGTTAAAGCAGAAAAGTGTCAATTGGGACAGGCGGAAGTAGAGTATCTGGGGCACATTGTTGGGCGAGGATGCCGGCGGCCCCACGAGGTAAAACTTGCCGCCATCGAGAACTATCCCCGACCTGTCACTAAAACTGATATCAGGGCCTTTCTAGGCCTCACTGGATATTACCAACACTATATCCCCAAATATTCACAGATCGCCAGTCCTCTGACCGACAGTTTAAGGAAGGGAGAGCCCGTTAAAGTCCAGTGGGACGAGTTAAGGGAAAGTTCGTTCCAGGCTTTGAAAGCAGCACTGACGTCTCAACCGATTTTACGAGCTCCGGATTATAACCGACCTTTTGTACTTCAGTGCGACGCTAGTGAAAGGGGTCTTGGGGCTGTTCTGAGTCAGCGAGATGAAAGTAGAGAGGAGCACCCCGTGCTTTTCATTAGTCGTAAGCTTTCCACACGTGAGGAGGCTTATAGCACCTCAGAGAAAGAGTGTGCATGCTTAGTGTGGGCTATTTACAAGCTTCGGTGCTACTTGGCCGGCTCGCCCTTTCTTGTCGAGACAGATCACTGTCCCTTGTCATGGCTTCGGAATATGTCGCCTAAAAATGGCCGCCTACTGAGATGGAGTTTGGCACTGCAAGAACATAATTTTGAGATCCGCTACAAAAAGGGGCGGGATAATGGAAATGCTGATGCTCTCAGCCGAGGCTTCCTGTGATAAGGAGCAAGCGCATTCCGATTGAGTTACGACAGCCCGGGTTTTTTATTTTGTTATGTCATTCCGTGTATCTTTTCGTTTTGGATTTTTTTTTAACCTTTACTGCATGGTGAACCTGTTACTTAGTCTGCCTGCCACGGCCAGACGTTGAGAAAGGGATATAATTTGTTAGTTGAGTTTCCCGACCTTCTCACTTCTCACTCGCCATTTGCCTCAAGGCTATGCGACTTGCGGCTTGAGTGCAATTTATTTAAGGTAAATTCTTCAAAACTTTAGGAGCGTTGCCATATTGCTTTGTTTGGGGACGTTCCAGGCAACGTTCTAGTGTGGCTGCTTTTATGCCGACAACGGGCTAAGAGTTCAGTAGCCTGGCATATCTCGGGAGGGGTGGTGTACCGCCTTGTCGCTGCTTGGGTACTGTGCGGATTTGATCACTAATGTCAGTCCCAGCCTTCGACCTGCGGGGGCCCCTTCGACGGAGAGTGCTACTTACGGACCTGCTGACCCCACTTGAGCGAGAGAGAAAACCTGAACCGCAGCCGTTCCAGAGCTGCTGCGCTGCCAGGCCTCTTCAAGGTGCAGCGTTGGGCTGCCCATCTACGAGTCCTTTTCCCGGCGGCGGACGAGCTGTTGTGATCGGCCCCCATGTCTGGGCGCCGCTTGGACGCGTGGAATGGTTCCGGCTTCGCAGCGCGTCCTGAGACGTCCAGAATCGGCAACAACACAGCAGTAGTACTGCGAATTCCTTGGAGTCGTCGGCTCGTCTTGCCAAAAAGCCCTTTGGGCACGCACGACCGACAGATTACCGGGGGGGGGGGCTGTTCGCGGTCTGGGCTGCCTAGAAGGAGTGGTCATTGCTTGGGTCGTCAACATTCAGCGGACAATGAGCCGAGCGCTTTGTATTCATCTTCGGGGACATTCCTCACGTTCCATGGCGCCTTTCCCGAGCGATGTTTCCTCGAGGAGTCATCTCGGCGCGTCCGACTCCCCGTTCTCGCACTGTGCCAGTGGTGTCGTGTATTGTGTGTGTTACACCCTCGCCGGGCAGCGAACTGGGCGGGCCTCTCCTCCCTTCCTGGGTTGGGAAGGAGGCGGTGTGACTTTCTCTCTTCGGGGGCATAAAAACGCGAGCGCAAGACGCTCGGAGAGAGAGCTTCCTTCCATCATCTAGTATGATGCTTACTCCATGTAACACGCTACCTTCAACATCATGTAAAATAGTGTAAATAAATCGTTCAAGTTATCAGCTCCGGCTCCTCGGCCCGTCTTCGCCCTGACCCTTGGATGGCTCAAGGCCCGACAAATTCCCCCAGTCACAACAACGCTTTGGTGGCGACTGTCATAGCGGTCTTTTTGCTGCGCTTGCGACAAGTGCAGCCGATCACGGGCAAGCTGACGGGCTGCATGGGCTCGAGAAACGACATCGCTGGCGTACTCAGTAGACAAGGGGGCAGCCGAAGGAAGGAGCGTGTCAAATGGTAATGCTGGATGTCGGCCAAATAGCAAATAAAACGGCGAATAACTAGCTGTGTCGTGCCGTGAAGAATTGTACGCGAACGTGACAAAGGGGAGTGCTTTGTCCCAGTCACGGTGATCTGGCGAAACGTACATTGACAGCATCTGCGTCAGCGTTCGGTTCAGACGCTCGGTCAATCCATTCGTCTGTGGATGATAAGCGGTGGTAAGCTTGTGCTCAGTGGAGCAGGCGCGGAGAATATCATCCACAACACGTGAAAGAAAGTACCTTCCTCGATCAGTAAGCAGCTGCCGCGGAGCGCCGTGATGAAGAATGACTTCATACAAGAGAAAGTCAGCGATGTCAGTGGAACAGCTTGTCGGCAGTGCTTTAGTGATGGCAAAGCGTGTGGCGTAGTCTGTGGCGACTGCAACCCATTTATTTCCGGAGGTGGACGTAGGAAACGGGCCCAACAGGTCAAGGCCAACACGGAAGAATGGTTCCGTCGGTATGTCAATGAATGGGCTGTAGGAGGCCAGACGGTAGCACAGAGGGGCGCTAGCGGCGTTGGCAGCGGTCGCAAGCAGTGGCGTAGCGAACCACAGAACGATACCTGACAATACAGTCCGGGCCAGAAAAAGCGACGTCGCACACGATCGTAGGTACGAGAGACACCTAGGTGACCGGTTGTAGGTACGTCATGTAGTTGTTCGAGAACGCTGGTACGCAGGTGATGGGGAAGCACGAGTAGTAATTCCGGGCCATCAGCGTTGAAGCTGCGACGGTACAGAATGTTGTCGTGCAGTTCGAACAGGTGAACGGAAGGGTCTGTCGGAGCAGAGGTCAGACGCTCGATAATGGAGAGTAACGACGGGTCACGTCGTTGTTCGGTGGAGATATCACCCAAAGCGTGGATGGAGAGAACGCAGGGGTCTGAATCAAGGTCTGTCAAGTCGGGCGTTTCAACCGGATAACGTGACAAACAGTCTGCGTCTGTGTGGAGGCGTCCCGACTTGTAGTGGACCACGAATGAGTATTCTTGCAGACAGAGCGCCCAGCGACCAAGACGTCCAGATGGGTCCTTTAGCGATGACAGCCAGCAAAGAGCGTGATGGTCCGTAACAACGGAAAAAGTTCGGCCATACAGGTAAGGCCTGAATTTCGCCACGGCCCACACTAAAGCTAGGCATTCACGCTCAGTGATGGAGAACTTCCGTTCGGCAGGTGAAAGAAGACGACTGGCGTAAGCAATCACGCGGTCCTTGCCGTGCTGTCGTTGGCCAAGGACCGCTCCAATTCCATGGCCACTGGCATCGGTCCGAAGCTCTGTAGGTGATGCTGGGTCGAAATGGGCCAGTACTGGTGGCGTAGTCAGCAGATGGATAAGAGCCGAAAAGGCGTCCGCTTGCTCTATACCCCATGCGAAGGGAACGTCCTTTTTTAAGAGATCAGTAAGCGGTCGAGAGATGTCGGCGAAGTTGCGGAAAAATCGACGAGAATAGGACCATAGTCCTACAAAACTTCGGACGTCCTTGGTTGAGCGTGGTTCAGTAAATTGCTGTACTGCTCGCACCTTTTCGGGATCTGGTTGAACACCATCGGCACTGACAAGGTGGCCGAGTATGGTGATTTGGCGACGTCCGAAATGGCATTTTGCAGAATTGAGCTGGAGAGCAGCTCTTCGAAAAACATCCAGAACAGCTGACAGACGTGTTATATGGCTGTCAAAGGTGGGCGAAAAGACGATGACATCGTCTAAATAACATAAGCAGATGGACCACTTATATCCTCGGAGAAGGGAGTCCATCATGCGCTCGAAAGTTGCCGGCGCATTAAACAGTCCAAACGGCATGACTTTGAACTGGTAGAGGCCGTCGGGCGTAACGAAAGCGGTTTTTTCACGATCCATGGGGTCGACGGAAATTTGCCAATAGCCGGATCGAAGGTCGATAGACGAAAAGTATTGGGCACCATGGAGGCAATCGAGGGCGTCATCAATCCGAGGCAAAGGGTAGACATCTTTGTGGGTCACTTTGTTTAAATGGCGATAGTCCACGCAAAAGCGCCAGCTGCCATCTTTCTTCTGAACGAGCACGACTGGGGAGGCCCAGGGGCTGGATGAGGGTTCTATTACGTCTTTAGTAATCATTTTATCCACTTCATTTTGGATTACTTGGCGTTCCTTGTGAGATACGCGATATGGACGCCGCCGTATAGGACTGGCATTACCAGTGTTGATCCGGTGAGTCACTGCAGTTGTTTGGCTGAGAGGGCGGTGGTCAAAGTCGAAAACGTCTCTATATGATGTTAGCAGGCTACGGAGGCTGGCAGCTTGCACTGCAGTGAGGTCGGGAGCAATCATCTTGTTAATGTCATCTGCAGGCAGAGTGTAATTGCGGCCAAGACAGGGGGATGTAGTATCGGTGTCCAAACCAGTAACGTTGCAGCTGTCAAGTGGAGATAGGGTGGCCAAAGACATGTCTTGCGGAATAACTTGAGTCAAGAGACTCACGTTGAGTAGTGGTATAACCACTGTATTATTAGCGACGGCGACAACAGTGTGAGCAAGGGCGACGTCTCGGGCCATCAGTACGTCGACTATAGGAGTGACGAGGTAGTCACCGTCGGGCACATGACGTGAGCACGACAAAGTGACATATGTAGCAGCTTGCGGAGGCAAGCGAACGTGGTGACGAGAGCGTAAACGGGGAGAATAGTCTGCTGGAAAATCGGCAAACTGCGGCAGTTCAAGCTGAAGAGCACCAGTGGCACAATCAATGAGCGCAGAATGACGTGACAGGAAGTCCCAACCAAGTATTAGGTCATCAGGACACATTTCAATGACGGCAAACTGAACTAATGTAGGATGACCAGCAATGGACACACGGGCCGTGCACATCCCTTTAACATCAGGGGTCCTCCCATCAGCGACACGAAGTTTGTGGGAAGCGGCAGGCGTGAGCACTTTATGTAGGCGTCGGCGAAGGTTCGCACTCATTACAGAAATGTGCGCTCCAGTATCTATAAGGGCAGAAATAGGCACACCGTCAACGGCAACGTCTAACAAATTTTGTCTCGTCGGAAGCGTCAAGAGAGGATTTGTGGAGGGAGTCGAAGATGCAGCGTCACCTCCGGGCGCTGCACCGTTTAGTTTTCCGGGTAGGCAGGAGCGGGGTTGAATGGAGATGACGGCCTGCGAGTCTGCGGTGAGCGAGACGACTGGCGACGTCCTGGAGGCGAACGCGACTGATGACCATGCGGTGACGGAGATCGGCTGTTGAACCTTCTGTAGTTGTTTTGCGGAGAAGGCTGCACGGCAGACGCGAAGCGGGTGCTGTCCTGTCGGTAGTGAGGTTGAGATGAAGTCCGAGGTGGCGAGGACCAGCGGTAATTGCAGTAACGGACGACATGACCGATACGGTGGCAATGAAAACAAATTGGTCGATTGTCGACAGTTCTCCACGCCGCAGGGTCGCGAGATCGGGCCGTGAACTGCTGCTCGCGATAGGACGAGGGTGGACGCCATGAAGCTCGCTGCGGGCTGGGCAAAACGCACACCGAGGGAATACCTATGCTGGCGAGTTCTTGGCGGACGATGGCTTGAACCATGTTAGCAGTGAGTGGGGTGGTGTCACTTGCAGCGGTGTGAGCCGGAGCAGAGGCAATGGCTTCAAGTTCGCGCCGTACAATTCGGGTCACCTGATCCGATGAATCTAGAGGTGGTGGCTGTGTTCTTGCACGGTCTTCGCAAGATGATGTTGCGGCCGTATTCGGAAGGCGGGTGAACACGCTGTTAATCCGCCGGCTCTTCGCTTGCTCAAAGCACCGACATTCTTTTATAATGGCGTCCACTGTAGAAAAATTTTTGCAGATGAGGAGGTTGAATGCGTCATCCGCAATCCCCTTAAGAATATGCCCTACCTTGTCAGCCTCCGGCATATCGGCATTGGCTTTGCGACTGTGATGCGGGGTTCTTGTTGCTGATTTGTTTTTCTCCCGGGCTGAGCCTCAGAGAGTTTTGTTAATAAGGACAAAGCCGTTCGGTTTCCAAGAAACACACAAAAAGTTTAATTGAAAAGTAAAAAGGCAAAGATTCCTCACAAAACAAAACACTTAATAAACAGTTGACTGGACATGACGAAACACATCTGTAAACACCCAACAAGAACGTTCAAAGTCAGTAACTAAACCTAACGTTCGAAAGGGGCTGAGTGATGGGAGTAGCGCAAGAGTATCGGTGCAGTCTCACCCACAAGTTGGTTTTCGGCGGTGATGAGAAACCGGAACGCCGTGACTCCTGCGTCAATGCGTGGGCTGGACGAGGACGAGGGAACGCTGGCTGCTGGCGACACGTCGAAAAGCCCTACCAAATCGTGATGGTTTCGGCTTGAGGAGCGTGGACACGTCGGAGACGGGAGAACGCAGGCTGGTGTCGACGCGTCCGGGAACTAGGGTCGACCTAGTCAAGCAGCTGGGCGCACAGCTCGGGCCCGGAGCCCGACGGCTGTAGCTCGCCTGCCGGAACCGAAGTCCGCAGGCTCTGGAAAGGAGTTCAGGACCGGATGGCCACGGTCCTTTGGAGCGGGAACCCGACAGCAGGAGGCCCCGGCCGGTGGAAGTCCTGTAGGCTCGGGTCCGGAACCCAACGGCCCATCTTCAGCGCCCGGTCCGGTGACGACCTTCCGCTTGCACTGCCTGCCTCGAATTCCCCTTGCTCTGGTCTCCCCAGGCTCCTGCTTCAGCTCTGGCCCACTTGTCTCGTTCTCATTGGAGATACTACTGTTTCGTGGTGTCAAGCCATTGGGCCTTGAAATCTCCGTGTTCGCTGCCCATTGGATGTTTTACCTTTTGTTTACTTCACGTCCTGCCACGCATCCTCGTGCTTGACGCTCTTTAACGTCGTCATTCTTGTTTAAGCAGCACCGCACGTGCACTCTGGTATTTCTCCTTTTGTTTTTTTTTTTTCCGTGACGCGCACTTTTCGAAGGCGCGCACTTTGAACGCGCACCACACATCACATACGCCCCCCTTTTATTCAAGTTTTTTTTTTTAGAAAAAAAAAACTGCCGATGAGTGCGCGTTCTGCACTACGTCACAATTAAACCACATATTTGCACCACGCAGTTCAACACATCACCGGGCTACAGTTCGCTACATCGTCCAAATGTCCACACTTAAACTTTAGATTCACCCAATTGCATTTAAAAGTTCTGAAACCCGGAATAAACCTTTTTACTACAAAATCGACTATGGACAAAGCTACTTGTGTCCGCATCTAAAAGTCGAAGTCCAGAAAGAGCTACCGGTTTTCTAACCCTACACTCAGGTTATCGCGTCCCAAACCAGACGCACTGCCCTTCTCGCACGTTTCGAAAGTAACTGTGGCCAACATGCTTTTATGCACTTTCGCTGAAACGCGTGTCTGCGCCCCCGCCGGCCACATGAACGCTTACCGGTCACAGAGGAACAGGGCGCGGTCTCGAGCCGTCGGCGTCGACACGAAACGCACTGAGACACGAATGTCCAACTGCCACAATCTCTCACACAAATGCTTTCTTTTAGTTCACCATCTAATGAACACAAGCTCGGGGTGCCCTCAGCAAGCCCAAACGCTCCGACAAGCGTGTGAGGTTCCTGGATTCTTGAGAAGGGATGCCGTTGTGCTCGGTCATTATACAGCTCATCTTGAGTGGACTTAATTATAGGTTCAAAACCAATCACGTTCTCAGGTTCAAGACCCTGTCTGGCATTCTCCATACCTACTATCGAGCCCACCTCCGATTCGATACTGTTTATTTTGAAGAGTGCTTCAGCACTCCCATCGTGTTTTCTCGGACAAATAGCAGTTACGCTATCCTGTGAACTAGAATCCCCTCTCTCTCTGAGTGAGATATACGTATGGTCTAGGACCATTGACGTGGTGCCTGCTGCTACCTCTGTCGGTACAAAACAATCAGTGGCCACTATATCAGAGCCTTCATGGCATTCGCTGCCATCTTCCCAATGACGTTCTAGCGCTCCTTCCATGGAGCTATTGAGAGGTAGCCCTACCCCTTCCCGAAATGTGCTCGGCCTCTGAGACGTTCTGATACACACCTCATTCTGAATGGAGCTTCTTTGTTCCCTGCTATCGAAGCTTTGCTCCACAACATTTTCCACAGCTTCTAGGTCGCCCATATCCAGGCGCTCTTCTTCATAGGTGCTTGGCCTCTCAGAGGTCCCCAAGCAGCTAACGGAAGTAATATGTTCCCAGCCAGAGAAGCTTTCCGTCGCTTCAACAAACTCCTCATGACTCCTGCCTTCTTGGCTGTCCACCTCTCTGCCTTCCTCTATCTGAGCTTCTCGCTCCGAAGTAAGGCTGTCGCGAGGCTCGAGGCCAACCTTGCAGGAATCGACTTCCCTCCAGCAAACGCTGCTATCGGAGCAAACATTCACCGCTTGCTCGACCTTCTGCATCGCCAGCTGCCCCCTTTTCGCCATCGCAAGCTCGAGTCGCCGCTCGAAGTCCACCCTCTCTAATTGGAGCTGCTGCTTCAGTATGCGTGTCTGACGCTCTAGCAACACTTTATTTTCACGCGTTACGCGCTCTAGCTCCTCCTTCTTAGCTCTAAGCACCAATTCAAGCTTTTCCTTCGCCGCCTTTCGTTCTGCAGCCCGTTGCTCACGCTCCCTCTCCATCCGCTCCTCGTACCATACTCTAAACTCCGCTCCCGTCAGTCCCATTTTATCCGCCAACTCAATTAACTCCCACGTGTTCGTCATCGTGTTAACCGCGTCAAAAAATCTACTGGAAAAACAAACGACTTTGTCCTGTCGCTGCGGACGCCAATTTGTGATGCAGGGTTCTTGTTGCTGATTTGTTTTTCTCCCGGGCTGAGCCTCAGAGAGTTTTGTTAATAAGGACAAAGCCGTTCGGTTTCCAAGAAACACACAAAAAGTTTAATTGAAAAGTAAAAAGGCAAAGATTCCTCACAAAACAAAACACTTAATAAACAGTTGACTGGACATGACGAAACACATCTGTAAACACCCAACAAGAACGTTCAAAGTCAGTAACTAAACCTAACGTTCGAAAGGGGCTGAGTGATGGGAGTAGCGCAAGAGTATCGGTGCAGTCTCACCCACAAGTTGGTTTTCGGCGGTGATGAGAAACCGGAACGCCGTGACTCCTGCGTCAATGCGTGGGCTGGACGAGGACGAGGGAACGCTGGCTGCTGGCGACACGTCGAAAAGCCCTACCAAATCGTGATGGTTTCGGCTTGAGGAGCGTGGACACGTCGGAGACGGGAGAACGCAGGCTGGTGTCGACGCGTCCGGGAACTAGGGTCGACCTAGTCAAGCAGCTGGGCGCACAGCTCGGGCCCGGAGCCCGACGGCTGTAGCTCGCCTGCCGGAACCGAAGTCCGCAGGCTCTGGAAAGGAGTTCAGGACCGGATGGCCACGGTCCTTTGGAGCGGGAACCCGACAGCAGGAGGCCCCGGCCGGTGGAAGTCCTGTAGGCTCGGGTCCGGAACCCAACGGCCCATCTTCAGCGCCCGGTCCGGTGACGACCTTCCGCTTGCACTGCCTGCCTCGAATTCCCCTTGCTCTGGTCTCCCCAGGCTCCTGCTTCAGCTCTGGCCCACTTGTCTCGTTCTCATTGGAGATACTACTGTTTCGTGGTGTCAAGCCATTGGGCCTTGAAATCTCCGTGTTCGCTGCCCATTGGATGTTTTACCTTTTGTTTACTTCACGTCCTGCCACGCATCCTCGTGCTTGACGCTCTTTAACGTCGTCATTCTTGTTTAAGCAGCACCGCACGTGCACTCTGGTATTTCTCCTTTTGTTTTTTTTTTTTTCCGTGACGCGCACTTTTCGAAGGCGCGCACTTTGAACGCGCACCACACATCACAGCGACACAACGACAACACATCTTCTATATATGAGACGTAAGACTCGGTCGAGGTCTGCGCCCGAGACGCGAGCATTTTGTTCGCGGCCATTTTTCTTCCAATCGGCTTTCCGAACAGGTCTAGCATTTTCTCCCTGCACACTGCCCAACTCACAAGTTCTGTTTCATGGTTCTCATACCACGATTTGGCAGTTCCCCTAAGATAGAATAACAGGTTTGCCAGCATAAGAGTCGGGCCCCATCGGTATCAAGTACTCACACGTTCGTACTCTGCCAGCCAATCTTCAACGTCAACTTCATCTGGATCGCCGGAACCGCTGAACGTGCCAGGATCCCGCGGGGGTTCGAGCACAAAGGTTGTGGTCGCAGAAGGAGATGTAGTTACCGCATCATCTCCGGCCGCAGGAACACCAGGAGCAGATGCAGACGCCGTACTCTCCGTCATCGTTGTGGAATGACCCTTCAAACGTCGGCCGCTGCGAAGTTCCGTTGCGAGGCGGTTACCCAGCACCTCCACCAAATGTGACGGAGCGAGGTCTTGGCTTACAGGACAGCGTCCACCGAGAGTCGGCAGCCGAACAAGATGTCTGAGTTGCCTCTCGTGCAAGCGCCTAACGCACAGGCGTCTTCTTCATCTTCGCTAAGTGCCACGCTTGCTCCTGTCGATGATGCACCGTAACAATATTATGAACATAATTGGCTACAGAATTATATTGGTAGGGTGATTCAAATATAAAAAAACTTACAGCATATCCTCGGAGTGAATGATGATTGGTGGGGCGAAGCGTTCGTCCATCCGTCCGTCCTTTCGTCCACCCATTCGTTCTTGCTTTCGTCCGTCCATGCGTCCGTCCATGCGTCCGTCCATGCGTCTGTCCGTGCGTCCATCCATGCGTCCGTCCACGCGTTTGTCCGTGTGTCCATCTATCTGTGTGACCGTCGGTGCGTCCGTGCGTCCCTCCGTGCGTCCGTTCTTCCGCCTGTCCCTCCATTCATCCGTCCGTGCGTCTGTTCGTGCGGCCGTGCCTGTGTCTGTCTGTCCGCCCGTCCGTGCGTCCCCCCTCTGTCTGTGCATCCGTCAGTCTGTCCATCTATCTGTATGTCCATTCGTCCATCCGTCTATCTAGTAAACACTCCAAGTACAGCCATCTCACATCTTTTCAGCATGTGTTCATCGCATACAAGTGCCGCCACCCAACGGACATTTTAAGGACCACTCTTTCGAGTATGTGCCACCGGTGGCTACATACACCATCGTAGGATGGACAGACCCACAGCCTAAGGAGCCTCACCCCTACAAGTTCCTGTATTCCTGTATCCTGGAACATGCCTGATATAATTAGGAACATCACATTTATATATGTAAATTATTACCCCCAAGAAAAAGGTTTCCATCGTATTGAGAGAGATGGCATTTATTGAATAATAAATTATGCAGTCACCTTCTGGAGGAGAATGTTTTTAGCATAAATTAACGCAATGATAGACAAAGAGCGCGGGACCGGTGGTGCATCCCATTAGAGTCACCATGTTACAGGCCATGTTTGTCGAACATCTCAAAATATCGGTCGATAAAGTAATTCCATAATAGAGACATTCATCAATGTGGAGGAATGGGCTAGTCAATTTTAGAGTGCTGGAGGCAAAGCAAAATACGTTGTTTCGCAAACTTCAAGGATACAAGAAAGCTTTTTTTTTTTCATGCGCATTGGTCGTTTAAGCTATTTTGAAATTAAAATATCAAAAGCCTCCAGTTACGCGCTCTAGAAACTCTGTCACGCTGAATGTCAAGTTGAAATGAGCCCTGTAGATATGAGCAAAGCAACAAAACCAACAATCCTAGAAAATTCAAAGTGGCGTACACCAGCACTATAATGCCGGGCTTCGCCACTCATTGTATTTTAGGCACGCAGTCATGAATCAAGCTCTGAAGCTTTCATTCCGCGAGCGATAAAAGCTTCAGAGCGAGACCCCGTGGGAAATTAACCCAATTACTAAAAACACTTCCCTTGTATCACCCAAATATGTTACTTCAATCACTTCAAGAAAAGTTTGTTGCCGTCGCAATGTTATGAGCTGATAAGTACATTCGGTCAAACGAATGAAACAATTCAACGTCGTACGAAAGCTTTCTAGATGTATCATATGCTTCGCTTTTCTTACTCCTCTAAGCGCACTGTGTGCCGAGAAGAGACTCAGATCATAAATTTTCCTGGTCTGTAACAAGCCATCTTCATTCTGTGTGCCATTGATGTCGTTTGTGGTTGAGGATGTTATCACATCGATTCGTGAATTTGTTTGTGGATGCCTTTCAGAAAACCTCAAAGCAAACAAGGGCCCTTTACGGGGTTCTGAATATGAAGCTTTTTTTACACCGCGAGTGATCAGATGCAATGCTCCAATGAACGTGATGCAAATTCTAGGAAAATTTTCGTTGATTTACTTGTCGCATGAATACGCCCAAAATAAGCCCTGGTATTCCTCAAACAAATGCATTCATACACACGGCCTTTTCTGAACGCTGCTCGGTGTTTCACAACAGTTCACAATACGGCTACATTTTTTTTAGTCTGTAACAAACAGTGCTTCTGGGCACAGGCAAAGAGATTACAAAATTCAAGTTTCCGTGTTCGCTTCGTCCCAATATAATTTACAATGCAAATGTGAACCGGTCTTAGCGACACACGAGAGCACATTTTGTCGAACAGGACTGAAATGTTGCGTGAAGTATGAATTACCAGAGCCCTAAAAACTTCAAAGCACCTCGCATATGCGATTCGTAAATTTAACTTGCTGGTAACCACTAGCCCCCCTACACAGCGTACCTGTTCTTTCTGGGTATAGTAACACACGGCGTGTCTCTTGGGTGCGTTTGCAGAGCTCAGACCGGGTGCACGCTGTGTTTTGAGACTTAAATTAAGCAGGACGCGTACTTAAGCTCGCAGTGAGTGAACCATACCGTGTATATTCACACACACACACACACCACACACACACACACACACACACACACACACACACACACACACACACACACACACACACACACACACACACACACACACACACACACCCACACACACACACACACACACACACCACACACACACACACCACACACACACACACACACACCACACACACACACACACACACACACACACACACACACACACACACACACACACACACACACACACCACACACACACACACACACACACACACACACACACACACACACACACACACACACACACAACCACACACACACACACACACACACACACACACACACACACACACACACACACACACACACACACACACACACACACACACACACACACACACACACACACACACACACACCCACACACACACACACACACACACCCACACCACACACAACACACACACACACACACACACACACACACACACACACACACACACACACACACACACACACACACACACACACACACCACACACACACACACACACACACACACACACACACACACACACACACACACACACAACACACACACACACACACACACACACACACACACACACACACACACACACACACACACACACACACAACACACACACACACACACACACACAGATATATATATATATATATATATATATATCTTCTCACAACAGGTATAAAGTTATCTTTTCACCCACTTTTCTTTCTTCACACATTTTCATTACGATTTGGTCTAATAACTTGCTTTATACATTCCTTCGCATTGTTGTCAGTTAGATCTCATTACATTGTGTCAAGCACAGAAAAACAAGCTCTCTTCGTATTCATTAACGAGGGTTTCGTACTAGCAGACTTGGTGCTTTTAGGTTGTATACGAGGGATTATTGGTCAGCGGCCGCCTCGTAATACGTTCACGCGCTACGTGACGTCAAACAGGCCCTTAAAAAGTGTGCCACACTCGCCGCCATGGCTACTGGTGGCACTGACTGACACTCCCATGTTTAAATTAAATTCACATGTATACCCAATGAAGAGGGCCGTGGTAGCGCAGTTGTAGATAATCGAACGCGTTATTCGAAGGTCGAAGGTTCTGTTCCTGCGCACGGGAAGTTATCTTTTCACTCACTTTTATTTCTTGATATTTACATTCCTTGGCATTATTGTCTGTTCGATGTCATGATTATTGTGTCAAACATTGAAAAACGAGCCCTTAAGTATACACTTCTTCCTCTCTCTCTCTAGTATATATATATATATATATATATATATATATATATGGGATATGGCACAACGGGAGCGTTGTCAACAAGGATAAATATATTTATTTCCCAACAGTTTCGGGAGGGGTCCTCCCTTCATCAGGGGATGGGTTATACTGACATGAGCTTCCAAACTTCGTAGCTGCCGCGTCCCTCTCGCCTTGAAACATGTTTGCGAGAGTGAGAGGGAACTAAAAAAAGGAAAGAAAACAAACAAAAAAAAACAAAAAGGGGGGGAGAAAAAAAGAAAAAGAAAGAAAAGAAAGAAAGTAAACAAGATGAAGAACCACTGTCAACACTGAGAACGAAACCAACTGTCCGTGTACGTCCACATACGTTTCTTATCACGTGCTGTTCAGTTCTCGACGTGTGTCGGGCCACCCAAGATTGT
Organism: Rhipicephalus microplus; assembly: GCF_013339725.1. Classification (NCBI taxonomy): domain Eukaryota; kingdom Metazoa; phylum Arthropoda; class Arachnida; order Ixodida; family Ixodidae; genus Rhipicephalus; species Rhipicephalus microplus. The sequence continues at coordinate 175,697,184 of NC_051165.1, read as the reverse complement.
CGCCGCGGTGCCGGGAGGGTCCGTGACGGCGTGCGTAAAGAAAGGGTTTCCCCGTATATATATATATATATATATATATATATATATATATATATATATATATATATATATATATATATATATATATATATATATATATATATATATCGGTGGATAAGGTGGTTCCTCTAATGTGGTATACCTAATCGAATGCAACGTGTGCAGTATGCAGTACATGGGACAAACAGAAACACCATTTAGGATTCACTTCAATATTCACAGAGCCCATGCGAAATCAGCCCAGAGTCTTCCTCTATCAAAACATCTTAATCTTTCCTACCATGCATTCGACAAACTATCAGAAACACTCTTAGAGACGGGATTTAAATCAAACCAAGAATGTGAACAATGAGAGTCATACCTTATCTAGCGATTTAACACCCTCGATAGAGGAATAAATGAGAATCCGGGTACATTTGCAGCAAAAAAAAAAGCGTTAGAAAACAATAACGGCAATAACGAAAATAATAACTGAGTTCATGGCACTGCAGCTGCGAAGGGCACTGGACAACTCAAGATATTTCCAAGTCACCTGTTTCTGTTTTTACCTTACTATCCATTCAATTGTGCTAAGCATTACATGGCCTACAGCAACCCTGTACACGATCGGGAGGTCCCTACTGCTCGCGTAATACAGAGGCGGGCAAGAATTGACATTGCACCCACTTGCCAGCTTCGGCGGCAATACGCGGCGCCCATCCTTCAACGACGAGATGTCGACGAGGCGCTGAGTAGTTAAAGGCTTAAACTTTAAAAAGAAAGCTCTTTTCCCCGACACCGAACCGCCAGAGCCATGCGGGAACAATACGTTAGTGAAAGGAAGGATACGCAGACCGCAGACATCCTAAAAGTCAAAAGAATAAAAGGGAGAGAGAGGTATAAAGCTGAGCACCAACAAACTGTACCCTCAATCTTGATGAAGGCCAGACTCTGGCTGAAACGTCGAAATAAACACAGACAATGTGCACCAATGTTCTGCATATATGGACGCTTTGAGAGCTGCTATGTCATGCGTTCGCGACTGCTAGTGTGGTAGCGAAAAGGCGAAAAATACTATGTTCCAGACATATCTCTGGTTAGAATAAAGTTAGTTGAATGCAATGTCTGCGTTATAATGAATTAAAAAAAAAAACACTTTCAATGACAGGAGTTGCGAAGGACCAGCAAAGTATTTGTTTTCGAGTTTCTTAGTTGGATAGTAGTAGAATAATTGGACTACATCTGGAAACATCAATTTGCGTCATTTCATATATGCGGTTTCTTGGCTTTGTGAACATGCTAACGTAATTTATGATAGCCGAATGTTGTCAAGAGGAACAACATTCTCACTAAAGTTTACAGTTACATATTTGCAATCTCACACGCTGCAAGTTCTTGAAGTCATCGAAAAACAAGTTGTTCGCAGAGAGCACTCCGTTCTGCTAGGGCCCCAATCGGGCCTGCAGTATCCTGTAAATGAATAAATGTCGAGGTGGAAATAAGAAATGTAAGAAATGTGTGATCATGATGCATCGAATAAAAAGCGCTTTAGTGGGCCATGTAATTTTGGTCTCTGTTAATACTCAGTTCACAGCTAATCCCCCAGAAAGGCAGCGCGAAAGGAAGTCGCATTGCGCAGGATTGTATAGAAACAAGAGAATATCCGCGGCCCCATAGATATTTGCATAATATGACTAAAGCTGATTGCTATCCTCTTTTTCTTTAATGTGAAACATTACTTTGCGTACTGTAAACAATTTTGTCATCTATCCAGTGATAGATATGTGAGGTTTAACGTCCCAATCCTTCATATGATTATGAGAGACGCCGTAGTGGAGGGCTCCGGAAATTTCGACCACCTGGGGTTCTTTAAAGAGACACGAAAGTCAGCTAGTAAGTTGACTTTGATTGTTGAACTGGTGGTCCTGAAAACTCGTAGTGTTACCTTGGTGCCAATGAAATGCCTATTTTGGAATAAAATCATGTTTCAGTGGTCCACATTGGGTTAGCGCACTTCAAAGTACCCGCCTCAAGAAGCGGACCGACCGGTCCGTTTCAAAACACTGCTGCCGAGCACAACATTGCCCGGATTTACAGCGCTAGTAGCAGCAGACCGAAAACAGCGGGAGCCACATCAGCAAAAACGGCATTTGATTAATTTCCCCTCATTGGGTCTGAGATTGCAGACGCTTTTGTTTTAACTGCACCCCGCTAGATGGCGCCACCTTTCCCGCGTAACCACGCGAAAATTGAATTTTTCAATCACTCGCGCAATTCCCCACAGTAATGTCCGGCGGTTCTTTTTTCCATGAATCAAACAGAAATGAACAAGCAGCATTTTATTGCTTCTCTTTCTACACGGAAAGTTCATTATTTAGTGCAGTTAGATCGATTACTTCTAAATAATGGCAGGCGGTCCGTCTGACGTCATCGGGATCATTTTGAAAACGCCGTAATGCAGCGCTTGTGTTCTTGTGTATTTACCTTAATTTCTTGGTAAGTAGGCCACTGTTGATGATAACATTGTCATTTTAGGTGTTCTCATACATTGAGCTTCACTCTGACGTAAATTGTTATTTGACTTTAGTGTCCCTTTAACGTGCCCCCGAATCTGGGCACACGGGCCTACAACATTTCCGCCTCCATCAGAATTACAGCCGCTGCATGCCGGGATTTGATCCCGTGACCGGCGGGTTTCTCGTCTATCTATCTATCTATCTATCTATCTATCTATCTATCTATCTATCTATCTATCTATCTATCTATCTATCTATCTATCTATCTATCTATCTATCTATCTATCTATCTGTCTGTCTGTCTGTCTGTCTGTCTGTCTGTCTGTCTGTCTGTCTGTCTGTCTGTCTGTGACTTCCCGATTCAAGGTGGACTTGCAGCCGACGCCCGAGCCCTCTCCACAAGCTGAGCAGGTACCCAGGGTTCACGGACGTCACCAATGCCTCTTACTGGTGTTAAGGATTCTCCTGTTCACTGTGTTCGTCCATGGGTGGCACACTAGGGTTGTTCCGAATTGGAAACTTTTCTGAACCTCCTCACATGACTTTGCAGTGGCTCCGTGATCAACCAACCTTTCACCAAGAGTAGATCTCATGTGATGACGTCACGTGATGGGACGTAAGTCAACTCTATATGACATTATGATGATGGCGTACACTTTAGTGATTTGTGGTGTCATGGTGATGTCATGTGGAATGTAACGTGAATACAATTTTTTCTCTCTCATCATTAACCTAGACATCCATGCCGACAGCCACTTAGCACGTTTGATGAAGCATCTAAGGCTTTATATCGGTAACAGTTGATACCACGTATTCGTACGCTAGAGCGGAAACCATTTGCTAGCATAAGGTTTATCCTGCCTGCTCACGAGCAGGTTGTGAGGACACGCTCGTGGGAGCAGAGTCGTATAATAGAAAGCAAGGTACACGTGTGCACGCCACGTCTAGACGAGAGGAGATCGATGTTTCCACCACGACTGCCTCCATAATGCGGAGAGTCTCGTGCGTGACGGCGCGTAACAAATGGGAGTCGATTGGGGACGTCGATCGCGGGTGCTGTACCTGAGATACTGCGCGAACTTTCGTACACTGTGGCTCTGTCTTTGAAGCCTCAGTGAGTATTGACTCCGTATCGTGCCTGTTAGCTCGCACCCGGTTACGTCGTACAACATGTGTGTCGTAACAGCTAGAACAGAGTTTCTCGGTGCCGTTGCACATGGCCCGTTGTGTGCTTCTAGCTTACAAGTTTCTCAACAGTGTCCTCGATGTTGTATGTGATACTCGTTCGCGAGCTGTTTGGCACATGACTTTATAGCAAGCAGTGCCAAATGTTAGACCTTCTTGCGAAGAATCTTATCGCGTACTTTTTTGTTCTTTGTACGCTGGCTACTGAGATGTAATGAGAAAGAGTGGGACATAGAGATGAAAAAATTAACGAAAATATTCTGGGTAATCTCAAAAAAGTTTAGCCAGTAAAGAGGGGCTAAACTTCTCTATTCTAAATAGAGTAAGCAGAAGATTGAATTGGAAGGTGATGTAGTAGCTCGACTGAATTACTCGCATACACACAAAAGCAAGCTTGAAGGGCACATCACTTCAGTCTAGCTCGAGATTTCAGTGTTTGCTCGAGCAAAACCTGCCACGAAGTCATCACGAGATTTGTGAGGACTCAACACATTGGCGAAATAAAATTGCAACGAACGTACGCAGGTAGCCCTTTTAGATAAGTGCAAAGTACTTCTGAGATGAGAACCAGAAGACATACAGTGATGAGCGAGACTTACTCAAACACACGTCAATAGCGTGGCTAAAATGTTGTCAAGCATCTAGCGAAGTAATCTACTCATCGTCTTGCCCTTAGCAACGCCTGATCTAGCCAGCCTGCTTCCTAGTAAACAAAAAAAAAAAAGATTAGAAGCTTAGCATTATGATTAAAAAAAAAAACAATTCGCGCGTTTACTATACAGGGCAGGCTCAAACGACGAATAGGTGCCACTCTGTCAACATTGTACCAGAATAATTGGCGAACTTTGCAGTCTTGATATTTGTTAAACCCTGTATTGTAGTACATACGGGTGACGATTCTAGCTGCCAGCTCCTTGTCAAGCGCAAAGTGGCTTATACCATGGAGATTTCGGCGAGAAAATGAATAGAGTGGCAGTGTTGGCGCGTCAAAAGAAAAAAAAGAATATCCAGGACAGGATGATTATTCTTACTTATTCATTCTAGGTGTCTTATTTTTAGTCCTTTTAATGTGCAAGATTCTCACAAAGCTATATTTTTAGACCCACCTTTTAGTGTTTTTTTCTTCCCCATTCTTGCGTATTGTAGCGCCGATAAAACATTTTTTTAGGAGAACTTGACACCATGCACGTCACACAACATTTTGTTTCTGTTGCTGAAATTCTAGCTACAATGTAACAGCTTTTTATTGGATAATATTATGGCCTCTCCTTGAGCAGTGAGGTTTCGATTGATGATGAGGCTGGCATACTGATTCGAGTTGTTTGAATTACAGTTACTTTTTCTCTCTCATATTCTGTTTCTACTTAATTCAATCAAGCACACGTGAAACTACGAATTGAAAGGTCCCCTTTGAAAGATTGTATGGGCCAGCAAAATTAGGGGAGCCCCTCTCGGTCAGCGGAGTGTAAGATGGTGATGCGTGACGCATTAATTTTACATGTTTTCGGTGTATCACCCCACTCTTATGATTATCTTGATATATTAAGATCGACTGCCAACAGATTAAAGCAAAACTGCGAATGAGCATAATAGCACCAAATGACTAAAAAAAAAAAGAGCCATTCCGGAAACAGTCGAGCGGATGACAAAACAGCAAGGAGGACTGTAGAATAAAAGAACGAAATCGCTTATGCGGGAACTGTGACAAATTTCCACGTGGAACAAAGGAGAGGATTATATTTAACTTGAATTATCCCGAAGAAAAAACTATTGTAAATTCAGGGTAGAAAAACAAATCTCCAGGTAAGGTCGAACTGCTCAATTTCCTCGTTCGCTATATTTACGAGAGGTCGGAGGAATAAGAAGCAGCAACAGGCATGCTGGGATACAGCGACACCCATTTTTTTTTAATCGCAGCCGATAGTGAGCGATCGTTACAACGTTTTCTCACGATATTCTTCTTAGAATAATAGAGCTTTCTTTTTTTTCTGGCACGTCACGACGGTCGTACTAGATCTCTTGCAGCACGTTTTTTAACGTACCTGATACATTTTAACTTCATTTTTCAAGTTTCATCCGTACATAATAACAAAAGTACGCATGGTTGTTCAAAACGTTTCAAAGCACCGGTGATAGATTATCTAATGTCTTTGTATTTTTTCGACTTGCTTCAACCAGCAATCGCATTCTGATAGCCTTCGTGCATGTGTTGATGTATAGAGCCTAACTTTGAATTGTAAGCTTCATTATAATATATTTGAGGTCATATGTGAAGCTGTAACTCACGATTTAAGCCTTTTTGTTTGTTTTAACCTTCAAAATTTGCTCTATGAGCTTTCATGTGTAAACCCCTGGCTAAAGAGAGCATGGACGAAGATATATATCACCTTGGAAACAGCTGAAATTGCGACGTAAGCAAAAAAAGATAGAACAAACCACGTTGACCTCCACAGTAAAGAAGAAATGTTTATTGTTTAGTCTGGCTAACAGTGAGTGAGGCTCGCGTCTCACTTTTCCGGATCATTTTTTCCAAATGCTATAGAAAAATGGAATCGTTTACCCCATCATGTTGTTAATAGTACCGATGTGCAATCTTTCTATAGAGAAATCTATGCTTATTTTGGTCATGATTCAATTGAACTACTGCCAATTTTGGCTTCCTGTGTGCATTGCTATTTGAGTGCCAGTTGTTTTGGTTTGCTGTTAGTACGTACTATTGTACTCCCTCCCTGTTATGACCCTCAAGCGAGGGTTGAATGTATTAATAAATGAATAAATAAATAAAATAAAAATTCTCTCTGACTTTGCGGTACGACAGCGGCAGCAAAAATATCGAAGGTGCAAGGCTTTCACCACTTGTAGGTATAGTTTACTCTGCTACATATAGGTTAATAAGTCTGATGGATTAGGGAAAATTTTTTTCAAGACGTCGCAAGGGTCTAGCGAGTATCCGTCTACAGGGCACTTGACTGGTTGTGTTTACACGGCCGGGAGCTGAAGTTCTTCCAGACGATTTACTGCGAGAGACTAACCAGCTTGTAAAATATAACAAGACCAGAGATTGCTTGGAAAGAAACCGCGTTGTCGGGCTGGTTCGGTTAATACGACTAAGTGAATGATCGTGTGGCCTGACCTTCTCTTGACACAAGATTTACTTGTCTCTAAGGCGGAAATCAAACTGCAGTAATGAGGTTAGTGTAAATAAACTCTTCGATGTAATGAGCAATGTAGTAAACTAGTTTTGCATGCTTGCGATTGAGTATTGTAATGAATTAAGAGTAACAGGACAGAAACTGGTCAGGACCATCCCAGTTATTTATGACTAAAATATAGCACGTACATGATGACAAAAAAAGTTTATCAAAACAGAAGAAATAAAAGAACAGAAGCAAGTTAACCTATGTCCGAGGGAAGTCGTACAAAAATTTCTGAGATTTAAAAGTATATATGCTGCAGATAAAATGCTAATAAAATTTTAAAGTAATTTTATTGTGTTTAAAGCTATTGAAAATCATTGCCTTGTCGTTACGGTTCTCGGCTTCTGATTCGAAAGCCGCGGGTGATATACCGGCCGCGCTGGTCGCATTTCAAGGGAGACGTGTTGCTAAAAACCCGTGAACCGTGCGATTTCAGCGCATTTTAAAGAAGATAACATGGTCGAAATTTCCGGAGCCAATCACCATGGAGTCTTTCATAACTGTGTTTAGAAGAAGTAGTTAACGATTTACAGTAATTGGTACTGTACTATGGGAGAGCTCAAAGTCGTCCCTGTGCAGATGCAAAAGGTGACTGACTGTTCTCACTGCAGAACCATAATTACATTGTGGTTTCGGTACCATAAACCTCGGATATTCGTCGGTTGCATCTACTCGCCGCGCCAGGGCTCGTTGTTTCCGCAGTTCGTGGAAACTCTGGCACAGACACGGTCCGCGGCTCTTTGGCCACCAACGTATGAGAGGTTTCATCGTCTATTCCTTTCAAGACCTGTCTTGTATTCTCTTTCCAAACTCTTGTTTTACTGTATACGACGCATGGTTGGGCTAGAGTTGGCTTTGCACAGTGGCGTACCAACTCTTTCGCGACGCTCGCAAATTGATACGATTTTGCATACACAGAGGTAGAGGTGTCATTACTCGCTTTCTTAGGTACCAGGAAGTTCAAGAATATTTTAACTGAGCAATGGCACCCTTATCCCGATTTACGCGTCCAAATTTATTTGCAACAGTTTCGATGGAGCAGCGGTGACGATATATGCTTTTTGAAGAAAATTATTTTCCGGAAGAAGCAAATGCTTCGACGGGTCTTTAAAAAAGTTTGCTCGTTCCCAACCATAACTTCATCAACAAGTCGCAGCAGCATAAAAGCACGAACAATTGATGCAATATTATAGGGCCCCCGTTAAGCGCTTACCTGGTCTGTAATACTACAGCGCAAGACTCAAAGGCGTCGCGTAGGCGACCCGCACCGTAAAGAGCCCACAAGAAAAATCATCACAGAGGAAATGTTGGCAAAATTTCACTATGTTATAACATTTCCTTGTAATTTTCATTCTCCCGTAAGAACATAAATGAGTAATTACTGTTGTGAAGGAAAACTTCACCTTACTTGTTGGGTTCCCCAGCACGCAGCAAGAGTGACTACTATCAAAAGTGGGGGGTCTCCGCCCCCCAACTTTTCTCAGTGAGGGGGGGGGGTGGCGCTTTCGTTGCTCCCTCGGCTGATACGCCTATGGTTGCGTGCGGGACGTCATGCTTGTCTATAATCTACTCTATTCCTTTCCCTCCTCATCTTTCCTTTCTTTCCCTGTACTCTCTCTGCACGAAACTGTAGATGTATATGTCACACATGGTTTACGCTATGTGAGACCATACGCGGCTGTACAATGTTTTGCTGTCTCCTTTCATTGATTCCCTCCTACTCCTCATCACTTCCCTTTCTCACCCTCTCGCTATGCTATGTATTGACGGTTATGCTATAAATGACTGTGCCATGGCACATGACTTTCATGTGTGTGACGCCAAGCAACGATGACGTGAGATTACAGCGCACGACAGCATACGGCAGTACATGACAGCCCGGACTCATATGGTTTTCCGCACTTTGTACGAGGGCAAGACAAAACGGGGGCACACTCGGCGCAACACAGCGCTACACAGAATGCAATAACAACCAGTGCGCTTAGAAAGTTTGTTTCTTAACGAAGGCTGTACCGTGAAGTGATGATGCCGCTAACCCGTCAGGCACATAGTTAAAGCATACCTACTTCATATTCAATTTTATTGTTGAAGTACTCGCCCTCAAAAACACACATTTTTTCAACACGCACGCGTAAGAAAAAAATCACAGCATATCCACAGAGTGAATGATGATGAGTGGGGAAAAGCGTCCGTCAGCCCGTTCATGCTTCCGTCCGTACGCGCGACCATCTGTGCATCCATTCATCCATTCATCCATCCGTCCATTCGTGCGTACATCCGTCAGTCCGTCTACGCGTCCATCCATCCATGCTTCCGTCTGCTAGTCTATCTGTCTGTCTATCCGTGCGCCCGTCTGTGCGTCCATCTATTGAACACTTCAAGTACCGCCGTCTTGCATCCACTAGGGACATACCCCCTCTAGAGCAGGTATGTGCCAAGCATGTCACGCCGACGGACCGGGGACATATCGTGACCCCAAGGAGCTTCGCCCCTAAAAAGTTTGCTTTCGAGAAGTTCCTTTCACATCTACCCACTCCTTACTTGGCGTGGTAAACCGGCACGCCCAATAATTAGCTTGTAAGCGTCATTAAGTACAGTTGAGGATCATTTAACACAGTCTAGTGGAATCACGAGGCTCTAATCTGCATCGAAAGCTCGGAACCAACGCGACGCGTTGCCTGCATGGCGTGCTCTCTTGGGGACAGGCTGCTAGCTCATGTATTCTGCAGCGCACAGTGGAGCAAGTCTGAGTCAGCCTGCGCGGACGCTTCGTTTTCGGAGGCTCGGGTTTCAAATAAGGCCGCGCAGCTGTGACCGAAACGGCATAGGATTGCGGGTTTTGCGCAAACTGCGTTGCGCCGGTTGGGCGGAGTATTAAGGCGGTGTGTCCGCCTCAACAATCCGGCACCATCGTCTGTTTGGGGCTGAGGTCACAAAACGGCGCATTCTGAAGCACGGCCTGACGCAGGCCACGTTTGGGCTCGCACGTGGAGCGAAATAATGCACACATTGAGAGCGACACATTCGGGGCTTAAATGCAGGGCTGCTTTGAAGAGGGTAATGTGGAGAATCGAGGTTGGAATAGACTGCTCTGTAGGTAATGTACGTGATTAGGGGCAACTTTATGAAGCTAGGTTTTGCTTTGAACGGTCTGTGAAACTAAAGGCTCCTATTCCCACAAAAGTCTTTAAACGAATAACTTAGGCGCAGTTACAGCTTCGGTAGTTTCACAAATATGAGAAGTTTGAGTGATCGCAATCTATGCTGACAATGCTTCTATAATTCCCATATTCCTGACGTACAAAATTGTCAATGAACGACGTCGTGCAAAAGATTATCATTGAAGTGAAAACTACAAGGTGTAGATCTAAACAAACATAAAACAAAGCTGAAAAGGTATAGAACAAGACTTTCAATTCGTTTTACAGGTATTTACAAACAGTTAAACATGGTGCTCACGAAGATATACGGGACTGATTAGAAAGAGACCCACTAGAGTTTTGTGTCTCTCTATCCTGTCGATGCCTTTCGCCAGAGCGATTTTCGGCATCATTACTCTGAAACAGCAAGCAGGTGACCATACTCAAATTTAATTACCATAAAATGAGGCAAGGTTTTTCACTACAGTCTCACGATTCCACGAATTGAAGTCACATATTAAACACCTACCACAGGTGGCAGTAGAAGACTGCACAGTGTCCTCAGATTGATGTTTTCTTCTTATGCTCTGTAGTCTCATCAGTATTAGGCTTGTGAATATACTGAGTCTGCATGTAAACAATTCTGCGTTTCAGCACAAAACCACTGGGATCGCTAAAGTGAGGTGTTTTAAGAAACGAAGTGTGCAGTGCTGACTTTCAATCCGCCATTATTGGTTCTGAATCGCACATGTATGCTAGATATCAGCGTGTAATTCTGAATGTGTGTGACAGCACCACTTATGGCAGTATAAACAATCATCTTTAAGCAGCCCGTTTCAAGCACGCCACTGATGAACGCAATATGATGCCTTTGTCTTTTGAAAGCTGCAGACGTAGTTATTTCAGCTTTTCAGATCCACACTTTGTGGCTGGCTGGATCTCCAACGGATGACGTAGTTTCATGCTCCGGGTACACGCAAGGAAAAACACGAGAGATTGATTTCCATTTCGGTGTGAAGTGCGGCCAGCGACGGCTGTACTCGACAACATGTTTGTGTTTACGATTTTGAAAGAGAAAATGTAAGTCCTCTTGGAGTCAGCCTGCTTTAGCGGCTGAATACTGAATATAAGTTGTATTCTGTACCTCGAATGATGCAGAGGAAAAATAAAAGAAAAGAAGCTGCTAGGCATCGTGCTGTTGCGACATGTACAATTGCGTGTATATGGCAAGGGCAAGTACGTGTAGAGACCAAATGCAAGCAGCATCTCATTAGCGCTGTCAGTAACACGACTAGGCTCAGGTACCACGAGGTCGGTGACCGATGCAACTCGGAAAGAACGTCATGTTTTTTTGCGCGTCTGCAGCGCCAGCCTCGAGATGTATGCCTCGCCGTCTTGGCGCAACGTGTCAATAATGGCTTAACATATCTGGCGAATTGCACAAGAGGAACTCACTACTTTTTTTTTTGTCGAAGAATCGATTGCGCAACTAAAACGTGTCGTGCTTTGCTGTCAGAAGTTGTACGCAATATCAGCAAACACGGCCAATGACCAGTTCCCGCATATTCTTTCATGGCGCATTTTTAGCGTACCATGGAGCAGCTCATTAATAAGATTTATTTGCGTTGGCATAGTATTACGTTCTCGCCAGACTTCTAACGAAGACGGATGTGCAGTACGTTGGGTGGTGGGATGTGCGAGTGTTAAGGATGAGCTTTGCTGCTGCTGAAGCAAAGTTTGAATGCTTTACGAGGCATGATCTTTGCAACAACCATTTTGTTTTCTCGATTAGTTTGTGTTTTCCACAATGATCTCATGGTATTCCGGGAAACGGCCACTACACGAACGATCACATGGCAAGTTTCAACACCATTATGAATGTAACCGTTGCGTTTTCTTCACTTGAGAGCAATTCGTGGTGATTCATCATCATCAGCCTGACTACGTACACCACAGGACAAAGGCCTCTCCCATGTTCCGCCAGTTAACCTGGTCCTGTGCTTGCTGCTGTCAATTTATACCCGCAAACTTCTTAATCTCATCTGCCCACCTAACCTTCTGTCTCCCCCTAGCCCGCTTCCCTTCTCTGGGAATCCAGTTAGTTACCCTTAACGACCAGCGGTTATCCTGTCTACGTGCTACATACCCGGCCCATGTCCATTTCTTCTTCTTGATTTCAGCTATGATATCCTTAACCACCGTTTGTTCCTTAATCCACTCTGCATTCTTCTTGTCTCTTAATGGACAAGAAGAGAGCATGGTGATTATGGACACGTTAATTTTTTTCCCGCAACATCGGACGCATGCCTATCAGGGATCGAACTTCATAGACAGCGAAGTTTAGAAGCGAAGACAGCAGTGGATCAGGGAACAAACAGGTGTTAAAGACATCATAGTCGAAATCAAGAAGAAATGGGCATGGGTCGGGCACGTAGCGCATAGGCAAGGTAACCGCTGGTTATTAAGGATAACTAACTGGATTTTCAAAGAAGCCGAGTGGGTCTGAGATAGACAGAGAGTTAGGTGTGCAGAGTATACATTAGGAATATTGCGGGTATAAAGTGGCAGCAGCAAGCAGAGGACTGAGTTGACTGGCGGAACATAGGAGAGGCTTTTGTCAGGCTAATCATGATGATGATGATGACATGACACTGAACATCTGGATGTCTGAATGCGCAGCTGAAACACTTCCAAGTGCTGGTTTGTACAGTTCGTGTTAAAGATTAATCAACTATGGCATTGCGTAAGTACACAAAATAAGTTAGCAATCGTTATGAATGAAATCCCAGCGTTTATTCACGTAATATTTGTTCTGGCAGTGCGCTACTCATTTCGGAACTGTTCGTTGACAGTGGTCCATGAAAGAGAAAAAAAAAAAAGGGGGAGGGGACAGCAGAGAAAGTGTGATAAAAAATAAACAAACAGAAAGCAAAAACGCTTGAAGGTGAGTTACGTTTACATGCACGGAATCATGTTTTACATACCTGCTACCTGATTGCAATAAAGAAGCACAAAAGCATACAAAACGCACTTAAGAACGGATATGATTCATTCGGTGCCGCGCTATAGTCTCGAGAAAAGTGGCTTGTTATGAGCATTCCGTCACGCATAATGGTGCCTTGGGGCGATACCCCGCCTCGTCTGCCCGAGCTCACTGAAATATATCATTTCGAAGCTATAATACCTGTTCTTTCAGGTTTTTGAATTTTGCGACGAAAAACGTAATAGTTACATAGTAATAGTCTTAAAATAAAGCGTTTATTCTAAAAACACTTGTCATGTTGAGAATGAGTGTAAAATACTTAAGCCATTTTTGCAAAACTTTTATGTAATCATATTTTCAGTTTATTTGTGCCTGAAGACGGGCGCAACCGCCGGATAAAGGGATTTTCTTTGTTGCTCCTAAGAAAGTAACGCTCAAGTGTTTCTTGCGCGAAAGTGGATGAATACAGAAAGATATATAATATATGAAAGCCGACAAATTTTCTGTGCTCTGTCAGTACTGCCTTTTCATTACACAAGTTTAAGCAGTGATACTAAATTACGCGTCAATGAACGCAGCAAAATAAGTAAATGTGAAGACTGAAAGCATACTTGCCATTATGGATTTATAAAACAAGTAAAAAAGCGGGCCTGGTTTTAACGAGCTTTACACTGTATGTGTAAGCACATCCACGAGCGGTGTCTAATCCTGGCTGCGGTGGCCAGATTTTTGATGGAGGCGAAAATTCTTGAAGCGTGTGTACTTGCACATTTATACATGCATAATTATGCTGCGAGTAATCGCGCATCCCAGTTCCACGAGTAAGCATGACGGCACATGAAACGTTGCGCTTTTCAGGGCTTCGATTTTTCCATGCTTTCGCTCATGATGACAAGTCTTGTAATTTTCTCAAGTCGATCTTAACATTCAATACTTTGTTCCGATGTATTCGCACTCCCTCACCTCCACTTTGCCGTCTTTCTTCGGCTATGCGCGCTTTTGATTTGTATTGTTTCAATGAATTTAATGCTCCGACGTTATCATCACACTCATTTTTCTCACTTTTCATTAAGCAACTACGTTTCATGCGATCTGGTATTGCTTTCCTTAGCTTGCTGAAAGACCTTGTAATACGAAACCATCAGCGAAGCACTAAACAACTGCTGCCAGCACTATCACGTATCAGATATCACAGACGCAGTTCTTTTACATCGTTGGCTTCGTTAGCAGCAAATAATAAAAACTAGGTGCACTGCGCTGAACATCAGATAAGCTGCATTCACGTCCCAGATTCATCGAACACAAAGACATCACCATTGCTAATGGAAGCCATGTCAATAATGAGCAATCGTCCTGCTTTCGCGCACCATAGTGTCAACATTGCTTTGTCGACATCGGAATGTGCTCGGGCATTGTTGCTCCATGCGAAGACGATAATGGGCCTTGCCGGTTCTGTGGCCATTGTGTAGCTTCCAGAGATGCGATAGCGACACACGAGACATTAGCGAAGCTTGTCACTGTAGGCTCACAATACGTTCAGGATGGCTTCAATAACAAAGGTTGCAACCACTATCCTTTCAGAGCATAAAAATGACTGGGTCGTCTGGTGCTACTGTTCAAGTTGTCTTGACTGTAATGACGTAGGAAAATAAGAGAAATCACTCATGATTTTCTTAGTAACTGCTGCTGTAATTTATTCGATAATATGATGTAATAAGAACAGCTGAAACTAAGTACCCTACTCGGAATTTGTAAGCCCACAACTATAGCTATTTAATACAAAAGCATGGCGTATCATACAAGTAAAAAAAGAATATAAAAAAATATATGTCTTGTGGTGTTGCTATGTTTTGCAAATCAACAAAAGCACATGGGTGATTTATCAGCTGCTCCCATTGTCCGTAAAAAGTTTTCATGTCTATTGAAAGTTTTCTAACAATTGTAGAAAGCTACATCCACTTGGCCACAGTACCACTCAGAGTTCAAGTGGCCATTTAGGCTTCCTCTCAGGACTTACGATGAGGTGGATGTCTCAACACACACACACACACACACACACACACACACACACACACACACACACACACACACACACACACACACACACACACACACACACACACACACACACACACACACACACACACACACACACACACACACACACACACACACACACACACACACACACACACACACACACACACACACACACACACACACACACACACACACACACACACCACACACACACACACACACACACACACACACACACACACACACACACACACACACACACACACACACACACACACACACACACCACACACACACACACACACACACACACACACACACACACACACACACACACACACACACACACACACACACACACACACACCACACACACACACACACACACACACACACACACACACACACACACACACACACACACACACACACACACACACACACACACACACACACACACACACACACACACACACACACACACACACACACACACACACACACACACACACACACACGCATATGTACAAGCCGAGTCACCTTGGCAATTCGCGAAGTTACGAAGGACGCCTAAGCCAATGATAGAAGCGAAGCGCGGTGGACACAGGTAGGGGCGAGTGTTTCTCGAGCAAGATGAAGGGAATTCTGATTCTTGGGGTAAAAAAAAAAGGTAGGATACATTCCGTGCTGATTTTTGTTTCTAGAACCCCCACGTGCCCGCCACGGTGGTCTAGTAATTACGATTTCGCCTGCTTATCCTAAGGTGGCGGCGTTGAATACCGTTCACGGCGGCCGCATTTTGATGAAGGCGAAACGCTTGATGCCCGTGTACTTTTGTCATGATGCACATTAAAAGACACCAGAGGGCCCAAATATCCTGAGTCCTCCCCTACTGCGTCGCTTACAATCTATAGGCAGTTTAAAGATTTGAAGCCTTGTGCCCCCCTCCCCCCCCCCAAAAAAAACTTCCGGTCCCCTCATTTACCAGCTCGTAACGCCGAAACTGAAAGTGCGTTTTCACGTTTTTTTGAAGAGAAAGGAGAGTCTCTCATTAGTCTTTCAGATAAAAAGAATGTGTGTAATGTTCAAGGCAATCTCTCGCAGCTTTTTTATGTAGCTCAAAAACATTTATTTGAATATATTTTGTCAAATGAGAGAGGGAAAATAGAAAATTAACAGGCTGTTTTCAAACGCTCTTCTTGCCCACCGATGCCATCGAGGCACATTGGTAAACAAAACCGGATGTCATTAGGGCCTGTGTTTGTAAACAGTGAAATTGTCTTGAGAGTTAGAGCACCAACAATTATTATTAAGTATCACAAACCAGTCATCCGCTAAGAACAAGTTGAAGCTCATTTTGCTGTCAATGTCAAAACATGACGTTTTTTAAAGCTTTACTGTATACTAGAGGATATGAAATTACACCGCTCGATTCGTTGTTTTTTTATCATCATGTTCAGTTTACAGTACGCAAGAACTCCAGTTGCTCTTGGACGCAGCAGGCGGGCTTAGCTGACAGATACTACCTTCTCCAGTATGTCTCCTGTACTTTAACCATAACTATATACAAAGCAGGTGTAAGACACACAGGAGGCAATACTTTGTAGAAGGTAACACCACTAAAAAACGATGCACAGTCAAAACAAGCAGTTTACAAAAAAATCTAAGAGAGTGTGAATTGGTCGCAACGAGAGTTGCTATATATATATCAAACACTTCGATTACTACAACTTATCAAAAGGCTGCTCAGAAACGCAGGATGAGATGCTGTAATGTGCTTTTAACGACCTTTCAAAGAACCAACAGCCGACAAATAACTCCACGTGAGATTTAGTCATAGGTTGCTTCATGCTAAACAAAAATGAAGGCCATCATGAAAGCTATCTTACATTTTAAATCACATCCCGTATAAAGTCTACCTATGTAAACTATAGGAAAAAAAAGGCGTATAACTTTGGGTATACTTAACGCGTTACCCAGGACATGATTAAGAGTGTATGCATTACACATCGGTTGGTAGGTTTCTTTTTGAGACCTATATTTTACAGCGGAGATCATAAGTAAGTTTCATTCGGCACCTTCCTGCGCTAACGATAGCTTTTCTAGGCGTTGTAAAGGTACACTTTGGAGCTATATGATTGGTTTATTGTCGCTGCTTTTTGAACGTTGAAGAATAACTTGTCAATCACTTAGAGGTGCCCTGCCCTCGAATATTTCACGTACCGCAAACTTTTTGCTGTTAATAGTATACGTGACAACCAAAGTCGGTTGTGCGCGGGTCGGTGTATTTGTACGTTCTTTTTTGTCGTTCTCCGAAGTTCTTATTAAAGATGTATGCAGAAGAAAAGCGTCAGTAGACATGAAACTCTAGTAAGCTAAAGAATAGAGTATTTGGGTTTACTGCAGATGAAATAGTGGTTCGTTATTAAATGATAGTAAGCTGTAAGAGTTTGGTATTTGGGTTCACCGTATGAAATATTGGTTCTTTGTGTGTTCCTACATAATTGCTTATAGTGCCATACATAAACGTGCTTCGGGTGGTGTTAACAGTGATGAAGACTTGGTATGTTTTATAACTTATAACTAAAGAAAACACACAAAGAGGGGATTTCATAGAGGTGAGCTTGTTGTAGAAGGCTACATATTTAGCGACAAGTAGCGTCGTTGTGTCGGACACCAATTTCATCTCGTATAAACTCGAAATAAGTATAGAGAATGGTTCGCATTCGATTATATCCATGGTTAACAAAGCAAACAGAAATTGGTTGATGTCATCTGATTTAATCTGTCGTCCGTGTTTTTTTTTCTGTTAACCTCTATCGCGTAATTTTGGTCATTCCTTCAATACCGTCGGGGAAGTGATGCTGATGGAAGGTTGCCGGTAATAAGCTTGACATTGAAAACAACGGCCCTCTCTTATGCAAGTATAACTTACATTGAGCATGACTGTTGCTGCATCTTTAGTTGGGAAAATACTTGCAAGCTCAGCACCGCATAAAACATAACGTCACGTGAATAGTCCCTACTATAATCTCGGCCCAGGCTTTACCGATTTTTCAATATTGCGTAGTTTAAACCAAGATGTAGGGCCCAGGGAGCTGTGTACCAATGGGTAAATGTTTCTCAGCGTTCCAGGACATCTGATGCTATGCCTGCTCCGCATCGGATGCAACAGCTGGTAAGATCGTCGCTTACAAAATGGACAGTGTTAAAAATATTGTACTTCTCACTGAGCTATTTTTACTGCATGGATCTAATGTTGTTGAATACTTGACGTTTCGTTCAATCAAATGATCGCATAGTTGAAACGTGACCGCAAAAAAAGTATCAAAAGTTCTCGGCAGAAGCTTCCAGCCGCCACGTGTTGCCCTAGGTTATTCAGGCAGCGGCAATTTTTTTCGCAGAATTTCAAGGCACCTCGTTGCACGGAAATAACTTGGGGGAAAAAGTGTGTCCTCGCGATTCCAGACATGATTGAATAGTTGTCATATGCAAAGTAGTTTTCAAAAACTAGCGCGAATGAACAGGCACACGACTGTGTACGAGCAGTCAAGGCATAGCAGCGTGCATATGAAACGCGCGGCGAAATTCAATCTCTCACGGTGACGTCGATATGCAAATAGACGTGCGAGGCTGAAGGAATTGGTACCGTGCATGGGCTTCAGGTATGTTTATTACTGTATTCAGCTGACAAGTGCAACACCGTGGCTAAATGAATGCATTTTTGTGGAACAGCACACATACGCAGGCACAGAGACAAAACGACGTGACAGATGGTTCAGATAGCTCGTTCTTTCTAAGCGCGTCACATTGAATGAAGTCTTGCAACAGTCGCTGATCTACGATGCCAGAATACCGTAACACATGCCTCAAAAAGGAGTTGCGCATAGTAGCTTTTGAGTTCTGTATTTCCAATCTTAGTTTCAGTTCTCAAGGTGATCACCCTCTCCCTTTTTGTGATTGGCGCTGCTGATGTAATTCCTTATTTCTTCTTGTCGTCCACTTTCATTAGGACAATTCCACGCCAGACGTCGCAGCCATTTTGGCAACCATCTCAAAGGTATTCGAAAAAAAAATCTTGCTGATTTACTGCATTTAGAACAGTGAATTGCTAAAATATTTCGAACAGAAAAAATTTTTGGTAATATGGGTGCCTTCTGAGCTTCCCAGAATATCGTTTACTGGGAATCTTCACATAGTAAGGAACAGAAACACGTCTTTAATGCGCCTGTCGACCCTTTAGCGCAATAAGTGAGAAGAAGCAATTCAATTCAACCTTTTCATGAGCGTTCGTTATAGCCTCCCTGTTCTGCTCAGCACCTGCAAACTTGACATTCCTTCTATTGTGAATGAAGAGTAAATGTTTATTTGCTTATTTTTACTTCCCTTGAGATATTTTGCAGTACATGGTGGCACAAATAACGAAAACAGATGAGAGTGTCGTTTCCTTTCTACGGCTGCAAAAGCTTGTCCCTCATCAAGAATGAGCGAAGTGCAACTAAATGCTGTTTCAGTCGTCTTCTTCACAGGCTGAAAACTATGACGGCCAGCACTTAGCAACCAGCCACTACATATCCTGTTATATTCGCCAGGATCTTGGTCATGAGCCACCGACATTTGAATGTTTTCGCAAAGGAACGCTCACCACGCATTCCATGGCGTTGCGTGATACGACGTGGGCGAAAAAGCTCCTCGTAGCAGCCGCTGTCGTTAAGATAATAGAAACGAGTTTCAGGCAGGGAGACTAATGGCTACATTTCAATGTAAAGAAGGCTGCGAATATTACCGTGAATGTGCATTCTTTTCATTGTAAACTGAGCACTCTTTTTAGGATGAGCCTGTGACAGTCATTAGCACTATTTCTATCTGATAAAACAACAATTGGAATGAGGGTTGGGCAGTGTATAGAAGACAGAAATATGCAGATACTCCACCATTGAAGTCTGTTCATGTGCATAGATTCGTATAGTTTTGTGGTTGGCTGCTACTGTACGATGACTATAACGTTTTCTTAGACAGAGAAGTTGACGTGAACATCAAAATCATTTGGAATGTTAGACGGCCGATGGTGCCACCTTATCTTCGTGGTCTTCATTTTTTGTAACTTATTTGTGTGGGTAGACTTCTGTTCTAATTTTTGTTATCATAACTCAAGAAATATTTTAGATATAAATGTTGTTGTTCTTATTTAAGCTTTTTCTTTTCCCCACGACCAATAAGCGGGTCTTCTGGCCCGTAGGAAGCAAGAAAAAAAATCAACTTCAATCTAAAGCCCGTATACGACAGATAACCTGCTGCTTCTTAGACAGTAGGACAGTTGAAGTCTTCTTATGTAACTGTTTATTTTTCACAATATCAGGCACTGTGAGCCTGGTCTTTTTCTTCAATTATGTGATTGATAGAGCTTGTCCTTTCCGCCCTAGTACGGTAACTTTTTCCAGCTCCGCCCTTATAAAAACAGAGTGAGGATTTCTCGGGACATCAATTAGGTGCACTAGCTACTTGCCTAAGCCATGAAAAGGTCCATACATCTGCTTCCATAAAATGGCGCGCAAGTGGTTTCACTTACGAATTACAAAGGCGTTATTCTTTCAAATAGAAATCGTTCCCAGAATACCTGCTATTTCTGAAGTTTCTCGTAGGTTGAGTATGTTCGACGCGTTTACTTCTCTCCACGATGACCATCATGGGATTAACAAAAACAGTCATCATTTCAGTTTCATCACCTTCCTTTAAATGTAGAAGCAAAAAACCTGAGCTTTCTCTTTTCACATATTACGGAAGAGTCCGGTAGGTGTGGGCCCTACAGCGAAGCGAGCCTTGTGAAGTTCCTTCGTGATAAATGAAATCCGTGAACAGCCTACAGGACTCCTCCTTTGGGGACACTTAGAGGTCTGGCGTCATTCCGCGAGATTCCAGCAAGAGGTAATAAATAAATGTTATATTTTTGTAGGTGTCGTAAGTAATGACTTCTGAACCCGCTACGCGCATAGCGTTAAAGCGAAAAGCCAAAATGGCCACTTCGAGGGAAGCCATAAATACAATACAAGAGGAGATGCACATCCGGCCAGCTGACTCCCTCTAGAAGGCATTTCAGAAACTTTCCTTTGAAGGAGTCTTATTCTTGTTTACCATTGAAGGTGAACACCTTGGAGGAATAGAAACTCGAAGAGTCAATATGATTTGATGAAAAAAAAAAGGTCGTTGCTAAGCACTCAGAGAAACATAGGGCGACAATCGCTCTTGAAACAAGCGGCGAACCTACAAGAAAATTGGCATCGCTAATATTAGGCAAAACCATTACTTTCGGGAGGAATATTTCCTGCCACTGCGCAAAGTTGTGCTAAGAGAGAGAGACAGACATGCATTTATACAGGAGGAACAGCTAAGAGACAAGCCTTAATACAACACTGATTTGTATTCGAGATGAACAATCGATTAAAGAAAGAGAGAAACGAAGGACAAAGACAGGGAGGTTAACCAAGCCAGGCTTGGTTGGATACCTTACACGTGAATGGGGATGAGGCGAATAAAAGAAGAAAGAACTAAAAAAGAAAGAAAAGTAAATTAACATTTATTGAGAACATACACGACACCAACTCGGGCTGAAAAGCACAGTCACAAATAGACCTGTGTGGTAAATTCGTATTGATGAAAGCGAATCGTGGTATTAACGAAAGCAGTAGAAGAACGTAAACGTGATGGAGACAGGATTTCATCAACCCTTGCCCTGTCGAAAAAACGATAAAATCAATTTTTTGTGAGTGTATGCCTGACATAACTGGTTTATGTTTACTTTCCTGTTTTCCTTCTACCTTGCCTGCTATTTTCTTATACACCACGTCACTCACATTGCCAAATCACGATGAGTGCTGAAGGCTTTCTGTGAAGGGGCTCAACTCTATCGGCTGTCACAAAAATGAGAAAAAAAATAGGGTACCTGTACCTTTCTAGTCACCTTAGACGAATGCTTCGGGTACCGTGTGACCGTTTTGCTGAAAAAAGTGACTCTGTGATTGCTGTCAGAGAGGCGCCTTTATGGCACACCCTACAGGAAGGGGAGGCTTCATGCAGGTAGAGAAAATTGTAACTGATATGTTTCCAAAAGACTTCTAAAGAGGGCACTAGTACTATAGTATTAAGTATTGAGAGAAACCCAAAGCGATGCACGTTGGCTGGGAGAACTTCTGCTGCGTTTAGGGGCAACACTGAAGTGAGGCTTGAAGTTTTTGAATTGACCTTCTGAGATTGCATAAAAATCTAAATAAGGAGGGGAGGGCGGACTGCAAATGAACGTTTATTTTTTTTAAGAAACAAATTTGTGATTGAACGAAAAGGATGTGCGGCACGTTCTCTTCCTTTCTTTTAGTAAAAAAAAAAACGGTGCTATATGTAAATGATAATGGCAATGTAATGTATAGGCCTATCTTGCAAGCCACGCTCCTGAAGAATTGAAAAAATGAAAAGGGCTCGGTAGAACGTGAATTAAGAAATACTGCGCGCTCTGTTTCAAGAACCGTTCTTATAACCAGTGATGTTTATTATAGAAAAGAAGAAAAAAAGCCATGAAGTACATGTAGAACGGTCGTGCAAGCCGGATCTTAACGAGTTTTAATGTGTCATGTAAAAGTGATGATAAACAGGAGGACAAGATGCGCAAAGAGATGGAAGAGCACTGATCATTTTATACTATGCTCTCGCAACAGGAATAGGAGTTACCTGTCTGTTGAATGAATGATAGAGTACAGGCATCAACAGTGAGCATGCCGTGGGAAGTTGCGTAGATGACATTATTCTCACTCTCAATTCTCTTGTGAGACTTTTTTTTTTCAAACACGTTTGAGTTACTCTCGTGGGAAGATTTATTTGTCATAGTTTCTTTACCCTGCATGCCCGGCGGAATAGGCGTGCCTCTGCGATGCATGTATAATTCACTTCATCAGATAGAGCCGCAGCCCATTCTTTTGGGACAAGAATCGGCTTAAGGCCCGTGTCTGCCCCAATTTTATCACTGGCTATGTGGGGCGTGTCCCTCGGCAATTTTTCAGCGAGGATGCCTTTCCTGTCACTCGCCAGGCCGCCTATAGGCAATCAGCGCAATTTTTTCTTGAATGAAAAGCATTTCAGCCTCTAGGCATATACCTTTACAAGCCAAGAATCTCCCAAATGCACCAATGACAATGTATTGAGGGTCACTGGGTAATCCATATTATATTCTGCGTAATGCATACATCGTTCTATCTGTAATCTTATTGCTGCGAACACGCCGCTGTCAGGATTTTTCACTCCGTCGCCAAGTATCCGAGCAGCACCGCCTGCAGGACGCATAGTCAAGAGTACGACACTGATTGAGGACAGCTCACAAAATTTCTAAAAGTCATAAATTACAAATGCAGTAAGGACCACTGGATCTAATCCGTGGGGTTTCTACATGTGCGATAAATATGAACTTCAGGCTGTATTACTTACTTCTAGGCTTTAATTGCACAGAAGTTGCACCCATCCAACCAACCATTCATCCACCCACTTCCCCACCATCCATTCATCTATCCATCTAGTCATCCAACCATAAAATCGTTCGTCCTGTTTATATCTCATTCTATATATCGTACATGATCATAAATGGGTTTGTCACATTCAATGTCTCAAAGTGATTCATTCTGAGAGACCCCGTAGCTGAGGGCTTTTGAGAATTGCAACCGCCTGAGGTTCTACACCGACAAGGTATACGGGCCTCTGCATTTAGCCCACATCAAAATGTGACCACTATGGCCTAGTAAGAAACCGTATATTCCGGTTGAGCCGCTCAACCTCGTAACCATGCACTGTGCAGCACGGTAATTGATTAGGGTGAATGTCATGTAGAAGGACCCTCGCCACTAAATAACGTCTCTCCTCGCTTTCTGCGGTGTGATCAGGACATTGGGTGCCAATTTGGAATGCACACAACCACGCATAGAGGTATACATGTCAGTGTGTCATAAAAGTTAATATCTATTGCTTAAATATTGAAATTATAGTATAATACGTAGCTATACTAGCGAATATAAGATGCACTTTTAGCTCTCTCAATCATATCTTGCACATACTCCAACTACAAAATTTGGTGTGTTTTCAATAATTATTTCACCCATACGGAACTTCTACAGGCTTCCTGGTTATTGTTGATGCGAAATAGCGCAATAACACTGTTGCCGGAAGGATCGAAGGTACTTTTCAGCGACAGCAGCGCTCCGCTTGCAAGGTCGTTAGGGTTCTTAATGCTATATTTAAAATTTACCCTTGCGAACATACGCGCCTTCGCTATTTTTGCTCTTCTACTTAGCTCAGACGAACGCAAATCTGGAAGAGTTACTCGCTGCTCGTGCCTTTCGGAGCTGGGAATGCAATTTACATGTTTTCTCGCGCCGAGGTTCCGCCCGTACCCACGCCCTCCAATGTAATTGCTGACTCTCTCAAGTGGACCTGCGTCTCCAGCACTGCACAAGATAGATGTCATGCAATGAACGTTGTTGTTCTTGACACTTACAAACAATGCTTCTGCCCCAGTCATGCTTAGAGCCGGCAGTTCTTTCACGGCTTCTTTATTCCAAAATGACCAGCGTTATTGAGTTGACGACATATATTTCGCGCTACGCGTAAACAACTCATTCAACGACCATTCCGCGTGGATCCCTTGATGCTGTCTGGCAAAAAAGGTTTACGCCTCACGTTTTCGGTTCGTTTTCCTGGGCCCTCCATTGTTCAGAAGCGGCGACATGCATTCTTAGCAGGCGGCGCCTAGACTGGCTGCGTGCCGTGGTGACGTAGCAGACGCCATTAGAAAAGTACATGTGCGTGCCCCGCAACTCGTTCTCGCGCGACCGTTATGCTGTTCCTTTGTACAAAGAGCATGCTTTTCGAAATTTCCGCATCAGCTTACCCAAGCGAAAGTTAGCAAACAGGGCATGTTGTCTGGATACACATATACAAGCAACATAGGAGCGATAAGCTATTCGCCTATTGTGAGTTCAAATTACCAATCTCAATACGTAAAGGTACTTACTGACACAGCCACGTTATCTTTACTAGAAAGCTTTAGAACGGGATACTTAGGTTCACGGTAGGTATCTTTAGCTTAAAACATTAGAGTACTTAGGGATCAAGGAAGGCAAGAACGAGAAACAATATTTAAAACTTGATGCAGGCTAGGCTGGTTGATTACGTCATGCGCATGAATTGGATGGAATGCCTGCCATAGTCTTGCAGTAGGTCGGTGCTCGCGACAGTTAAAGGGGTATTTCGAAAAATATGGTTAAAGAGGTCAATGTAACTGTGATAAAAAAACATTGTCCTCTACTTTCTGTAACTTATGAAACATCGGCAACTGTCCCATATGGTCTAGTCGATGTCTGCACCAGGCTTCTTGTAGCCGAAACCTGCCGTATACGCCTATACACCTTGATAAATAGCAGGAAAAACAATTATATTATCTATGATTAAATCACCCTGCCCCCCACTGAGCTTGGTTATGCACGGAGGCTAATTACAACGTCGTATTGTAAACACACAGAACTTACCACTCTCACTACATACCTTTTTTTTGTTGTTGGATAAAAAAGTATTAGAAAACGAGGAGGTTTACTAAGAAAAGAATGAGTGTAGAAAATCGATAAGTATGATGAAGTATACATCCGCAGCCTGGTCACTTTATTATATCGCTTTCTAGTATTTCACATGAGATTGCGTGCACTTTCAAACTCTTGAGGCCCAAGGCGGCGTATTGGGCTTGCGACAGGTGAGGTAGCACAGGAGGTGGATAAAGAACGAATAAGACTACTTACTCGGAACAAGCCACGTTAACATCATCCCCGATAAACGTCCGTGACAGCTGTAATAAATAACACAACAATTACACAGCCATTTTATGTAGCAGATACACTCATGCCCATTGAAACCTGGCTGTGTTCATCGATGCGAGGAAGAAGTGGCGTTCACGGTTCGCCAACGCACGTGCCCCAATCATTATCTCTGCACATCATCCACCTAATCTTCCTCGACAATCAACCGAAAAGAAGCAGTTAATCTGACATACTTCATCTGGACATACTTCTAGCTCTTATTTGCTCGCTTCGTTTGAGTTTTTATTTATTTCCGGCTTCTTTGCGGCCGTTGTGTTTCTATGGTTGTCGAGGCACGCCGTGATGGAGCGTCCGAGCTTCCAGCACTTTGAATCTCAGGTCAAGCCACATCGTAGGGTGCATGGTGTCCACAACAGCCACGTGGATGGCGTGCTTTCAAAAGGCACGCTGTTGGAGCACGGAACTACACACGCCTACGAAACAAAAATAAATAAATAAACAATGTGTTCTATATGGGCAAAGGCTTGTTCATTAGTACGTAGAGGCAACGTGGGAAGCCAAGCCAACAAGAACAGTTGGCTACAAACGCTGAAAGGCAATCGTTCGATGACCACCGAGTTGTTGCACTTATTGGGGGTTGTTGTGAGGCGTTTTGTTCACACTTTGCTATAAAAAGTGTTATGGCCTTAGTTGTACGAAGCATATTTGAAATATAGTTGTTTTTCGCGATATGTATTTCGAAACCTCCACTGATAGCCATGCCTTTAGCGTGGGTTATAGAGCTCAGCTTGAAAACAATGACTAAATTAATATGATGATGTTGACGAACTTAACTTCTTCCTAAACTGCCGAAACTATATGGAGCTGGCTGAATTTCGAATCTCATAAATCAATCAAATACTTTGAAATCCTGATGATGTAGTGTCCAATCGTTCGGTCTCCCCTGTCTACTATCTGTATCACTTGGTTTTAATCCACAAAAACGAGAAACGGGCTGAAGAGATCACTGTTTGTGAATAAAAAGACATACGGAGTCAATATATAATAAATACAATTAAAGCGTAGGCAGTAAAAGCAAGGTTCCAAAGGCTAAGGGGCCACAGCCGCTTGAAACCGAGAAAACAAGAAAAATTCGGCCGATCAAAATCACCTTGGGGATCAATATTAAGCGAAGCATGCGCATGGAAAGTGACTGTGTTGTAATTTTTTTATTGAGCCAAACCTCACGAGGGGCTCTAATGATATATACAACGTTAAATAGTCGCATATATTTTACATAACCAGTTGTTTACAGTTGCGTAACGATGCCATCAACAATATATATATATATATACATATATATATATATATATATATATATATATATATATATATATATATATATATATATACATATATATATATATATATATATATATATATATTTGCGAGAATAGTAGCCCTGGACACTGCTACATACAACTTCAGTGGATGGCACTCAACTTCAATTTATTAACCGGACGAAACGGCTGTATGATGTATAGGAGTTGTGAGACCACGTTCAAGCCGCAAGACTCTTCTTTATTCGCACTCTAGAGCCTCACTGCTCAGGCCAGAACAATGATGATAGGTTTTTACAGATGAAAAGCTGAAGCGCAAGAATAATGCTCACACTAAGCAGCCAGCATGACCGTGACTTGGACTGTGGAGAGACGTCGAATGAGAAACTCCAAGTGCGAAACGTGAACAATCTCAGCACCACGGCCGCGACGGTCAGCAGGAAGATCAGCAAGAGTTACGCGGCAAATTAACAGGGGATGTTTGCTGAATGATTATGTATGGTCCAGGGAGCTGCGACTCGAACATAATCCGGGAACTCGAGTAGGTGTCTAAAGGAACACTTCGTCACAAAGTCGGAAAGAGACGTCCCGATCAGCGATGTCAAACTGCTGCTTACGATCATGTGGGCTGGCTTCCGTTGTTAGCGGAGCAACTTACTGACACTTAAGTCTCGATATGAATTGTTCTGAGGTAGTTTAAAAATTACCGGTAGAATGAAGCAGCGACAGTGAATGTCGCCGAACGTCTATAAATGAGGTAGAAGGGTCAGTACCCAGTAGTACCTTGGATGGTGGTGGTATGCGGAAATGTGACAAACGTTAAATATGTGGAGTTTAATGTCCCCAAACCACCATATGATTAAAAGAGATGATGTAGTGTATGGCTTTGGTGATTTTGACCACCTGGGGTTCTTTAATGTGCACCCAAATCCGAGCATACGGGCCTACAGCATTTCCTCCTCCATCGAAAATGCAGCCGCAGCTGCTGGTATTGCATATCGAAGCTGGACAATCATACTGACAATAATAAAGTTACAAGCACATAGTTCATCTCTTTCTATCCCTCTTCAAGAATACATCCGAGTAACGAGACCCTGCACACTTGAAAAGCCTCTTTATAAACATACCAGCAGAAGTGCCCATACCCAGAATTCTGAGCGATCGAAAATGATCTATTATTATTTCACTATGCGAGGGAGAACACCCGCATACTAAACAGCACTCATGAGTGCATTGGTCGTTCCTGAAAGGGTCTCAAGCAATGCCGTATATATGCGCCGGGCTTCCTTTATACCCAAAGTCACCCCCATTATACAGCAGCTGCAGACATGCCGAAGTCGCGTTATACGGGAAGCGAGCATTCGTGGCACGTTTACAAGGGCCTCGCGATGAACCGTTTTATGATCGCCGTCCTATGAGCGGTGTGTTAGCTTGCTCTACGCACGCATGGAGTGTTCCCCTTTGCGGAGAAAGAATGGTTCGCGTTTATATTTGTGTGTTTTTGCAGGATAGCCTAGACATTATGCAGTGCATTATTGGTTGCCGCTTCAATTTCATGTGGGCGTAATCACCAGAAAATGAACAAGGTTGTCCCTAATCCCTAATTTCCCTAATCCCCCAAGAAATTTCCCTAATCATTCCCCCCTGGCTTAACGCTTGCTCCTTAATGTAGTTCTCATGAGAAGTGTATGACATTCACGGCTGTTTCAAGAGCTTGAAATATGACGTCGTTCATCGAGCCTGTCTGCTTACCAATGCTTAATAAACAGTTTCTCCATGCTGCATGAACTATAGGATGCGTTGAGGCTGATATGATTGATATGTGTGGTTTAAAGTCCCAAAACCACCATATGATTTTGAGAGACGCCGTAGTGGAGAGCTCCGGAAATTTCGACCCCATGGGGTTCTTTAACGTGCACCCGAATCTGCGTACACAAACTTCCCGCCTCTATCGGAAATGGAGCCGCCCCAGTCGGGATTAGATCTCACGACCTGCGGGTCAGCAGCCGAGTACCTTAGCCACTAGACTACCGCGGCGGGCAAGGATGTGTTGAGGCTATGTTGGGTGATGCTACTTTGTGCATGTGAGCATAAAGAAGAGATTACGCATTAACATGTTTTTTTTTTACAGGAGGGTGAGTATCAAAGCGAGTGACATAATGTGCAGGCACCACTATCTTGGCCAGATGAGATTGTCATTACCGTGGCGTGGCTTGGGCGCCACTGAGGTGGAAATATAGATTTGTGGAAAGCCTAATGGAGCTACCTGGACAGCTGTGACATTTACCTTTTCCTTCGCGTGAAGCAGCCCCACAGATCGCCATATTGAGTGAGTAGGCTAGATCGCGCATATCCCATAAATAAATATATTGACAAGGCACTATCAGCACGATTTCATTACATCAAGTTGATTGCCTTAATTCATGAATTGTGGTATGTATAAAATATTCTTGTTTCATCGTGAACTAGTACCATGCTGCGCTAAATTTTATCCGTTCATTTATATTTTACCGTTTACTATTGCACAATTGCCTATTGTCATTTGAAAGCGATGGGAGAAAAAAATGCACAACCCATTTTCTGGCACTTATACACGAGAATAACTCGTGCGTTGCCTTGATTAGAGTAATGAGAAAAATCCCTTATTCCGGGCATCATCATCTTTGCTCAAGCCGTATACAAATATGAGTTCTGAAGGAAAAGAGAGATAACAGCCCAAAGCTTTGCTTCAGTACACTTCTTTCACTGCACATCTATCTATAAGGTCAATGCCAGGCCTGTAGCCTCAGAAAAGGCATGCCCCCCCCCCCCCCCCCCGATGTGCTCATGCAGGGAGATATTGAACCGAATTTTTTTTTTCAGAAAATGACAAAAACTTCATCATGCCGTTTCACCCCTCCCCCCCCCCGAAAACGATTCCTGGCCACGAGCCTGATCGACGCACTATTACAACACGAAGGCATTGCGACATCCATTTCTTTGTCGCGAAATTGAGCGGCCCTAGGTAACGGATTTGACCATTCCTCATTTTAAAATCTAATAATAAGTGATCCGTAACTAAGGGCATATATAAAGCTGAAGTGGACACCATAAGGCGCTTTTCTGATGAGCCGAGAAAAGTTTTTCTCTCTCTGCTGTGACTCCTTGTACAACAACCGTTTCATTATAGTTTTTTTTTTGTTATTTGGGTTCAAAGTACTTGACCTGGTCTTGTGTAAAGAGAGACTTCATGCAGATACACGTAGGTAGTTTTGCTTTTTCTCTTTTCACTTCCCCATCCCCACCTTTCAAGCTCGGGGTCCGGAATAACTTGCTGTTCTAAGGCTTGTTTGTCTGCATGCTTATTTAATATGGCGTTCCTTTCGTTAAGTAAAGTACCGAACTTGTAGCTACAGGTGAGTTTGAGATACCAAGAGTTCATGAACAGAGTAACGAAATGGCGAGGAAACGCCAACAAGCATTCCATATACGAGAGAAAAAGGTGCACTCGTGTCAGGGACGCAACGATCACTCTGTACGCTTCAGAAATGCGCTTGCTCGATAAACAGCTTAACAATCGAGCGTTGAATAGTGCACATCACGGGTTGGCTATAGTGCGCCTGCTTGGAAGTTCTCCTCGTACCGTTAGAACAGGTTGTAGTTGTTAATAGTTGCCCCCCTTCCGGGCAACGTGTGATGCAAATGCACGCAAGAAATAATGACGCATTGCTTCAACGCCATCTTGACTCGAACGAAGAAAAACACACACACGTCCGTAATACAATATGCGAGATGTTGCGTGAAAGAATGAGGCTTACGTCGTTGGCGCAAGAACTAAAGAATGTTTTTTTTTCTTGGATGCCGTAGTGATAAGCCTTGCGGAATTTGAGTCTATCATGTTACTGTCAGCACTAACGAGATCTGTTCCACGTTTGCTTGGTAAGTGTGTTTACCCACACCAACTCTATTGCTAGTGTTGCGACGAAGAGGTGCTAACTAGTGTTCTTTTTCTTTTTTATTCTTTTGCTGTCACTGAGCGTGCTCCGAGGTATGTGAGCCGAGAACTAGCACTCACTATTATGCAACAGACCGAAGTGGACACCAAATGCACTTATCCGTCGCCCCTTTGTGCTGTTTGCGAACATGTATCAACGCACTACATATTTGTACAGCCGAGGCCACTCACCGCTCCTACTGCGATAAAATGCAGTTTCTCGCGTTGTTCATTTAAGTTTGTATTTGTCGCAATTACACGCCATATAAGGAAACCAAGCTCAAGTTCGGGCGTGAGGCTCACCCGGCCGAACTATAGTGGGGATAGACGATTTACGGGTGAAGGTGGGTGTCGCCCTCGTTGCCAGATTGGGCAGTAGTGGTGGCAAGAACGCGTAGGCACATGGGCTCCTCATTCGGCACGGATCACTGCTAGTCAGCAAAAGCTACATTATGACGCACCGCAGATGAATTCCGAGCGTTGTTATGAAAGAACGCGCCATGGATGCTGCCAGTTGTTGCTAGGACAGCGGTGCCGCTCGACGTTGCTTTTGAAGCCTCATAAAGGGGCCCTCTAACACTTTTCATGACTTCACAGTTTCACATGCTTTCCTAGCTGGTTGCGTACACTGGCGGCTTAAGAGATAAGTGCCGCAAGAACGGCAGCGATAGGGCGACGCACTGCAAGGTTATTGAGCGCAGAGTTATCAAGATACAATGAAATGGATGCTTACCGTCAACTCAATTTTAGCGGGCTGACCTTACCATGTTTCCCTCGCCCTCTGACGTCGGAAGGCTTCCCAATGAAATGAACTCAAAGCCCTACCATACAGGAAGCCATACAATGTGGTACTTGAAGAGGGAATGACACGTTAGAAACGACCCAGCTCGCGAACGCCTCTATAATGTTTTGTAGTTTTCCTGATCTTTCCTTTTGCAATGACCTTTAATATCAGTGCTCTTACATATTTAAAAGCGAAGCATTTCCTAGCGAACTCCAGGGACTTTGAGCTTATCTATCTATCTATCTATCTATCTATCTATCTATCTATCTATCTATCTATCTATCTATCTATCTATCTATCTATCTATCTATCTATCTATCTATCTATCTATCTATCTATCTATCTATCTATCTATCTATCTATCTATCTATCTATCTATCTATCTATCTATCTATCTATCTATCTATCTATCTATCTATCTATCTATCTATCTATCTATCTATCTATCTATCTATCTATCTATCTATCTATCTATCTATCTATCTATCTATCTATCTATCTATCTATCTATCTATCTATCTATCTATCTATCTATCTATCTATCTATCTATCTATCTATCTATCTATCTATCTATCTATCTATCTATCTATCTATCTATCTATGCGTTTTGTGCTTGCGTTTTGGTAACGTAGCGTCGCTGTGCCCAGCGTGAGCGCGCGTCAACGCTACATTGGAGTATATTGGGCCCTTCATGATGCGCTCGCGGCCGTTTTGCTAGGTACACATACACCAAGTTTCATATTACCTTACGTCAATGGATGACGGAATATATGTCAGTGGTGCAAACATGATAATTATGACATGCGTGTCATGTAAGAACATGACAACATACCATGCTCATAGCGTGCTCGCGGGCGTTTCGCTAGCTCCCCGTATACTAAATTTGGTATCACGGGACGTGAATAGATGGCGAAGGTAAACGACACATCCAAAGATGATAATCATGACACGGAAGTCATGTACGGCATCATTTACCTCCACCTCGTAACGTTGTGCTGAGTTCAAAGTGACATATCAACCTTCCTCATTCCAGCTTCGCATATCATCGATTTCCACTGTACGTGGGATCTGCCAATGTTCATTGAGCGACAC
This sequence comes from Rhipicephalus microplus, assembly GCF_013339725.1. Taxonomy (NCBI): domain Eukaryota; kingdom Metazoa; phylum Arthropoda; class Arachnida; order Ixodida; family Ixodidae; genus Rhipicephalus; species Rhipicephalus microplus. Next base: position 175,664,095 of record NC_051165.1, on the reverse strand, counting down.
ATCATGAAATGACGCTAAATATATGTACAGATGTTGCACGCACAAACAGATGTTGAAGAGCTGCAGATGTTGATACGACGAGTTGTTTGGACTTGCGCAACGATGTCATTTGTAAAACCAAAAGATGATATGAGAAGCGCTGATGTTCGCGAGGACGCTGTGCTTGGACGCTGCTACATAAATCAACTTCAGCGCATGTCAACTAAGCACAATTGACGTTAACCTGACATGACGGCTGTATGAAAGGGGTACATATGTAATGTTTATTAAGTTGGATAGGCAGCACTGCAACTACTATTGACGTTTCACGAAGACTATAGTCTGTTTGAAAAGTACTTCCGAGAGCTGGAGAAGCTCTGTGGAACAACGCTTCATTGCAACGCAGAATGCTTGGGTTCGATTCCAGTTGAAACCCTGACATTTATTCTTTGCATTCGTCGGGTCGACGCTGCCGACGTCGGGTTTTTCTTAACGCTCGCGAGTTAAAATTACTCATGTGTGTTGTCGTTGTTCCTGGGTAGATACTAAGCGGCAATCACCTGTGGCCAATACCTGCATACCAGCGGCACATACCCGCCAGTGGGTATGGGCCACTGTCTGGCGGGAAGTGTTTGACGGCGTACGCGACGGGATTGTGACATTATTCATTTCTTTAGCCCTGCGCCACATTCGTCAATGATCTTACCATCCGATGCTAATTTTGGTTCATGTCACGTTAAGTGGGTGACCACGAGAGCACCCAAACGTAAGCGGTTATATAGATAGATAGATAGATAGATACGCTGAAAATCGCCGAAGTTCGCGAAGAAATGTTTCGCATTTAAAAAACATGCTAACAAAAACAAAACCAAGAGTAATCCCTATTTTCTTGCAATGACGTGATTACATTTAGCGTCACATTTATCCAATCATATGGCGGCAACCTTCCGGCGTCATTCCCGCTTGAAGTGCAGTTCTGATGCGCGCCACCACGAGTTATGCAGTCGGCACCGATGTTTTCAAGCGTTAGAGGGCCCTTTTAACCGGCCTGTTAAGTCACGAACTCCGGAGTAGAGAAGCCATATAAATTGTATCAGCGGTGATAAGCAGATACGAACACATGTGTGCGATGGCGTCTCGAGCAGAGCGACTGAAACCTATGGAAATTGCCGGACACTTCGGCTGGCTTCAATAATGAAAATAAAGCGTCGCCATCATTCTCGTAGCCAAGCGAAAATTCAGCTACTTTTGCCTATGTATTCCAAATCTAGTAATGAACTATGGCGATGCAAATATGTTTGGATGTAAAATGTGTTCTTGCTGCCCGTTTTTTAACATCGTTATATCAATCGCCTGATTCACTGCGCCGACGGGTGGCGCTTTCGCTCTTATCTCTTCTGCTGCAATTCTGTTTGTCTGCTTCCGCCCCTTTTACTGAGTGCACGTGTAGAACATTTCCAGTGCGTGTTGAACGAAAAAATTGTGGTGTCTGTGAGTGCGGATGTGCTTGAAATGAAAAAAAAAATCTGAGAAAAGGACGCACGGCAAGCTGCGTTTGTGCGGGTGTGACCCTTCGGAGTGGAACACTAGTTAATATTTTTCCGCTTCGCAGTGGACGACGGGTAAACACACTTTTTATTTGGTGATTACCAAGAATCAGGAAAGCTGCAGAAATTTTTCTTCGGTGTCGGTTCGGCTATGTGGTTGCTCTATTTTTTTTTTCCACGAGAAGAAACAATGCACATAAAATTTGTCAAGATGGGCTTCCTCGAGGAACTGGTTTTGATTTAGAAGATGCTAATGCCTAATTTCTTGTAGTGAGGTTCTTATTGCTTATTAACGCAATAGAAGCCCCCAAAATCTCTTACTTAGCAGTGAGCATGTATTTTCCTTACGAGGAGAAAGTTCGAGTTACCTGCACTTTGTCTCCGCAGCGTTGTGCTTTTTTTTACACCTGTGCTGCTTAAATTCCTGCCTAACGTTCACCTGTAGGCTCCATGGGCGCTTCAAACTTCATACCTTACGTCTGAAGGAGGTCTTGTGAAAGAATGTAGCCGTAAAAGAAAGAAAAATGGCCCGAATATACATGTTACACTGTAAATGTCGTTGAAAGACGATAGTCTTGTGTCTGGAGAGAGTAAACAAAACATTTATTTGATGTTCTGCGCAAGAAAATCGGTGAATTATATTCAGGAGGCACTGCGTCAGAGTGCCTCGAGCGTGTAGTGGAGGCGAACAAGTGCATCTAAGCAGGTTAGACACGAGTGCCATCTGGCAGTTATTTTCGAAATCGAAGGCGTGTGCGACCGCGGAGAAAGATGCGCGCCAGTCTCGGAGGTGATAATTTGTAGAATGCAAACCGACGGGCTGGTGCCACCACTTTGTCGTCGTAGCAAAGCGTTGAAAACACCATCTTGAGCGTCGCGTTGCACTGTCAGCGCATCGCGATAAACGCTACAGTCGTTAGTTATTGTGTGTGCCTCTCCTAGTATAAAGGCAGACATACAAAACATAGACGTGTTGTTAAGGCACCTATGATATGCGCAATATTTGCTGTTTTAATTGTCGATCGCACAATTACAAACGCTAAAACTTGAGCAATATTTGTTGGCGCTGCAGATGGGGTTGGCCGTTTGATGCCGTTAGAGGTATGGTTATGGCAGACAAAGAGACAAACGTACAGACAGACAGACAGTCGAAAATTTTTTTACGAAGGTCCCCAAGAAAGACTATCGTCTTTGAAAAGTAGGCACCTTTCATCATGGCTTTATAGACCACCTGCGTGCATTAAGTATGAGTGGCGTGTGGCTCCTTCCAAGCTGTATCCTTGGGGGGAGGGGCAGCGAATTTACAACCGTCGGGAGAAGGTTATGTCGGTCCGCAGAAGCCTGTTCAAGCCTGTCCGTCTGTCGACCCATCCGTGCGTCCGCGCTTCTGTCCGTCCATCTGTCCGTTCATGCGTGCTTCCACTCATCCGTCTGTCCATGCTTCGGCCCGTCGGTTCATCCGTGCATCTCTCCTTGTGTCCATCCGACCATGCATCCGGATGCTGGAAGTACTGCCACAAAAGGGCATGTAGAGTAGAGTGCTGCTCTTAAAATACCCCTGTTGGCAAACACACGAACCACCGCACCCGCTGCGGTGCATTAGACCTGGCTTGTCGACCAGCATTAGTGGTCATTTGTGCTTTGCCTTCTGTTCCGAGCATACAGTCACGCGATTCCTATGTAATGAGCTAGGAGTGCAGAAGCGTTACGCGTGAACTGCCGGCAACATACGTGTGGAAACTTTCTTGTCCTTCTCGCTACTTTCGCGGCTGAGTGAAAGTAGCTAGAACATACCGCACTGGTGGCTGCATGGTTAAAGCGTTCACTTCAAATGTTGGAGGTACTGGGTTCGATACCCAGTGTTGACCGGGAACCCGCCGGTTTTCTTTCCAATTAGTAGAGGAGTACAACTACATGGCACTCGGCTGTTCATCGGTACTCTCGAAGAATGGCTCCATAGGGCTCTGCAAAGGCCTCTCGGTGCACCTTATTCTACCACACTCTTGGTGAAACAGTTGAGCATGCGGTGCTGCAGCGGGAAGCAGCAAATCGCTGCCACCGTGTACCTACAGATTACCGGGTTAATAGGTACAAGCGCAATTTCGGCCTGATGCTCTGCAGAACAAAGTACATTAGCACTGGGCAGGGCCCCCACCCTGTGAAAAAGTGATGCCATGGAAACCGCTGGACCTGAAATTAACTTCATCCTGCATTTTTCATAATGGTCATAAGGAATGACATTGTGATCCCCCCTATAACTGTTTCGTCTCTTACCGAGTCATAAGTTGTCGTTAATAGGGTCTTATCTCCCCCCTAATGCCCCATGCGGACGCTGTAGGTATTGCAGATAAATAAATAAACAAATAAATAAATAAATTAGACGACTGTTATTGTTACTCTATATGTAAGTGCCAACCACAGACGAAAGACGAAAGAAAAATCTCTGATAAGGTTCGCTGTTTTATATAGGAAAGGCAGCATGTCTACTCGCCTGCAAAAGAGAACAAAAGGAACATTGCCTTGAGAGCGTGCTCAAGATACAGCTGTTGAAATGACATTACCCAATACAGAGCAATGTTTCCAATCATGAGAATCGAGCACCATCGTAGGAGTTACTTTAACAGCTTTGAGTGCTTTGTATAAACTCCGCATCACACACTCTGTAGTCTTGAAGAAAATAGGTGGGAGCTGGAGAAGACCATGCAGTTACACGTCCCGTAACGCTACAAAAAGAATAGTGATGAAAATCAGAGCGCCACATAAGCAAAAAAAAAACACGTAGCAATGAATAATGACCGGGTTTTGCCGTTTGAATTACACTACAGTTAGGTTTCTTTAGCGGTGAATAGCTGTGAGACAGCAAAGAGAAAAGTGAACTCACTTCGAAACCGAATAGCTTTTTAAAATTTATCTCAGAAATCACACGTCCTGTAACTGCTCTTAAATCAATAGTTTGCTTACAAAAATACAACAAGCTTATAATAATCTAAGGCTAGGCCGTTCTCCTGAACGCAATTGAATTGGCGAAAGACAGTTTAGAAGATCAAACAGGAAGAATAAACCGTTTAGAAGAATAGTCGGGTGAAGATAAAAAGATGGAAGGTCATAGAGGGAACTGTCCACCAGAGATGTTGCCGAGTTTTTTTGGCAACGTCTCTGGTGAACTCAGTGCTTGTTCTATATGCCAAGGCCTTTGATGGAGACCAGCAACTAGAGCATTAAGTACGATACTCGATCGTGGTCACCAGCGGCTTCCTGCCTACTCACTCGTTCATTGCTCGTATAGTAAGCCCTTCAGGAGAGCTCTTTGTTCCGGAAACACTGTGCAGTTTTTACTGATCTCATTCACATGGTTATTGATAAAGGTGGTGGAACAACCCCACAGCCATTGGCACTGTCGTTAAGTGATGAGTCGCTTCCCGAACAATAGCTCACGTGCGTAAGAGGCTTTACCGCCATCTATCTTTGGGAGAGGTGACTGCGTCTGACGTGTAATAATACTGTGGCCAATCACACCAGCGCTCATTCGAGTAAAGAAAATCGGCCTTTTCAGTTATTGCGTGTTTTTTTTTAATTCCTATTACGGCCGTATCTATAAAGGGAATTGCAGCAGTGCCCTTACGTTTGACCCGTTAATGGGCTTGGTTACCAATGCTACTGCTGTGGGTAATTAAAAAAACCAATAATAATTGTGCATATGTAAACACTGAGATTGCTTGATTATCACTCCCGAAGCCATAATGTTGCATATTACGCTTTTGTTCGGTTAATTTTGAAAGGTCGCCCCGCCGCGGTGGTCAAGTGGCTAAGGTACTCGCATAGCTAAGGTACTCGGCTAAGGTACTCGACTGGAAATCGCATAGCATGTGGTACGATAGTGCTATGAACTTAACAGAAGTACTTTGGCATCAGGTTTGGGCGTGTTTACCTAAGAAGCAGAAGCAAGAGGCGGAACCAGGAAAGGTACTCGTTCTGGGAGACGCACCTGTGGAAGAAGAACAGAGGGATGTGCTCAAGTTAGGACCCAAGTTCTGCGTGGAACCATCGCTACGGATACCTGACAGACTGGCTTTGGTGCGGGACATTTCAAGGAATGTGAGTGAGGAAGAAAAGGATTCTTGCATTAGAGAATGTGTAGAAGTCGTTGCGAATGTAAGGATCAACCGAAGACAACGTCCTATTGTAGGACAGCTTGCTCGCTATCTGTATTCTAAGGAATTGAGGGTAGTGAAGTCAGACAAGGAGAGTCACCTTGTTGTTTTACCGGATAACATGTATTCTAGTAAGGCTTCGGATGTTATGCACAAATGTTTCGAGGAAGTAAAAATAAAACCGCAGGAACTCAAGAAACGTGCTGTGGGGTTGTTGAAGAAGTATAAGTTGGATAGTGTGTGCGCAAAAACTTCAATTATGCAGCAGTACCAACTAGCCCGTCTTTCCGTATTATTGTAAGGTACTCGGCTGCTGACCCGCAGGGCGCGGGATCGAATCCCGGCTGCGGCGGCTGCATTTCCGATGGAGGCGGAAATGTTGTAGGCCCGTGTGCTCAGATTTGGGTGCACGTTAAAGAACCCCAGGTGGTCTAAATTTCTGGAGCCCTCCCCTACGGCGTCTCTCATAATCATATAGTGGTTTTGGGACGTTAAACCCCACATATCAATCAATCAATTTTGAAAGGTCGCTCATTTAGAAATATTTGGCGAATATTAACGCATTCTTGAAAGATGTATACGAAAATTGAAAATCCCAGGAATTCTAGCGACTAACACACTGCAGCCATCTAATGGTAATGGAGCTCAACCATTGACTGTAAGGTTCCAGAATCGAATGGTGGCCGTAGATCGGTGCGAGCGAAATGCTAAACTTTCGTGTACTTCAATATAGGTGCACTTTAAAAAACCGCAAGTAGTCTAAACTTTGAGTGCCCTCTTTTACGGTGCCTCTCGTGTGCATATCGTGTATCTTTAACGTTAAAGCTCAACAATTTACTGATTATTAAATTACGATTTGTAGCTAATAATGCATTTTTTCAGAACAGGGCGAGACGTGTGCGCAATGGTTCGTGGCTCTCCCAACTCGTTTGCACCAGCATAACAAATGATGTAAATCGTTGACATCATCAGCGTTTAACTGTAATAGGTTAGCTTAGATAAAGCTCAGACGCAAGGTACTGAAGTGTTCGCAAATTAAAAAAAAATTGGCAGATCCCACGTAAAGTGGTAATCGATCACATGCGAAGCACGAATGAGGAATGTTGATATGTCACTTTAAACTGAACATAACGCTACGACGTGGAGGTAAATTATGCTGTACATGACTTCCGTGTCATGATTATCATGTTTGAATGTGTCGTTTACCTTCGTCATCTATTCATATTACGTGATACTAAATTTACTCTGTGTGGGGCTAGCGAAATGCCCGCGAGCACGCTATGAGCGTGGTTTGTTGTCATGTTGTTACATGACACGCTTGTCAAGATTATCATGCTTGCGCCTGTCATATACTTTGGTCATCTATTGACGTCACGTAACACCAAACTTGGTATATGTGGAGCTGCGAAATGGCCACGAGCGCATCGTGAAGGGCCAAATATGCTCCAACGTGACGTTGACGCGCACGCACGCTAGGCACAGTGACGCTATACGTTAGCAAAACGCGAGAACTCTATAGTCTCACGCCAGGCGCGACCGTCAGCGTGACCCGACGGCAACCGGCGCGAAATGCGACATGCTGCATTTCGCGCCGATGCGTTGCCCAGACAGCAGTGCGTCTGCCTCTTTTTGTGACGGGGGGATGCTGGATGCGCTGAAACGGGCGTGCGTCAAAGCAACGCAGCGCGCGCCTGCGAGTATATGGCAGGACCGGCGTCTGAAGTGGTTACGCGGGCGTGACGCTACAAAACGAACGCCGGTACGCATGCGCGTCATATCACGTCGAAGTGTATTGGCGCCTTGACTGTGGCAAATGGTCATGTTGACACATGACATGCTTCTCATGATTATCGCGTTTGTACCACTCACATGCCTTCGTCATATATTGACGTCACGTAATACCAAATTTGGTAGAAGTGAAGCTAGCTATCGTGATTGATTAATTGATATGTGTGGTTTAACGTCCCAAAATCACCATATGATCATGAGAGACGCCGTCCAACATTTCCTCCTCCACCGGAAATGCAGCCGCTGCCGACGGGACTCGACCCCGCGACCTGCAGGTCAGCAGCCCAGTACCTTAGCCACTAGACCACTGCGGCGGGGCGAAGTGAAGCTAGCGAAACGGCCGCCAGTGCATCATGAGCGTGGCATGTAGTCTTGTTGTTACATGACACGCATCTCATGATTATCATGTTCGCACCAGTCACATACCTTCGTCATCCATTGACGTACCGTAATACCAAATTTTGTTTATTTTACGCTAGCGAAATGGCTGCAAGCGCATCATGAGCGTTGCATGTACTCATGTTGTTACATGACACGCAAGTCGTAATTTTCATGTTAGGGTGTGTCACTTGTGTTCGCCATGCAATCATGTCATTCCATACCAGTTTTGCAACATGTCATGTCGACAAGACCACCGCAAGAGCAGCAAGACCACGAAATTTAAGTCATAGCATTCGTGACATACATGTCATGATTTTGATGTTATGACTATTGAAAGATCCTCGTCATACAGTTATGGTATGCCATACAAAGTTTGGTATCGATAGCATTCTCCAAATGGCCAGGAGAGCTAAAAACCGTAGGCGGCTGGATGGATGGATGGATTGATGGATGGATGGACGGACGGAGGGACGGACGGATATTCAAATTACGATTTGTAGCTATTAATGCATTTCTTCAGGATAGGGCGAGACGTGTGCAAAATGGTTCGTGGTTCTCCCAACTCGTTTGTACCAGTATAATCGATGATGTACATCGTTGACGTTATCAGCGTTTAACTTCAATTGGTTAGCTTAAATAAAGGTCAGCCGCAAATTACTGAAGTGTTTGGAAATGAAAAAAAAAATCTGCCATGTTCAATCGGCACAGGATTGCACAGTGCGCATTTAATATTCAGCTTTTGACTCACTTCTCCGGACAGAAGAAATGCCCTCCAATAATTTGTCTCTGCGAACCACCCCCATGTGAGACTTTCAATAAGTTGTCTGTATGAGCGCTGACAATAGATATAGGGGGCGTAAAATCTGCGGCAGTTTACACAGGACGAATGATTGTGTGATCCATTCCAATCATAAGGCTCGGATGTCTGCAAAAGATTAGTTTTTTTTTTCCTTACTAGAGAGAGGGGATGGCCACCCACCATCTGAGTAATATTCATGCTTGAAATTCAATGCATGTGTGCATATACACGCATGCAAGAAACAAAAATACGAGGAAAATTTCAACCCAGCCCCTAATATATGTCTAGACACCAGCTAGGCTCTTCTATAACGACCATCTTACTATTTTTATTTCTTGGAACTTTTCACACAAACAAATAATGAAGAAATGTTGTCTGGCAATATATTGCAATACGAGAATTCCCTTTCGTATAAGTTATCGACGCAGATATATAGCCATTCATCGCGTACAAGATCAAAATAAACCTTTGTACTTTCTGCGGGTGTACGTTCCCATATTCGAGCATTGACAAAGTATCAGATCACACGACAAAAGAGAAGGGGAGGCTTTTCAAGACGAAGAAGAAGAAAGGCGAACATAATGCAGTGGTGATCAATAGCGGCCGGACAACAGATCACTCAGGCTGAGAGGCAACGTTTCAAAGTTAAATTTATATTGACTGTATATATCAAAAACACTGCCCATTTGTGCATCGCATTCAAAAGCAAACTGATCTGTGTAGGCACTAACATCCGTTGCTTTTATGAGAAAAAGTTCTTTCCTAGCAATGGAATTTCTATGGTTTGAAGCATTCATTCGCGTTTGACCACTTATCTTCGCTGAACTTGCATACAGCTTTGCCTGTGTGACAAGATCACGAAATTAAAAGAACGAGAATAATAAAAATGAGGACGTAATATAAGTTGCAAGGCAAATCTTATTCGAGCCCACGCGAATGCAGGCACATGAATATACACAAGCAAGAAATGTTTACTCGCTAATATTTGCGTGAAAGTCGATGATCTGACGTAGTAATTCTGTATTTCACCACACTACATTGGATTGGTGTAGAAAGGCGTTTCAATTGTCAAGGGATTTTTATTGTTATTGGTATCCAAAGCCTAATATGCGCAATAACGTCGCGTAGTTACCTTGATAATGAGTAAAGCACATCATGCCTCTGCGAAAGTTTGGACTCGAGGAGCAGGTGTCGCCTCAACGCACGAATACATGCGGCTTCCCTAATTAATCCGCCAGCGTGGTCGGCAACACGCTGTCGCGGCGTAGTCCCTTTTTTATGTACATGTATCTTTTACGTGCCTTGATCGTTCTTGCACAGTAGAAACACGTTGTTGCTTTTTTTTATTCCTTTATGCGGCAGCTGAGCATGGCTTTCTACATCGAGACGTGCATGGTGCTCAGGATGATCTAAGGAGCTCTCTTCAAGGTTTCGGAATGACCATCTTTCTGTACTTACAAAGCAAATATTTTTGCCGTACCATAGTAATTCTATTTTAATTCCTATTGGTACTATTCTTCTTCAACGAACGTGAGCACAATCAAATACGTCTTGCGCTTTTCACAATATGGTACCATGTAACGACAAATAAGGGGACATCTATGGATAGGAATCACCTTCAGTCATGTCATCCCATTCGGTGAACCACTTTCAGGACCGCTTGGGTGCCAATTTTATTGGAGGCCTGTCACTGCAAGAGATGAGTTTATGCCCCAATGAAGAACAAATCGTGGTATGCAAATGTTTCACTTCACAATGGCGGACTTGAGACCTCGACTACGGTAACATGTTCTGAGCTTGTTTCGCTCGTCCGATCACTTTCCAAGGTAATTTTTGTTGCAGGCCAGAACAGCCTTTCAATGAAGGCATTTATCGTGCTCTCAAACTACGTTGTCGAATAAACGACTGTCCGTTCACTTATACTTATTATCCTGCACCGTAAAATATTTGAATGCGATAGCGTTCAATAGCATGTTTCGCAGAAATTCGCATGTCGGCGTCTCTGGTTGTGAGCGAAAAAACATCATCTCATCCATGACTGAAAATCAAGAAAGCTGCCAATAAAATAAGTAATAAAAAACTTCAGTATGAGTGAGAATTGAACCCAGGCTGTCTGCGTGGCAATCAGGTGTTCTACCACAGAAGCACGCAAATTGTCAAAACTGATTTGATATATATATATATATATATATATATATATATATATATATATATATATATATATATATATATACTAAAATTGTTGACTGCAAATGCTCTAAGAGTGCCACATCGACAGCCATCTTGGGTGACTCACAGACAAAATACCTATACCAGCATTTTGATCCGCTTCATACGGGTACGCCAGCCTTCATCTCTCAGAGTGGTGCTACCATTAGTGATGTAAGCTCACTTTTGGAGTTCGTGCCTCCGTTAACGGAAACGCTCATCCTTCACGTTGGCAGCAATGACGTCCCAATGTGTTCCGGCTACGTGGCTTTTGCCAGGTACCGCGAGATGCTGGATATCGTAACGAAGTGGTGCCCAGCCATACGTCGAGTAAACAACTATTAAATTTTCGTAAGTGTGCTTCTTTATTTCTTACATAAATAATGTAGAGAAGTAGAGAAATAATGTAGAGAAATAATGTAGAGACCCACTAGAACTCACAGGTGCCTTCTAGTGGGTCTACCCACTATGTAGTACAAGTTCTCATTATTATTGTATATTTAAAAAAAGAGGTGCGTGTATACAATTCCTTCCTACATGTAGGAGACGGAATCTAACGCACGCAATATTACGTGTAGAAGCGTAGAATCGCGCCGGGCGTCAAAACATACGAAACGCTCTATGCGTGGTTATTCAAAATATTTGAAAGGTCCACTCATTGCAGACTGCTCAAACGTTCGCGTTTTGCCTTAGGCACGCGCAGCGGGCTCCTGGCTGATTCGCAAGAACAATTATGGCGTAATTGGCAGTTCAACATTGCACTTGCAGTAGACATTCTACGATAGTTTGAAACGGCCAGTCAGTGTTGGGCGTGCAGTCATTCGTTCCACTGGGACGCCGAATGACTGTGTGGCACCGTTCCACCACGGCACGGCTGAGGCATGCACCGAGACTGAAGCTAAGCTAGTGATTGAGAAGGTGATTCGTAGAAAGCCTGGCTACGCTATCACGTAGTACTCTTGAAGGCGAAGCTCAAGGGTCCTCCAAGTTTTGTAATAGTAGTGTTTGTAACTGTTGTGTAAATGTCATTCACCATGCGACAGCATTCGCCATATCTGGCGAATGCTGTCGCATGTAATAATTCTGGATTGGAATGGTAATTCTTATTTGCTCGACAATACGAACTCTCGGGTAATGCAAGGCCAGACAGAATCTTCAAGGCCAGACAGAACGGGCCCGGGAACAAAACTGAATACAGCGCCACGATAGTTCTCGCGACCATCACGCGACCCACCTCTCCGGCGGAGCTTTGGCACTGAGTTTATTCAAGTAACGTTGGGTCGACGCTCGTGCAATAGCCTTCATATCGCGCGGGACTGTGCTTGAAATTGTCGCGACTCGTCTATCAATTAGAGGGTGACAGCTCAAAGCTTTCTTTATGCTCGCCAGCTCATCAGCAGGTGACCTCACATGTGTTCTTTGTGCATACCCTTATGCGCGTGGAGGCAGTCATATGGAGCTCAGAGACAGCTTATTTAGCGCTTCCTGCCTCAACTTCGCACTTTCGTCACGGACTACTTAGAAGTGCATTCAAGTGAGCAGTACTCGTGTAATGCTTAAGTTACACGATGCAGAAGTGGCCTCAAAGAAATTTATACAGTCGGTGTGCTCGCGCGTGCTACGCATGCAGTTCTTTCTGATTTTGTGTAGTAAACCGTTTTTATTTTTCGCTTCCTCATCCTGCAGTCGTATTTTTTTCTTCATTTAATTTTTAGCTGCCGTGGCGGCCTCTTTTGCTTGCCACACACCATGGATCACGTATGTACTATTTCATGAATTAGTTTTTCTTTTTTTTCTTTGCCCACATTTCGCGTGCCTTCACGGTTAGCTCCCTAGCCTCCATTTTTTGTGTTGGTAAAAAAAGACCTTTAAAGAAATTTGTCAAACTATCGAAAAGCACCAATTCGATATATGCTTATGTACACTCAGAAACAGGTGTGCAGTGTTCTGGTATAATAATTTTCACCTATTCGAAGAACAAGACATGGTGAGGACGGACAAGTTTGTTCGCATGGCTAGGAAATTAAGTTGAAATTTTCAGAGCTGCCCCTTTATGTGAAAAAATTAACTTTCTTTCCGTTTTCTTTGTTTTTTCGTTTCGCCCAAGCCGCGTTGTGTTTCAGAAGTGCGTTAAGATTCACCTGTGTCAACTTTAACACAAACTGGTTATTCCACATTCCATCCTCTTTCCTTAACCATGCTGCTGTATCTTCTTCATAAGTAAAACTTGGCCTTCTTTAGTTTGTTGTTTGTCTTACATGCTCTCAGCTTTTGAGAGCCAGGGACTTTAATATTAAGAGCAAGCTGCTTTTCTCTACATGTGCTGGCTTTAATAGGTCATGTACTGCACGGACTAAACTCCTAATTCACAGCAGCTTCACTTTCAGTATCTATTATTCTGGTAAAGCGAACGCCAAGCAAAATAAGAGCCCAATATTATACTGACGTCATTAAAAAAAAACAAAATGGTCCAATGGTCCAACGTTAGGCACTCCTACCTTCAACTCACAGGTTATTCGACGACATAACGCAAACTTCGCGAACACACACCTCCTGATAGTGTTGCTGGAAGAAGCTGGCGAATACGTCACCTGCTAATTGTACAAGATCCGTAACATTGGCGCCGTTCAAGTAGATTGGTGGGGTCGCGAGAGAAAATCACGCTCAGTGTAATCCACTGCTTGCACAAACACGGAGGGCAATTTATCATCGATGCTCCAAGTGCGTGGTTGCTCACCGGCAACCTTCCTTCAATGTTGCGCTTTTTGATGGGGTAATCAATATCTCAGTTATCAAAGACTCAACGTCCAAGCTCTTGGCCAACGATGAGTGTTACAATTTAGACTCCAATGAGTTCGCAATACATGCCTATCGATTGGAAAACTCCTTACTGAGTTGCATTATTTTGACTACAGCCGGAGTCAACAGTATTCTATCGAGGACGTTAAGCAACGTTCGAGTTTCAAATGCCCTTAGGGAGTTGAGTTGAGTTGATTGAAGAGGATTAACAATCCCACTAAGCGAAGATTAACAAAGGACGTCCAGCACGCCCTCATAGCCTCCTCCGGCATCATTTCATGAAGACTGCAAGGACGTGTCTTAAGGAATTAGGCTTCATTTGAGTGGGCTAAATTCCCGGTTCTTCCATCTTTGTCTCTCTCCTCTTCGTCTGAAATGACTCGGTCGTTTTTCGTATCTACACTAAAACATTCTCAACACAAACTAGCGATGTCTTCCGGGCCTTTTTTTTTTGTGTGAACGTCATTACTTTCATAGTGCATATCACATTCACTCTTAGAAAAGTTAGTGCTACTTGCTAACTTTTGACGTAGTAAAGTGCTGTCACAACATTAACTACATAACTAGTAACTGCAAATAGTAAACCACAGACATTTACTACTCTGCGGTAAGAAATGTCTGTGGCCTACTACCTGCAGTCACTGGCGGAGATTAAGAAGCATGTACGCGAAGAAGTGGCTCGGCGGCTTTCTCGCCCGTCGTATTAGCCCCGCCGTGGTGGTCTAGTGGCTAAGGTACTCGGCTGCTGACCCGCAAGTCACGGGTTCAAATTCCGGCAGCGGCGGCTGCATTTCCGATTGAGGCGGAAATGTTGTAGGCTCGTGTGCTCAGATTTGGGTGCACGTTAAAGAACCGCAGGTGGTCTAAATTTTCGGAGCCCTCCACTACGGCGTCTCTCATAATCTTATGGTTGTTTTGGGACGTTAAGCCCCACATATCAGTCAATTGCCCGTCGTATTTGCCTACCAGTGAAGTACCCTTGACCTGCCTAGTTCCAACCATCAGGCAGGCTAATCATAAGTAGCTTTCCGAAGCGTTGTTGTTGTCCGCCTTTCTACCAACATTTGTCGTGGCGCCACTGACTTATGCAGCTGCTGCAGCAAGGCGTCTGCGTCCGTTTGCCAGTATCGCCTCCACAACCTGAGCGGCCGTCCATTATGCCATTTTCGGTTACACAGCAGCACTACGGAGATCCCGGGCGCATTGGTGAAAATCAGCCCATCTATTACACCTGCGGAATTCCAGATCACGTTGCACGTCTATATCATCGGTGCTTCGTGGCAAATCCGGAGGCCCGAAAGATATGAGTACTCGTTTCGGCCTCCATACCATGCTCCTCACACGTCGCATGAAGCTTACCTAGGTGACGGGCGAGATGTCCCTGGTTTGCAAACCTCTGCTTCTCGACGCTCTCCTTCCCACTCTTCTTCTTCTTGACCAAGCCGTAGAAATGAACCGTAGGCATCATGAGTACCAGCAGCCTTATATATTATGCTAACGAGGGCGCAGCACAAGTTTCCCCACACTTCTAGGAAAATTAGCCTTTAAGATTTTTTTGTTTGCCTTCGCCGAAAAACCCGAATGCTGAGACTGGTACGATGCTGAGACTGGTACTTAGACGCACGGAGAAAGACAATTGCGATTTTGTCCCAAAGCGCTACGGGAAGTAGGCGCACCGCTGATGACAACGGAGACGTCTGCGTGTCGCACATGGCTACCATGTGGTTGAATGAGTTACATGGTGTGCGACGAAGATTGTGTCGAGGCCACACATTCAAAAGAAGAACTAAAGGGGCCACACGGTATGGAGGTGAGTAAACGCGGTCACCGCGTGAGAAACGTGAGAGCTAATATGAAGTCGTTGGTAAGCACGACGACCAGCAGCCTAACCTAATTCCGCTGAAGGGGAAACAAAAAAAAAGTCAGTCTTGCCGCAATGGTGAAGGAACGACTTAAATATCTACAAATTACAGTGTCACATGATGAACGAGAAGCAAGCTTCAGTACATGTGCTCCGTATTTGAAACATGATTACACTGTGGTTGGGAAGCTTAGATCAAATGAATAATTCAGTGATCGAGCAAAAGCCTGCGACAAATTACGATGGCACCGTAGGTGCATTTAAGAATAAGTAGGGTACAAAATAAATGTTCGGCCATACGTTTGACCTCGGGGAGACGTGCATTCGGCTGCCGTTGACGATGAAATCCTTTGTTTGTACTCAGTGTGTTATGCAAAAGGTGGTCAGTGTAGTTACATTACTATCTACTATGAGTCATCGGCCATTATAAACTGAACGCTGCTTGTTCTCGACTGAATTGCTTTGAAAAATATATTTTAATCTATAGCTGAACCATGTGACGTATGTTGCGGCATCTACCGGGTAATATTTTTATATCCGGGCATTTTAGCTATTCCCTACGCAGTGACACTAAGCGCACGTGACCGAACGAGTTTTTAGCTACGCCACATGGCTTATAGGTTAAGCAAATGTAACATGTACGTTGAAAAAATTCAAAGCACATCCACTGATTGAATGATGATGAGCGGGGCGAAGCATGCGCCCGTCCGTCCGTCCGTTCATGCGTCCGTGCTTCCGTCTGTCAGTATGTCTCTGTCTGTGTGTCTGTCTGTTTGTCCGTAAACTATACGAAATCGTCAACTATACGAAAACCACTAAAGCCATCTAGTGATATCATTTCAAGGACATATGCACACAATGCCATCTATTTTATGGCAAGGGAAACACTCCTTGGTACGCCGGAGAGACGAGAAGAGATCGCCCTAGGCCGCAAGGAACCTCGCCTCTAATAAAAGGTTCCCGCGCCCAGTCACCTGTCAAACTAGATTTCGCTGTGCTTGGCACGAACATACCACACTTACCCAGGCTGCGTTTTGATTACATTAAGATGTTTAATATTCGCGTTTCCTGCTTTACGCATATTGAAGTAGTCACGCCAGCCGCTTGGCTTATATTTATTCAAGAGAGTCATTAAGACAAGCTGTTACTAGGACAAAAGTATTACGGCAAGCTATCTCATCACATTATTACCATCAATACACCAAGCCCACCAACAAAGTCATTTCCCTAATGCAATGTACGTTCAAGGATGTCAACAAAATTTTTAACAACTTTCTAACTAGCACAAAGAAAGTTGCCCGAGCCGAAATTGTGAACACTTTTATTATAACAGCGTAGTAAATATAGGCTACAATTAAGACAAAATAATCGTAACGCAACTCTGAAACTACACAGCAAGATAAAATATAGTAAATTATGAACGCAAGCACTGCAAAGAACATTGTGAGGCTGCAACATCGACAACATCGTGAGGCTGTTCCACAGTCGACTTCGTTCCCGACGCGTCAACCAGGTAGACTAGTCTGTGGTTGCCGCCACGAAAGTCACCCCACGGATCTAGATCTGGGCAAGTCGGGTTCCTGTGGTGACATGAATTTTCTCCCTTCCTGCACCTTGCAACTACACGGACGGCAGACGCCGCTGCACTCTAGACCGCTGTTAATGATTGTGGTGCAGTGTTCGCGAAACTTGACCAACCCCATGGCGCCATGCACAGAAATGTCGACTCGAGCATAGTGCCTCTAATATACCCGGTTTCCATGCTTGCCTAGCTGACCGTAGTGCTCGTGCTGGATTGTGTCTTCAGCCCGTGTGTTCTGGTGCACGCCTCTGTGATCTTCCTCAGCACCGACAGCGTGCTGCGGTGCGTTCTCACGGGTCCCTTCGTGCGGCTCACCAGTGCCACGCTGTCCTTCGCCTCTACCTTGGTTTCCGTAGAGGTTCCACAACGTCGAGGACTCCATGAGTTGAATATATTCTGGCCTCGCGAACCCACCGTGATCTTGCACGACAGGAACGAATGGTTCATACTGAGGAAGCACGGGATGGTATACGGCTGCATTTGAAGGTGGAAAGTAGAAGAGTGGTTGAGCCACGATAGGCCGCGTCAATGGTCCCGTCACGAGTTCCACTGGATGTTCGTCGTGGCTACTACACTGGCTGCCCTTGTCCTCTTGGCCATTAGCTGCTTGAGCGTGGCTTTCAGCGCGGTGAAGTTGGGCCAAATGCTGGCGCCGCGGTTGACGATGTCGAACCTGGCCAGTGGAGTCGCCCTGGCGCTGGAGGGTGGCCATCTAGGAAGCGGCCTGTTCTGGAAGACAGGTGATGGCCGAACTTTGGAACAAGATTTATAGCAGAAAGTAGCACTTGAAAATGAGGTCGACGGACGCTGAAGGCCGGCGACCGACAGCAACACAAGAATCGCGGTGCTTGCGCCAACAGCTCGTGCTCGGCTTTTCTTCTTTGTCTTTACCTCAGCACATGGCGCGCACCCATTGGAGGGTATTGACAGTGTTGCCGACTGCTATCGAGCAAATAAGCCAATACTCATCACAAAGGGATTCCCAAACAAGCGGAAACACAATAAATGTTCCCATACTTGAAAATATTGTAATTTTAGTTGAAAAAAGTTTTCTCAAGTACATCCGACGCGGTGGTATAGTAGTTAAAATGCTCGAGCTCTGATCTACAATTTGAGGAATCGAATCCCGGCAGTGGTAGCTGCATTTTTGATTGAGGAGGAATTGTTCACGGGCGGTCTAAATAAATGTAGGTGCATGTTAAAAAAACCCAAGGTGGTCGAAATATCTAGAGCACTCCACGTTGAACATCAGAGAGACTAATTATTAGTCTCTCTTATAGGAGGGGGAGCTTAAAAATAGATGGATTTGTTTTCTGCAGCGAAAAAATGCGCAAACATGAATGGTTGATATCCTGATGAAACGTAATCATCTGTGCAGGTATGCTTTGTGTCGAGTAGAGAACAGGAAGGAAAAGCTAAGGCAGTATTCGTGACGGAAGAACTTTTGTTTCTAAAATCAGCGTCGATAAGGTGCGTATTCCAGCATTGTCAAGTCAGTGCCAGCTTCGTATTTCTTTCTTAGTATTTACTCAAACACAAATGCACTCAAGTCTTTTGGCGAATCGTTTATGTGTGCGTAATAATATATTGCACTGGGTAAGCAAATGAATGCAAATCAGCAAGCTTGAGTTCCCAATAAAACGTGACCATTTTCTGTGCTAGTCAAGAAGAACGTGAACTAGCGATAGCGTTAACCATGCATGCAGCAGGAACTCTACTCCATGGTGTAATTTATACATGTTGACGAGTACAATATAAAACTCCTCTAGAGAAAGCAATGTCAATCGATTTACACGAAGAAAAGCACATCGAAAGCAGCATGTTATGGCTTCTCAGCACATTTAACCGACATCCTCCGCTTACTATGCTCAGACTTAGCAACGTCATTAGTAGTGAATGGCTATACGTCTGAACCTATTGCAGTAAGTAGGGGCAGTGGACAAGGCTTTCCCCTCTCCGCAATTCTCTTTGTATTATGCATAGATCCATTATTGAAACAAATTCAGAGATGCACTCCGATACGCGGTTTTCCTCTCCCAAGCTTGGGCGAAGTGAAAGTAGCGGCATACGCCGATGATATCCCGTTGTTTATTCGGAACATAGATAGCTACAGAGCCTTTTTGCGAATATTTCACACGTATAGTTACCTGTCGGGAGCACTTCGTAATCCCGGAAAAAGCAAGGCATTGTGCTTTGGGATGCACATTGAAGAGTTCCCTGAAGGCGTCCAAATCGTCTAAGGAATTAAAGTCTTAGGTGTAACTTTCCTTTCGACTGGTGAGGTAGCCCGCACTACATGGAAATAAATCCAACACAAAGTGGACAAACGCATTGAAGTCGTCAGAACTTTTCAACTACCTTTTACTGAAAGAGCTTATCTAATTAAATCCAGCATAACAGCGCCACTGCTTCATGTAGCCAGAATTGCTCGACCAGCTCGTCGGGTTTTGATGAGAGTGGCTACTGCGTGTGGCTCCTTCTTTTTGGGATGGCCACGCCGAAGCTGTTGCCAGAGCCTTGGTCTGCCTACTGTTAAGTTTGGCCTGGAAATTTGTCTGAGCAGATGCCTTTGTGCGTAAGCCGATCCACTGGTGAGGCTCTCAATCCCTTCGGCGCCCAGTCTGACAGACGCCGTCGAAGATTTGAGCAATTATCAAGACCAAGCAGCAAGCAAAGGCGAGTTCCCGTCCTTCAAATGCGGACCCTTTTGTCGTCCCTTCAAGCAGAAGCGGTGACTAATGGACTCGGCGACTCATCGGGCAACGGGAAAGCTGGCGTGACCAGCGACAGAGTGGACGGCGGAGCGGCGCTTCTTTAATCCTCAGTCAAGTATCCGACCGGCCGACTGCCTATGCCCACCAGGCATTGTCCCTGCTGGCCTGAGGAGGAGACGTCGTGTCGCCGCGACGCCACGACGAAAGAGGGCAACAGGGACGGCGTCTTCCAGAAAGAGAACGCGACGGACACCGCAGATCGCCCCGCTAATTGGGCGAGCTGTGCGGTGGACCCTTTGAAGTATGCAGCCAGGATCGTGGGAACTCTCGACTAAAGGCACACACACGACGAGGAAGAGCCCTGCTGGCGCCACCACAGTGCAGTGTTCACGTGGACCGTGCATGCTCGCCCCCCTCACCTGTGTGTGCGTGATTGGTGTTCGACTCGGAGAGGAGGAGCCCGACAGGGCATAAAACGACGCCGCAGAGGGCTGGACGTCGCTCTGAACTATGCATCGTTCAACCACCACGCTCGTGGTTTGTGAAACCACTATCCCTTTTTTCTGTAAATATGTGTAAATAGTACCATAAACCCTGTTTTGTTTTCGTATCCTCCTGCGTTCCTCCTTCCGAGCCATAACAACTGGTGGCAGCGGTGGAATGCCATCAGCGACCTTCCTTCAACATCTTACAACTGGTGGCAGCGGTGGGATGCCATCAGCAACTTCGTACTCCTTTCAACATCTAACAACTGGTTTGCAGCGGTGAGATGGACTTCACGACATGGTGCTGTGCTGTGGTGAGAGCTTGGTCTTTGCTTTGACTTTCCAGGCTTCAAGTGTGTGAGTTTATTAGAAGCTGGATTGTGTGTGGATTAGGGAGATTACCTTTTGTGAGTTGTAGGGATCACCTAATTATGTGTGAGATGCAGGACCAAAGTACAACGGCAATCATGTCGTGGAAGGCAATGCTAACAGATGAACTTTTGTGTGTGAGTAAGCATCTAGGCATTGAAGTAGGTGAAAGAATGGGCAGGACAGCGATTTGGATGCTGATCTCGTAAAAAGCC
Organism: Rhipicephalus microplus; assembly: GCF_013339725.1. Taxonomy (NCBI): domain Eukaryota; kingdom Metazoa; phylum Arthropoda; class Arachnida; order Ixodida; family Ixodidae; genus Rhipicephalus; species Rhipicephalus microplus. The sequence continues at coordinate 175,643,217 of NC_051165.1, read as the reverse complement.
AGTGAGGACGAGATTAAAAACGCAGTAGAGATTTTCGAAAAACAGGAAAAGGAGGAACGGGAGCGAGAGGAACGCGAACGAGAGGAACGGAAACGAAAGGAACGGGAAAGAAAAGAAAAGGAAATCAGGGATAGAAAGGAAAGAGAAGAAAAAGAAAGATTGGAACCACAGAAAGAAAGAAACCAGTGGGAGGAAAGCCTGAAATTAAAACAGGAAGAGAGAAAAAGATCAATACAGTACCTTAGATCGGCTCAAGTAAATTCGAGGATCCATGAATGCGAAGAGGGTGAGAATTTAGAGAATTATCTAACCTCTTATACGAGAAAGTTTGCAGAGAACTAGAGCTAGATGAGGACTATTGGTCTTTCGCCTTGTCGAGTGTCCTTCCGTGCAACTTGATGGGTAGAATACTATACCTTTCCGAGGAACAGTTCAATAGGTACGATGTAGCTAAGGCAGCTTTACTGCGGTGCTTCGGCATCAGAGTTGACAGAAAGCGAATTGAGTACAAGCTCACGAACGCTCCCGTGAAGAACGCGCGACGTTGTGCTGGTAGTAAAACCAAGCCTAAGAGAGGTCCGCGTGTCTCTTATAGCACCAAGGTGGATAGTGAGCGAAAATGGGAGATAGAAAAACGGGAGCGAGGTGAAGAGCGTGAGCGAGCACTCAGCCTAGTGATTGAACTGTCGGAAGTAAAAGTCGAGGCAAGAAGCGGAAGATTCGGCCATCCGAAAGTGTAGCGCACGAGAAGTGCGAGGTGCAGCCCAGAGCTTTAGAGAAGGCTAGCACATGTGAAGAGCGCAGCAGGTTCGAAGACGAACCAAATGTGAGAGCTGCGAAAGGTGCTGCTCTGAGTAGAGAGGCCGACAAAGGCCAGAGCGTGTGCGACGGGGTGCTGTGCTAGTTAGATGCTAGCGAAACAGCTAGGATATCTGTAGACAGGCTGGTACAGGCCTCAACTGATGTTGTCGCGACGGTGGAACTTGCAAACAATGTGGTAGTAGGCAAGGAAACCGGAGAAAGCTCAGGAGCAGCAGCCAAAGCAGAGTGCGAGAAAAACATAAGTGAGGTGCAGTTGATAGCCGTAGATAAGGCTGCCACGTTTATAGACAGCAGCAGGTTCGACGATGAACCAAATCTGAGTGCTGCTAAAGATGCTGCGAGGAGTAGAGAGGCCGACGAAGGCCAGAGCAAGTGCGACAAGGTGCTGTGCCAGTCAACTGTTAGCGAAACAGCAAGGATAGCTGTAGAAAAGCTGGTACAGGCCTCAACTGTGTTTGTCGAAACGGTGGATCTTGCAAATGAGGTCGAAGACATCAAGAACACCGGAGAAAGCTCAGGAAAAGCAGCGAAAGCCGAGAGTGAGAAGAACAGTGCGGTTGTAGACAGCTCCCATGAATGCGAGCGAGATTTTTCTGTGAGAAACAGTGGCATTGTTCTTCAGTGTGTTACGCTGTTCGCCAGTCTAGAATGTGAAACAGATGTTTCTTTAGAAAATCATTTGGACTGCGCGGGCAAGACAGCTAACAAATGCTGTGAGAGAGTGAGCGAGTTTGAGATGCAAGCGGTAGGCTCAGAGACGAGTCGCAGAAAGCGGCGCAGACGAAAGAGACGTCGCAAAGCCGCGGGAAAGACGAAAGGTACTACGCGGGTGAAAGAAGACGCAAAACCTTTTAGCGTAACTAGTAGGACTAGGAGCTTCGCATTGGCGTTAAAGCCGTTTTGCATGCGTCTGAGCCGCCAGACGAAAAGTAAAAAGAAAGCGGGAATGCAGAAAGGAGGAAGCAAGCATCGAGGTGACAGAAAAGAGTGTGGCTCATCGGCCAGTTCGCCGGAGAGACCTTTGTGTCGTGCAGCAAAACGCCAGCGGCGAAACGGTAGGCCGTGGCGCAAGTCCTCGCGACGGTATGCGCGGTGGAGGTTTAGAGCTTTTCATGGAAAAGAGAGGCGACGTGGTCCTAGAAGAAAGGCCACAATAGCTAAACACCACTCGCGAGCTAGACCAAAGAGGACACCGTCACTCTTTCCCACGCGTTGCTCGAATCCCCTCCGCCAAATTGACAGAAGTCGGCCGAAATCGCAAATGAGGCGTAACGCTGCCGTTCAGCTTGTTCCTCGTGCACGTTGTTGTCTCGCGCGTTTTCAGAATCGAAGACCACGACCGCCGCGTGTGCGATTGAAGTGAGGGACAGCTGTAGGCTGGAGAGTCAGACACAGGAGTTTTTTTTTAAACATATTTGTTTGTTTATATTTGATTTTAAGGTGGTGTTCCTGTGTCATCTCCACAGCTAGTTTGCTTGGATACTTTTCCTTCCCTCTAGATTTTGTTTGTGTGTAAGCTTTGTCAAAATTTTGAGTTAAGCTCTCAAGCGGTATGCGGAAGCAATTACCCGCCTCGGTCAACCGACTGCGTGAAAGGAGTTTTTAAGATAAGAGCACGCATGTCGCAAACGAAGTTTTGGTACGCCCGCTAAATTTGAATGAGTGGTGGCATAGGGCATCGTGATGTGACCTACGATTAGGGGTGTGTTAGTATGCTAGCGTTCTTTGGATGATAGTATGATGTCGTGCTAGAGCGCACAGCAAGTCAGTTCTTTTAAAACATGGGCTGACATGAAACTACATCCAGCGAATGAGCGTGTTAGCACACAAAGTTTACTTCGTTTTGTTGTTTTTGTTATCACTTAGGGATCATATATGATCACTTGAGCTGAAGGCACTGCGTTCACCAAATTTTGAGACTAGATACATTTCTAAGATTTATAAGACGCAGTTGGATTTGATGTGAGAGAGTTTTGTTGGCGTCAGGGTGTCATGAAAGTAGGTACTCTCGACTGCGCCTTGCAAGTATGAAATTAGAGAATGAAGAATGCGCACAATTACCTTTTATAGGTTTAGGCTGCATTTGTGCGGAATTTAGGTGGTTGTGTTTCATGCAATTAGTAAATGTAAGTTACAACTTAGTAGGGTGGATGGTAGGAGAAAGCTAGTTTTCAAAGAGTGTAATTATGGTTATATGGGGCCAAATTGTATTTGGCTTTGTGTGCTTTTTTCGCACGGCAATTTGTTCTATCATTAGTAAGCGTCTCCACATCCATGGTTGTTATAACTTTGGCGGCACGAAATTCTGTCAAAATTTCAGAGTAGAATTGGTTTGCGTTTCTTGAGACGCCTGGAGGGTTTTAAGCGGGTCCAATGTGCTTGACTTCGGCATGGCATTGTGTTGTGTGGTTGGCCTTGCTGTTGTCGACCATTGTGAGTTGGTTTGGGAGTTGGTTTCGAGTTCGCAGCTGGAGGGAGAAAAGCCAGGCCATCGTCCTCGTCACCAACCATTCTCTTCGTGCCCAACGGTTGGGAGCGCTGGCCAGCCGAGATTTTCCGGGCGGTGGAGGAGCTGTTAAGTTTGGCCTGGAAATTCGTCTGAGCAGACGCCTTTGTGCGTAAGCCGATCCACTGGTGAGGCTCTCAATCCCTTCGGCGCCCAGTCTGACAGACGCCGTCGAAGATTTGAGCAATTATCCAGACCAAGCAGCAAGCAAAGGCGAATTCCCGTCCTTCAAATGCGGACCTTTTTGTCGTCCCTTCAAGCAGAAGCGGTGACTAATGGACTCGGCGACTCATCGGGCAACGGGAAAGCTGGCGTGACCAGCGACAGAGTGGACGGCGGAGCGGCGCTTCTTTAATCCTCAGTCAAGTAGCCGACCGGCCGACTGCCTATGCCCACCAGGCATTGTCCCTGCTGACCTGAGGAGGAGACGTCGTGTCGCCGCGACGCCACGACATAAGAGGGCAACAGCGACGGCGTCTTCCTGAAAGCGACCGCGACGGACACCGCAGATCGCCCCGCTAATTGGGCGAGCTGTGCGGTGGACCCTTTGAAGTATGCGGCCAGGATCGTGGGAACTCTCGACAAACGGCACACACACGACGAGGAAGAGCCCTGCTGGCGCCACCACAGTGCAGTTTTCACGTGGACCGGGCATGCTCGCCCCCCCTCACCTGTGTGTGCGTGATTGGTGTTCGACTCGGAGAGGAGGAGCCCGACAGGGCATAAAACGACGCCGCAGAGGGCAGGACGTCGCTCTGAGCTATGCATCATTCAACCACCACGCTCGTGGTTTGTGAAACAACTATCCCTTCTTTTCTGTAAATATGTGTAAATAGTACCATAAACCCTGTTTTGTTGCCCACTGACATGAGCGAACTAATAGCATTTAAAAGCCTATCTGAAGAACAACGCCGGGAATTCCGGGCGAAAAGACGTTGGACTCTTACAAACACGTCTCTCCCCTCCAAGGTCGTGACCTAAACTGTCTTAGGGAATTGGAGGCTTTACCAATGGCCGACCGCCTTGCGGCCTGGGGCGTGGCGCCCTCCGCCACATGTCTGCAATGTGGTCGCGTCGAAACGCTGAACCATGTCTTCCATGAATGTATAGTAGCGCGCACCTTTTGGCGCATGGTTACCAGAATGTTCCAATTAGGTATGCAGTGGAAGTCTAGCCACAGGGACAACTTCGTCGAACTCTTAATGGCTATCGGAGCCTTCGTCTTATGGAAGCGGAGGGGACTGGCCCGCCTGAGGGGATGCCCTCAGAGAGCCATGTTTCTTCTGCTACATCGGCTAAAAAACGTAATGCTTAGGCATCTCAACGCAGAACTAGTCATGTTTGGAGAGGAGGTTTTTCTCCGACGCTGCTCTACGCTATTTATTATTGTAAAAAACAACAGAGTGTCCATGCCTTTCCTCCCCTATATAGGAGGTGGGCTAGAGCTTGTACCACTGTGACATTACAGTGTGTATTTTTATGTTTTCTTCTTTAGAAACATGTCCTTTTTGTGCAATATTTTTCTTGAGCGCGAGAGCAAACTGCCCTCACAGGTGAATGCGAAACATCACCCTATACTGTGAATGACCTCCCCTTGTTTGTTCATATAGCCTTACTGTTTATTCAAGTTTAATCACCTCGATGTCATGAATGTCCTGTCTTTGTTGTACAATTTTTGCATTGTACGTCACTGCATACGCTATAAGTTCTTTCGCTGTATATAAGAGCTTGCATTGTACATACGCATTGATCACCATTGTCCATTTTTCTGTGTGCACATAAGCTGTGTAAGATATATCCGGAAATAAAATTCTCTTAAACCACAAACACTAACGCCAGATAGCTTCAACAGTGTAAGCACGATCGCTACAAAGAATAGCAGTTCAACGTCCAAAATGAGTTTCCGGAATCGCGTTCCGAGAAGCTCGAAGGTTTTCCTGTAGCTGAATACATTCACAACGCACGTCGCCACTTCACGCATTCGCACTCACGGCACGTTCTGCACAGAGTGAACTGGCGGTGATAGCAAATGTCATAAACCACAATAAACGTTAGTTTTTTCATCCTCCGATTCCCACGGGATGTGGCGAACGTTGGCTGAAAAAATTCCCGCACGTAATGGAGGTACCGCCATAGGCGAACAAGTCTGCATTTTTGCGCCTTAACAACGAAGCTCTCTAAAGAAGGTTCGTTCTTGTTTCCCGATGGACGGGCCCTACTCAGCCAGATAATTTAAACTAGGGCGCCTCCGAGACATGAAGGCACACACACGAAGGCTCCCTAATTTAACCTTCCATTCCAAAAGATATTGTAAGACTTAAAAATGCTAGATGGTTTTACTGTGTGGGTTACGATTACCGACTTAAAACTACGCGTACGTGAAGGAAACAGGATTTCCTTAGCGGTGCGAACATTAGGTTCATAGGCAAATATTCAACGAGTGAATACAGCCTTTGGAATTGAAGGCATTTACTTGTTCACCGGCTGAAAACTCTATTCCGATAGAGGCATAACGCTTGAGGCTCATTTGCTCAGCATTGGGTGCACAACCACAGGAGCACATGGTCCCAATTTCCGAAACCCTCCTTTACGATGTATTTATCCTACCGTGACGTTGGGACGTAAAACCACAACAATGATTATTAAGCACCTGGAATTGAAGAATTCACGCGTCCACATGTTTTCTGTTAATGTTCTTCTTTTAACAAAGTCACTCGTTTCAGCACCATGGTCTCATGAGGTGTAAATAATTGCAAGGAAAAAAAAAACGGTGCATTATGACTTTCTTCTCTCAACCACGACCCACCGAAATAGTAGCCAATGTCATCGTAATCTAAGCCGTCATAATCTCTAATATAGGAGCTGTGAACGAGGGGACGAACTTTTTCATAACTGCATCATTTCGTAAAGAACAGTTGCACAAATTATCGCATCTGTATTACACTCATTAAAAATAACAAAACGCGACTACCCCTAGTAGATAGTGGGACTTAGCTTACTGTAGCTGTGAAAAAAATGAAGCATTTTAATTCATATAACGGGCCTGTGTGAAATATCTTGTGAAAGCACACGATTAAGGGCCCAAATTTAATGCGTTCACACAAGTGTTGCGATGATGTTTGTGTGAACATTAAAAATATCGTGCAAATGATCAAAAAGGTCGCATTTTTTCGGCCTGAGAATGTCGCACAGAAATGCTGCGAAAGAACAGAAAATAAATCAGTGAATATCCACGGGGTGAATGAGGGTGAGTGGGCGATGCTCCGGAGGTACCTCGGTAAACCTTGAATCCTCCGTGAATTCTGTCTGTCCATCCGTCCGTCCACCCACCCATCCGCCCGTCCGTCTGTCCATTCATCCGTCTGTCTAATATACCACACTAAAGCACGCATCTACTAGAAACTACGCAATGCAGTGAGAGAGCGCCGCACCGCCATCTAGTGAGCACTACGAGTACTAGGGGTAGCTACAATCGATGACGAGGAACTAGCCTCCGCCCTAAGGAGCTTCGCCCGTTAAAAACATGGTTGATGCCTGCGTCGGGGAAATTGGTATAACGCGAAAGTGAAACGTGTCTTCACAGAATTGTTGCTTATTGTGTTGATATAAATCAGCGCTTGAACAATGTATTTTGGTGTTTGATAGCTATGACACCATTTGATGTGAGTGACGTGAGAGTTAGGGCATGTCCTTCAAAGAGCAAACCTTTTTATTCGCTCTTTCACTCGACCACTAAAGCTACAACACTTTTTTTCATTTCAATCATTTAATATCTACCAGCAAGAAATTTAGCTGCTGGCCTTTAGTGAGCCGCATGGGTTCACCTGGTCTAAACTAATCCTGCTTCACCTTTAAACAAACCTTTGTTTCTTTTTTCTGAGTATGGCTAGTTTTCGGCGACAATACTACTGGTCGATAGCTGCACTCCTGAGGTTCTGCTTGTAACATTAGGAGTTCTCAAGGATAGTTTCGATCTGTTTTTCTTGATATTTATTTTCATCAATGATCTCTTTTCATCATTTCGCATCTCCCTCAAGTTTTCAAAGATGGGTGTATTCGTGAATAGCCAATCAAAAACAGAAATGATCAAGAGAGTTGCAAGAACAACCTCAACTCTCTGTTAAATCGATGCAACTTTAGGATGACGAAGGTAAACCTCAACAAACTAGTTCTCGTTCGAATCTCAAATATTACTAGCTCTTTAACATCTAGTTGATATCGCATGGGTCCCAAAATGAAGATACGATTGTGAGAGACGCCGTAGTGGTGGGCTCCGGAATGTTTAACCATGTGGTGATCTTTAACGCGCACTAACGTGGCACAACACACGGGCCTCCGCTATTTTGCCTCTATCAATATTGGACCGCCGCGGCCGGAATCGAACCCTCGACCTTTAGGTCAGCATCCGAGCATCATAATCATTGTTACACAATGCCGGCCGTTTTTCATTTTCATGCACATCTTAAATAACAATGTACAATTCCTTGTATAAACAAGAGATTACAAATTAACATGTTTGTTTACAGTAGGGTGAGTATCAAAGTGAGTGACATGATGTGCAGGCACCACAATCTTGGCGAGATAGTGCTGTCATTTTGGTTGCGGGACAAGCGTCACTAAGGAGGAAAGAAAAGGTTGTGGATAGCTGAATGGAACTACCTAAACAGCTGTAACATTCACCATTTTCTTCACGTAACGCATCCCCACCAATCGCCATATTGAGTGAGTACGCTAGTTCACGCATATCCCGTAAATACATACCATATTGACAAGGCTCTGAACAACGTGATTTGGTTACATCAACGTTGATTGCCTTAATTCATGAATTTCGTTACGTATAAAATATTCTTGCATCGAGATGTTTCATCGTGGACTAGTACGATGCTTCACCAACTTTAATCCGCTCACTTATAATTTACCCTTTACTAATGCACAATTGCGCATTGTCATTTTGAAGCGATGAGAAAAAAATATTTGCACATCTCGTTTACTGGCACTTATACACGAGAATAACTCGTGCGTTGCCTTGATCGGAGTAATAAGGAATATTCCTTTATCCGGGCATATCGGTCTGTGCTCAAGCCGTATACAGATATGAGTTTTGAAGAAAAATAGAGATAAAAGCCCAAAGCATCGCTTCAGTACACTTCTTTCGTGCACGTCTATATATAAGGTCAACGCCACGCCCGTAGCCTCAGAAAGCCCCCCCCCCCCCTTCCCGATGTGCTCCTGCAGGGAGGTATTGAACCGAAAAAAAAATTATCTTTTTTCAGAAAATGACAGAAACTTCAGCATGCCCCCCCTTTCCACCTCCCCCGGAAATATATTCTTGGCCACGAGCCAGATCGACGCACTATTACGACACGAAGGCATTGCGACATCCATTTCTTTGCCGAGAAATTGAGCAGTCCTAGTGTCACAAGTCCCGTTAATTCGGGAGGCGATCGCCGGGCTAATTCCAAGGGCCGAAGTATCGGCCCCCCGAACCGCACCACGAAAGCGTGAACAATTTAGAAGTGGTCCTTTTTGGCACGCCAGCGGACGCCGGCTGTGGCCCAAAGAACAAGTCAGAGCGGAGAGTTGATCAACAAAACAAAATTATATTCTCAATAATGGCAGATGAAAAACAATACACAAGAATGCACACTCCACAATAGTTGCATACAATATGTCACCAATCAAACAACGTACTACACAGTACAATCAGCCAAACTCGAAACAACGGACACAGACAACAATACTCACTACAATGCAGTCACATGCATTGAACAACCAAGACACTTAAAGACTGAAGAGAAAGAAAACCTATTCAGTCCAAAGTTCTTGGAACAAAAGTCTGTATGATACTCTTCCGAGAATCACTCACTCAAAGTCCAGCGTTGTTGTCGTTCCGCTGCCCCTGAAGTTTCTCTTCCAGGAAACCTCGCCAAAGTTTCTCTTCCAGGAAACCGCGCGTCTTCAATTGGCGACTCTCCAAGCTTCAAACTTTTTCGCCGGAAACACGTCGGCTTCACACACGCAGCTGTTGCCACGCGTCTTCGCTCGATAGCGGTAAACACACACTCTTGCCTGTAGCTCGAGTCGTCACCCCTCAGGTGGAAATCATCTTATTCTCCTGCTTTGTTTCTACGGACAAAACCTTCGCCGACTACACGGCGGAATCCCTACGCGCTCTGGCGCTAACTTCCGTCTTCTCCTGATCTCTCATCTCCGCTGCTCGATTAAATACCTTCCGCGCGCGATTCCAGAAAATTCTCCTCATTTCGTCGGCGCGATGCGCAGCGAAGGCTGGGGAGAGGGCGAGACGGTTCGAAGGTCGTTCGCGACGGATGACTCAACCCGGCATCACCACGCCCCTTTCCATCTAGAAATTTTGAGTGCTTGCTCGGCCGCCGATGTGGGGAGGCCAGTCGGTGAATCCACGCTTCCGAGGGGAGAAAGTCGCGCGCCCGGGGAGTCCTTGGATGCTTGGTTTCTTTTTTTTGTTGACCTCGCGGCGTCTCTCCTGCGCTTTATCGCGAGAATTTGGCGGCGCGCCATTTTTTGAGCACTCGTTTTGTGACACCTAGGTAACGGATTTGATCACGCCTCATAATTAAATCTAATGATAAGTGATCCGTAACCGAGGGCACATTGGCCGCGAGATCTGTGCGTGTGATAAAGATTAAGTTAAGGCGCTTTTCTAATGAGCCGAGAAAAGGTTTTCTCTCTCCGCTGTGACTCCTTGTGCAATGATCGTTTTAATAGAGATTTTTTTTGCTATTGGGTTCAAAGTACTCGACCTTACCTTGTGTAAAGATACGCTTCATGCAGGTACACGTAGGTAGTTTTGCTTTTTATCTTTTCACTTCCCCCTCTCCCCTTTTTACGCTTGGGGTCCGCAATAACTTGTTTCTCTGCATGATGGTTTAATATGGCGTTGTTTTCATTAGGTAAAGTACTGAATTTGTAGCTACAGATGAGCACAAGCTACCAAAAGTTCATGAACAGGGTAACGAAATGGTGAAGGAAAGCCTACAAGCATTCCATATACGAGAGCATAAGGTGCACTCATGCCAGTGACGCAACGATCACTCCGTACGCTTCAGAAATGCACTTGCTTGATAAACAGCTTCACGATAGAGCGTTCACGAGTGCAGATCTCACGTGCACTATAGTGCGCCTGCTTGGAAGTTCTCCTCGTGCTTTTAGAACAGTTCGTTGTATTAGCAGTTGCCCCCCTCCCCCCTGCTTTACTTATCCTAGGTGTTCAACTTCTACCCCCTCCCCCTCCCGGGCAACGTGGGATGCAAACGCACTTTCTGACTCACGAAAGAAAGATTGACACATTGCTTCAACGTCATCTTGACTCGAACGAAGGAAAACACACACGTCTGTAATACAATATGCGATATTTTGCGTGAAGGAATGAGACTTACGTCGTCGGCGCAAGAACTAAAGAATGTTTTTTTTATTTCGCAGCCGTAGTGATAAGCATTGCAGGACCCGAGTCTATCATTTTACTGTCAGTACTAACGAGATCTGTTCCACATTTGCTTGGTAAGTGTGTTTATCCTTGCCAACTATATGCTAGTGTTGCGACGACAAGGTGCGTACTAGTGTTCTTTTTCCTTTTTATTCCTTTACTGTCACTGAGAATGATCCAAGGTGTGTGAGCCGAGAACTCGCACTCATTGTTATGCAGCAGACTGAAGTGGACACCAAATGGACATATCCGTGGTCCCTTTGTGCTGTTTGTGAACATGCGTCCACGTACTACGCATTTTCACAGCCGAGGCCACTCACCGCTCTTACTGCGATAAAATACAGTTTCTCGCGTTGTTCATTCAAGTTTGTATTGTTGCCATTATACGATGTAGACCCCAAGCTCAAGTTCGGGCGTGAGGCTCGTCTGGCCGTACTATAGTGGGGATAGGCGATTTACGGGTGAAAGTGGTTGTTGTTCCTGTTGCGAGATTTGGCAGCGGTGGTGGCAAGGACGCGTCTGCGCACGGGCTCCTCATTCGGCACGGATCACTGCTAGTCAGCAAAAGCTACATTGTAACGCACCGCAGATGCAATACGAGCGTTATTGTGAAAGAACGTGCCGTAGATGCTGCCAGTGGTTGCAAAAGCAGCGGTACCACTCGACGTTGCTTTTGAAGTCTATTAAAAAGGCCCTCTAACACTTTTCACGACTTCACAGTTTTACATGTTCTCCTAGCTGGTTGCGTACACTGACGGATTAGGAGGTAAGTGCCGCAATAACGACAGCGATAGGGTCAAGCAGTGCAAAGTTATTCAGCGTAGAGATATTGATTTACAATGAAATGAATAATTACCCTCAACTCGAGTTTCGAGGGCAAATCTTACCGTGTTTTTCTCGTCCTGTGACGTCTGAAGGCTGCTTAAAGAAATGAACTGAAAGCCATACCGCACAGGAAGCTCGCATGACCTATTGCCTGTTACGTCTAGCGTATTAAGAATGCCGTTGCGATGGTAACAAACAATGTGGTACTTGAAAAGGAAACGACACGTGCGAAACGAGCCAGTTCGCGAACGTTTTTATAATGTTTTGTAGCTTTACTGTTCTTTCCTTTTGCAGTGACGTTGATATATCAACGCTTTTACATTTTGTCTTTTAGTTGTTTCAAATACCGGCACCCGGAGCGTCGCCGGTGCCTTTCTTCCAGCACATGGCGTTCGGCGAATTCTTGGACCAGCTTTGCAGTTTTCAAGCTGGCAAAGTCGGAGAGCTTTCTTCTCTGTAGCTTTGACTGAAAAATCATGCTAATAAAAATAAATTCAATAGTGATCCCTATTTTCATGCATTCACGCGATCATATTTAGCTTTACATTTATCCAATGGAATGGAATGAAAAAAATTTATTTCAATCCCGCAGGACGCGCTTAGCGCGTAGCGGGCGTCTCCCCCGTAGGGACCGACAGGGAGTACCTGGGGGTTGCTTCGTGGGCCTGCTGAACGGCCCATTTATCGAATCATATGGTGGCAATTTTCCGGCGTCATTTCCACTCGAAGTATAGTTATAGGGAGCGCCATTATGAGTTACACAGTTGGCACCGTTGTTTTCAAGCGTTAAAGAGCCCCTGTAAATGGCCTGGTAAGTCCCGAGCTCCGGAGTATAAAAGCCACATCGATTGTATCAGCGGTGATAAGCAGATACGAACACATGTGTGCGATGGCGTCATGGGCAGAGTGACTGAAACCTACGGAAGTGGCCGGACGCTTCGGCTGGCTTCAATAACGTAAATAAAGCGTCGCCATCATTCTCGTGTAGTCAAGCGAAAATTCAGCAACCTTTGCTTAATCTTCCAAACCTAGTAAGGAATGAGGGCGATGCAAATATGTTTGGAAGTAAAATGTGTTTTTCGATTATTCGCCCTTTTTTCATCATATTAGTCACTTGAATTACTGCGCCGATGGGTGGCGCTTTCGCTCTTATTTTTTCTGCTGCCATTAGGTTGTCTGCTCCCGCCCCTTTTACTGAGTGCACGTGTAGAACATTTCAACATTTATAGTGCGTCTTGAAGGGGAAAACTGTTCTGTCTGTGCGTGCGGATGGGCTCGAAATGAAAGAAAAACTTAAAGAAGAACGCAAGGAAAGCTGCGTTTCTGCGTGTGTGACCATTCGTAGAGGAACACACGGCGATCTTTTTCCGCTTCCCAGTGGATGACGGGTAAGCAAGCAAAGCACACTTTTTATTTAGTCGTTACGAAGAACCAAGAAAGCTGCAGAAATTTTCCTTCGGAGGCGGTTCGGCTATGTGGTTGCTCTATTTTTTCTCCACAAGAAGAGAAAGCATTCATACAAAATTTGTCATGATGGAAAGTTATGTCGGTCCACAGAAGCCCGTTCAAGACTGTCCGTCTGTCCATCCGTCCGTGCGTCCATGCTTTTGTCCGTCCGTCTGTCCGTCCATCCGTGCTTTCATTCGTCCATCCGTCCGTGCTTCCGTCCATCCGTATGTGCGTCTGTCCATGTGTCCATCCGACCACGCATCAGGATGCTCGAAGTACTGCCACAAAAAGGCGTGCAGAGTAGAGTGCTGCTCTTAAGATGCCCCTGTTCGCAAACATACGAACCACCGCGCCCGCTGCGGTACATTAGACCTTGCTCTTCGACCAGAATTAGCCGCCATTTGTGCTTTGCCTTCTGTTCGGAGCATGCCGTCACGAGATTCCTATGTAATGAGTTAGGAGTGTAGAAGCGTTTCTTGTGAACTGCCGGCGACGTATGCGTCGAAACTTGCTTGTCGTTATCGCTACTTTCACGGCTAAGCGGAAGTAGCGAGGGCATACCGCACTGGTGGCTGCATGGTTGGAGCGTACGCTTCAAATGCGGGAGGTACCGGGTTCGATTCCCAGTGTCGATCGGGAACCCGCTGGCTTTTTTCCCAATTAGTAGAGGAGTACACCTACATGGCACTCGGCTGTTCATCGGTACTCTCGAAGAATGGCTCCATAAGGCTCTGCAAACGCCTCTGGGTGTGCTTTGTTCTACCACAGCCTTGGTGAAACAGTTGAGTATCCGGCGCTGCTGAGGGAAGCAGAAAATAGCTGCGACCTGGTACCTACAGGCTACCGGTTAAATATCTACAAGCGTGATTTCGGCCTGATGCTCGGCAAAACCAAGTACATTTTCACTGGGCTGGGCACACACCCTGTGAGAAATTGATGTCATGGAAACCGCTAGACGTGAACTTACTTCATCCTGCGTTTTTCATAATGGTCATAAGGAATGACATTGCACTCCGCCTTATAACTGTTTCGTCATCTCTTACCGAGTCTTAGGTTGTCTTTGATAGGGTCTTAATCATCCCCTAATGCCCCACGCGGGCGCTGTAGGTATTGCAGATAAATAAATAAATAAAGAAATAAAATAAATAAATAAATAACTAAACAACTGTATAAATAAATTTGACGACCACTATCGTTACTGAACATGTAAGCACCAACCACAGACGAAAGACGAAAGCGAAATCTCTGATTCTGTTCGCTGTTTTATCCAAATGACAGCATGTCTACTCGCCTGCAAAAGACAACAAAAGGAACTTTGCCTGGAGAGCGTGCGCAAGATACAGCTATCAAATGACGTTACTCAATACAGAGCACTGTTACCAATGGTGAGAGTTAATTGCCATCGTTGGAATTACTTTAATAGCTTTGAGTGCTTTGTAAAAACTCCGCGTCACCTACTCTGTAATCATGAAAGAAATAGGTGGGTTCTGGTGAAGACCATGCAGTTAAACGTGCCGTAGTGGTACACAAAAGAGTATTTATGAAAATTAGTGCACCGCATAAGCAAGAGAAAAAAAAACTAGCAATAGATAATGACCGGGTTTTGCTGTTTAAATTACGCTACAGTTAGGTTTCTTTAGCTTCGAATATCTGTGAGACAGTAAAGAGAAAAGTGAGCTCATTTCGAAACCGGACAGCTTTTCTAACTTTATCTCGCAAATCCTATGTCCTGTAACTGCTTTCAAATCGATAGTTGGCTTACAAAAAGTATTCAGAAAGATATGAACAATGGCAAAGACGTTCACTTCACACTTTAGACGCACTATACTGACATTTACCTACTGCCCCAGCAAGCAGGACTGTTAATGAAAGTGCGTTCATAAACTTGCTGTTCTTTTTTTTTCATGAGACGGCAAAAATAAGGCTAAAAATAATCTTTTGAGGGGGAATTTGATGTGAGCCTGCTGAAGCTTTCTCTTCATTATCTAAACATCGGAAAATGCTACAAGCAATAGCAACTTAAGCCTAGGCTGTTCTCCTGAACGCTATTGCAATGGCGATAGGCAGTTTAGAAGATCAAACGGGAAGAATAGACCATTGAGAAGAATAGGCTGGTGAAGATAAAAAGATGGAAGGTCATAGAGGGAACTATCCACCTGATATGTTGTAGAGTTTCTTTCCGCAACGTCTCTGGGGGACACAGTGTTTGTTCTATATGCCTTTGATGGAGACAAGCAACTATAGAGCTTTACGTACGTTACTCGATTGGGGTCGCCGGCGGCTTTCTGCCTACGATTTCGGTCATCGCTCGTCCTGTAAGCCCCTCGGGAGAGCTCGTTGTTCCGGAAACACTGCGCAGTTTTTACTGATCTCGTCCACATGGTTATTGATAAAGGGGGTGAAACAACTCCACAGCCGTTGGCACTGTCATCGAGTGATGAGTTGCTGCCCGAACAATAGCTCGCGTGCACAAGAGACTTTGCCGGCATCGCTCTTTGGGAGAGGTGACTGCGCCTGACATTTAATAAACTGTGGCCAATCATACCAGCGCCCATTCGAGGGGCAAAAATAGACCCTTTCAGTCATTGCGTGTTTTTAAATTGATATTACGCCATGTATACAGAGGAAATTGCAGCACCACAATTAACGTCTGACCAGTTAATGGGCTTGCCTACCAATGCTACAGCGGCGGGTAAATTTAAAAGCAAATAATATTGGACAGTTTGCTATAATAATCAAGTCGGCTTTTCTGTGCGGCTTGTTTTCCAACCAGAAACTTTCGCTCACAGACTGATTTTCCCCCTCATAGTGCAGTGAAGGCATGCGAGCACGTGAGTTCAACAAAATGTCACCTCTTCGAATTCCAGCGTTGGCACGCAAGCTCGCTAGTACAACACAATGAGCGAGAAAAGGAGCCTGTGAACGAGAGTTTTTGGCTGAAAAGCAAACCTTACAGAAAAGCCAACTTGCAGATTATCGCAAACAGTCCATTGTTCATATGTAAACACTGAGATATCTTGATTATCTTTTCCGAAGCCTTAATGTTGCATATTACGCTTTTGTTTGCATAATTTTGCAAGGTGACTCTTTTGAAAGATTAGGCGAATATTCCCGTAATATTGAAAAATGTACACGGGAAAATAAAAATACCACGAATTCTGGCGATACACCCACTGCATCCATCTAGTGATAACAGAAGCTCGACCGTTGACTATAAGACGTGGAATCGAGTGGCGGCCGTAGATCGGTGGGAGTCTCGTGTACTTCAATTTAGGTGCACTCTAAAAAGCCCCAAGTAGTCTAAATTTTGAGAGCCCTTTTTTACGGTGCCTCTGGTGTGCATATCGTGTATTTCTAACGTTAAACCTCAACAATTGCCTAATTATTGAAATTACGATTTCTAGCTAATAAGGCATTTCTTCTGGACAGGGTGAGACAAGTGCAAAACGGTTCATGACTCTCCCAACTCGTTTGTACCAGTAAAACAGATGTTGTAAACTATTGACATCATCAGCGTTTAACTGCAATTGGTTAGCTTGGATAAAGCTCAGACGTAATTTACTGAAGTGTTCGAAAAAAAAAAACTGCCATGATCAACCGGCAAACGTTGGCACATTGCGCATTAAATTTTCAGCTCTTGACTCAATTCTCTGGATAGGGGAGCACTGCCCTCCAATAATTTGTCTCTGTCGATAGCCCCCATGTGAGACTTCCAATAAGTCGTCTGTATGAGCACTGACAATGGATTATGGGAGGTGTAAAATCTGCGACAGTTTACGCAGGATGAATGATAGTGTGATCAATTCCAATCATATGGGTTGGATGTCTGCAAGAGCTCAATTTTTTTTGCTTGCCTATAGAGAAGAGGTGGCCACCCATCACCTGAGTAATATTAATGCTTGAAATTAAACGCATGTGTGCACATAAATGCATGCGAAAAAAAAACAGGAAAATTTCAACCTGCCCCCTGATATATGTCTAGACACCAGCTAGGTTCTTCTATAACGACATTTTTACTATTTTTTAGTCTTCCAAATTTCACACAGACAAATAATAAATAAATGTAGTCTGGCGGTATATCACCTTACGAGAATTCCCTCTCTTATAAGTTATCAACGCAGAAATACAGTCATTCATCGAAAATCAAAATAGACCTTTGTAGTTTCTGCGGGTGCAAGTTCCCATTTTCGAGCATTGACAAAGTATCAGATCAAACAATAAAAGAGGGAGAGGGGCACTTCAAGATGAAGAAGAAAAAAGGTGGGCATAATGCAGTGATAAACAGCGGCAGGACAAAAGATGACTCGGGCCCCGCCGCGGTGGTCACGTGGCTAAGGTACTGGTCTGCTAACGCGCCGCTCACGGGATCGAATCGTGGCGGCGGCGGCTGCATTTCCGATGCAGGCGGAAATGTCCTAGGTCCATGTGCTAAGATATCGGTGCACGTCAAAGAACCCCCCAGGTGGTCGAAATTTCCGGAGCCCTCCACTACCGAATCTCTCATAATAGTATGGTGGTTTTGGGACAATAAACTCCACAAATCATTCAAAGGATGACTCGGACTAAGAGTCAACGTTTCAATATATAATCTTACAAGGAAACGTATATTTACAGATATTTACATTGATTACACGCGATGACAATGCCTGGCGCACTGGCGGGCTGGAACCAGTCTCTATCCACTTCGTAGTCTTTTCTTTAAGCCAGGGACCCTCTACCGCTTCATGCCCCAATCCCACTACTGCCTTGTGGCACTACCCCGCGGCGTTAAAGCGCCGACTCGGCGCTTGTCACGAAAGGGGAGTGTTAGGTGACACATAAGGCTTCAGTCTTACGACGTGCACAACCGTGGATGGTGGTGGCATTGAGTGCGTTTCGTCGATGACTCGCTGTATCTCGTAGGTGAGGTTGGTGATCTTGCGAAGGACTTTGTATGGTCCGTCATAGCGAAATAAAAGTTTTTCTGAGAGGCCAATGTGACGACATGGGGTCCACAAGAGTACGAGAGAACCTGGTGCATACGAACCTTCGCGGTGGTGACAATCGTATCGATCTTTCTGAGAGGCTTGAGAAAGCATGAGTCGTTCTCGGGCAATCAGTCATGCTGCGTCGGCTCGCTCTATGGCATCGCGGACGTATGTGACAGGGGAGTTTGAACCAGCGGGAAGGAGTGTATCAAGAGGCAGAGAGGGTTCCCGTCCATAAAGAAGGTAGAACGGGGAATAGCCTGCGGTGTCATGTCTGGAGGAGTTGTAAGCGAAGGTGACGTAGCGTAACGTTGCGTCCCAGTCACGGTGGTCTTGAGAAACATACATTGACAACATGTCCGTGATAGTGCGATTCAGGCGTTCTGTAAGTTCATTAGTTTGTGGATGGTATGCCGTTGTGAACTTGTGGTTCGTGGAACAGGAACGTACGATATCCTGGACGACGCGAGATAAAAAGTATCGACTTTGGTCAGTAACGAGCTGTCGAGGAGCGCCGTTATGCAATATGATGTCATGTAGCAGAAAGTCGGCGACATCGGTAGCGCAGCTGGTTGGAAGAGCGCGGGTGATCGCGTAAAATGTCGCGTAGTCGGTCGCCACGGCAACCCATTTGTTCCCGGATGCAGAAGTGGGAAATGGCCCGAGAAGGTCGAGCCCTACGCAGTAGAATGGTTCAGCAGGGATCTCAATAGGGTTAACAAGGCCAGCTGGAAGCGATCTTGGTCGTTTTCGACGTTGACAAAGGTCGCAGCTGACGACATACTTTTGCACAGAGCGATGTAGGCGTGGCCAAAAAAAAAAAAACGGCGCCGGACGCGATCATAAGTGCGGATGACTCCCAGGTGACCAGCGGCAGGTTCATCGTGAAGCTGTCGGAGAACATCTACACGCAAATGGGAAGGCACGTCGAGAAGGCGGTCAGGACCATTAGGGCGCATGTTGTGGCGGTAGAGAACACCTTCATGAAGGAAATACAAGTTCAGAGAAGTGGGTGGAGTAGCGGAACTCAGGCTTTCTATGATGTGAAGTAAATCCAGGCCACGGCGTTGCTCGGAAGCAATATCAAGAAAGTCTGATATTGATAAGACGCAAGCCTCCGTAGCTCTCTCTGTGGCGTCTGGTGGATCCACTGGATACCGTGACAGGCAGTCGGCGTCTTGATGGAGGTGACCAGATTTATACACGACCGAGAAGGTGTATTCTTGGAGGCGGAAAGACCAACGACCGAGACGTCCTGTGGGATCCTTTAGCGAGGAAAGCCAGCAGAGTGCATGATGATCAGTTACAACAGTAAAACTGCGGCCGAATAGGTACGGGCGAAATTTAGCGACAGCCCAAACAAGAGTAAGACACTCTCTTTCGGTGAAGGAATAGTTCCTCTCGGCAGGGGATAAAAGGCGGCTGGCGTAGGCGATGACACAGTCACGTCCATGCTGACGCTGAGCTAAAACAGCACCAATTCCGTGGCCACTCGCGTCCGTACGAACTTCTGTCGGGGCAGTCTGATCGAAGTGGGCTAATATGGGCGTAGTCGTGAGGGCTGCAATGAGCGCCGAAAATGCAGCACTCTGAGGCGAATTCCAAGTAAATGGGACGTCTTTTTTAGGAAGCTCGGTGAGAGGCCGCGCAATATCGGCGAAATTTCGGATGAAGCGGCGAAAATAGGAGCACAAACCAAGGAAGCTCCGGACATCCTTTTGAGAAGAGGGCACGGGAAATTGAGTCAATGCGCGAATTTTGTCCGGATCGGGCTGTACGCCAGATGCGTTAACGAGGTGACTAAGTACAGTTATTTCGCGACGGCCGAAACGGCATTTGGAGGAGTTCAGCTGGAGACCAGCGTTGCGAAATACTTGGAGAATACTGGACAGTCGCTCTAGGTGGCTTGCGAACGTCGGTGAAAAAACAATTATACCATCTAAGTAGCATAAGCAAGTGGACCATTTGAAGCCGCGCAGAAGGGAATCCATCATGCGCTCAAAGGTGGCTGGCGCATTACAAAGCCCAAACGGCATTACTTTAAATTGGTATAACCCATCGGGGGTTACAAATGCTGTTTTTTCTCGGTCCCGTGGGTCAACAGCGATCTGCCAATAACCAGATAGAAGGTCAATGGACGAGAAAAACTTTGCACCATGAAGGCAGTCAAGGGCGTCATCTATTCTTGGTAAAGGGTAAACGTCCTTCTTAGTGACCTTGTTGAGATGTCTATAGTCGACGCAAAACCGCAATGTGGTGTCTTTCTTCTTGACAAGCACGACCGGGGATGCCCACGGACTAGATGAGTGTTCGACGACGCCTTTGACGAGGATTTTCCCGACCTCTTTCTGGATGGCAGAGCGTTCAGCAGCGGGGACGCGGTAAGGGCGGCGATGAATTGGGTTGGCATCGCCGGTGTTAATGTGATGGGTCACAACTGATGTTTGGCCTAAAGGGCGGTTGTCAAGATCGAATATGTCCGCATAGGATGTCAACAGACGGTGGAGGTCTTGTGCTTTGGAGGGCGAAAGATCTGGCGCTATCATTTTGACAATGTCAATGCTTGACAGGTTGGGCGCAGTGAGCAAGTTGACGTGCGGAGTAGGTTGCTGAGCCGACAGTTCAGAAATATCACACTCTTGCAACGACGGCATGACGCCTAGTTCAATATCAGCAGGCAGCACATGCGTGGAGAAACCAAAGTTCAAAAGAGACAGATGGGTCTGGTTGTGGCATACTCTCACCACGGTGTGCGGGACAGCAATGGAGTGCTTTAGCACAACGTCGGTAATAGGTGAAACGACATATTCACCATCGTGCACAGGTGGATCACACACGAGCTGCACGTAAGTCGCGGCTTGCGGCGGAAGATGCAGGAACTCGGTGGAACAAAGGCGACTTTGAGCATCACGGGCAACAGCGGCGTCAAAAGGCAGTTCCAACTGAAGAAGACCCGTCGAGCAGTCGATAAGGGCGGAGTGCGCAGAGAGAAAGTCGAGGCCAAGAATCACGTCCTGTGGGCACTGCTCAAGCACGGTGAACAATACGACGGTCTGGTGCCCAGCAATACACACACGAGAGGTACACATGCCGAGAACGGCAGGTGTGCTCCCATCGTCAAGCATTACTGCACACTTAATAGGAGGTGTGATCACTTTTCGCAGTTTAATACAGAGAGCAGCGCTCATGACTGAAATTTGTGCGCCAGTGTCTATGAGGGCTGTAACGGTAACGTCATCCACCAAAAGGTCCAAAATATTGCGGCGTGTAGGAATCGTCAACTGAGGATTTGCAGAATGGGTCGTTAATGCGGCGTCACCTCCGGGAGCTGCATGGTCTATTTTCCCGAGGTTGAGGGCCCAGGTCGTGCAGGGGACCTGGATCGAGAAATCATCGGCGAGAGAGATCGGCGGCCTTGGGGTGATGGTGACCGGCTGAACCTTCGGCCCTGAACGTTAGTAGGAGCAGGCTGTGGATCGTACGGAGTAGAAAAGCGGCGAGAACTGCCTTCAAAGCGACGACATGTCCCAGTGTTCCAAGATGAATTGGATGAGAAACGATTGCGACAGTAGCGTGCAATGTGGCCGGCGTGAGAGCAGTGAAAGCAGATCGGTCTATCATCCGACGTTCTCCATTCAGCAGCGTTCCGGTAGCGGGAAGGGTAGCGTGAAGGGTACACCGGAATCTGGTTAACAGAATCCAAGCTCTCGGTGGTGCGAACAGCGCAAACAGGTGTGATGCCGAGATTTGCTATTTCTTGGCGAACGACGGCTTGGATAGGGGAGACGGTGAATGCGTTGTCTTGGGAACCGTCAGAGGCGATGGCTGCAAGAGCCATTGCTTCGAGTTCGCGGCGAACGATTCGGGTGACATTTTCGGACGATGCAGCTTGCGTAGACTTGGGGCTGTGTTCGCAGGTCGAAGTGGCTGCCGTATTAGGCAGACGCGCAAACTGGCGGGTTATGCGACGGTTCTTGGCGTGCTCGAAGCGCTGACACTCCTTCACAACCGCGTCGACGGTGGCGCAATCTTTAACGATCAACAAATTGAAGGCGTCATCGGCAATTCCCTTTAATATGTGAGCGATTTTGTCAGTTTCGCTCATGTTCTCGTCCACCTTTCGACAGAGGCCCAATACGTCCTGTATGTAAGATACATACGATTCTGTCGATGTCTGCACGCGACATTCCAGGTCTTTCCTCGCGGCCTGCTGTCGCCCAAATGGCCTGCTGAATAACTCGAGAAGCTTCAGTTTGCAAACGTCCCAGCTGGTCAACTCCGACTCATGCGTCTCATACCAGGTGAGCGCCGTATCCCGCAAGTAAAATACAACGTTGGCCAGCATCAACGTAGGGTCCCACCTATAGTATTCGCTCACGCGCTCGTACAAAGCGACCCAATCTTCAACATTCACCTTATCCTTGCCTGTGCCCGAAAAGGCTCCGGGGTCTCGTGGAGGCAGGAGAATCAAAGGAGGCAGCTGCTGCTGCCGGTGCTGATGCTGCTGGTGCTGATGCTGCTGGTGCTGCGGCTGCTGCTGCTGTTGCGGCTGCTGTTGCTCTTGTGGGAGGGCCTAATGAGCCATTGCAGGTAAATGAAGGTACCGACCACTCCGAAGTTCCGTGTTGGTTTGCCGGAAAAGCCAGGTAGGCGTACCCAGCACCTCCACCAATAATCTTACAAGGAAACGTATATTTGCCGATATTTACGATAATTACGCGCGACGGCAATGCCTGGCACACTGGCGGGCTGGGACCAGTCTCTATCCACTTCGTAGTCTTTTCTTTCAGCCAGGGACCCTCTACCGCTTCATGCCCCAATCCCACTACTGCCTTGTGGCAATATATATATATATATATATATATATATATATATATATATATATATATATATATATATATAAATATATATATATATATATATATATATATATATATATATATATATATATATATATATATATATATATATATATTGAATGTATATAGCAAAAACACTGCCTATCTATGCATCATCTTTAAAAGCAAACTCCTCTATGTAGCTACTAACATTCGTTGCTATTATGAGACAAAGTTTTTTTATAGCAGCATAATTTCTATGTTTGCAAGCACCCATTTGCGTTTGACCACTTCACTGAACTTGCATTGAGTTTTGGCTATGTGACAAGATCACAAAGTTATAAGGGAGAGAATAGCAAAAATGAAGACATAATTTAAGGTAAAAGGCAAATCGTATTCGAGCCCACGCGAATGCAGGAACATGTACACAAGCACGGAATGTTTACTCGCTAATATTTGCGTGAAAGTCAATGATCTGATGTAGTAATTTCATATTTCACCACACTACATTGGATTGGTGTAGAAAGGCGTTTCAAGTGTCAAGGGCTTTTTTTTGTTATGAGTATCCAAAAACTAATATGCACAACAACGTCGCGCAGTTATCATGATTACGAGCAACGCACAGCATGGCTCTGCGGAAGTTCGGTCGTGAGGAACAGGTGTCGCATGAACGCACCAATACATACGGCTTCCTTAATTAATCCGCCAACGTAGTCGATGCCAACACGCTGTCACGGCGTATTGCCTTTTTTATCTACATGTTTCTGTTACGTGCCCTGATCGTTCTTGCTTGGAGAAAACACGTTGTTGCTTTTTGTTATTCCTTATGCGGCAGCTGTGATCACGCATGGCTTTATACATCGAGACGTGCATGGTGCTCAGAATGATCTAAGGAGCTCTCTTCAAGGTTTAGGAATCACCACCTTTCTTTACTTACAAAGCTAATCATCTTTGCCACACTATAGTAATTCAATTTTAATTCATATTCGTACTATTCTTCGTCGCCAAACGCGCGCTCAATTAAATACTCCTTGCGCCTTTCGTACTGTGGTATACCATGTAACGACAGAAGAGCGGACATCGATAAATATGAATAACGTTCAGTCATGTCATCACATTCGCTGAATCTCTTTCAGGATCGCTTGGGTGCCGATTTCATTGGAGGCCTGTCACTGCGAGAGATAATTACTTTATACCCAAATGAAGACCAAATTGTGTCATGCAAATGATTGACTTCACCCTGGCGGACTTGATACCTCGACTACAGTAACATGTTCAGAGCTTGTTTCACTCGTCCTATCACTTTCCAAGGTGATTTTTATTGCAGGCCACAACAGCCTTTCAGTGAAGGCATTGATCGTGCTCTGAAATTACGTTGTGGAATAAACGACTGTCCGTTCACCTACACTTACTATTTTGCACCGTAAAATATTTGAACGTGATAGCGTTAAATAGCATGTTTCGCAGAAATTCGCATATCGGCGTCTCTGGTTGTGAGCGGAAAAACATCATCTTATCCATGACTGAAAATAAAGGAAGCTGTCAATAAAATAAGTAATAAAAAAAACTTTAGTACGAGTGAGAATTGAACCCAGGCTGTCTGCGTGGGGATCAGGTGTTCTACCACAGAAGCACGCAAATTGTCGAAACTGATTCAATATATATATATATATATATATATATATATATATATATATATATATATATATATATATATATATATATATATATATATATATATATATATATATATATATAGTCTAGTAGATCCTCCGTGAGCGGTCACAACGTGGTTTATTTCGACGTTTCGGCCTAGAGTCTGGCCTTCATCAGGAATTCCTGATGAAGGCCAGACTCTAGGCCGAAACGTCGAAATAAACCACGTTGTGACCGCTCACGGAGGATCTACTAGACTATATGCAACGCTACGGCCACTCAACCACCATGCCAGCCTATATATATATATATATATATATATATATATATATATATATATATATATATATATATATATATATAAAAGGGAAAGAACAGTATACCTAAAGGCTCGTTTTTCTGTGTTTTTGACACAATATTAATGAGATCTAACAGACAGTAATGCCAAAGAATGTACAGGGGGAGTTCTTAGAACCAATAGAATGTAAATAAGAAGAAAGAAAAGTGGATGAAAGAATAACCAGCCATGAGCAGCCGTGAGCAGGTTATTGAAATGCTCTATGAGAGCATCGAGCGCGTTATTCGAAGGTCGTAGGTTAATACCTGCTCACGGCTATATATATATATATATATATATATATATATATATATATATATATATATATATATATATATATATATATATATATATATATATATATATATATAAAGATATATAGTACAAGTTCTCATTATTATTGTAGATTTAAAAAAAAGAGGTGCGTGTTTACAATTCCTTCCTACATGTAGGAGACGGAATCTAACGCACGCAATATTACGTGTAGAAGCATAGAGTCGCGCCAGGCGTCAAAACATGTGAAATGCTCTATGACTGGTTATTTGAAATATTTGAAAGG
Source organism: Rhipicephalus microplus (assembly GCF_013339725.1). NCBI lineage: Eukaryota > Metazoa > Arthropoda > Arachnida > Ixodida > Ixodidae > Rhipicephalus > Rhipicephalus microplus. Next base: position 175,617,793 of record NC_051165.1, on the reverse strand, counting down.
TCCACCCTTTGCAGAGTGCTCAAACGTTCGCGTTTTGCTTTAGGCACGCGCAGTGGGCTCCTGGCTGATTCGCAATAAGAACATAGCGTAATTTGCAGTTCAGCATTGCACTTGCAGTAGAGATTCTACGATAGTTTGAAACGGCCAGTCAGTGTTGGGCGTACAGTCATTCGTTCCACCGGGGCGCCGAATGACTGTGCGGCACCGTACCCCAACGGCATGGTTAAGACATGCACCGAGACCAAACCTAGGCTAATAATTTAGAAAGTGTTTCGCACAGAGCCTGGCTACGCTATCACGTTGTAATCTTGAAGGCGAAGCGCAAGTGTCCTCCAAGTTTCGCGATAGTAGTGTTTGCAAGTGTTGTGTAATTGTTCTCACACAATATACACAAAATACCCAGCGGAGGCATCTCCACCATGCCTGGCGAATGCTGTTACTCGTAATAATTATGGAATGGTATGGTAATTCTTATTTGCTTCACAATATGAACTCTCGGGTAATGCAAGGCCAGACAGATTCTACAAGGCCAGACAGAACGTGTGCGGGAACAAAACTGAATACAGCGCCACGATAGTTCTCGCGACCATCACGCGACCCACCTCTCCGGCGGTGCTTTGACACTGAGTTTATTCAAGTAACGTTGGGTCGACGCTCTTGCAATAGCCTTCTTATCACGCTCGACTGCGCTTCAAGTCATGGTGACTGGTCTCTCAATTACAGGGTAACAGCTCGAGTCTTTCTTTATGCTTGCGAGCTCATTAGTAGGTGACTTCACATAGGTTCATTGTGTATACCCTTGTGCACGTGAGAGCAGCCATACGGAGCTCAGAGGCAGCTTATTCAGCGGTTCCTGCCTCTACTTCGTGCTTGCGTCACAGACTATTCAGATATGCATTCAAGCAAGCAGTGCTCATGTAATGCTCAAGTTGTACGACGCAGAAGTGGGCTCAAAAAAATTTATACAGTTCCTTTGCTCGTGCGTGGTACGCAGTTCTTTCTTATTCTGTATAGTAAACCATTTTAATTTTTTTTCGCTTCCTCATCCTGCAGTATTATTTTTTTCTTCATTGGTATTTTAGCTGACGTTGCGGCCTCTTTCGCTTGCCACATTCAGTGATCACGTATGTCTTATTTCGATATTTAGTTTTTCTTTTTTTTTCTTTGAGCACACTTCGCGTGCCTTCACTGTTAGCTCCTTAGCCTCTATCTTTTTTGTGTTGATGAAAAAAAACTTTTGAAGTTAAAGGGATTTTTCGGGATATCGAAAAGCACCAATTCTATAAATGCTTATGTACACTCAGGAATAGGCGTGCGATGTTCTGGTATATTAATTTTGACCTATTCGAAGAACAAGACATGATGGGGCGGACAGGTTTGTTCACATGGCTACGGAATTTGGTGGAAATTTTTAGAGCCGCACCTTTCATGTGCAAAAAATAGGATTTCTTCTGTTCGTTTTTTCGCCCATGCCGTGCTGTGTTTCAGAACTGCGTTCAGATTCACCTGTGCCAACGTTAACACATACTGGTAATTCCGCATTTCATCCCGTTTCTTAAACCATGCTGCTGTTACTTCTTCATAAGTAAAAGCTGGTCTTCTTTAACCTGGTGTTTCTCTTACCTTCTCTCAGCTTTTGAGAGCCAGCAACTTTATTTGTAAGAGCAAGCTGCCTTTTTATACAGGTGCTGGGTTTAATAAGTCATGTACTGCATGGACTAAACTACTAGTTCACAGTGGCTTCACTTTCAATATTTATTATAGTGGTAAAGTGAACACCAAGTGAATTAAGAGCCCAATATTTACAGACGCCAATAAAAAAAGAACAAAACTGTCGATTATAAGGAATCGTAAAAATCAGCCTAGAACGCTCGTGCAGACAACGCGAGAGAGAGAGAGAGAGAGAGAGAGAGGGAGAGAGAATAAGGATGAAAGAAAGCCAGGGACGTTAACCGTGGCTGAGCCTGGTAGGCTACCCTGCACTGGGGAGAGGGTAAGGAGAGTAAAAGTTAGACAGAGAGAGAGGAGAAAAATATCACCCATGCCATCGACAAAACGGCAGTTATGTGCTTAACATGACAGACGGCGAGTCACATCCATGTCTTAATCAATTGAGCACATTAGTTGCATTAACTTGTATGCGCGTTTCCATATGCACCCATAATTTTGCCGATGGGGAAGTCATGATGGTGCCGCTTTCGTTCTCAGGCAGCAGACTTCTGAAGGCTTGCGAGAATTGGAGTGATGGGGTCAAGCAGTTGAAACACGCTTTGAGCTGTTGGTGTCTGCATCTTGCTCAGCAGCACGCGCATTGCACTGACCAGGGTGCTAACCATGCCGATAAGTTGTCCTTCGTTCGCCAAGTTATGAAATACCAATGAAGTGTCCCTAACTGTTGAAGTCTGATGCATCTCATCAGGCGCATTTATCTTTGGGAGTTCAGGCCAAGCGTCACCTGCAATGCTGGTAGAGGCAGCATTTTCCTTTAAAACGGCTGCGTTCTGACTGAGTATAAAGGCCGAAGTGTCAGCTCAACTGCTAGCAGAAGCGCCTTTGTTCTTGGAACCGACAGTGCTTGGCCAAAGGGAGGGAGGTGGAGGTGGTTTTGGACGAGCTTCGTGAGGCGACGAGGTTTTGGTGGCTTTGGCGCAGCGCCGGTGATGAGACCATCGTCACGTAATGGATGCAGCTGCTTTTCGGTATGAAGTGTCATCTCTGGCCCTGCCCTTTTCTCCAGTATTGTTAGCTCCTTTGGAATAAAACGTCAGTCCTTAGAAGAGGCATCATGTGGCCCATCGGATTTTGAGCATTTCAGAGTCGTGGCCTTGGCACGTGTCCTTGTTGTGGTGCCCAATTCATCGGGAACAGATAGTAAAGTTCGCACACACACGATTCACGTGACCTAACTTCATGCACTTCCAGCACTGAAGTGGTTTCGGAATAAAAGGGCGAACTGCGTGTCGGAAGTGGCGCAATTTTACATGTGATGGAAGTGATTCACCCTAAAATGAAATTCTTACGCATCGTGATGTCCCGATACGACATATACTTTAATAATGGCATCTTTCGAAGCCTGCCTAATCAAGACTAATAGGTCCGAGTTGGTAATGGCTTCGGCAACATCATATATCACCCCAGTGCTCACTTCTTTGCCCAGTGGTATATGAGAGCGGACTTCCATCCCATTGAGTTCCGTTACTTCACTCAATCTGCTAAGCGCAGTCACATGATTGACGTCAATCGCTAGGATGTTCTTGCGACTATTCACTCTTACTTCCTTTACTTCATTCGGCACCAGTGCCTCTAGCTGTACTGACACGGCTTGCCGGTTAAGGCATCTCATGTTGTCACTGGCGAAAACTGGCATGAAAAGGATGGTTCGGTATTCCGTGAAGATCGCATGGTTGGCTCACTCGAATCGGGTGTGTGCTCAGAAATTCACTTTCCCTTGTGGTTTCTGACGAGCTCGAAGTTGTGGTCCCCTGATTCATCACTGCTGACGTTGTAGTGTTTGGTGTCATCACTGTCAGTGCCACTCTCGCAGCTATAGAGCTTCCTGGAAGCAACACACGTGGTCATTCCGGTTTCCGGTAGTCTTACGTAGGGCTCTACCTCCATCGCACACCTGCAGGAGACCGCGCTTGATAGGCGAAATGAAAATTATTCATAAAAACTATGGAACTCAAACATTCGGCATCTCACCACACCGGCACTTCGGCGTCGTCCCTTATGCTAAGCATCCGAAACAACCCGAAATTAATGCATAACAAAGCGCAAGGGCAATTTTTTCACTTGTCTGTACAGAATATCCAAGTTCTGTAGGTATAGGTACGGTTGACACAAATCGATCGTGACGTTAGGCACTCCGACCTTCAACTCACACGTTATTAGACGACATAACGCAAATTGCGCCAACACACACCTCCTGATAGCGATCCTGAAAGAGGCCGGCGAATACATCTCCTGCTAATTTTACAAACCAGTAACCCGCAACGTTCGCTCCGTTCAAGCAGATTGGTGAGGTCGTGGGGAAATCACGCTCGGTGTAACCCACTGCTTGGGAAAACACGGAGCACGATTTCTCATCGAGGCTCCCAGTGCATGGTTGCTCACCGGCAACGTTCCTCCAACGTTGCGCAGTTTGACGGGATAATCAATATCTCATTTATCACAGACTCAACGTCCAAGCTCTGGACTAATGATGAATGTTACATTTTAGACTCCAATGTCGTTGCAATACATACCTATTGATGAGAAAATTCCTTACAGAGTTGCATTATTTCGATTACAGTCGGAGTGATCAGTATTCTATCGAGGACGTCAAGCAACGTTCGAGTTTAAAAGGACCTTAAGGAGTTGAGTTGCGTCGATTGAAGAGGATTAACGATCCCATTAGGTGAAGATTAGCAAAGAACGTCAAGCACGCCCTCAGAGCCTCCTCCGGCATCATTTCATGAAGACAGCAGGGACGTGTCTTACGCAACTATGCTTCATTCGAACGATCTAATCTTCCGGTTCATCCATCTTTGTCTTCCTCCTCTTCGTCTGGAATGATTCGATCATTTTACTATCTACACTAAAACATTCTCACCACAAATTCGTGATGTCTTTTTGGTCCTTGTTTTTTTTTATGAACGTATTATCTTCACAGTGCATATCACATACACTCTTAAAAAGTGCTACTTACTAACATTTGACGTAGTAAAGTGCTGTAACGACATTCACTAGCTAAGTAGTAACTGGAAATAGTAAACGACAGACATTTACTACTCTGAGGTAATAAATGTCTGTGGTCTACTACCTGCAGTTACTAGTGGAGATGAAGGAGTATGTTAGCAAAAAAGTGGCTCGGCGGCTTTTTTGCCCGTCGCATTAACCGACCAGTGAAGTAGCCATAAACTGTCTAGCGCCAGCGGTAAAACAGGCTGTTCAGGAGCAGGTGTACGGGGCTTTGCTGTTGTCTGCCTCTCCACCAACACCTGTCGCGGCACCACTGACTTATTATGCTGCTGCTGCGAGGCCACCGCGTCGTTTGCTAGTGTCGCCTCCGCAACATGAAAGACGGTCCATGATGCCATTTTCGCCTACACAGCAATATTACGGGAATCCCTGGCGCACTGCTGCAAATCGGCCTATCTGCCACACCTGCGGAATTCCAGATCACGTCGCACGCCTATGTCATCGATGCTTCACTGTGGACCCTGAGGCAGAAAGATATCAGTACTCGCTTCCGAGTCTATACCGTGCTACTCACACGTCGCCTGAAGCTTACCAACGCGACGCGCAAGATGCTCCCGATACGCAAACCTCTGCTTCTCCGCGATCTTCGTCCCACTCTTCTTCCCCTTCACCAAGTCGTCGTTCTGTGTCACCCATGCTTCAACGACCCACGTCCAGCGGTACGGTCCGACTGGTGGCTGCCTTGCCATCACCATTACAACAGGACAACACGAACGCTCACAATGACCTGAAATTGCTTACTGCAGCAGAAAAAAGAGTTGGTATGTAATGATCTACTCACGCGGGGATGATAGTGGCACCACATGTCCATTAGTCACTCGTGGGCATCAATGCGAGCTTAGAATAGGTTCCTACACGGCATTCCAGACAACTAGCGAGGCATTTTGTTGTTTTTTGGTTTGTCAATAAGAAACACCACCGTCATCCCTTACTGGCCCACCTGTTTTTGTCTTAAGCTGCCCACTTTCTAACTAAATCGACATATCGTCACCCTGACTTGATCATTCATGAAACAAACTAATTATAGGTATGGAATAACTTGTGCCTGCATGCTGTGTAAGTTGCCTATGTTGCTGATTACGTGGTATTCTACAGCTGCTTAACGTTTTTGAAAGATCCGTAGAAATGAACCGCAGGCATCAAGAGCACCAGCAGTCTTACATAATATGCTAATAAGGGCGAAGTTCTTAAGTGCGCCGGAGCACGAGTTTCTCCACAATTCTACGAAAATTAGCCTTTAAGATTTTTTTTGTTTGCCTTCGCTGAGGCTGGTATGACGCTGAGACTGGTACTTAGACGCACTGAGAAAGACAATTGCGATTCTCTCCCAAAGCGCTACGGGAAGTAGGCGCACCATTGATGACAGCGAAGACGTCTGCGTGTCATGCATTGCTACCATGTGATTGAATGAGTAAAATAGTGTGCGACGCAGATTGTGCCGCCGCCACACATTGAAAGGAAGAACTAAACTAGCCACACGGTATGGGAGTGAGTAAACGCGGCCACCACGAGAGAAACGTGCGAGCTAATATAAAGTCAAAAGGATCAAAATGTGGGCCAGTTGGTAATTCATTTTCTTCGTTCAGCGAACTAGGAGCGCAGAGAAAACACAAAGAACGAAGCGAGGAACCACACAACACGAGCGCTCGTGTTGTGTGGTTCCTCGCTTCGTCCTTTGTGTTTTCTCTGCGCTCCTAGTTCGCTGAACGAAGAAAATAATATAAAGTCGTTGGTCAAGGACGACGACCAGCAGCCTAACCTAATTTCGCTGAAGGGAAACAAAAAAAAAAAAAGTCAGTCTTGCCGCAATGGCGAAGCAACGACTTAAATATCCACAAATTACTGTTTCACATGATGAACGAGAAGCAAGCTTTAGTACATAGGCTCCATATTTGAAACATGATTTCACTGTGGTCGGGAAGCTCAGATCAGATGAACTGATTCAGTGATCGAGAAAAAGCCTGCGACAAACAAATTACGATGGCACCATAAGTGTGTTTAAGGAAGAAAAAAGGTACAAAAAAGGCTCAGCTATACGTTTGACCTCGGGGAGAGGTGCATTCGGCTGCCGTTGACGATGAAATCCTTTGTTTGTACTCAGTGTGCTTTGCAAAAGGTGGTCAGTCTAGTTACATTACTATCTACTATGAGTCATCGGCCATTATAAACTGAACGATGCTTGTTCTCATCTGATTTGCTTTGAAAATTATATTTTAATCTATAGCTGAACCATGTGACGCATGTTGTGGCATATTTCGGGCAATATTTATTATCCGGGTATTTTAGCTCTTCCGTACGCAGTGACACTAAGCGCACGTGTCCAAACGAGTTTTTAGCTACGCCACATGGCTTATAGGTTAAGCAAATGTAACAGGTACGTTGAAAAAATTCAAAGCACATCCACTGACTGAATGATGGTGAGCGGGGCGAAGCATGCGCCCGTCCGTCCGTCTGTCCGTACTTCCGTCTGTCAGTATGTCTCTGTCTGTGTGTCTGTCTGTCTGTTTGTCCATAAACTATACGAAATCGTCAACTATACAAAAACCATTAAAGCCATCCAGTGATATCATTCCAAGGACATATCCAGACAATGCCATCTATTGTACGGCAGGTGAGACGCTGCTGGGTACGCAGGAGAGACGAGAGATCGCCCTAGACCACAAGGAGCTTCGCCTCTTATAAAAGGTTTCCGCGCCCACTAACCTGTTAAACTAGATTTCCCTGTGCTTGGCACGAACATACGACGCTTACCCAGGCTGCGTTTTGATTACATCGAGATGTTTAATATTCGCATTTCCTGCTTTTTTACGCATATTGCGGTAGTCACGCCAGCCGCTTAACCTACATTTATTCAAGCGAGTCATTAAGATAAGCTGTTACTAGGACAAAAGTATTACGACAAGCTATCTCGTCACATTATTGCCGTTAATACACCAAGCCCACCAACAAATTCATTTCCCTAATGCAATGTACGTTCAAGGATGTCAACAAAATTTTTAACAACTTTCTAACCAGCATATGGAAAGTTGTCCAAGCCGCAATTGTGAAGACTTTTACTATAACAGTGTAGTAAATATAGGCTACAATTAAGACAAAATAATCGTAACGCAACTCCGAAACTACACAGCAAGGTAAAATAGAGTAAATTATGAACGCAGGCACTGCAAAGAACATTGTGAGGCTGCAACATCGACAACATCGTGAGGCTGTTCCACAGTCGACTTCGTACCCGACGCGTCAACCAGGTAGGCTAGTCTGTGGTTGCCGCAGCGAAAGTCACCCCACGGATCTAGATCTGGGCAAGTCGGGTTCCTGTGGTGACATGAATTTTCTCCCTTCCTGCACCACGCAACTACACGGACGGCAGACGCCGCTGCACTCTAGACCGCTGTCAATAATTGTGGTGCAGTGTTCGCGAAACTTGACCAACCCCACGGCGCCGTGCACAGAGATGTTGACTTGAGCAGAATGTCTCTATTGAACACGGTTCCCAAGCCTGAGTAGCTGACCGTAGTGCTCGTGCTAAATAGTATCTTCAGCCCGAGTGTTCTGGTGCACGTCGCTGTGATCTTCCTCAGCGCCAACAGCGTCTGCGGTGCGTTCTCACGGGTCTCTTCGTGCGGCTCGCCAGTGCAGCGCTGTCCTTCGCCTCTACCTTGGTGTCCGTAGAAGTTCCACAACGTCGAGGACTCCATGAGGTGAATATATCCTGGCCCCGCGAACCCACCATGATCTTGCACGACAGGAACGAATAATGGTTCATACCGAGGAAGCACGGGATGGTTTACGGCTGCATTCGAAGGTGAAACGTAGAAGAGTGGTTGAGCCATGATAGGCCGCGTCAGTGGTCCCGTCACGAGATTCACTGGATGTTCGTCGTGGGTACTACACTGGCTGCACTCGTCTTCTTGGCCATTTGCTGGTTGAGCGTGGCTTTCAGCGCGGTGGAGTTTGGTCAACTGCTGGCGCAGCTGTTGACGATGTGGAACCTGGCTAGTGGAGTCACCCTGGCGCTGGAGGGTGGCCATCTAGGAGGCGGCCTGTTCTGAAAGACAGGCGATGGGCGAACTCTGGAACAACGTTTATCGATGGAAAGTAGCACTTGAAAATGAGGTCGATGGACGCTGAAGGCCGGCGACTGAAAGCAACACAAGAATCGCGGAGCTTGCGCGAACAGCTCGTGCTCGGCTCCTCTTCTTTGTCTTGACCTCAGCACGTGGCGTGCACCCATTGGTGGGTATTGACAGTGTTGCCGAATGCTATCGAGCAAATAAGCCAACACTCATCACAAAAAAATTCCCAAACAAGCGGAAACAAACTTATTTTCCCATTCTTGAAAATGTTCTAATTTCAGTTAAAGAAAGTTTCTATAATACACCCGCCACGGTGGTCTAGTGGTTAAAATGCTCAATAGCTGAACCAAAATTTGAGGAATCGAATCCCAGCAGTGGTAGCTGAATTTTCCATGGAGGAGGTAATGCTCGTGGGCCATCTGCTTAGATTTAGGTGCACGTTAAAAAACCCAAGGTGGTCGAAATATCCGGAGCCCTTCACCGTGAAACATCGGGGGCTATTTATTAATCTCTCTAATAGGAGAGGAAGCTTAACAATCGATGGAGTTGTTTTCTGCAGTCAGAAAATGCGCAAACATGAATGGTTGATTTCTTGTTGAAACATAATAATCTCTGCAGGTTTGCTTCGTGCCGAGTAGACAACAGGAAGGAAAAACTAAGACAGTGTTCGCGACGGAAGAACTTTTGTTTTTAAAATCAGCGCGGATACGGTGCGTATTCCAGAGGGGTCACGTCAGTGAGAGCTGTGTATTTCTATTTTTAATATTTATTTAAACACAAATGCACTCAAGTCCTCTGGTGAATTGCTTATGTGTTCGTAATATGACATTGGACTGGGTTGACAAAGGAATGCAAATCAGCAAGCTTGCGTTAGCACTAAAGCGTGACCATTTTCTGTGCTAGTCAAGAGGAACGTGGACTAGAAGCGATAGCGTTGACGATGCAACAGGAACTCTGCTCCACTACGTAATTTATACATGTGGAGGAGTACAAGATAAAAGTATCCTAGAGAAAGCAATGTCAATCGATGTACACAAAGAAAAGAACATCGCAAGCAGCATGCACAAAAACTAATGCCTGACAGCTTCAACAATGTAAGCAAGATGGCAACAAAGAATAGCAATTCAATGTTCAAAATGAGTTTCTGGAGTCGCGTTCGGAAGAGCTCGAGGGTTTTTTGTAGCTGAATACATTCACAGCACACGTCGTCACTTCGCTCATTCGCACTCATGGCACGTTCTGCACGGAGTGAACTGGCGGTGATAGCAAATGTCATAAACCAATATAAAGGTTAAGTTTTTTTTATCCTTTGATTCCTAGGTGATGCTGAGGAACGTTGGCTGAAAAAAATCCGGGCACGTCATGGAGTTGCCACCATAGGCGAACGTGTCTGCGGTTTTGCCTTTAACAACGAAGCAGCTGTCTAGAGTAGCTTCGTTCTGTTTCCCGACGGACGGGCCTCACTCAGCCAGATGATTTAATCTAGGGCACCTTCAAAACAAGGAGGTGCGAACACGAAGGCTCCATAGTTTAACCATTTTTTCCAAAAGTTATTGAAACTTAAAAATGCTGGATTCATTAACTGTGCGTATTACGATTACCGAATTATAACTACGCATGCGAGAAGGAAACGGAATTTCCTTAGCGGTGCGAACATTAAGTTCAAAAGGAAATATTCAACGAGTGAATACAGCCCCCGGAATTGAAGGCATTTACTTGTTCAATGGCTAGAAACTCAATTCCGACAGATTCATAACGCTAGAGGACCATTCGCTCAGAATTTGGTGCTCAATAATGAACCACACTTGCACATGGTCCCAATTTCCTAAACCCTCCTCTATGGCGTCTGTGTCCCATCGTGGCGTTGGGACGTAAAACCGCAAGAATGAATAATAAGCACCTGAAATTGAGGAATTCACACTACCACATGTTTTCAGCTAGTGTGTTCTTTTTAACAAAGTTCTCTTTTCAGCACTAAGGTCTCGTGAGGTGAAAATGATTACCTAGAGAAAAACGGTTCCTTGTGACTTTGTTCTCTCAGTCACAACACACGTAATTTGTAGCCAAATGTAGACGGAAATGTTGTAGGCCCGTGTGCTCAGATTTGGGTGCACGTTAAAGAACCCCAGGTGGTCTAAATTTCCGGAGCCCTCCACTACGGCGTCTCTCATAATCATATAGTGGTTTTGGGACGTTAAACCCCACATATCAATCATTTGTAGCCAAATCTCGTCGTAATCTAGGCCGTCATAATCCGTAATATTGGAGCTGTGAATGAGAGGACGAATTTCTTTATCACTGTATCATTTCGTAAAGAACAGTTGTACAAATTATCGCCTCTGTATTTTACTCATTAAAATAAGAAAAGGCAACTACCCCTAGTAGATATCGAGGATTAGCTTATTACTGTGAAAAAAACAACAACAAAGCATTCTTATTTAAATAACGGGCCTGTGTGACATATCTTGAGGAGCACACGATTAGGAGCCCAAATTTAAGGCGCTCACACAAGTGTTGCGGTGATGGTTGTGTGAACAATAAAATATCGTGCAAATAATCGAAAAGGTTGCGTTTTTTATGCCTGAGAATGTCACACGGATATGCCGCGAAAGAACAGGAAATAAATTAGAAAATATCGAGGGGGTGAACGATGATGAGTGGGTGATGCTCCGGAGGTACATCGGTAAACAATGAATCCTCCGTGAGTTCTGTCAGCCTGTCTGTCCATCCATCCATGCGTCCGTTCATCCGTCCATCTGCCCATTCGTTCGTCTACTATCACACTAAAGCACGCATCTACTAGAGACTACGCATCGGAGTAGAGTGAGCGCCACACCACCATTTAGTGAGCACTCCGAGTACCAGGGGTGGCTACGATGGATGACGAAGGACTTGCCCACGCCCTAAGGAGCTTTGAACCTACAAACATGGCTGAACCCTGCGTGGTGGAAATCGGTATAACGCGAAAGTGAGACTTGACTTCACAGTAGTAGTGCTTACCGGGTTAATATAAATCGGAGCTGGAACAAAATATATTGGTGTTTGACAGCTATGACACCACTTGATTTGAATGACGTGAATGTTTGACATGAATTTAAAGGAATGTCCTTAAAAAATCAAACTTTTTTATTCACTGTTTTACTTGACCACTATAGCTACAACAATTTTTTCATTTGAAGCAGTTAACTTCTACCAGCGAGAAATTTAGTTGCTGTGCTCTAGTGAGCCGCATGCGTTCACCTGGTCTAAACTAATCCTCCTTCTTTTTCAAACAAACCTTTCAGTTTTTTTTTTGTCTGAGTATGGCTAGTTCTCGCAGAAAATATTAGAAGTCGAGAGCAGCACCTCCAAGGTTCTGCTTGTAACATCGGGATTTCTCCAGTATAGTTTCAATCAGTTTTCCTTGGTTGTTATTTTCATCAATCAAATCATTTTATTATTTCACATCTCCTTTCTCAAGCTTTGAAAGATGGGTGTACTCGTGAATAGACTATTAAAAATCAGAAAGGACCAAGAGAGTTGCATGAACGACCTGAACTCTCTGTTCAATGGGTGCAACTTTAGGTTGACAAAGTTAAACTTTAACAAACTAGTTCTCGTTCGAATTTCAAAGATTACTAGCACTTTGACATATAGTGTAATATCAAATGGGTCACAAAACGAACATACGATTGTGAGAGACGCCGTAGTAGAGGGCTCCGGAATGTTCAACTATGTGGTGTTCTTTAACGTGCACTAACATGGCAGAACACACGGGTCTCCGGCACCTGGCCTCTATCAATATGGGACCACTGCGGCCGGAATCGGACCCTCCACTTTCGGGTAGGCATTCGAGCATCATAATCATTGTTCCACAGTGCAAGCGGCTTTCCATTTTCAGGCACATCTTAAATAAAAATATATAATTCCTTGTATAAAGAAGGGGTTACGAATTAACATGTTTGTTTACATGAGGGTGTCAAAGTCAGTGACATGATGCGCAGGCACCACTATTTCGGCAAGACAACGTTGTCATTAGGGTGTCGAGACTTAGGCGCCGCTAAGGTGGAAAGATAAGGTTGTGGATAGCTGAATGAAGCTACCTGAACAGCTGTAACATTTACCGTTTCCTTCGTGCGAAGCATCCCCACCGATCGCAATATTGAGCGAGTAGGCTAGATAACGCATATCTAATCATATTGACAACGTTATTAACCAAATTAGCGTGATTTGGTTGCATCGCGTTGCTTGCCTTAATTCATAATTTGTGTTACGTATAAAATGTTCTTGTTTCATCGTGTACTAGTACCATGCTGCGCTAACGTTTATCCGTTCATTTATATTTTACCATTTACTACTGCACAATTGCGTATTGTCATTTGAAGGCGACGAGAGAAAAATAATTCGCGATGGTGCACAACCCATTTTCTGGCTCTTATACACGAGAATGATTCGTGTGTTGCCTTGATTGCAGTAATGAGGACAATCTCTTTATCCGGGCATTGTCTTCTGCGCTGATGCCGTATACAAATATCAGTTCTGAAGAAAAAGAGAGATAAAAGCCCAAAGCTTCGCTTCAGTACACTGCTTTCACTGCACGTCTATCTATAAGGTCAACGCCAGGCTCGTAGCCTCAGAAAAGGCGTGCCACCGCCCCACCCTCCTACCCCTGATCTAGCCCCGATGTTCTCATGCAAGGAGGTATATATTGAACCAAAAATGTCTTTTTGTCAGAAAATGACAACAACTTTAGTACGCCCCCCCCCCTTCCTCCCGAAAAAGCTTTTTAGCCACTAACTTGATCGACGCACTATTACAACACGAAGTCATCGCGACATTCATTTCTTTGCCGCGAAATCGAGCAGTCCTAGGTAACGGATTTGAACACTCCTCATGTTTAAATCTAATGGTAGCCCTGCCGCGGTGGTCTAGCGGCTAAGGTACTCGGCTGCTAACCCTCAGGTCGCATGATCGAATCCCGGCTGCGGCAGCTGCATTTCCGGTGGAGGCGGAAATGTTGTAGGCCTGTGTGCTCAGATTTGGGCGTACGTTAAAAAACTCCAGGTGGTCGAAATTTCCGGAGACCTCCACTACGGCATCTCTCATAATCTTATGGTGGTTTTGGGACGTTAAACCCCACATATCAATCAATCAATCAATCAATCAATCAATCAATCAATCAATCAATCAATCAATCAATCAATCAATCAATCAATCAATGAAATCTAATGATAAGTGATCCGTAACTGAGGGCACATTACCAGCGAGCACTCTGCGAGTGATAAAGCTTAATAGAAAGTGCTTTTCTTGTGAGCCGAGAAAAGTTTTTCTGTCTCCGCTGTGACTCCTTGTATTACAACTGCTTTATTAGTATCTTTTTGCTATTGGGTTCAAAGTATTGGGTTCACTTCCCCATTCCCCCCTTTCAAGCTTGGTGTCTGCAAAACTTGCTGTTCTAAGGCTTGCTTCTCTGCATGCTCGATAACACGGCGTTCCTTTCATTAAGTAAAGTACCGAACTTGGAGCTACAGATGAGCATAAGCTACCAATGGTTCATAAACAGGGTTACGAAATGATGAGGAAATGCCTACAAGCATTCCGTGTACGAGAGAAAAAGATTCTCTCGTGCCAGTGACGCAACGATCACTCCGTATACGCTTCAGAAATGCGCTTGCTCGATAAACAACTTGAGGATCGAGCGTGGACGAGTGCAGATCACGCGTTCACTATAGTGCGCCTGCTTGGAAGTTCTCCTCGTACCTTTAGAACGGGTTGTAGTTGTTTGCAGTTGCCCCCCCCCCCTTTTGGCTTAACTTATTCTAGGTCTCCTACTTTGCCGTCTCCCCTACCCGGCAACGTGTGATGCAAACGCACTTTCTCACTCATGAAAGAAAGAACGACACATTGCTTCAATGTCATCTTGACTCGAACGAAGATAAACACACACGTAATACAATATGCGAGAGGTTGCGTGATGGAATGAGAATTACGTCGTTGGCGCAAGAACTAAAGAATGTTTTTTTTTCTTGGCTGCCGTAGTGATAGGCTTTGCAGGACCCGAGTTTATCATGTTACTGTCAGCACTAACGAGATCTGTTCCACATTTGCTGGGTAAGTGTGTTTACCCACGCCAAGTCTATGCTAGTGTTGCGACGAAAAAGTGCGTATTAGTGTTTTTTTTTCATTTTTATTCCTTTACTGTCACTGAGCATTCTCCGAGGTGTGTGAGCCGACAAATCGCACTCATTGTTATGCAACAGACTGAAGTGGAGACCAAATGCACTCATCGGTCGTCCCTTTGTGTTGTTTGCGAACATCCATCAACGTACTACGTATTTGTACAGCCGAGGCCACTCACCGCTCTTCAATAAAATGCTGTTTCTCAAGTTGTTCATTTAGGTTTGTATTTGTTGCGATTACACGACATATAAGGAACCCAAGCTCAAGTTCGGGCGGGAGGCTCGCCCGGCCGTACTTTAGTGGGGATAGACGGTATCCGGGTGACGGTGGTTGTCGCCCTTGTTGCCATATTCGGCAGCGATGGTGGCAAGGACACGTTGGCGCGTGGGCTCCTTATTCGGCGCGGATAACTGCTAGTCAGCAAAAGCTACATTGTGACGCACCGCAGATGCATTCCGAGCGTTGTTGCGAAAGAATGCACCGTGGATGCTGCCAGTTGTTGCTAGCGCAGTGGTACTGCTCGACATTGCTTTTCAAGCTTATTAAAGGGGCCGTCTAACACTTTTCCCGACTTCGTAGTTTTACAACTTTTTCTGGCTGGTCGCATACACTGACGGCTTAAGAGATAAGTGCTGCAGGAACGGCAGCGATAGTGTCACGCATTGTACAGTTATTCAGCGTAGAGATATCAAAATACAATGAAATGGATGCTTATCCTCAACTCAATTTTCGCGGGCTAACCATACCATGTTTCTCTGGCCCTCTGACGTCGGAAGCCTGCCCAATAAAACGACATCAAAGCCTCACAATACAGGAAGCTCGCATGACATATTGACTGTTACGTCCAGCGTATTAAGGATGCCGTTGCTATGGTTACAAACAGTGTGGTACTTGAAGAGGGAATGGCACGTGTGAAATGAGCCCAGCTCGCGAACGCTTCTATAATGTTTTGAAGCTTTACCAATCTTTTGTTTTGCAAAGACGTTTATGTATCAACGATCTCTCATTTTTAAGGTTCTTTAAATATGTGCACCCGGAGCGTCACCAGTGCGTTTCCTCCAGTACATGGTGTTCGGCGCATTCTTTGACCAGCTTTGCAGTTTTCAAGCTGAGAAAGTCGGAGTGCTTTCTTCTCTGTCGCTTTGAGTGAAAAATAATGCTAATGAAAAACTAAATTCAATATTAATCCCTATTTTTATGCAATTACGCGATCGCATTTAACTTTACATTTATCCAATCATATGGCAGCATCCTTCCGGCGTCATTTCTGCTTGAAGTATCGTTCTGGTGAGTGATATTACAAGTTACGCAGTCGGCACCGATGCTTTCAAGCGTTAGAGGCCCCTTTTAAATGGCCTGGTAAGTTACAAGCCCCGGAGTATAAAAGCCACATTGATTGGATCAGCGGCGATAAGCAGATACGAACACATGTGTGCAACGGCGTCATGTGCAGAGTGGCTGAAACCTATCACTCTAAAACTTTTGACACCCGTAAGGGTGTATTTGTTTTGTCCTATGGGCAACACCCTTTTAGGGTGTCCAAGAACATCCTAAACAATAAGGTGTTCAGAAACACCCTGAAACCGTAGGGTGTAAATAAACGTTACACCCTACTTTAATAGGTGTTTATGAACACCCATAAAATATGGGTGTTGGATGAAGCTACACCCATGCGAGTGGGGTGTACACTGAAAACCCCCTCGTGAAAACCCACTGGGGTTCTTTAACATGCGCCCAAATCTGAGCACACGGGCCTTGCAACATTTCCTCCTCCATCGGAAATGCAGCCGCTGCCGACAAGATTCGAACCTGCGACCCGCGGGTCAGCAGCCCAGTACCTAAGCCACTAGACCACAACGGCGGGGCGAAATGAAGTTTGCGAAACGGCCGCCAGTGCATCATGAGCGTGGCATGTAGTCATGTTGTTACATGACACGCATCTCATCATTATCATGTTCGCACCAGTCACATACCTTGGTCATCCATTGAGTACCGTAACACCAAATTTTGTTTATTTTACGCTAGTGAAACTGCCGCAAGCGCATCATGAGCGGGGCATGTACTCATGTTGTTACATGACACGCATGTCGTAATTGTCACGTTAGGGTGTGTCGCTTGTGTTCACCATGAGATCATGTCATTCCCTACCAGTTTTGCAACATGTCATGTGGACGAGACCACCGCAAGAGCAGCAAGACCACGAAATCTAAGTCATAGCATTCGTGACATACATATCATGAGTTTGATGTTATTACTAATCAAATATTCTCGTCATACAGTTATGGTATGCCATACGAAGTTTGGTATTGGTACCATTATCGAAACGGCCAGGAGAGCTAAAAGTCGTAGGCGGCTGGATAGATAGGTGGTAGGTGATAGATAGATAGATGATAGATAGATGATAGATAGATAGATAGATATGCTCTGAATCGCCGAAGTTCACGAAGAAATGCTTCGTATTTAAAAAAACTGCCGTGTTCAATCGGCAAACGATTGCATTGTGCACATTAAAATTTCAGCTCTTGACTCAATTCTGTGAACAAGGGAGTACTGCCCTCCAATAATTTGTCTCTGCGAATCACCCACATGGGAGGCTTTCAATACGTTGTCTGTATGAGCGCTGACAATAGATATGGGGGGCGTAAAATCCGCGGCAGTTTACACAGAACGAATGATTGTGTGATCCATTCCAATCATGTGGCTCGGATGTCTGCAAGAGATCAGAATTTTTTTGCCTTACTAGAGAGAGAGGATGGCCACCCACCATCTGAGTAATATTCATGCTTGAAATTCAATGCACGTACTTCGAAATTCAATGCATAACTTTTGTACTTTCTGCGGGTGCACGTTCCTATATTCGAGCAAAGTATCCTATATTCGAGCAAAGTTTGACAAAGTATCAGATCACACAATAAAAGAGGAGGGGAGGCTTTTCAAGACGAAGAAGAATAAAGGCGAGCATAATGCAGTGATCAATAGCGGCCGGACAAAAGATGACTCGGGCTGAGAGGCAACGTTTCAAAGTTAAATTCATATTGACTGTATTTAGCAAAAACACTGCTCATTTGTGCATCGTATTCAAAAGCAAACTGATCTGTGTAGGCACCAACATCCGTTGCTCTCATGAGAAAAAATTCTTTTCTAGCAACAGAATTTCTATGGTTTGAAGCATCCATTCGCGTTTGACCACTTGTAGTCACTGAACTTGCAAACAGCTTTGACTATGTGACAAGATCACGAAATTAAAAGAACGAGAATAATAAAAATAAAGACATAATATAGGTTACAAGGCAAATCTTATTCAAGCCCACGCGAATGCAGTCACATATACACAAGCAAGAAATGTTTACTGCTAATAATTGCGTGAAAGTCGATGATTTCACATAGTAATTGTATATTTCCCCACACTACCTTGGATTGGTGTAGAAAGGAGTTTCAAGTGTAAAGGGCTTTTTATTGTTATTAGTATCGCAAACATAATATGTGCAATAACGTCACGTAGTTACCTTGATAATGAGTGAAGCATATCATGCCTCTGCGAAAGTCTGGATGCGAGGAGCAGGTGTCGCCTGAACGCAGGAGCCGTGCGGCTTCCCTAATTAATCCGCCAGCGTGGTCGACCAGAACACGCTGTCCCGGCGTAGTGCCTTTTTTGTGTATATGTATCTTTTACGTGCCTCGATCGTTCCTGCTTGGGAGAAACACGTTGTTGTTGTTTTTTATTCTTTCATGTGGCAGACGTGATCATGCATGGCTTTCTACATCGAGACGTGCATGGTGCTCAGGATGATGAAAGGAGCTATTCAATGTTTCGGAATGACCACCTTTTTGTACCTACAAAGCAAATATTTTTGCCATGCTATAGCAATTCAATTTTAATTCATATTGGTACTATTCTACTTCACCAAATGCACGCACAATCAAATATTCCTTGCGCTTTTCGCAATGCGGTATACCGTTTAACGACAGAAGAGGAGACACCTGTAAATATTGTTACGGCTGAATTAAAGGATTAGTGGACTTATTTACATGGTGAGGATGAAGTTCGGCAGTCGCTGTAAAGATGGAGTCCTCCGGCCGCACCAGACAACGTCGTCTTCCTCTTCTACCTACCCGGCTCATACCATAGCAATCTCCGGTTCACAGACGAAGCCCGCTGGGCGAGTTTATGTCACTGGAGGGATGAAACTTCTTGAGGCGAGCAACGTGCACCAACTGCGTTCGATTTGACTGACGAAAAGGTGTCGTCAAGCGTGCCACAACGTACGTCAAGTCAGTCAAGCGATCTACAATGACGTAGAGGCCTGTGTACTGCGGTAAAAACTTCTGACATAAACCAGGTTTTTGTTGGGGGGTCCACAACCACACGAATTCACTTTTGCGGAATGAAATTGCGTCATGGCGTTGATCGTATCGTTGCTTGGAGCGATCTTGTGATGGCAGTGTGCGCAAGCGAGCAATTTGGCCGGCTTCTTCAGCCCGGCGCAATGTTTCGGCCATGGACTCATTGGTATGGAGCTTAAATGGGAGGATTGTATCAAGGGAGCTGCGTAGTGATCGAGCGTAGAGCAGGTAGAAGGATGTGAAGTCCGTGGTCTCGTGCTTCGCTGTATTGTATGCATAAGTAATAAATGGCAAGATCTCATCCCAGTTTTTGCGATTGGACGCGACGTAAATTGCGAGCTTGTTAGTAAGAGTTCGATTGGTACGTTCTACAAGACCATTCGTTTGGGGATGGTATGGTGTTTAATGTCTGAACTGTGAAGTGCACAGGCGAAGAAATTCTGCTACAGCGTCCGCGATGAATTGGCTACCACGGCCACTGATGATTACTTGAGGTGGACCATGGCGAAGAACAACGGAGCGTAACAAAAAGGCAGCGACGCCATCAGCTGTAGAAGATGGTATCGCAGCGGTTTCGGCGTATCTGGTAAGGTGATCGACGCACACTATTATCCAGCGGTTGTTATTCGAAGATCGCGGAAACGGGCCCAATAGGTGGATGCCCACTTGCTCGAAAGGCGTAGTAGGCGGTTCTACGGGGTGAAGAAGGCCGTGCGGTGCACTGGTAGGTCGTTTGTGACGCTGGCAGTTCTTGTAGCTCGAGACGTATTGTTTCGTAAAATCTCGCATTCGAGGCCAGTAAAAACGCTGCTGCACTCGATGCAGGGTGCGAATGAACCCAAGGTGTCCTGACGTTGGATCATCGTGCATAGTATGGAGAACGTCGCATCGAAGACTTTGAGGTACAACCAGTAAATAACGTGCGCCGGTTGCTGGGTAATTCGTTTTGCACAACAGTCCATCATGAATACGAAAGCGACCACTGCCTTTGAGATTCCGAGCGTAAACAAACAAAGGGTCTAAAGATAAATAAAGATAAAGATAAGATAATGATAAATTGTTCTCGTTTGAAGATATTGGAGTCAGGAAACGTCTGAGAGACCGCAGCAAAACAGCTGTCCTCCGTCGTGGTCATAGGTAGGCGAGAAAGGCAATCAGCGTCCGATTGACGTCGTCCACTTCTGTACGAAACGCTGAAGTCAAATTCTTGAAGGCGGAAAGTCCATCGAGGAAGGCGGCCAGAAGGGTCTCGGAGGGTAACAAGCCAACATAATGAATGATGGTCTGTCACAATCGTGAATGGATGACCGTAGAGGTAACATCGAAACTTCTGAATGGCGAATACAGCCGCTAAACATTCTTGCTTTGTCACCGTATAATTATTTCAGCCTTGCTTAGAGATCGACTCGTATAAGCAACAACATGCTCTGCATTATCATGGCGCTGAACAAGCACACTTCCGATGCCAATTCCACTTGCGTCATTGTGCACTTCTGTAGGAGCAGAAGGATCAAAATGACGAAGAATAGGCTCAGATGTTAGTGGAAATTTCGGTTCAGAAAACGCGGCATCAAAATCAGGTGTCCATTCGAATGGGCTGTCTTTCGCAACAAGCTCTTCAGTGGGTGTACTACTTCCGCGAATCGGGGCACAAAGTGACGAAAGTAGGAACATAGGCCCAAGAAGCTGCGAAGATCCTTCAGTGTCTGGGGTGGTTTGAATGTGCCACTGCTTCGATTTTGCGGGGATCCGGCCTGACGCCATCTTTGTCAACTAGGTGGCCAAGGACTAAAGCTTGTCGTTCACCAAGCCGGCACTTCTTAGAGTTCAAAATCAAGCCAGCCTTTCCGACACAGTCTAAAACAAGGATTAAACGGACGTTGTGCTCTTCAAAGGTACACCCAAAAATGACGACGTCATCCAGGTAGCATAAGCACACCTCCCATTTAAGACCACGAAGGACACAGTCCATAAACCTTTCAAAAGTGGCGGTGGCGTTGCAAAGCCCAAACGGCATCATATTGAATTGGTACAGTCCATCAGGCGTCACGAATGCGGTCTTCTCCTAGTCTGAAGGGTGCATAGGTATCTGCCAATATCCTGATTGTAGGTCTATTGAAGAAAAGTACGAAGCCGAGTGTAAGCAGTCAATAACATCGCCAATCTTAGGCATCGGATATACATCTTTTTTGGTCACGGTGTTGAGTCTTCTGTAATCAACGGAGAACCGCCAGATACCATCTCTCTTCTTAACCAAGATGACCGGTGCTGCCCACGGGCTACACGACTCTTCAATAACACCCTTCTTCAGCATTTCCTGAACCTGGTAGGCAATAACTTTTCGTTCTGACGACGACACTTGGTAAGGCTTTTGTCGGATCGGATGGGCAGTGCTGGTGTCAGTCCTATGGTGAGCGCGAAAACATGGTAAAGGTAGTGGCTTCTCCTCTTGACAAAAGTCACACAGAAGCATGTCGCCTCAACAGATGGCGTAACGTCTGCTGCTCATGTGACCGCAAAGTGGCGCTAATCATGCCTAGGGTCGGGAATGCGCTCTTGTGCATGAGATCAGAAGTTCAAGCAAGATTAGAAATTAAGCAACGTGGAATAGGTAGGCTTGCTTTAGGAGCTCACGGGAATACACCAAATCAGGGAGTACGAGGTGGTATGGGATGGACATCATTTGAGGGCAGGGAAGCTAGCAGCAAGATAACATTTGAGAAGCGATTGAGAGAAATGGGGGATGAGCATTGGGCTAGGAAGGTTTTCAGCTACTTCTACAAGAAGAACGTCGATACAAAATGGAGGAAGCGAACCAGGAAATTGACTGGTAAATACTTAGAAAACAGCAGGTGGCCAAACTAAAAAGAACTATCGGTTAAGAAGAAAGTGAAGGAAACGGATACTGACATACTGACATGTGGAGAATGGGCATGTGGAGAATGTGGAGAATGGGTTTAGGGACCGGGAAGGCAAAATAGACTTTAAGCGGGTAGACTTAACTAGAAGGAGGTTATCTGATTGGTGGCTAAAGTCAAGGCACGAGTGAAAATTAAACTCTTCACTGCAAAGTACGAATCCTCAAACTCACTTTTTAAGAAAAAAAATAAATCTAGTTTTCGGTTCATTAAGTATAACGGCTTGGTGGCGCTAGCCACCGCCTGATCTAAAGGGTACAGCCATATCCATCGTCTGCGACTCGTAAGAGCAACTGCGCTTGCCAGAGAGTGTACTTTTCTCGCTTTCATCGTTGTTAACGACCGCTACAGAACCTTCAGTGGATCATCGAAGACGCCAAGCTTCATTCCTCGAGGGAGCACAACCGGCATTGGCGAACAGTTCAGTGCCCACAGAAAGGTTGCTCCTTGATTAACAGATACCAAACAACGAGGGACGAGTATGCCTTTCTTAGCACATTGAACGATGGTAGGTTGAACGATGGCGTCAAAATATGTGGCAGATTCTGGGGCGAATGCTGCAACTGACCTCATTGACCATGGCGGCACTGTCAGCTCATCAGAAACAATGAGAGCGTCCTTCGTGGCCTTCGGCGCCTCATTGACGAGGGCAGGAACAATGTCACCGCTGACAGAAAGTTCACTCCTTCTACAGTCGACGAAAGCGCCACATCCTAGGATAAAGTCAAGACCGAGAATCATATCGTGGGTACAACGTTGCAGCACAAGAAACTCTGTTGGGAACATCTTTCCTGCCAATAAGACATTGACGGCACAAACTCCGACAGGATGAAGTACTTCCCCACCAACACCACGAAACCTTGTTGATTCGCCCCAAAAAAACATAACTTTGCGGCCAACGCGACTTTTGAAAGAAATACTCATAACTGATATCGTAGCACCAGTGTCCACCAACGCACTTGTACAAAAGCCATCTATTTACACACGTATCTTTTTCTTGGACATTATAACTGGCAGAGGCATCTGGGGCAAACCCTGTTGTGCGACTTCACCTCCATCGGTCGCGCTGGCTAGTTTCTCGGTGGTGGCGGTGATGACAGGCGTCGTCCCGGCGAAGAGAAACGATGCAGTCGGCCAGATGGAGGCATCAAACTACGGTCAGAAGCGGGAGAACTACCATGGTGATTTTCCCGCCGTGAGGTACTCCTGGAATAGGCGGGCCAATGACCGTTGTTGTGACCAGTGCCCGCTGGCGGAACCTCTGATAGGGAACGATATCGGGATGTCGGCTCTCTCTGTCGACGACAGAACCGAGCTATATGCCTGGCGATACCACAGCGGTAGCACACAGGGGCTTGGCGGTATGCATTGTACTCCTGGAAGGCATTGCGCTGACGTGGTGGTGGTACGGGTACATCTTCGTTCGAGTCGTAATAGTTGTTGGCTGGCTGATGGGGGTAACTGAAGCGGTCTTCGTACCTCGGCAGCGGGTAGTTATTGTGCTGTGACCTCGGTGGTGAGGGCGGCCTGTAGTTGCAGTCCTCGTTGCCTGCTGCGGCAATTGACACGGAAGGGCGAGAGGGAGGCAGTGCGGATGTAGCTTCGTACGGCGTCGGGCGAGCGTGTCGAGTGAGCTCTTCTCGAATGATCTGGCGTATTGTCGACGCGAGATGAAGCGGCGTGTATTTGTCAACACTTGCCACGGTGGTTACATTCGGTAGGCGACCGAACTTGGGGGTGATACGTCGCATCTTCAGGGTCTCGAATGTGCGACAGTGGCTTATGACGTCGGTTACCGTCGCAAGGCTGTCTTTGCTAATGAGGAACTGATACACGTCCTCGGCAATGCCCGTCAGCAGGTGGCGGACTTTGTGTTCCTCTGACATAGAAGGGTTGACAATCTTGCAGAGCTTCAAGATTGCCTCGACATAGGTAGTGCACGTCTCTCCTGGGATCTGAGCTCTCTGCAGTAACGTTTCTTCCGCCTGCTTTCTCTTAGCTACGGAGTCTCCGAAGCACGCTCTTATTTTGGAAACGAAGCGATCCCATGACGTGAGAGCATCTTCGTGGTTCTCGCACCACACGAGTGCTGTGTCCGTTAAGAAAAATACTACATTGGTCAGCTGGGTCGCCGCGTCCCACTGGTAGTATTTTCTCACCCGTTTGTAGTGTGTGAGCCAGGCATCCACGTCCTCGCCAGATTCGCCACCGAATGTGCTAGGCACTATCAGATCCTGACGTAACCAGGGACCAGCCGCACGCGAACCTGGTACTAGCGGTGCCGCTGGGACTGGTAGAAGGTCTGCAGCTGCGGGGATCCGGTTTCCTTCTTCGCCGTGAGACATCTCAGCTGCCAGTGGTAACGGGGGCAGTCCAGCAAGGCGGCGGCTTCGTCGTAGATCAGGCGCTTGAAGCGTCGTGTTGCTTGGATGATTGCCCAGCACCTCCACCACAAAACTGTTACGGTTGAATTAAAGGATAGGTGGATTTATTTACAGGGTGAGGATGAAGTTCGGCAGTCGCGGTGAAGATGGAGTCCTCCGGCCGCTCCAGACAACGTCGTCTTCCTCTTCTACCTACCCGGCACATACTACAGCCCGGCTCATACCGTAGCAATATGAATCACGCTCAGTCATGTCATCGCATTTGCTGAATCACTTTCCGGATCGCTTCGGTGCCAACTTCATTGGAGGCCTTTCCCGGCGAGCGATAATTAGTTTATACCCCAATGTAGAACAAGTTGTGTCAGGCAAATGATTCATTTTACCCTGGTAGACTTGAAACCTCGACTACAGTAACATGTTCTGAGCTTGTTTTGCTCGTCCGGTCCCTTTCCAAGGTTGTTTTTGTTGCAGGCCAGAACTGCCTTTCAGCGAAGGCCTTGATCGTGCTCTCAAATTACGATGTCGAATAGACGACTGTCCGTTCACTTATACCTATTATCCTGCACTGTAAAATATTTGAACGCGATAGCGTTAAATAGCATGTTTAGCAGAAATTCGGCTGTCGGCGTCTCCAGTTGTGAACGAAAAAACATCACCTTCTTCATGACAGAAAATAAGAAAAGCTGCCAATAAAATAAATAATAAAAAACTTCAGTATGAGTGAGAATTGAACCCAGACTGTCTTCGTGGCAATGAGGTGTTCTACCAGGGAAGCAGGCAAATTGTCGAAACTGATTCGATATATATTTAACAATACTCTCAACTCTCATGCGAGAGTCCTTACAGAGAGGGTAACATAACAAAACATTATAGCAAAAGAACATTATTAGCAAATACACAAATACAGGATGGATCAAGATCAAACGCTACAATTGTACAGATAATCATCCAAGGTCTGTTCAAATTTCGACAAATCGTTCTGGTCAACAACACTCACCGGCAATTCATTCCATATTTCAATTGTATTAGGAAAAGAGGAGTATTTGAAACTATCCGTACGAGTCCTGTACGTTTGAATGGCCCTGTTGTGGTTGTTTGTTTAGCTGTTTTTACCTGATGACAAAAAGTATACTTCATTGCTAATATTTATTTGGCCATTTAGAATTTGAAATAATAGTTTCAGACAATTTTTTTGTCGGCGCGTTTCTAACAAATGGAGGCCAGAAGAATGGAGCATTTCTGTAACTGATACCGTCCTTCAATATCGGGAGCATATAAATAAATCGCACCACGTACCTTTGAATTTTTTATTTTTTCTATTTGTTTCTTTACACTCACTTCGCCTTACCTTACCTTACCTTTACCTTGCTCAATATATATATATATATATATATATATATATATATATATATATATATATATATATATATATATATATATATATATATATATATTATACAGTACAAGTTCTCATTATTATTATTATTGCAGATATAAAAAAGGCACGTGTTTACAATTCCTTCCTACATGTAGGAGACAGAATCTAACGCACGCAATATTAACGCGTAGAAGCGCACCAGGCGTCCAAACATGTGAAACGATCTACGAGTGGTTATTTCAAATATTTGAAAGGCCCACCAACTGTAGAGTGCTCAAACGTTCGCGCGTTGCCTTAGGCACGCGCAGTGGGCTCCTGGATGATTTGCAGAAAGAACAATTGTGGCGTAATTGGAACTTAAGCATTGCACTTGCAGTATACAATCTACGATAGTTTGAAACGGCCAGTCAGTGTTGCGCGCACCATCATTCGTCCCCCCCACGGCACCGAATGACTGTGCGGCACCGTCCCCCCACGGCACGTTTGAGGCATGCACCGAGACCGAAGCTAGGCTAATAATTCAGAAGGTGATTCGCAGAAAGCCTGGCTACGCTATCACGTTGTACTCTTGAAGGCGAAGCGCAAGTGTCCTCCAAGTTTCGTAATAGTAGTGTTTGTAACTGTTGTGTAATTGTTCTCACACAATATAGACAAAATACCCAGCGGAGGCATCTCTACCATATCTGGCGAATGCTGTCGCATGTATTAATGATGAAATGGAATGATAATTCTTATTTGCTTGACAATATGAACTCTCGGGTAATGCAAGGCCAGACAGAATCTACAAGGCCAGATAGAACGTGTGCAGGAGCAAAATCTGAATATAGCGCCACGATAGTTCTCGCGACCATCACGTGGTCCACCTCTCCGGCGGAGCTTTGGCACTGAGATTATTCTAGTGACGTAGGGTCAACGCTCTTGCAATAGCCTTTATATCGCGCGCGACTGCGCTTCAAATCATGGCGACTGGTCTCTCAATTAGAGGGTAACAGCTCAAGTCTTTCTTTATGCTTGCCAGCTCATTAGCAGGTGACTTCACATAAGTTCATTGTGTATACCCTTATGCACGTGAGACCAGCCATACGGAGCTCAGAGGCAGCTTATTTAGCGGTTCCTGCCTCTACTTCATGCTTGCGTCACAGAATAATTAGAAGTGCATTCAAACGAGGAGTACTCATGTAATGCTTAAGTTGTACGACGCAGAAGTGGGCTCAAAGAAATTTATACAGTTGCTTTGCTCGTGCGTGCTACACAGTTCTCTCTTATTCTGTGTAGTAAACCATTTTAATTTCTTTTCGCTTCCTCATCCTGCAGTAATATTTTTTCTTCTTTGGTATTTTAGCTGACGTTGCAGCCTCTTTCTTGTGTTGATGAAAAAGAACTTTTGAAGTTTAAAGGAATTTTTCAAGCTATCGAAAAGCACCAATTATATTAATGCCTATGTACACTCAGGAATAGGTGTACGATGTTCTGGTATATTAATTTTGACCTATTCGAAGAACAAGACATGATGGGGCGGACAGGTTTGTTCACATGGCTACAGAATTTTGTGGAAATTTTTAGAGCCGCACCTTTCATGTGCAAAAAATAGGATTCATTCTGTTCGTTTTTTCGCCCATGCCGTGCTGCGTTTCAGAACTGCGTTCATATTCACCTGTGCCAACGTTAACACATTTCGGTAATTCCGCATTTCATCCCGTTTCTTAAACCATGCTGCTGTTACTTCTTCATATGTAAAAGCTGGCCTTCTTTAACTTGTTGTTTCTCTTACCTGCTCTCAGCTTTTGAGAGCCAGCAACTTTATTTGTAAGAGCAAGCTGCCTTTTTATACAGGTGCTGGGTTTAATAAGTCATGTACTGCATGGACTAAATTACTAATTCACAGTGGCTTCACTTTCATTGTTTATTATTGTGGAACGCCAAGTGAATTAAGAGCCCAATATTTACAGACGCCAATAAAAAAAGAACAAAAGCGTTTATTATAAGGAATCATAAAAATCAGCCTAGCACGCACGTGCAGACAACCTGAGAGAGAGAGAGAGAGAGAGAGAGAATAAGGATGAAAGAAAGGCAGGGACGTTAACCGTGGCTGAGCCTGGTAGGCTACCCTGCACTGGGGAGAGGGTAAGGGGAGTAAAAGTCAAACAGAGAGAGAAGAAGAGAAATGTCACCCATGGCGTCGACAAAACGGCAGTTATGTGCTTAACATCACAGACGGTGAGTCACATTCATGTCTTAATCAATTGAGCAAATTAGTTGCATTAACTTGTTTGCGCGGTTCCATGCACCCATAATCTTGCCTATGGGGAAGTCATGATGGTGCCGTTTGCGTTCTCAGGCAGCAGACTTCTGAAGGCTTGCGAGAATTGGAGTGATGGGGTCAAGCAGTTGAAACACACTTTGAGCTGTTGGTGTCTGCATCTTGCTCAGCAGCACGCGCATTGCACTGACCAGGGTGTTGAACCATGCCGATAAGTTGTCCTTCGTTCGCCAAGTTATGAAATACCATTGAAGTGCCCCTAACTGTGGAAGTCTGATGCATCTCATCAGGCGCATTTATCTTTGGGAGTTCAGGCCAAGCGTCACCTGCATTGCTGGTAGAGGCAGCATTTTCCTTTAAAACGGCCGCGTTCTGACTGAGTAATCAGGCCGAAGTGTCAGCTCTACTGCTAGCAGAAGTGCCTTTGTTTTTGGAACCGACAGTGCTTGGCCAAAGTGAGGGAGGTGGAGGTGGTTTTGGACGAGCTTCAAGAGGCGACGAGGTTTTGGTGGCTTTGGCGCAGCGCCAGCGATGGGACCATCGTCACGTAATGGATGCAGCTGCTTTTCAGTATGAGGTGTCATCTCTGGCCCTTTTCTCCAGTATTGTTAGCTCCTTTGGAATAAAAGGTCAGTCCTTAGAAGAGGCATCATGTGGCCCATCGCATTTTGAGCACTTCAGAGTCATGGCCTTGGCACGTGTCCTTGTTGTGGTGCCCAGTGCATCGGGAACAGGTAGTATAGTTCGCACACTTACAATTTACGTGACCTAACTTCATGCACTTCCAGCACTGAAGTGGTTTCGGTATAAAAGGGCGAACTGCGTGTCGGAAAGGGCCCACTTTTACATGTGATGGAAGTGATTCGCCCTTAAATGTCATTCTTACGCATCGTGATGTCCCGATACGACATATACTTTAATAATGGCATCTTTCGAAGCCTGCCTAATCAAGACTAGTAGGTCCGAGTTGTTAATGGCTTCGGCAACATCATATATCACCCAAGTGCTCCCTTCTTTGCCCAGTGGTATATGAGAGCGGACTTCCATCCCTTTGAGTTCGGTTACTTCACGCAATCTGCTAAGCGCAGTCACATGATTGACGTCAATCACTAGGATGTTCTTGCGGCTATTCACTCTTACTTCCTTTACTTCATTCGGCACCAGTGCCTCTAGCTGTACTGACACGGCTTGCCGGTTACGACATCTCATGTTGTCACTGGCGAAAACTGGCTTGAAAAGGAATACCTCGGTATTCCGTGAAGATCGCATGGTGGGCTCACTCGAATTGGGTGTGTGCTCAGAAATTCACTTTCCCTTGTGGTTTCTGACGAGCTCGAAGTTGTGGTCCCCTGATTCATCACTGCTGACGTTGTAGGGCTTGGTATCATCACTGCCAGTGCCACTCTCGCAGCTATAGCGCTTCCTGGAAGACACACCCGTGGTCATTCCGGTTTCCGGTAGTCTTCCGTAGGGCTCTACCTCCAACGCACACCTGCAGGAGACCGCGCTTGATAGGAGAAATGAAACTTATTCATAAAAACTATGGAACTCAAACATTCGGCATTTCACCACACCGGCACTTCGTCGTCGTCCCCTATGCTAAGCATCCAAAACAACCCGAAATTAATGCATAACAAAGCGCAAGGGCATTTTTTTCACTTGTCTGTACCGAATATCCAAATTCTGTAGGTATAGGTACGGTTAACACAAATTGATCGCGACGTTAGGCACTCCTACCTTCAACTCACACGTTATTAGACGACATAACGCAAATATCGCCAACACACACCTCCTGATAGCGATTCTGGAAGAGGCCGGCGAATACGTCTCCTGCTCATTGTACAAACCACTAACCCGCAACCTTCGCTCCGTTCAAGCATATTGGTGAGGTCGTGAGAAAATTACGCTCGGTGTCACCCACTGCTTGGGAAAACACGGAGCACGAGTTATCATCGAGGCTCCCAGTGCATGGTTGCTCCCCGGCAGCCTTCCTCCATTGTTGCGCAGTTTGACGGGATAATCAATATCTCATTTATCAGAGACTCAACGTCCAAGCTCTGGGCTAATGATGAATGTTACATTTTACACTACAATGACGTTGCAATACACACCTATCGATGAGAAAATTCCTTACAGAGTTGCATTATTTCGATTACAGTCGGAGTAATCAGTATTGTATCGAGGACGTCAAGCAACGTTCGAGTTTAAAAGAATCTTAGGGAGTTGAGTTGCGTCGATTGAAGAGGATTAACGATCCCAATAGGTGAAGATTAGCAAAGGACGTTCAGCACGCCCTCAGAGCCTCCTCCGGCATCATTTTATGAAGACATCAGGGACGAGTTTTACGCAATTCTGCTTCATTTGAACGATATAAACTTCCGGTTCATCCATCTTTGTCTTCCTCTTCTTCGTCTGGAATGATTCGCTCATTTTACTATCTACACTAAAACATTCTCACCACAAATTCGTGATGTCTTTATGGTCCTTGTTTTTTTTAAAAACGTCATTATCTTCACAGTGCATACCACATACACCCTTAGAAAAGTTAGTGCTACTTACTAACTTTTGACGTAGTAAAAGTGTTGTCACAACATTCACTACATAAGTAGTAAGTGCAAATAGTAAATCACAGATATTTACTACTCTGAGGTAATAAATGTCTGTTGTCTACTGCCTGCAGTCACTTGCGGAGATTAAGGACATGTACTACTCTGAGGTAATAAATGTCTGTGGTCTACTACCTGCAGTTACTAGCGGAGAATAAGGAGTATGTAAGTGAAGAAGTGGCTCAGCGGTTTTCTTGCCCGTCGTATAAGCCGACCAGCGATGTACCCACGAACTGCCTAGTGCCAAACATCGAACAGGCTATTCATGAGCAAGTGTCCAAGTCGTTGTTGTTGTCCGCCTCTCCACCAACACCTGTCGCGGCGCCACTTTATGCGGCTGCTGCAGCAAGGCCACCGCGTCGTTTGCTAGTGTCGCCTCCGTAACCTGAGCGACAGCCCACCATGCCATTTTCGTCTGCACAGCAGTACTACGGGAATCCCTGGCCCACTGCTGCAAATCGGCCTATCTGCCACACCTGCGGAATTCCAGGTCACGTCGCACGCCTATGTCATCGATGCTTCACTGTGGACCCTGAGGCAGAAAGATATCAGTACTCGCTTCGGAGTCTATACCGTGCTCCTCACACGTCGCCTGAAGCTTACCAACGCGACGCGCAAGATCCTCCCAAACGCAAACCTCTGCTTCTCCGCGCTCTCCGTCCCACTCTTCTTCCCCTTCACCAAGTTGTCATTCGGTGTCACCCATGCTTCGACGACCCACGTCCAACGGTACGGTCCAACTGGTGGCTGCTTTGCTCTATCTCGGAAACGTAACCAATGCTGCTCATTCTTGGGGACATAGTTCTTCAATGATCCCCACTGCAATTGACACCAATATTGCGGCACGTTTGTGGAGGTAGCAGCCACAACGAATAATAGGCGCCACCGAGGTCTGCCGTGAAGCCGAGGCGCTTAAGTTGAGGCGGGTAAGCGCCATTTTCGGGACGACGTACCGAAGCTGTTTCAGTGAGTATAAGACTGAAAAGTAAGTCGTTTTTTCCAATTTGTGTACACCATTGATTGGCAGCAAAAAAGAAGCAATTTTTTCTTTTTCCAATCACTGAGCCCTAATTACCTAATTTGATGATACGTTAATTAATCCAAAAATGCTTGTACCAGTGGCCTAATTTTTTGTTTGTGGTCTTTTGAGATTCTAACTACGAGAGAAACGCGCACAAAAAGTGTATCCGACCAAAATAAAAATTCCAGGGCTGAAAAGGTCAAAAAAAATTTTTTTTGCCTTCGCTGAGGCTGCTACGACGCTGAGACTAATACGTAGGCGCACTGGGAAAGACAATTGAGATTCTCTCCCAAAGTGCAACGGGAAGTAGGCACACCATTGATGACAGCGAAGACGTCTGCGTGTCATGCATTGCTACCATGTGGTTGAATGAGTAAAATAGCGTGCGACGCAGATTTTGCCACCGCCACGCGTCGAAAAGAAGAACTAAACGAGCCACACGGTATGGGAGCAAATAAACGCGGCCACCACGAGAGAAACGTGAGAGCTAATATGAACTCGTTGGTCAAGAACGACGACCAGCAGGCTAACCTAATTCCTCTGAAAGGGAAACAAACAAAAAGTCAGTCTTGCCGCAATGGCGAAGCAACGACTTAAATATCCACAAATTACTGTTTCACATGATGAACGAGAAGCAAGCTTTAGTACATAGGCTCCATATTTGAAACATGATTACACTGTGGTCGGGAAGCTCAGATCAGATGAACTAATTCAGTGATCAAGAAAAAGCCTGCGACAAACAAATTACGATGGCACCATAAGTGTGTTTAAGGAAAAAAAAGGTACAAAAAAGGTTCAGCTATACGTTTGACCTCGGGGAGAAGTGCATTCGGCTGCCGTTGACGATGAAATCCTTTGTTTGTACTCAGTGTGTTTTGCAAAAGGTAGTCAGTCTAGTTACATTACTATCTACTGAGTCATCGGCCATTATAAACTGAACTATGGTTGTTCTCGTCTGATTTGCTTTGAAAATTATATTTTAATCTGTAGCTGAACCATGTGACGTATGTTGTGGCATATTCTGGGCAATATTTATTATCGGGGTATTTTAGCTCTTCCGTACGCAGTGACACTAAGCGCACGTGACCGAACGAGTTTTTAGCTACGCACAAGGCTTATAGGTTAAGCAAATGTAACAGGTACGTTGAAAAATTCAAAGCACCTCCACTGATTGAATGATGATGAGCGGGGCGAAGCATGCGCCCGTCCGTCCGTCCATCCGTCCGTGCTTCCGCCTGTCAGTATGTCTCTGTCTGTGTGTCTGTCTGTTTGTCCGTAAACTATACGAAATTGTCAACTATCCGAAAACCACTAAAGCCTCTAGTGTTATCATTCCAAGGACATATCCACACAATGCCATCTATTGCATGGCAAGGGAGACGCTGCTAGGTACGCAGGAGAGACGAGAGATCGCCCTAGACCACAAGGAGCTTCGCCTTTAATAAAAGGTTTCCACGCCCACTCACCTGTTAAACTAGATTTCCCTGTGCTTGGCTCGAACATACCACGCTTACCCAGGCTGCGTTTTGATTACATCGAGATGTTTAATATTCGCATTTCCTGCCTTTTTACGCATATTGCGGTAGTTGCGCCAGACGCTTGGCTTCTTTTTATTCAAGAGAGTCATTAAGACAAGCTGTTACTAGGGCAAAAGTATTACGACAAGCTGTTTCGTCACATTATTGCCGTTAATACACCAAGCCCGCCATTCATTTCCCTAATGCAATGTACGTTCAAGGATGCCAACAAAATTTTTTAACAACTTTCTTACTAGCATAAAGAAAGTTGTCCGAGCCGAAATTGTGAAGACCTTTATTATAACAGTGTAGTAAATATAGGCTACTATGAAAACAAAATAAAGGCCATGCAATGGCGACACTACACAGCAAGATAAAATATAGTAAATTATGAACGCAGCCACTGCAAACAACATTGTGAGGCTGCAACATCGACAACATCGTGAGGCTGCTCCACAGTCGACTTCGTTCCCGACGCGTCCACCAGGTAGACTAGTCTGTGGTTGCCGCCACGAAGGTCACCCCACGGATCTAGATCTGGGCAAGTCGGGTTCCTGTGGTGACATGAATTTTCTCCCTTCCTGCACCACGCAACTACACGGACGGCAGACGCCGCTGCACTCTAGACCGCTGTTAATGATTGTGGTGCAGTGTTCGCGAAACTTGACCAACCCCACGGCGCCGTGCACAGAGATGTTGACTTGAGCAGAATGCCTCTAATGAACACGGTTCCCAAGCCTGAGTAGCTGACCGTAGTGCTCGTGCTAAATAGTATCTTCAGCCCGAGTGTTCTGGTGCACGTCGCTGTGATCTTCCTCAGCGCCGACATCGTGCTGCGGTGCTTTCTCACGGGTCCCTTCGTGCGGCTCGCCAGTGCAGCGCTGTCCTTCGCCTCTACCTTGGTTACCGTAGAGGTTCCACAACGTCGAGGACTCAGTGAGGTGACTATATTCTGGCCCGCGACCCCATCATGATCTTGCGCGACAGGAAGGAATGGTTCGTACTGAGGAAGCACGGGATGGTTTACGGCTGCATTCGAAGGTGAAACGTAGAAGAGTGGTTGAGCCACGATAGGCCGCGTCAATAGTCCCGTCACGTGTTCCACTGGATGCTCGTCGTGGGTACCACACTGGCTGCCCTCGTCCTCTTGGCCATTAGCTGCTTGAGCGTGGCTTTCAGCGCGGTGGAGTTGGGTCAACTGCTGGTGCAGCAGTTGATGATGTCGAACCTGGCCAGTGGAGTCACCCTGGCGCTGGAGGGTGACCATCTAGGAGGTGGCCTGTTCTGGAAGACAGGTGATGCGAATTCTGGAACAACGTTTATCGACGAAAAGTAGCACCTGAAAATGAGGTCGATCGTCGCTGAAGGCCGTCGACGAAAGCAACACAAGAATCGCGGTGCTTGCGCCAACAGCTCGTGCTCGGCTCCTCTTCTTTGTCTTGACCTCAGCACGTGGCGTGCACCCATTGGAGGGTATTGACAGTGTTGCCGAATGCTATCGAGCAAATAAGCCAATACTCATCACAAAAGAATTCCCAAACAAGCGGAAACAAAATAAATTTTCCCATTCTTGAAAATATTCAAATTTCAGTTAAAGAATGTTTCTCAAATACACCCGCTACGGTGGTCTAGTGGTTAAAATGCTCGATTGTTGAACCACAATTTGAGGATTCGAATGCCAGCAGCGGTAGCTGGATTTTCCATGGAGGAGGTAATGCTCGTGGGCCTTCTGCTTAGATTTAGGTGCACGTTAAAAAACGCAAGGTGGTAGAAATATCCGGAGCCCTCCACCTGAAACATCAGAGACTATTTATTAATCTCTCTAATAGGAGAGGAAGCTTAGCAATCGGTGGAGTTGTTTTCTGCAGTCGGAAAATGCGCAAACATGAATGATTGATTTCTGGTTGAAACATAATAATCTCTGCAGGTTTGTTTCGTGCCGAGTAGACAACAGGAAGGAAAAACTAAGACAGTGTTCGCGACGGAAGAACTTTTGTTTTTAAAATCAGCGCGGATACGGTGCGTATTCCAGAGTGGCCACGTCAGCGCGAGCTGTGTATTTTTATTTTTAATACTTATTTAAACACAAATGCACTCAAGTTCTCTGGTGAATTGCTTATGCGCGCGTAATATGACACTGGACTGAGTAAACAAAGGAATGCAAATCTGCAAGCTTGCGTTCACACTAAAACGTGACCATTTTCTGTGCTAGTCAAGAGGAACGTAGACTAGAAGCGATAGCGTTGACGATGCAGCAGGAACTCTGCTCCACTACGTAATTTATACATGTGGAGGAGTACAAGATGAAAGTATCCTAGAGAAAGCATTGTCAATCGATGTACACAAAGAAAAGAACATCGCAAGCAGCATGCACAAAAACTAATGCCTGACAGCTTCAACAATGTAAGCAAGAATGCAACAAAGAATAGCAATTCAACGTTCAAAATGAGTTTCTGGAGTCGCGTTCCGAGGAGATCGAGGGTTTTTCTATAGCTGAATACATTCACAATGCACGTCGCCACTTCCCGTATTCGTACCCATGGCACGTTCTGCACGGAGTGAACTGGCGGTGATAGCAAATGGCGTAAACCACAATAAACGTTAAGTTTTTTTTTATCCTTTGATTCCTAGGTGATGCTGAGGAACGTTGACTGAAAAAAATCCGGCCAAGTCATGGAGTTGCCACCACAGGCGAACGTGTCTGCGGTTTTGCCTTTAACAACGAAGCAGCTCTCTAGAGTAGCTTCGTTCTGTTTCCCGACGGACGGGCCTTACTCAGCCAGATATTTAAAGTAGGGCGCCTCCGAGACACCAAGGTGCGCACACGAAGGCTCCCTAATTTAACCATTCATTCGAAAAGTTATTGAAAGACATAAAAATGCTGGATGTTTTGTCTGTGTGGATTACAATTACTGACTTATAACTACGCATACCAGAAAGAAACGGAATTTCCTTAGCGGTGCGAACATTAGGTTCAAAAGCAAATATTCAATGAGTAAACACAGCCCCCGGAATCGAAGGCATTTACTTATTCAATGGCTAGAAACTCTATTCCGATAGATGCATAATGCTAGAGGTTCATTCGCTCAGAATTGGGTGCTAAATAATGAACCAAATGTGCACATGGTCCCAATTTTCGGAACCCTCCTCTACAGTGTCATTATACTACCAGGGTGTTGGGACGTAAAACCGCAAGAATGAATAATAAGCGCCTGAAATTGGATTCACGCTACCCTACCACATGTTTTCAGCTAATGTGTTCTTTTTAACAAAGCTCTCCTTTCTGCACCGTGGTCTCATGAGGCGTAAATATTTACACGGAGAAAAACGGTGCTTTTTGACTGTGTTTCCTCGACCACAACCCACCGAAGTCCTAGCCAATATTGTCGTAATCTAGGCCGTTATAATCTATAGTATCGGAGATTTGAACTAGAGGACAAATTTCTTTATCACTGCATTATTTTGTAAAGAACAGTTGTTTAAATTATTGCCTCTGTATTACACTCATTCAAAATGAAAAAAGGCAACTACCTGTAGTAGATATCAGGGATTAGCTTATTGCTGTGAAAAAAAAAACAAAAATAAGTATTCTAATGCAAATAACGGGCCTGTGTCACATATCTGGAGGAAGCACATGATTAGGAGCCCAAATTTGACGTGTTCACAGTAGTGTTGCGATGATGCTTGTGTGGACATTAAAAATATCGTGCGAATGATCGAAAATGTCGCGTCTTTTTTGCCTGAGAAGGTCGCACGGAAATGCTGCGAAAGAAGCGAAAATGAATGGCAGAATCCCCCCATGTGTGAATGATGATCAGTAGGCGATGCTCCGGAGGTACATCGGTAACTCGTGAATCCTCCATGAATTCTGTCTGTCTATCTGTCTATTCCTACGTCCATCCATTCGTCCGTCTACTATCACACTAAATCATGCATGTACTAGAGACTACGCATCGGAGCAGAAAGGTGGGTCTTACAACTAATCTGCAGAAAACGAAAGTAATGTTCAACAACCTCGGCAAGGAGCAGCGCTTCGAGATAGGTAATAGGGCACTTGAAGTTGTAAAAGACTATGTCTACTTAGGGCAGGTAATAACCGCGGAGCCGAACCACGAGATTGAAGTAACCAGAAAAATAAAAATGGGGTGGAGCACATCCGGAAAGCACTCTCAAATAATGACAGGTAGATTGCCACTATCCCTCAAGAGGAAGGTATATAACAGCTGTATCTTGCCGGAACTTAGCTACGGAGCAGAAACCTGGAGACTTACAAAGAGGGTTCAGCTTAAATTGAGAACGACGCAGCGAGCAATGGAAAGAAAAATGGTAGGTGTAACCTTAGGAAGCAAGAAGAGAGCAGAGTGGATTAGGGAACAAACGGGGTTAAGGATATCATAGCTGAAATCAAGAAGAAGAAATGGACATGGGCAGGGCATGTAGCGCGCAGACAGGATAACCGCTGGTCATTAAGGGTAACTGACTGGATTCCCAGAGAAGGGAAGCGGGTTAGAAGGAGACAGAAGGTTAGGTGGGCAGATGAGATTAAGAAGTTTGCGGGTATAAATTGGCAGCAGCAAGCAGAGGACCGGGTTAACTGGCGGAACATGGGAGAGGCCTTTGTCCTGCAGTGGACGTAGTCAGGCTGATGATGATGATGATGATGATGACGCATCGGAGTAGAGTGAGCGCCAAACCGCCATTTAGTGAGCACTCCGAGTACTAGGGGTGGCTGTGATGGATGACGAGGAACTAGCCCACGCCCTAAGGAGATTCGCCCCTAAAAACATGACTGATACCTGCGTTGTGAAAATTGATATAACGCGAAAGTCGGACGTGACTTCACAGTAGCAGTGCTTATCGTGTTGATATAAATCGGAGCTAGAACAATATATATTGCTGTTAGACAGCTATGACACCACTTGATGTAAATGACGTGAATGTTTGACGTAAATTTTAGGGCATGTCCTTCAAAAAAACAAACCTTTCTATTCACCCTCTTTCTCGACCACTAAAACAACATTATTTTTTTTTCACTTCAAGCATTTGTTTTTTACCAGCAAAAAAATTTAGTTGCTTGCCTCTAGTGAGCCGCGTGCATTCACCTGGTATAAACTATTCATTGTTCACCTTCAAACAAACCTTTGTTTCTTTTGACTGAGTATGCCTAGTTCTCGCAGAAAATATTACAGGCTGAGAGCTGCACCTCCGAGGTTCTGCTTGCTACATTGGGAGTTATCCAGGATAGTTTCATTCAGTTTTCTTGGTTCTTATTTTCATCAATGACATCGTTTCATCATTTCACATCTCCTCCCTCAAGTTTTGAAAGATGGGTGCAATCGTGAACAGCATATAAAAAAATTGGCAGATCCCAATTTCAGTGAGAATCGATTATATGCGAAGCACGAAGGAGGAAGGTTCACATGTCACCTTAAAGTCAGCACAAGGTTACGAGGTGGGGGAAAATAATGTATTAAATGACTTCGGTCTTGATTAGCATGTTAGGATGTGTCACTCACCTTTGTCATCTGTTCACGTCACGTGATACCAAATTTAGTATATGTGGAGCTATTTCGTCGTCCATTGACGTCACGTAACACCAAATTTGGTATATCATATGTGGACCTAGCGAAATGGCCGCGAGCGCATCATAAAGGGCCCATTATACTACAACGTAACGTTGACACGCGCGAACGCTGGACACAGCGACGCTACGTTATCAAAACGCGAGCT
Organism: Rhipicephalus microplus; assembly: GCF_013339725.1. NCBI lineage: Eukaryota > Metazoa > Arthropoda > Arachnida > Ixodida > Ixodidae > Rhipicephalus > Rhipicephalus microplus. The sequence continues at coordinate 175,578,663 of NC_051165.1, read as the reverse complement.
CTCTATAATCTGACACCAGGCGCGACCAGCGTCCGTGTGCGCGGCGCGACGGCAAGCGGCACGAAATGCGACATGCTGCATTTCGAGCGGATGTGTTACCCAGACAGCACAGCGTCTGCCTCTTTTCGTGACGGAGGGACGCCGGACGCGCTGAAACGCGCATGCGTCAAAGCAACGCTGTGCGGAGCGCGCATGCGAGTGTATGGCAGGACCGGCGCCTGGCGTGGTAACGCTGACGTGACGCGACGAAATGAACGCAGGCGAGCACGCCCGTCGGGTCACGTCAAAATGCATCGGCGCCTTGACTTTGGCATGTAGTCATGTTCACACATGACACGCACCTCATGATTATCATGTTTGCACCAGTCGCATACCTCCGTCTTTCACTGATGTCACGTAATATCAAATTTGGCATTTGTGAAGGTAGTGAAACGGCCACTAGCACATCATGAGTGTAGCATGTAGTCATTTTGTTACATGACACGCATCTCATGACTATCACGTTATCACCAGTCGCATACCTTCGTCATCTCACGTCCCGTAATAGCAAATTCGGCATATGCAACGCTAGCGAAACAGCCGCTAGGACATCATGAGTGTGGCATATAGTCATAGTCATGTGTTTACATGACACGTATGTCTTGATTTTGATGTTAGCGTTTGCCGATTGTGTTCGCCAAGCAGTCATGTCATACCTTACCAGTTTTGCAACATATCATGTGAACGAAACCACCGCAAAAGCAGCAAGACCATGACATGTAAATCATGAGATTTATGACACACATATCATTATTTTCATGTTATGACTAGTGAGTTATGTTTGCCATACAGTAATGTTAAATCATACCAAGTTTTGTAATGATATCAGTATCCAAACGGCCAGGAGAGCTTAAAGTCGTAGGTGGCTAGATAGACAGATAGACAGATATCTGCTGACCCGCAGGTCGCGGGTTCGTTTCCCGGCTGCGGCGGCTGCATTTCCGATGGAGGCGGAAATGTTGTAGGCCCGTGTGCTCAGATTTGGGTGCACGTTAAAGAACCCCAGGTGGTCGAAATTTCCGCAGCCTTCCACTACGGCGTCTCTCATAATCATATGGTGATTCTGGGACGTTAAACCCCACATATCAATCAGATAAATAGACAGATAGATAGATAGATAGATAGATAGATAGATAGATAGATAGATAAATAGATAGATAGATAGATAGATAGATAGATAGATAGATAGATAGATAGATACGCTCAAAGTCCCCGAAGTTCGCTAAGAAACGCTTCGCATTTAAAACTGAAATGACCAAGACAGTTGCATGAGCAAACTAAACTCTCTGTTCAATTAATGCAACTTTAGGTCAACGAAGTTAAACTTTAGCAAACTAGTTCCCATTCGAATCTCAAATATTACTAGCTCTTTGACATCTAGTGGATAATTTATGGGCCCCAAAACGAAGATACGATTGTGAGAGACGCCGTAGTGGAGGGCTCCGGAATGTTTAACCGTGTGGTGTTCTTTAACGTGCACTAACATGACAGAACACACGGGCCTCCGGCACTTTGCCTCTATCAATATGGGACCACTGCAGCCACAATCGAACCCTCCACCTTCGTTCGGGTCAGCATCCGAGCAACATAAACATTGTTCCACAATGCCGGTCTTTTTGCATTTCTAGGTGCATCCTAAATAGTAATCTATCAATCGAAGTCGCCAATTTCAAAAACATAGACGCCAAGGTTATCAAATCGAATATCATGACATACGTAGTAATATAGACATCGTTTACTCCTCCACTTCTGTCAGACTAGGATGAGACTATGACAATATTAAACTGTAAAAAGAAAGAGAAAAAACGATCTAGAACACGCATGCGTGTCCCGGCATTCATAATTAGAACAGTATGTTTATAAAGTAGAAATTGTTCACAGGAGAGCAGTAAAAGTAATCTATAGTAATATCGATTCACCTTCGTCACTGATAGATACTGACTAATATGTCCACCCTTGAAACAGCCAAGAGCTTTTGTCAGGCTCGTGTTTCGTTTCGGCTCCGGCAATAAAAGTTTATAATAATAACTCTTGCCTATACATCCCCTTTTCTTCCCGGCAGACCAAACTTTGTCACAATTGCGACCGGACTTTATACATTGCATGAACGAACCTTTAAAAAACAAAAACAGAAATAAAAGCTTATTTTTGTGAACCAATGCACTGCCTTCAAATATTTTCTACAACTTGGCTTTCCTGACTCCATAGAAACAGATGTAACCTTTCGTGCAAACCACGTCCTTGATATTGTCGTAATCTTATCTACCTAATGACAACTCCTTATCTCAATTGTGCTTGTTTGAGCTTTGTGTGCACAAAACTGTTTCGAGAGGTTTGCCCAAATTTTTCTACAAATCTATACTTATTCGTCTTTGTCGGACTATATTCTTGTACCTGTTGTATGACTTGCTTATTTCTTTATATAGGGTACTTTCCTGCCCCTCCTGCTTGGTTTTCGGACTGCAGCATGTACAAAGTAAAATAGACAAATAAAATTGACTATGAGATGTAGAATGGGGGAACTTCCGAAGTGGATAATATGAAACGTGTCTCGCTCAACCTAAACATCGTGTGCGTTTTATTGCGTTCTATTCAGTGTCTCCCTCATGAGAGAGAAGAAATTTTATTTGCAAGCTATACTAATGAATCGTAGATGGTCGACTAAAATTGTTCTTCTTTCAGAAGATTGTACTTATGCGTTTTGAGATGCTGATGTTTTAAGTAAACCCCTCCTGTCCTGAAAACGAAATTCATGGGATGTGTTCTTGATCTACGCGCGCACACAATCTTGTTTTGTTCAGTTGAAAAGACAAATCTCCAGTTTGACAAGTGATCTCCGCCTCGGTCCGATGCAGCACCGACAGTAGCAGACTTCGTGCTGCGCCCCTCACATCCTCATTACAGCTTCTGCATCGACCTACATAAATGCTTTTCAGTATGCTGAGAGAGCCGTATGGGGAAAAATGCCACACTGACTTCCGAGCTCTACGGAAATTGTTGTAGGGCAAAAGGCACGTGACCATTAGCGCCACGTTTATTGATGGCCTCGAAAATTTAGTGACGGAACAGTGCTGCTGGTGTCGACAGGGATTGACGGGAGATATTTTTGAGCAAGCCCGTCACTGGCAGGGTGACGTTCCATTCCCGAAAGCTTCGTATGCACTCGGCACATGCATCGAGCCCTAACTAAGATGTCTGGCGAACAGTACATCATTGCGAAAAAAAAAAAAAAACTTTCCCAAAGTACGTACAGGACATCGGGATAGTCGGTCTTTACTATTCACCGCCAGAACTTTCGGCAGTTTAGGCAGCCTAAAACGGAAGTTTTCGTCAATTCAATCATTCATTAATTCATTCATTTTATTACCTCAAAGGTCCCGGTTGGGACAATTCATGAGGGAGTGGGTATTACAAAGGCTAACAATATAATGGTAGTTATGATGGGATAGTTTCGATGAGCCGTTTAAATGCTTGGGTGTCGATGATGGTGGCGACTTCGGTGGGCAGGTCATTCCAGTCTTGGGCTGTGCACAGGAAAAACGATTGATGAAAGGTCACAGTATGGGCTTGTGGTGGATATACTGCGTTACAGTGGCTTTTGCGGGAAATGTAGTGGGCTCTTCTGATGTATGGGTTATCTAAAGGCAAAGAATGGAAGAATTCATGATAAAGGTTAAGACGTGCGATTTTGCGGCGCTTAGCCAGATCGGATAAGTTAATCTCTGCTTTTAGTGCCGAGATGCTTGATGTGTATGAATAGTTAAACAGTATAAACCGTGCCGCACGGTTCTGGACAGATTCGAGGGCGTAAGTGAGGTTAATGTGGTGAGGGTCAAAAATCGCGCTAGCATATTCTAGCTTTGGCCGGACAAAGGTTTCGAAGGCAACTTTTTTAATAGAAGGAGGCGCGAGTGAAAGGTTACGGCGTATATACCCTAGAGTACGACTAGCAGAATTAATTATGTGGTTAATATGACAGGTCCAAGTTAGGTCACGCGAGATGTACACACCAAGATATTTAAATGAATCGACTGTAGTAATCTGGTTGTTATTGATGCTGTAGTTATAAACAACGTGATGTTGACGACGGTGAATAGACATTAACACAGTTTTAGTTACATTCAAGGACATGAGCCAAGTGTTACACAAGTTCTGTATGCGGGTCCTGGTCCATTTGTCTATAGAGTCTGGACTATTCGAAAAAGCAGACACGGAAACTCTCATTGTATATGTTTAACAAGCCTAATGAAAAAAAAAAGGCTTTCGAGTCATCCACGTCGTGCGAGTCCTATGAGCTCTCTGTCACACAGACGTCAAAACGTGGAGTTTTTAATTCAGGTTACGCACTGAAAATTAGTTCTCACTTGATGCTCAAGTTCATTACCCTTTTCATGTTCAGTCAGATAAAAAAAGCGTTAGAGGAATCAGGGATGTACGTTAGCACACTATGCCATGAGAATATGAAACTTGATTTTCGGACACGTTATTAGGGTAAACTGTCTTATATAATCCTTGTACGCTGAAAGAGAGTGTTGCGAGTAAGAATACTTTGTTACGTCATGCTCAATCACTGGTCGCGATCATTTGTCATTGCTTGATATCGCAAGGACAACAGGCGCTAAAAATAAACATATTACTCTGGACACAGATTCAGAACATTGGGGAAATCCATACTAACTACTAGAATTGCGCTTAAATGACATATTTTACTTCTTAGCCTGCAACATTCGCAAAGATACACAAAAAGAAACTTTAAAGAAAAGGTCATCCACCAATTTTTTTAGCTGTACTCTAAAAAAAAGAAAACGTAGAATGCGATTTCTCAGTAAACTCGACGAAAATTGAGTCTAGGTCTAGGATTAGTAGTTGGAATGAAAATTTCTTTTCTGAGATACACGCATAAAATTTATTTGGAGCGCCATACTAAAAAGTGAGACAATGACACTTTATAAAAAATGTTTTATTGACTTCCATATGGGACATTGATAAATAAAAAATCCACGCTGATAGCAATACACTACATGCGCGCAGGAAATAAAGCCGCCAACAACGACGCTGAGAAAAACTCAGAAAAAAAAAGAACAAACTTGGCATCAACTCGTCAGACGACGTCACTGGAAAGACTTCGTGACCATGTTTGTTTATCGTCAGATTGAAGCCGAATGCGCTGCTCCTTTGGGAAAACACGTATTTCCCTGCCTTTTCTTCTCTACCATTTTTTTTTGTTCTGAATAAACAAGACTTTGATAGTTTTTTTCTTTTTGTGATTTGTTATTTCTCACAAGTTTTGTTATTCCTCACAAGCCGGCTCAGAAACCAAGAATTCGGACTCCATATCCTGTCATCTTCTTTGACAACCAGCGTAAAGTTGCTCAGCGAATGCCTTTCTTTCTCTCCCTTCTTCCCTTCTGCTCTCCATATCTTTACCTTTTTCTCCCACCCTATCTTGCCAACAAAAAGATGTTACGTGACATATTCTCAAGAGCTGAGTCTAAGAAGGCATCTCCATGTCGCACCGGACTTAGTCGCCATGTAGAGCCACATATTTTCTTCACCGAACAAACAGAAGAGACTACCGTAACATACTCCCCGCACAAGGAGGTCGCCATGGTGACAGCAACCACAGAAACACCTCTCGAGACGTGACCCCCAATTATTGGTGGTTTGTTGCGTAAACTGCGTATTGATTCGCACCGAGAAGAACAAGAAAAACGATATGTCTTTCGTGAGGCGTTGTCGCGTTCAGAGACGGGCTGTGCGGTAGCCATTTTCATCTCATCCTGTCATTGCGACTTGTCTTTTTGTGCTGCCCGCAGTTGCAGGTTATTTTCGAACACTGGAACTTCAGAGTCCTTCTATTCCATAGGGCTATTCTTTCTTCTCGGAGCTCTTTCGTCATTGCAATGTTTTTTTTTTCTCATTAGAAAAAGGTTGGCCGTGGCTTCGGGGAGACAAGCGAATTTCTGCCGCCTCCACAGCAAAATAGACAAGCTGTCTGTTTGGTTTCAGAATTAATCAAGTCGCCTCGGTCCATCAGATGATTTAACAAAAAAAAAAAACAACAACAGCAAAACTGTCACATGTCGAGTACAAAAAAGAAAAGAAGAGGCTTCAAGCCTGGGGGAAAAACGGCGAAGAGAAAACATTCTTTCTCGAAGTCACCGAGTGTGGGGGCCGCGTGTGATAGCATGAAAAAGGTGGAACCTTTTTGTCGGGTTTGAACGCCTCTTGCCCCAAAATTATCGCTTTGAGCTTTACTTCCTGGTGCTTTTGCGCCTCGCCTTATTTTATACTCTCACAAATTCTTCGGTGAGCAATGTTCGAAATTTCAATGTTCATAACGTCGAAAAAATTAAAAGATGGTTCTTTGATGAAGTCATGACACAGGAAACTTGGCGTTGGTAAGAACAAGAAGCATAGAATGAAGTTGAGTACACGCCCCGCCGCGGTGGTCTAGTGGCCAAGGCACTCGGCTGCTGACCCGCAGGTCACGGAATCGAATCCCGGCTGCAGCGGCTGCATTTCCGATTGAGGCGGAAATGCTGTAGGCCCGTGTGCTCAGATTTGGGTGCACGCTAAAGAACCCCAGGTGGTCGAAATTTGCGAAGCCCTCCACTACACGGATTCTTTCATAATCATATGCTCATTTTGAGACATTAAACCCCACAACTCAATCAATCAAATTGAGTACAGGGCAGTTTTATAAGAACATTCACTAGTATAAAAATAGCAACAGCGCTGGAAATTCTAGCTGCTCTGAACGAATTGCAGAAGTACCATGTTGCCTTTATGTGGAGTGGAAGCAAACGGGATATTAAAGCTCTGTACGTATTGATTGATTCATTTTGGATATTAAAAGGGTGTCCCGATGTATGGCAAAAGGAATTGGTAAAAGCCGATAGAATGATGCTTTATTTTAAACGAATGTAAAATGTACATCGTATTTAAAAGGCTTCGGATTTTAATAAGTACAATGTCTCACGAGTAAAAACCAGCTGATATAGTTAGGCAGCTGCGAAGAAACCTTGTAACCGATGATCGACAAACTTGACTTTGAATGTAACAGTAAGACTGCGTATTGTTTAGCATGAGACAAATTTATAGTTGAATAACCTAGAAAAATACCACCGATTTACGATTGATTGTCCGACGTTTTTAATACGCTGAAAAGTAGATTTATACTGATAGTTACCCGCATGGTGTTCCAAACATCAGCAAGACACGTATGTTATATTTACTTTTCTGATCGTATTGTACATTTAGTGGTTTTTAAGCTAGGCGAGTGCAGAGTGCGATGTTATTACGGGATCAGCCAGGCGTGATCTGTGTAGGACAAAATTAGCGTATACGTGAGCACGCAAAATGCACTCCGCGCATTCAAACTCTTGCAACCTTGATAAGATGATTTAAATTAGCTATTCGCGCATATATACACTTTCTTTCGTTTCAAAGACAAGAAAACAAACAAGCAGGGAAAGTTCCAGCGATCGAGATACCAAAGACAACATATTTTTTGCCTGACAGAAACCTATAGTTCGTACCAATAATAATATTTAAAATATCACAACAAACCCATGAGGTGAATTATGAAAAGTTGAGGGAAGCATCGGAGGGTTTTATAGGTAAACCGTGAATCGTCCATTCGGCTGTCCTTCTGTCCGTGCATCTGTCCGTGCATCTGTCCGTGCATCTGTCCGTGCGACTGTCCGTGCGTCTGTCTGTCTGTCTGTCTGTCTGTCTGTCTGTCTGTCTGTCTGTCTGTCTGTCTGTCCGTCCGTCCGTCCGTCCGTCCGTCCGTCCGTCCGTCCGTCCGTCCGTCCGTCGGTCCGTCGGTGCACACCTGCTGGTTGAGTCATCGAACTAGGCTGTCACTTACCACGATGAGCTAGGAGGGACAGACTCATGGCTTTAGAAGCTTCGCCCCTAAAAAAATTGCCGTTGTATCTGCGTGCTTCCCAGGTAAAGTCGCCGAAAGACGATAGTCTCCCGTCTGGAGAGAGAGAATAGACAGATTTAGTTGCACTTCCGCATTAGCCGTATGAAAGCGGACTGCCATTGCAAATTGCTAGCACACTGCGTTCGTATGGCTGCTGCGGACGCGTGACTAAATCTTTCTAGTAAAACGTTTATTTGACGTTTTGCGCAAGAAAATATATGAGTAGCCACTGCGTGAGATATAAATGCCATCTAGGAGTTTTTGAAGAAACGAAGCTTTTGTGAAATGCAAAGTCACTGGTAGGGGACAGGACCATGTAGCTTCAGTGAAGCGTAGAAAATACCCGTTTTTTTTTCGGCCATAGCGTCGCAACGCCAGCCCCACGTAACAAGCCCTGCGTTGTTTATAATTACGTATTTATGCAATTCATAAACAAAGTACCACACTACCTATTGGCCCCGTACTGATGTTGTGTCTAAATATGCGTAATAGGTTTTTTTGATTGACAATGTACGCACGTATGAATGCAGAAACTAGATCAACATGGCTGGTCGCTTAGGAAGGGGTGAAACTTTCGCCGTTCTTCGGATTGGGCTGCAGTGATGCCAACCCTATAAAAATGAATGTTCACTTCTGTGCCGTTCCTCCGGAACCCTGGTACACATAGATGCACTGTGGGTCAAATAAGACACCAAGGGGGTATCGATGGTTTAGATGCAGGAGTGAAGCCCGAGGAGAATTTCTCGTTGTACTTCACAATCATTTTAGGGAACGATGTTTGCGCCTCTCTAAAGGAAACAGTGCAAGGTGATGACAGGGAGCACGTGCGAAGTGTCGCCCCGCCGCGGTGGTCTAGTGGCTAAGGTACTCGGCTGCTGACCCGCAGGTCGCGGGTTCGATACCCGGCTGCGGCGGCTGCATTTCCGATGGAGGCGGAAATGTTGTAGGCCCGTGTACTCAGATTTGGGTGCACGTTAAAGAACCCAAGGTGGTCAAAATTTCCGGAGCCCTCCACTACGGCGTCTCTCATAATCATATGGTGGTTTTGGGACGTTAAACCCCACAAATATATCTACGTGCGAAGTGTCTGATGTGCGTTCTCAGGACTTCTACAACAATGTGAGTTTGTATCGAATAGTCACCAGCAATTGCAATTGTTGCCTCTGTTGACGTACACCTGGGCAGACCAAGGCACACTCTCAGTGCTTGGGCTTGTACTGCCTGTAGAACACGAACATTGTTCTTGCAGGTATTGCTAAGCTCGGGCAAGCTAAATCTCAGGAAACCGAGAAAGAGGGCTCTGTATAGAGTACCATCATTGCATCTACTGACATCCCCCACGCCTTTCTTGCCAGGAACTTTAACAATTGGGAAATAGTGGTCAGGCACTTATTCATATAGGCCACATGTGGCCACATGTGAACAGAGGTCCCTATCCATAATGATGCCCAGAGAACGGTGGGTTCTGGCTTAAGAAAGCGGTCGCCCGCAAATTGAGATGACATAAGGGGTCATGGCTTGCGAGCTTTCATCACCCCTGCTGAAACAACTGTCTCTTCTTCTTTTGCACTAGAAATATTCAGACAGTGTACATATATATATACCGATGGCTCCACGAACCACCAATGTTCGTCAAGTGCAGTAGTTGTCCAAGCAAGAGGTGTTAACATCAGCTTTAGGACTGACCACTCCACGACATCTACAGTAGCGGAACTAGCTGGTTTGCGCGCTGCACTTTGTGTGGTCAATCGGGAACCACCGCAACAATGGTCAATTTTCAGTGACTCAAGGGCTGCCCTACAAGCTGTGCTATCAGCACTGCGTCGCGAGACGTACGAACAGCTTGTTTTCGAAATTCGATGCCCTCTCCACACTTCTCACCAGAAAGGGCATCATGTGACGTTTTAGTGGCTGCCAAGTCACTGTGGCGTCATAGGGAACGAACATGCCGATACTGCCGCGCGGGCAGCCCTTGAAGGAACACGAGAAGTCATACCACTTTCACGGACCGATGCAGCCAGATATCTTCGACGACTTGCGCGTGAAATCACGTTTTCACTATGGTGCCCACTAAGCAAAGAGACGAATTGTCAACACCACCTGTCCTCTTTGATGGTTTTCCGCATGTTCACTAGGCTCGACTGAAGAGATGCTACCCTTCTTCATCGCTTATGGCTAGGAGTGGTATTTACAAAACAGTATTCTTTTGTCATAGGAATGACCGACAACGCTCTCTGCTATACCTGTCATTTGCGAAAATACGCTACACCACATCCTGTGCGACTGCCTGTTGTATGACACCCAGAGACAGTCACTGGCGTCCGTTCTTGCGCGCATCGACAACAGCCAAATGTCTGTGGACACTATTCTGTCAAGTTCCCGAGATAAGACATCGCAACAGAAGACGACAAAAGCTCTGTTGAAATTCTTACACGACACGGATTTGAACAAGCATCTGTAACAGCAATGTCCCACACCGCGAAAGACAAGAGTCGACTATGACTGAGTGTGCGCGCGTGTGCTACCGAATGTGCTGTGTTTATCTCTCTTCCTTCTGTGCTCTCTAACTTTCATCTCCCCATCCCCCTCTCATGCGCAGGGTAGCAAACCGGCTGCCTACAGGCTGGTTAACCTCCCTGCCGTTCTTTTCCTCCTATTTTCCTTTTCCTTCTGTGCCGTTCGTTTGATGGTTCGCTGCCTGATCCACTAGGCTAAAGGCTCCGACATGCACAGGACGGCTTTATGCTCTCCCATAGTAGAGGACCTAGTATTCTTAATCGTTTCCTACTTTTTCTAAACACACTTCTGTGCCAGCGAATAGGGACGACTCACTGCCCTCCCATAGTTGAGCACGCAGTAGTCAAAGTCGATAAGCACTTTGGCTAAACACAAAACTTGGAGCAACGTTTTCTGGTTAATGAATAGTATTATGTAAATTTTGCTTTGTCTACATAGTGTAAATAAACTTTCTTTAAACAGATCTTCTGCTTCCTTAACGTATGCGGCGTTTTTTTTCGTTGAGTTTAGCGATTTTTGTTAGGCAAGAGAAATGTTGCATGACGTGGCCTGATAAAGGTGTAACATAATATTCACGGTCTTTCAGCTAAAAAGGCTGTAGAAACGATAATTTTGGCTATTTGATGTTCTTTCTATGTGAGACAGTCTTGGTGTTCTGCAGGCCCGTGTGAAGGGGAAAGAAGTTCTGTAATGCGATAATATTATAAGCCAATTACTGCCGGCAATGAAACTCTGTTGTAAGAGTTTCATTTTCACGCGCATATTATTAGTGCCTTGAGTTATTTGCTGCTCTGCGAAACAAACGTAAATTTTGTCTTCAGGTGCACACGAACACATGTTCACGCTCACTGCGTGCCTTTGCCGAGGAAATGTCTCCATGTGAAATAACTTAACCAGAGCGAAACTAGGATTGGGCAAGCTGGCACGTGTTCAGTATTGCGGAAATGGCGAGATGAAAGAGACAAGAAGACTTCTCCTGGTGTTTTCAGTCTTTCCATCCAGCCCTTCAAATGAGGCTACAAAAGTAACAAAAATATTTCGCCAAACGGGAAGCTAATTGAAAGTACAGTGGAAAGCCGTATCTATGAGCCAGTAGTAGAAGGTCCACGTACGTATGAAAATAATAACACAATGTTTACAAATGTAGAAATTTAGCACTTGATGTGCAACTCCACAGAATATGATGAAAAAAACAACTTTGAAAACGGTAATATGGTTATTTTTACTTTTAACAAGGTTCAGAAGAACTTGGCTCTCGAAGCACACTTTTTTAACACTTATTTGAGAATCAATTAGCCTAAAATATCACATAAAATGGATCTAAATAATTTTCTTGTAATCTAAAAATTTTTTGGAGGATCAATTTAGGGATAAAACGTTGTCTTCCGTTCGCATCACTGATCGGGTGTCATACAGAAGAGCAGGAAAGGCGCACTACCAGACCAAAATTTCTACGTCAAAGTATCTCAAGAAAGACTGTCGTCTTAAAAAAACAAAATACAAAAAGAAAACGCAGGCTTGTGGACATCAAGGCAACACACGGCATTTGTGTTCTCTCGATCTTTTCTCTGGTTCCGTGCCATGCACGCCTACTTCTTTTATAACGAAGTCACAGCCTGACATGCACCCTCTTCCTTTATCACCCTACTTTGTAGGCTTCATGTTTTTCCGGCATGAGAAGTCAATATATTTTGCTCAACTGTCAAGAGCGCTAGCACTGGATAAATATACGAATGCACGAATATTGAACGAGTCTTTGCTCCAGTGTGTTAGTACTCCTTGAGAAAGGCCACGGCAGGTGCGAATGAAGTGTTGTTTACTCGTCACGGTGGGCGAGTCTCGGTAGGCATTGGAACACCTCGCTTCCGATTCGTTCTATGAGTTCTGCAGAGGAAGAGTTTGAGCTATACGTAAAATCCCCGACGTTGTATTTTCTTGTTGCCTATTTCATTGCTTCAAAGGGAAAGGCAAACATTCCGTACACTAGAGTTATTTGGTATAGCTACATTCTACCCGCAACAACTTGATTGCACAGGAGAAATTTATCATTCAATGATAATGTAGCAAACGTGAAAAATTTTGATCGGGCGAAATGAACCTTTTGCCTTACAGTTTGGTTGTGAAAGATACTTAGAGATGCTGCAGAGGTTTCTCATAGAAACATCGGTTGTTGTCATGAAGGAAAGAAGTGGAAATTGAAGAGCGGTGGGGTTAGAAAAAGTGGGTAACGATTTAGAGTACCAGGTGCTCTACTATGGGAGAGCATAAGCCATACCTACTATGGGAGAGCTTAAAGCCGTCCCCAAAAATTCACTGTTGAAATTAAAGTGCCCGTTTTAGGGGCGAAGCTCCCTAAAGCGGCACCCGTTCATCCGTCGTAATATTGCGTAACATGTCTTACGCTTTGACCTGCAAGGTGGTGCTGGTGGGAGATTTCCCCTGTGCATTGTTGAACAATAAAAAATTCGTAGCGTGCGCGTTAACTAAAAGCCAAATTTTCTTGTCTCTCATTTCCCATTAGCAGCCGTTGGCACGTACATTGAGCACTATCTGACAGGAAAATGTTGCTACGTTATACTCGCTGGGCGTAACCTCCTTGGTTTTAGAAAGGTTTAGCGAGCGTTGGGCCGCAGTGCCATGAATACCGTGAACTAATATATACCATGAACTCGAGGTGGTTAAAGGTGGGAAGAAGACACGAAGCGCAAGCCGTAAGAAAGTGTGCGTGTGCCACGTCTCGTTTAGTCCTTGGAGTGTCCGCTGGATGGCGGTGCTTCTATATGCGGAATATATGATGAAAAGATGTGAGATGGTGGTACTTGACTTGGAGTGTTGACTACATGGACGAACGGACACACAGACAGATGCATGGGCGGACGCATGGATGGCTGCACGGACGGATGGACGCATGAACGGACGCAGGGGCGGATGCATAGATGAACGCAGGGATGGACGCACGGATGGACGTGCGGGCGCACGAACACGCATGCACGGACGGGTGGATGGACGCATGGACAGTCACATAGACGGACGCACGGACTGACGGAAGAAAGAACGAATGGATGGACAGATGCTTCGCCCCACTCCCCTTCATTTACCACGTGGATATGCTGCCATTTTTTTTGGAGACAATAATAACGAAAACTCCCAGACAGTGATGTCTAGGAATGTATAGGGGATGTAATTGTCGAAGTAATTGAAATGTGTGAAGAAAAAGATGTGGACGAAGTGTTAACTTGCCGCCGGCAGTGACCAAACTTGTGACCTTCGAAGTAAATACGCGTCCGCAGCTGTCAGCTATCACATATATATATATATATATATATATATATATATATATATATATATATATATATATATATATATATATATATATATATATATATATATATATATATATATATATATACAGGCCCATACAGACACAAAGAAACGGGCCTCGTGCATGGGCGTCGGGAAGGTGAACATTCACTCGAGGACTGAGCATAAACCTTTATTAAAAAACTACAGAATGTACATGCCAAAACAATTCAATACAGGCGCGACTACTGCAAGACGCCTGTTTTTTCAATATTACCCCCACTGAAGATTGTTTTTTTTTTCTAGAAACTCACAGAGCGTATTGGCCGAAACGAAACAGACTCGGCGTGCTTATCTTCTCCAGCGAGCACGACCGACGTCGCTTCTGTATTACCGCCGGCATTGTCCCGTCCGTGCATTCTTAACGGCATTTCTTTAGGAATGCCGTCGTGCGGATCTTGGGGTACATCTGAGCACGACGACTACGGTTTTTTGTTTGTAGGAACAAAGGGAGGCCTTCGCGTGTGGCAATCTCGCAGTGTTCAATCCGGCTTTTCCGCATGACTGCCGAGAATTCATGTGCGGCTGCCCGTAACGGGCTGTCAAAGAAAGTTCCTTGGCGTCTCTGAGCGCCGAATCGTGTAGGCATGTGAACTGAGAATATGTTAGACTAGCGACTCTCTCTCTGTCTTCGTTTGCTTTCCAAGATAGCATGCTGTACGTCAGTTTTTTGTATTGTCTTACGGGAATCGATACTGTCAAGAAAGATCAATTCCTGCATTTTGTCGCTCTTCGTTCAAACTGCGGAATAAGATATAAATTATTTTATTTATCTAACAATACTGTAGTCGTTTTTACAGGCCCATACAGGAAGTGGTTAGAAAAAGTATACATGAGCAAGGACATATTAAATCAAAAAGTAGAGCAGCACACAGAATGCCTCAGTAGATAATGCTTCAGTAATAGATCTAGAACAACGAAAAAAAGAAATGCTGAAATGGAATCACACATCAAGAAGCACCACACATTTGGCAAGATTCTGCAGACATTTACCTCATGAAGCACATGCTTATGCCAATCAAGAAAAAATTCCAGTTTTGCAATAAATTCATCCACAGATCGGCATTCAACAATTTCACTTGGTAAAGCATTCAAAGTTTCAGTAGCCCAGGAAAAAAAAGAATATTTAAATTGTGTCGCATTTGGCCTGATAAGACCTGATATGCTTATTGTGACAGGTTCTGATACAGGAACGGTGCGGTGTCCGCACGTAGTCCCGTTTCTTTATGTTTATGTGGTCGTCATAGAGCCTAAAAAGAAACTTGATTGGGGCCACAACATTCCGACACGCAAGGGTAGGCACTGCTGCCTGATTTCTAAGTGCACTTACTATTTGGTGTCGAGAGTACTTCGAATATATAAATCTTGATGCTTTATTTTGTATGCTTTCTAGTTTTTGTATAAGTTCTTTCCCGTGTGTGTTCCACGCAATATTGCCGCACTCTATAAGCGGCCTCACAAATATTTTATATATAGCTTTACTCGCTGTTTATTTCATTACTTTACGGCAGCAACTTGTCAGTGATATTGGTCTATATGTTTCAACGTGTAGCTTGTTGCCTTCTTTATGAATCGGTATTAGGCTAGCGCACAGCCAATCCTTAGGAAGAGAAGATGTATATACTCGTCGATGAATATCGAAAAGAAAATCTTGTCATGGACCAGTTTTTGTAACAATGCGACAAAAAAAGTTCATTGGCAGTGCTACCACTCTGGAGATACGTTGGTCCTAAGTATCAAACACGGCCCAGGATGAATTTTGCGTCAACAAATGAGCTCGTCATTCTATAAAATCAGTTGGCGTTTCCTTGTTGTTTTGTGCTACGAATGAATAAATGGCAATAGTTTCATTCGTGACCCTTTCTCCATCTTGCAGAGTTTGACAGGGCTACTGCGAGAAAAAATTATTTTGTCAATATATAAAAGATTTTGATTCACGGTTGGAAAATATTCAGCGAAGCATGAAGTGAGCATCGCAAGCCTTGAAGTAGCGAAATTAATGGTCCTGAAGACGACCAATTGGTGGCTTCTAGGTTGTATGGGCTCTAGATAGGCGATGGTGGCGTTTATAGGTTGCTTCTAGGAATGAGCGTCAGCAGAGGAGTGCAATAGGGGCACCCCCCCCCCTCCTCAACATTCACCAGCGCTTGCCATCACCCGGGCTACACTGGTGTTCTCCCATTCCCCAGTCGCAATGTAACACTGGTTTGAACCCCGAAAGAAAAAATTCTGCCTACGACAATACTACTACGTCGTTACACTGCTTTATTTATTTAATGCCTGGTTGTTTATACTTTGATTTTAAGCGCAGGGAGGTTTGAGTCAAACTACAGACAGTCACAGGCACGACACGGATGTTCAAACTTCAGAGACAGAAAACTCGAGCAGAAAACGAGAGTTCAAATCTCTCATATGTCTTTGGGGAGGTCGTCGTTGGCGTAGGCTTTCCATGCAGGCGACGTTGTGTTTTCCGTTGCATGGTATTGAGATAACTGCTACCTCCTTTTTTAGTGGACCATTGGTGAGTAGTTTGGTGGATACTTGACAGGCAGCAAAGGATAGGCTCCAAAGAATATGTCGCACAAATTACGGCTTCACTGTTAATATAGATGAGTGGTGTAAAAATGACAGAAAAAAAAGAAGAGAAAAGCCACAGTACAAGCTCCGAAGCGAGATTACCGAAGCTGATGCGGGTGATTAAATCACAGAACACAGTGTTATTAATTGAGAACATTCATTTACACCTTCAGTGCTACAGCAGGCAAGTATATCTATAGGTGGCACAGCAGACATGGCTCAACATAAGTATACCCTTCGTGAAACTCTTTTAAGAGCCCCGCCGTGGTGGTCTAGTGGCTAAGGTACTCGGCTGCTGACCCGCAGGGCGCGGGTTCAAATCCCGGCTGCGGCGGCTGCATTTCCGATGGAGGCGGAAATGTTGTAGGCCCGTGTGCTCAGATTTGGGTTCACGTTAAAGAACCTCAGGTGGTCTAAATTTCCGGAGCCCTCCACTACGGCGTCTCTCATAATCATATAGTGGTTTTGGGACGTTAAACCCCACATATCAATAAAAACTCTTTTAAGAGCTAACGCATTGCTTCAGCACTGATAGAAACAGTAAGACAAAAAGGGCAGGGCAGAAAGGTTAATTAGAAAAGCTTCTGGTGTGGGACCTATACTCTTACTATTTTATATCAATATGCCTATACTCTTGTTATTTTACATTTTGAGCGTGCGTTGTGGAAGCCCTGATACTTTTGTGTTTCCTTATCATTTTGGGAGCTTGCTCGTCAGGCTTATGCTCGTGCCCTGTCCGTAGTTGGCGGCCTGTACACTAGTTCTCATTGCTCCCACTAGAGGCACCGCTGTGCATTCTTGCACAACTCTCGCAGCAGCGCTCTACATAGTGAAACGGGTCCGTAATTGCATAGTGTAACGGGTCCATACAAAACTTGAGGAAGGAATGTGGCAATATAGGAATAAAACAAGTTTTTTAAATCCTTTAATTATTCGACGTCATTTTTTAAGCACCTTGTCTTCCCTCCCCCTCTTCAGTAGGGTTACAAACCGGTGGCTATCTGGGTGACCTCCGTGATTTTCTTTTGCTTTCCCTCTCTTTTTCTTTGTTGCCAAAAAAAAAAACGAGAACCTATTTTGTAAGAAAGAGTGTTGCCAGCCTATAAAACGGCCTTTCTACACGTCTTGCGAAGATTGTGAAAATTGTCCGTCGATTGTAACTTTCACGTTCAATCAAATTAGTGACGTCCAGAGCTCGCAATTTTAAATGAAAATCGGTGCACTTCTTCATCTTGTGACAATTCAATAATCCTAGCAGTGTGAAAATGAACACCTGACGTAAAAAATAACCACAGAATTTTCGACTTTACCTAGTGCTTGGCGTTGAATGACTTTATACGCAGCAAAATCAAACCTGATAATGTCTTCGTAGCAGTAATGGTGGCCTACATAATTATGGCAACGTACCGAGGCTATTCAGCTCTATATAATATGCGGAAAACGCCCAAGTGCACTCGTGATTATGTGTATCTTTCTTTCTCTCTTCTATCTCTTTTCATTCCCTTTATCTCTTCCCCTTACACAGAGGAGCAAACATGACGTGCGGTTTCCCTACCTTTCCTTGCTTCTCTCTCTTTTTCTGTGAATAGGTCATTTAGAAACATATATTAGAAGATGGTGTAGAACTTGTTTTTAGTCTACTGAACATTACTCTAAGTATAGGAAGACATTTGGTAGACATTGAAGCGCTCAAGACAGCTCGATTTGAAGAATATCAACGCCGCTATCGTAGCGATGAAATTCACAATAGCGTCCGATCCCCGCTACAGCTTTCCACTAGAGGAGAGTGAAATACCGATAAGGCCGAGAAGGCTCTGTGATGTTCGTCAACAAATTGATTTCTCCAGAGTCATCATCACAGTGTGGAAGCGCCTCTCACTCACTCTATTATTCTCGAACGGCGAACAATACAGGGAACTGCAGCCGGTAGGCATGACTCAGCGAGGCCCATTGTTGTCTCCTTCTATAATGACCTGCGATGGCGAGGAAAC
The DNA here is from genome assembly GCF_013339725.1 of Rhipicephalus microplus. NCBI lineage: Eukaryota > Metazoa > Arthropoda > Arachnida > Ixodida > Ixodidae > Rhipicephalus > Rhipicephalus microplus. The sequence goes on along the minus strand of NC_051165.1, from coordinate 175,560,243 downwards.
TGCCGGAGGCGTTGTTTACCGACCACGATGATAATGAGAATGCATGATTGCGTCGAATGTTCGTAACAAAGACCTCCGAATATCAGTAACGCCTACGCCATGCTAGTGAGGACTGACACTCGCAGTTTGCTGAATGGCCAATTGAGCAGTTCAATCCAAGTTGACCGTTTCTTTTAAGTGTAATTTGATGCAGGGGAACTGTGAACGTAGGCTTGTTCTCACTTCACGAAAAAAGATGTCGGCATTTGTCACGTATTGAATGTGAAACGATTCGTTGCAAAATAAAGGTGAATGGACAATATTGATTTGTTAAACTTCATACGTTTTCATGCCATTACGTCTTTAAGAAAACTCTAAGCCTGCGTGAAAGGCGCAGCACGCTCACAACGAAAGCTAGAAGAGCAGCCTTTCAGAGCCTCTTCTAAACACTCATTGGGTAACTTCTGCAAACACACTTACTGGGTACCCACTACGGCCTTAATATTCATAGTTTCTACGTAGTAGGCCTGCATTTCCTATCCTATTTTTCATCATTCTTCTGAGAAGCGTGATATCCGCTGAACAGTTGCAAGAAATTTTGTGCCAATTGTTCCTGGAGTGGCTGCTAATGATGAGTAATTATGCCTGAAGTGGGTGTGCGCCAAAATAATAGGTGGTCAAGAAGAAGCTCTTGTAATGGGTTGGGGTATTTGACGACCCGTTCGGTACGCTATGCGCATTGTGTGACACCTGGTTGGTCTTTTGCTGGTATAAAACGCTCTATTACTCAAATAAACGCGATTCCTTTTCCCTAATCAAGCCTTCCTAAGGCAAGTTTGTAATCAAGCTTATAAACTTAATGGCCTCCCTAGGTCCTTTAGCGAAGCACATACAGTTTTGATACCTAAGACAGAACACTCGAAGAAGTTAAAATTAGTTTCTTCGTATAGACCTACATCACTAACTAATTGTGATTACAAAATTTTAATGAAAGTACTAGTACGGCGACTTCAAGGGCTAATCAAAGAATTGGTAGGGCGTCAACAAACATGCTGGATTATGGGACACTACATTGTGACCAATATACACAAGATGCGCTGCGTGCTCGAATGTAGCGATGCCGATCAAGTGGGGATAGCCATTGTACAGATTGATCTCGGGAAAGCTTTTGATTTATTTCCCACAACCTTCTGCTTGTTATTCTTGACCATGTCAACGTTGGTTCTGTAATCAGAGATGGGGTATTTAAGGCATACCGGAACTGCTCGACCCGACTGGTAATCAATAAGACGCTACGAGATACAATTAACATAAAGCGTTCTGTCCGTCAGGGGTGCCCGCTGAATCTCCTACTTTTCATTTTATATTGTAACGAACAAATGCAGTGCCGGAAGCTAAAACAGCTATTTATTAATGGCCAACTTGTGCCCGTCAACTAAATACACAAACGTTGTGAGATCACTGGTCAAAAACCTCGTCAACTTCTCTTGCGTCTTGCCTCGAGCTGCTCCTCGAAAAACCGCCAGCGTTCCTTGTCCAGCGCGTGATGTGGTGACACGTGCAGCCAGCGTTGCATGGCGCGTTTATAGCTTGGCGCGTTTGGCTTGTCCATTGGTGTGGCAGAATTCAAAGCAGCAGGAAGCGGCGCAGGACTTCGGCAGGTGCCTAACAACATGCGGCATTAGTCCCCCTCCTGAAACGCATCGTCCCGATGCGTACGCTGACGTCGAACAGTTTTGTAAAGGAGTATTTATCTGATGTTTGAGCACATTTATCAGTTGTCTCGTTCAGTGCCTTTCGTAGTACGGTTTCATTCGTACTACATGTACGACTTCTGGGCGATTCCTGCGTCGGGTTCAGCACACTTGCCCTTCAGGAATTACTTCGTAGTTTAGCGTGCCTAACTGGCGAAGTACTTTGTAAGGGCCGAAATAGCGCCGCATCAGTTTTTTCGATAGGCCAGGTGCGCGTATAGGCGTCCACACCCACACTTTGTCTCCGGGGTTGTACTGTACGTCTCTCCGCTTCAGATTATAGCGACTTGCATCGGAGCCTTGTTGCAAAACGATACGATGTCTTGCCAATTGCCGTGCCTCTTCTGCCCTTTATATGTAGTCGCTGATGTGTGGGTCACTCTCATTCGAATCGTTGACAGGTAACATCGCGTCTAAGGTCGTTGTGACCGTCCGACCATAAACAAGTTGAAATGGCGTGAAGTGTGTCGTTTCTTGTACTGCGGTATTATACGCAAATGTTGCATAAGGCAAAATACTGTCCCATGTCTGGTGCTCAACGTCCACATACATCGAGATCATGAGCCTTTCGGTTAATCCGTTTGTTTGCGGATGGTATGCTGTAGTCCTTCTATGATCAGTTTGGGTGAGCTTCATAACAGACTGCATCAAACGGGCAGTAATTGCTGTTCCTTTGTCTGTAATGACAACCTGTGGTGCGCCATGTCGTAGTACAATCTGAGTGACGAAAAACTGGGCTACTTCATTCGCCGTTCCTTTCGCGAGAGGTGATGTCTCAGCATATCGAGTCATGTAGTCTGTTGCTACAACAATCAAGCGCTTTCCCGATGAAGAGAGAGGAAATGGACCAAGCAAATCCATTCCCACTTGCTGAAATGGCCCTTTTGGTGGCTCTATTGGTTGCAACAGACCCGCTGGTTTCGATGGTGGTATTTTACGTCTCTGGCAATCGCGGCATGACTTAACATAATGGTGCACCGAATCCCTTAATTTCGGCCAATAATACTTCTGGCGAATTCTGGCCAAAGTGCGGCTACTACCCATATGGCCAGCCGATGGGTCGTCATGACACGCTTCTAAGATTTCTGCTCGCAGTGATGATGGTACAAGAAGCAGAAACGTCTCACCGGTGTTTACGAAGTTGCGCTTGTATAGGACGTCATTCCGGAGGGCATAGGATGTCAAACCACGGACGAAAACTCGTGGTAGCTCAATTTGGTGACCCTCCAAGTATTGGATAAGCGGGCGTAGTTCCGGGTCCTCTCGCTGAAGACGAGCCATCTCCGACACATTCAGAACTCCAAGAAATGGGATGTCTTGTTCTTGGTCAGATGATGGAGACTCAACAGGTGCGCGAGACAGGCAATCCGCGTCATTGTGCTTGAGACCGGACTTGTAGACCACAGTGATGTCGTGTTCCTGCAGACGCAGGCTCCATCTAGCAAGTCTTCCTGAAGGGTCCTTGATGTTTGCCAGCCAACACAATGAATGATGATCACTGATTGCTCGAAACGGTCTGCCGTAGAGGTATGGGCGAAACTTGCTGATGACCCATATAACTGCAAGACACTCTTTCTCTGTCGCTGAGTAATTAGACTCAGCATTTGATAGAGTGCGGCTCGCCTAAGCAATGACCTTTTCTTCTCCATTCTGCCACTGAACGAGGATGGCGCCGAGACCAACGTTACTCGCGTCGATATGTATGTCTGTATCGGCCTCTTCGTCAAAATGGGCAAGTATTGGAGCAGACTGCAAACGGCGTCGCAACTCTGAGAAAGCCACTTCTTGTTCCTCCCGCCAAGAGAATGGTACACTTTCTTTCGTTAGCCGTGTCGAAGGCTCAGCGACCTTAGCAAAGTTTTCAACAAAGCGTCTGTAGTAGACACATCGTCCCAGGAATCGTCTGACGGCCTTTTTGTCTTGCGGTTTCAGAAAATTTTCAACTGCTGCAATCTTTTGCGGGTCTGGGCGGACGCCTTCCGCACTAACTATGTGCCCGAGGAACCGAAGCTGACGAAATCCAAAGTGACACTTTTGCGGTTTGATGGTCAGTGCTGCCACGCGAATGGCACCAGTACCATTCTCAGTCGGTGGATGTGCTGCTCGAAGGTAGAAGAAAAAACCACTACATCGTCGAGGTAGACGAGACACGATTGCCACTTGAGTCCGGAGAGAACAGTGTCCATCATCCTCTGGAAGGTAGCGGGAGCAGAGCACAAACCGAAAGGGAGCACTTTGAACTCGTATAGTCCGTCTGGGGTCACAAACGCCGTCTTCTCGCGATCTCGTTCGTCCACCTCGATCTGCCAATATCCACTTTTTAAGTCCAATGATGAAAAGAAGTGAGCATTGCGTAACTTATCCAAGGCATCATCGATCCGTGGAAGTGGGTAAACATCACGCTTTGTGACTTGGTTCAGCTTTCTGTAGTCAACGCAAAACCACAGAGTGTTGTCCTTCCTTTTGACTAGCACTACCGGTGATGCCCACGGACTGTTGGATGGCTGGATTACATCATCGTTGAGCATTTCCTGCACTTGGTTCTTGATGGCTTCCCTTTCTTTTGGCGCTACTCGGTATGGGCGCTGATGCACAGGTCTCACGTGTTCTTCGACCACGATACGGTGCTTTGCGATGGGAGTACGTCCGACTTTCGACGAGGTGGAGAAGCACTCGGCGAACTCTCTGATGAGGTCAGCAATCTGTTGCTTCTGAGATGACGAGAGCTCTCTGTCAATGTCTACTGACTGGAGTACGTTATCTACTGTCTTTGAAGCTTTATCAAAAGTGCAAACATCTGAGACTTGCACGTACTCATGCAGCGATGCTACGGATGTTCCCTTCGCAACATGCTGCAGCTCATTTCGAAAGTTAGTTAATAGGACACACGCACATCCATCACGAACGCTCACCAGGCCTCTTGCCACGCATAGTCCTTTTTCTAGTAGCAGTCCGATGTTTCCGTCAGCTAATCCGTCACAGTCACGAAGAACTTCACTCCTCACAAGAACGGTCACACTGGAACGTGGCGGCACGGTTACATCTTCGTCCACAATGCGGAGAGGTAGAACGGTTGGTTTCTCCGCATGACAGAAGGCGATGGCATTCTCCGTAGAAAACGAAACCTGGGACTCTTGCAAGTCAATGACTGCATTGTTTGTTTGCAAAAAGTGCATGCCTATAATCAGTTCCCGGGAGCACTCAGGAAGCACAATAAAGCTGCCGACATACACAAATCCTCTTATTCCTATCCTTGCGGTGCATAACCCCGGATGGAGGATGGATGGATGGATGGATGGATATGGCTGTACCCTTTAGATCGGGCGGTGGCTAGCGCCACCAAGCCGTAATACCTAATGAACCAAAAACTATATTTATTTTTTTCCTTAAAAAGTGAGTTTGAGGATTCGTTCTTTGCAGTGAAGAGTTTAATTTTCACTCGTGTCTTGACTTTAGCCACCAATCAGATAACCTACTTCTGGTTAAGTCTACCCGCTTAAAGTTTATTTTGCCCTCCCGGTCCCTAAACCCCAGTGCTTTGAAAAACTCTGCGCCATCATCCTGAACTATAGGGTGAAGCCCTTTACAGAACATTATCAAGTGTTCGGCAGTTTCTTCTTCCTCTCCACACGCACTGCATACTGTGTCTACCCCTTCGTATTTGGCCCGATATGTCTTGGTTCGCAGTACTCCCGTCCTGGCCTCAAACAGTAGAGAACTACCCCGAGTATTATCATAGATCCTTTCCTTGGCAATTTCCTGCTTAAAAGTGCGATAGATCTCTAGTGCGGACTTCTTAATCATGCCCATTCTCCACATGTCAGTCTCCGTTTCCTTCACTTTCTTCTTAACCGATAGTTCTTTTTGGTTTGGCCACCTGCTGTTTTCTAAGTATTTACCAGTCAACTTCCTGGTTCGCTTCCTCCATTTTGTATCGACATTCTTCATGTACAAGTAGCTGAAAACCTTCCTAGCCCAGCGCTCTTCCCCCATTTCTCTCAATCGTTTCTCAAATTTTATCTTGCTGCTAGCTTCCCGGCCCTCAAATGATGTCCATCCCATATCACCTTGTACTCCCTGATTTGGTGTATTCCCGTGAGCTCCTAAAGCAAGCCTACCTATTCCACGTTGCTTAATTTCTAATCTTGCTTGAACTTCTGATCTCATGCACAAGACCGCATTGCCGAACGTCAGTCCAGGAACCATGACCCCTTTCCATATTCCTCTCACATCATCATACCTATTGTAATTCCACAGTGCCCTATTTTTCATGACTGCTGCATTCCTGTTACCTTTAGTCGTCACGTATATTTCGTGTTCCCTCAGATACTCGGTCCCATTGCTTATCCATACGCCCAGATATTTGTATTTATCTGTTATCTCTAGCGTGACCTCCTGTATTCTAAGCTCACTACCTTCGTTGCCATTGAAAATCATGACTGCTGATTTTTCCTTACTGAATCTAAAATCTAACCTATCTCCCTCATTACCGCAGATGTCCATCAATCTCTGCAAATCTTCCTTGTTGTTGGCCATTAGCACTATATCACCTGCGTACATTAATGCTGGTAGTGCCTGATCAATAAGTTTTTCTTGTTTGACTAAAGAGAGGTTGAAGCCCAGTCCACTTCCCTCTAATTTTCCTCTAATCCTTGTAGGTACATCATGAATAATAAGGGTGACAGGGGGCACCCCTGCCTAAGCACCCGTTTTACCTCTGCAGGCTTGGATACCTGTTTTTCCCACTTTATAACTACCTTGTTACCTTTATAGATACCCTTTAAAAGATTAGTGACTACATGTTCCACGCCTAGTGTGTCCAGTATTCCCCACAATTCCTCTTGAACCACGCTATCGTACGCTCCCTTGATATCCAAAAATGCTAGCCACAGGGGCCTGTGTTCCTTTTCTGCTATTTCGATGCACTGCGTCAGTGAGAACAGATTGTCTTCCAACCTCCTGTGTTTCCGAAACCCATTCTGCAGTTCCCCCAGCACCCCCTCATCCTCTATCCACGCCTGCAGTCTTTCCTTTATAATTTGCATCGCCAGCCTGTAGACCACTGATGTCACTGTTATAGGACGGTAGTTGTTTATGTCAGCTTTGTCCCCCTTTCCTTTATAGATCATGCTCATCCTGCTAAGTTTCCATCCATTGGGAACTTCCCCATCGATTATTATTTTGCTCACTGCCTCTCTCAAAGCCTGCTTAGATTTCGGACCTAATGTCTTTACCAGCCTAATTGGAATGCCATCTGGGCCTGTTGATGTACCACCAGGAACCCTTTTCTCAGCCCTTTCCCACTCTTGTTGTGAAAATGGAGCCATTGCACTACTTGATTCGTCCTTGTCTATTGTGGTGCATAAAGTACCTCTTTGCTGAAATTTTTCTGTCACCCTTGTTCTTATATATTCAATAGCTTCGTCCCTTCTAGCCTAGCACCTTGGGCTGTAGTTATAAAACTCTGCTCTAGGCTCGTCTCATTTCTTAGGGAGTTTAGATGGTTCCAAAATTTCGCAGCTGCCTTTCTATCTTTTTTATGTACTTCTGCCAGCCACTGAGCTCCCTTCCTTCTAATCTTTTCATTGATCAGAAGGGATGCATCCCTTCTACAGCTTAGAAAGGTTGCCCATTTTCTTTCAACATCATCTGTCGGTTCACCCCGCTGCTTAGCATGTCTGTGTTCCCTAGAGGCTTCCTGACGTTTTGCTATGGCTCTCTTAACTTCCTCGTCCCACCAACTTTTGGGTTTGTGTCTTCTTTTCCGGGGTGATTTGTCACGCGTCTTAGCAAGCTCTAGCTCAAAGAGCCTAGTTAGATTCGTGTATGTCCACACTGTCTTATTATCCTCCGTGATTACTTTCTCAATTTGTTTAGTGGCTATTTCAATTTGCCTTTCTGTATAAAAATTTTCCTGTAGTTGCTCATCTTGTCTCCTTCCCACTTTCACTGCTCTTCCAAAACTTAGCTTGATACGTTTGTGATCGCTACCCAGACTTCTGGAGCCACCTTCATCTATGTGCATTCCCCTGAGCTTATCATACATCCTATGTGACATCAGTGCATAATCTATCGTCGACTGAAGCCTTCCTACCTCCCATGTTATTTGCCCTTCACACTTCTCGGTACTGTTGCAAATGATCAAATCAAGCCTTTCACACATATCCATGATCATTTTGCCTGTCGGGTCCGTATACCCATCTATATCTTCTATGTGCGCATTGATGTCTCCTAGTATAATTATCTCGCACTCTCTTCCTAACTCCTGAATGTCCTTTGATATACACTCTACCATTGCCTGGTTTTCTTCTCTGGCCTTTGCTCCCGTCCACAAGTACACGAAACCAAGGAGTGTCATTTGACCTGCCACTTTCCCTTTTAGCCATAAATGTTCCTTGCACTCCTGCTTGACCCTTTGCCAGTCTGTACTTTTATGAATGAATGCCTCAATACCACCCCCCTTTCTGCTGCCTTATGTTCTATTACAATATTCCCACGCGCAGTCCGGATTTTTCGGAGGTTGTTCCATGTCCCTGAGATGTGTTTCTACAAAACCGTATACCATCGGCCTCTCTTCCCTTAGCTGTTCTTCTATCTCTTCCCACTTCAGCCTGTTCCTACCACCCTGCATGTTAATATACCCTATGTCTGAATTGGCTCGGCGCTCGTGGCTCCGTCTATTTATGCCCCGGACTCTACCTATCTTAGATATTGGTGCCACTTTGGAATCGTATCTGTCCATACCACCTGTCGAAGAGTCTCCCTGGTTGTTTTCCTCGTTACTAGCTATCCTGCACCCCGAAGGGCTCGCTTGCCCCCTAAAAAAGCTACTGCACGTCCTGCAAGTCGCCAACCCACCTCATGACCTAGCCGCCCATCGAAGTGAATTCTGTCTCGTTGAAAACCCCCCCACCTATGCACCTCTCTGTTTATTTCCACCACCTCAAAGCCTTTCTCTCGACTCATCCGCCATATCTCTTGGTTTGCGTTGACCACCGCTCTTTGCAGGTTGCTATCACGCACCGGTACCTCCGGTATCGTGCATATAACTACCTGTACCTTAGGAGAAGTGGCGCGCATGTCATCGACGCCTTTCGCCATTGTGGCTGCTAGTCCTTCTGCATCTTCATTGAGGACATCGTTTAAACCGCCTGAAATTATCACGAGGTTTCGTCTATCAGCTATCGTTTTGAGCTTTGCGCTCGCTTGCCTCATGACTGCTTCCAGCTTGCGTCCTGGGAACGCCCCTACCGCAACCCTCTTGTTACCTCTTACCCTCTCTTTGATGGCTTCTGTGCATCGATTTAAATTCGAGTCCCCGGCTATTATCACATGCTGTGACTTTTCAGCTGGAGGGTTCTGCACGTGGGGGCTACTTGCACCTGTGACGCCGGCTGCTTTGTTCCCTCCCTGCCCCACCACTACCTCGCTGAAGCTGCGCCTTGCTACAGCTGAACCGGCTAAACCTGTTTTTTCCAAACTTGCTTGCTTTTCCTTCTCCACCGTTCCGGTTGCCGGTTCCCTACTGTTCTCTCGGTAGGTCGCTTCTTTGTTCTGCTTCGCTAGCGCTTCCTCGGCGGACTTCACTCTTTCTCCCATTGCCCTCGTTTTCTCTTGCTCTGTCGCCACCGCAGTCTCGAGCTCGGCGATTCTCCTCAGCAGTTCACTCTGGGCAACCATCATTTTCTCCATTTATCCTCGACCTCACATTGCCTACACTTCGCGTCAGCCTCTTCTCCATCCGCTTCTACGCTTGGGTCCACTTTCAAACCCACTCCACATCCTGAACACTTTACAGTCTTTTTAACGATACCTTTCTTACACCAATTGTCCCTATACTCAATAATTACTAAACTCGAGCCCTGCACTTGGAAGAAAAAAAAGGAAAGTCTAAGCTCTACTACAAAAACTTGCGTGTTCAATGTACGCGCACCTCCCCCACGGGGTGGCAAAAAAACAACAAAAAAACAAAAAAAATTCAAACACACACACCCGCACTAACTAATAAATACCTGGTGTCTGGCCCCCGAAAAAGCCGTACCATAAAATAAGTACTACGAAGATTTCAAGCGCTGCCTTATAATTATAAAGACAAGCTCAAAACATGCAAAAACACTTATCTGCGCAGTCGATCCGGAGCGCTCAAAAAACACGTCCATCCACCTTGACAGCCTGAACTGAACGGGACTAACCAAGTGCCCTCCAGCGGTACGTATCTGAGGTCCGGTCCACTCAGCCATCACCTTCCTAAGCTTCTTTGCGAGAGCGTTACTGACAACGGAATAGTCTGCACCAGTGTCTATTAGCGCAACGGCCTCGACGTCGTCGATCGTGACTAATATCTCGGAGGTAATGTCGCTACTACTGCACTTGACCGTCGTTGCGTAACTGCCACCGTCCTGTCGGGCTAACAATGGAGGGTCTTCAGTTGTCAGTATATCAGCGGCCTCACCTCCAGAGGTTGCTGGCTCTAGTTTTGCCGCCACGAGCTAGGTGAACGTGATCTTCGGCGATTTGATGACGGACGAGGACTCGGCGACCGATAGCGCATCGGTGCTGTCGAACGCGACTCCCGTTGTTGCGTGTTTTGAGGTGAACAGCGTGAAGACAAGTATTCTTCGATTTCGTAGGGCCGTTCACCGTACCGTGGGCATGGTGCATTGACAGGAAAACCACGCAGTCCTGCTCGACGATACTGGCACGCCCGGTAAAGGTGACCTGCTTCTCCGCAGTGGTAGCAAAGGGGCCGCTGGTCTACAGTGCGCCATACATCGCTCTTACGTTGTCTTGCTTCCGGCATCGGTAGCGGCGTACTCGGAGAAAACGTCGGAGGCATCACAGCAGTCGCAGCCGTCCGATTCTTGCGTCCGAGGTCCTGTCGTACAGCTTGCGCTTACGACAACTGAGGCGGAGGCTCCGGTTGTGCGCGCTGTAGTACCTGAGGTTGTGGTTGTAGAACCGCTTGCCGCACTTCTTCGCGCACAACGTCGGCAAGTGAGGACATCGCTGGATGAGCTTGAGTCATGTGTATTTCCTGCAGTTCTTCTCTTACGACAGCCCTCACCATTTCACGCAAGAGATCAATGTTACTCGTGAGGGTTGTCGAGGCCGCGCTAACAGATGAGACGCTTACGTCCCTGTTGTATTGGCGCGCGCGCTGCTGCAGGGTCTTTTTATCATGGTCGCCTCTGATCTGAACTCAGCAAGAGAGCGTGGTGGATTACGCACCAGGCCTGCAAAAAGCTCCTCCTTCACTCCATGCATCAGGTGCCGCAACTTCTTTTCCTCAGCCATGTTCTGGTCGGCCCGGCGGAACAGTCAAGACATGTCTTCAATGTACATGGCGACGCTCTCGTTGTTCCGTTGGTTTCGCGTCTGAAGAGCGGCCTCTGCCTTTTCTTTGCGGTCCGTGTTTGGGTACGTAGCAAGAAACTCTCTTCGAAAGTCGTCCCACGATAATAAGGACGCTTCGTGGTTTTCGAACAACGTACGTGCAGAATCTTGCAGTGCCACGTAGACGTAGCGAAGTTTCCGGTCTTCGTTCAATCGTTCAGTCTGGCAACGCGTTCGAAACCGTCGAGCCAGTCCTCGGAATCCTCGAAAATATCACCGTGAAATACCTCTGGTATGCGGAGCGGGTCCATGACGATATGCGATGGAAATTAAGTCGCTTGGGTGGCCATTGCAGGGGCTCCGGAACTTACGTCCTCCGCTGGTCTCGAAGAATCGAAGAGGGCACCAAACTCGGGCTGCTCACCTCGTAAACGACGACTCGTTCGTCGGTGTACGGGAGTCAAGAGCGCTGGCTCCAACCTTTGGGGTTCTGGGCTATGTTCCCTACGCTGAGATGGGCTTGGAATCATACCCCGCACCTCCTCCAGTTTGTAACGAACAAATGCAGTGCCGGAAGCTAAAACAGCTATTTATTAATGGCCAACATGTGCCCGTCAACTAAATACACAAAAGTTGTGAGCTCACTGGTCAAAAACCTCATCAACTTCTCTTGCGTCTCGCCTCGAGCTGCTCCTCGAAAAACCGCCAGCGTTCCTTGTCCAGCGCGTGATGTGGTGACACGTGCAGCCAGCGTTGCATGGCGCGTTTATAGCTTGGCGCGTTTGGCTTGTCCATTGGCGTGGCAGAATTCAAAGCAGCAGGAAGCGGCGCAGGACTTCGGCAGGTGCCTAACAACATGCGGCATTATATAGAATTGTTGTGCTTAGCAATAACTCAAAACAGTTACATTCGTGGCTGCTTTAGATTACAAGATTCCGAAGTTAAAATTTTGGCGTATGCCGACAATGTGGCTGTTTGTTGTATCGATCAAGATAGTGTTACTACTACCATCAGTGTGGTTAAAAGGTTCGGCAATGCAACTGGCAATCTAGAAAACTGGGGAAAGTGTCTGGGTTTCTGGCATGGAGAGTGGTCGTCAAGGCCAGACTATTTTGCCAATGTTAAATGGGTGACCACACCTGTCAAGTACCTTGGGGTGCCACTGGAATTTTGTAAAGATAATGAGAACTACTTGCAAGAACAAGTGAAATAAATCCGGAAGAAAGCCAATGAATGCAACGGTAATCATCTGTCAGTGTTTTCGAGGGAGACTGTCTGTAATCTTTTCTTTGCCTCAAAACTTTGGTATGTGATGCAAGTATTGCATTGTTCAAAGGCAAACATACAGAAGCTCCATCGCAACTTCGCAGTGCTTGTGTGGGCTTCGAACTGGGAGAGACGCAGTTGAACTAATCTGTTTCGAAAAGTGTCTGGGTTTCGGAGGACTGGGTTTAACACATATTTTCATAAGCCAACTCGCAAATAGGTTTTTTTTCGACACAAAGGATCCTTTCTTACGCACAGTGTGCCAAATCATACTGATGCGGGCTTTACCTTGATATGTGGTTAGCAGGAATGACATGACCGGTGTGGTCCGCGGGTATCTTAAGGAGGTTATTCAAAGTGTTTGGTTTTTATCTGTTAGATTTTCCAATCAATATTTGTTTTCAGTGACTCGCAAGAAGTTGTACAAAAGTGTGTGTGATGTTTAATAGAATTTTATTTCCGGATTGTTTTACCTGAAACCCTGTACCGTGCCATGTACACTGGAGGTCAAGGGAAAGATGTGCTTAAACGAGTGAAGAGGACGCAAGTGGCTCCTGCCGCGAAGTTCTTCTTTTTCAAGCTGCACACAGGTACATCATCTGTCAGGACATTTGAAGCAGACCGTGGTTTTTACTCACCTTAGGGGACAAATTGCCTTAACTGTAAAAAAAAAACCGGAAACTATAGACCATGCTTTCTTACATTGTTGGGAGGGAGTATATTTTTGGGATGTACATCAAAGAACGTTAAAGAAGGATTCAGTTTAAATTCATATGGTATAAGATTTCTGCCAATAGTAGACGAAGAGGGAATGCCTTTTGATTTGATTATGCTATGTGGACTTCACTGTTTATGGCGGGCCCGTATGGCGGGTTTCTATCGCGATCAGGATGCATGGCCTGCACGAATGTATTTCCGTGAATGTATGGCCAAGTTTGTTGAACTGCAGAAAACTCACGAGATTTTACCTGAGTGGTTGTCGAGGGTAGAGCACTTGGCAGCACTTAAGAAATTTTAGTTTCTGTCAGACTGTTACTGCTTGTTTTTGTTGTGCTTGTGGTTTGATGTATGCGCCTATAAACAGGCAATAAAGCAAAAAAAAAATGGCATGGCTCAGTGGTAGAACACTGGGCTGGCACTTAGTGGACCCGGCCTCAAGCCCCTCTGTGTCTTTGCTGTGTTTTACTTACGAAGTTTTTTTAAAGCGAAGCATTTCCTAGCGAACTTCGGTGACTTTGAGCGTATCTATCTATCTATCTATCTATCTATCTATCTATCTATCTATCTATCTATCTATCTATCTATCTATCTATCTATCTATCTATCTATCTATCTATCTATCTATCTATCTATCTATCTATCTCTATCTATCTCTATCTATCTATCTATCTATCTATCTATCTATCTATCTATCTATCTATCTATCTATCTATCTATCTATCTATCTATCTATCTATCTATCTATCTATCTATCTATCTATCTATCTATCTATCTATTATCTATTTATCTATCTATCTAGCCGCCTACAACTTTTAGCTCTCCTTGCTGCTTCGATAATGGTATCGATACCAAATTATTAATGGCATAACATGAGTGTATGAACAACATATTTGACTAGTCATAACATGTGAATCATGACATGTATGTCATGAATGTCAGTATGTACATTTCATGGTCCCTCAGATCTTGCGGTTGTTTCGTCCACATGGCATGTTGCAAAACTGGTATGGTATGACATGATTGCATGGCGAACACAAGCGACAGACCCTAACATGAAAATCATGACATGCATGTCATGTAACAACATGACAACGTGCCACGCTCATGATGTGTTCGCGGCCGTTTCGCTAGATTCACCTAAACCAAATTTGGTATTACGTGACGTTAATAGATGACGAAGGGATTATTCTGGTGCAAATATGATAAACATGGGAGGCGTGTCATGTAACAACATGACTACATGCCACGCTCATGATGCGCTGGCGGCCGTCTCGCTAGCTTCACTTATACCAAATTTGGTATTACGGGACGTGAATAGATGACGAAGCTATGATACTGGTGCAAACATGATAATCACGACATGCGTGTCATGTGAAAAAAAATTGGCAGCATATCCACAGAGTGAATTATGGAGAGTGGGGTGAAGCATTCGTCCGTTCATTCGTTCTTTATTCTTTATTCGAAGTATACATGCAGCGCCCGAAGGCGTTATAGCAGGTGGGTTACAGATTCGAAAAAAACAAATTTTCATTTACAGCAGACACTTGTACACTTGTGAGCTTATTCCACTCATGTATTGTTCTGACAAAAAAAGATTTTGCAAAAAATTCCAGTCCTGGGACGGTATTCCCTCAGTTTAAAAGGATGATCAATTCGATTTGACAAATAATACGGCGTCTGTAAATACATATCCTTATTGATTCCAGTTTTATTATTAAATATTAGATATAAAAGTTTTAATCGCAATTTTCTTCTACGCGATGAAAGCGTAGAAGCTTACTTCCGTCCGTCCATGCGTCTGTCTGTGTGACCGTCCATGCGTCTATCCGCCCGTCCGTGCGTGCGTCTGTTCATGCGTCCGTTCATGCGTCCATCCATACATCTGTCTGTGTGTCCAATCGTCCACCTATTAAACACTCCAAGTACCACCATTTCGCATCTTTTCATCATATATTCCCCACATAGAAGCACCGCCATCCAGCGGACATTCCAAAGACTAAACGAGAGGTGGCACACGCACACTTTCTTACGGCTTGCGCTTCAGTTCTACTTCCCACTTTTAACCACCTCAAGTTCATGGTATATACTAGTTCACTGTGTTCATGGCACTGCGGCCCATCGCCCTCTAAACCCTTCTAAAACCAAGGAAGTTACCCCCAGCGAGTATAACGTAGCAACATTTTCCTGTCAGATAGTGCTCAATGTACATGCCAGTGACTGCAAATTGTAAATGATAGACAGGAGAATTCGGCTTTTACTTTCTTACGGCTTTCGCCTCGTATTTACTTCCAAGCTTTAACCACCTCGACTTCATTCATGGTATATACTTCATTGTATTCATGGCACTGCGGCTAAATGCTCACTAAACCTTTCTAAAACTAAGGAGGTTACACCCAGCGAGTATAACGCAGCAACCCTTTCTTGTCAGATAGTGCTCAATGTCAATGTCAATGGCTGCTAATGGGGATCGCAGCATGCGCGTCACCTAAAAGCCGAATGCTCCTGTCTCTCATTCACCATTTTTTCACATTGGTTTCACATTTTTTTACCACATTCACATTTTTTATTGTTCAACAACGCACAGAGGAAATCTCTCACCGGCACCACCTTGGAGGTCAAAATGTTATACTTGTTACCTACTACAACGGCTACGAGGGACGAACAGGTGCCGCTATAGAAAGCTTCGCCCCTAAAACA
Organism: Rhipicephalus microplus; assembly: GCF_013339725.1. Taxonomy (NCBI): domain Eukaryota; kingdom Metazoa; phylum Arthropoda; class Arachnida; order Ixodida; family Ixodidae; genus Rhipicephalus; species Rhipicephalus microplus. The sequence continues at coordinate 175,544,493 of NC_051165.1, read as the reverse complement.
TGACTAAATGCCACATTTATGATGCGCTCGCAGCCGTATCACTAGCTTCACGCATGCCAAATCTGGTATTACGTGACGTCAATGGATGGCGAAAGCACGTGACTGGTGCAAAGATGATAATCATGAGATGGGTGCCATGTTAATACACTACTACATGCCAGTAAAGGCGCCAATACATTTCGACGTGACATGGTGCGCGTGCTCGTCGGCGTTCATTTCGTCGCGTAACGCTGCGTTGCCACGCCAGGCACCGGTCCTGCCATATACCCGCAGGCGCGCGCCCTATGGTGCGTTGCTTTGACGCATGCGCGTTTCAGCGCGTCCAGCGTCCCTCCGTCACGAAAAGTGGGAGACGAAGTGTATTTTGAGTAACGCATCGGCGCGTATTTCGCGCCGGTTGCCATTGGGCCGCGCCGACAAACACTGGTCACGCCGGTGGTGCCTGGTGCCAGACTATAGAGGTCTCGCGTTTTGCTAAGGTAGCGTCGCTGTGCCCACCGTGCGCGCGCGTCAACGCTACATTGGAGTATAATGGGCCCTTCGTGATGCGCTCGCGGCCGTTTTGCTAGCTCCACATATACCAAATTTGGTGTTACGTGACGTCAATGGATGACGAAATATATGACTGGCACAAACATGATAATCCTGACACGCTTGTCATGTAAGAACATGACAACATACCACGTGCATAGCGTGCTCGCAGCCGTTTCGCTAGCTCCACATACACTAAATTTGGTATCACGTGACGTGAGTAGATGACAAATTTAAACGACACATTCAGACATGATAATCAAGACACAGAAGTCTTGTACGGCAGCATTTACCTTCACCTCGTAGCGTTGTGCTGATTTTAAAGTGACATATCAATATTTCTTATTCGTGCCTCGCATATCATTGATTCCCACTGTATGTGGGATCTGCCATTTTTCTTATTTCATGCGATAGTGGTTACGGACACCCCGTCTGGCAATCAATATAACACGGAAGTGAAACGTGTCTTCGCAGAAGTAAAGTTGAGCATTTATTGGGCATTATATCAGCAACAATTACAAATTGCAAATTCATGGGAAGAACGACACGCAGCTTGAAACTTGCAGCGCACACCTCGAGCAGAAAGCATACAGAGGATGAGCGTGGACTAAGAAATGTCATATCTCGGCAAATAAAGCACTGCTAAAAGAGAAGAAAAGACGCTCAAAACGAACGCTCAAGTATACACCGGACAAGTGTGGACAAATTTCTGAATCGTTGGTTCGCCGTCTCTCAGCAGCGTGCTCCTTTCATAAACGCGGCCGTGGCAGCGAGCTAAGTGACCTTCGTCCACTTTCTAAATACGAGCCTGATAAGCGCCCGCGCAGGAGATGCCACACTTTGTGCACGCTCCTTGGAGGCGACGGCCTTTAGAGCGCGTTCAATGCGACCCCGTCGCACCATCTCGCTACTGATAACAAAAACACGCTAAAGTTTTAGAACCCTGAAGACCGTAAACGGTGATTGGTGCGTATACTTGCCGTTAGCGTCCTTAGCAGCGTACGCTCTGTGGCATAGTGGTTAGCGCCAGGTGCCGAGAATCGATAGCTTGCTGGCTTGACGCCGCGTGACTCACTGTTTCCTTCTCATTTTGTAGAGGCGAAGCTCCTAAAGCCGTGGGTCTGTTCATGCATGTCTTTTTGTGACCGGTTCGTAACCACATATTTATATGACTCACTCAGCCAGGTGCCACTAGTGTGAGCGACGAACATAAGCACGGACGTACGAACGGAGGGGAACATGCATGGACAGACAGATGGATAGACGCATGAACAGACTCACGGACGGACGGACAGAAGCAGGGACGCGTGGACGGACAGACAGAAACATGAATGAACGGACGGACGGATGAAAGGATGGACGGATAGATGGATGGGCAAACGGACGGACGGATTTACGGACGCTTCGGTTTACTCATCATCCTTCACTTCATGGATATGCTTCGACATTTTCTTTGCAATCTGTTCGTGCATAATTCACAACGTCATATCCGTGACGGAAATACGTCATTGAAGTCATGGTGGACCACGGCTTGAAACACTTTTGCATTAAAGAAACCCTGACAGCTGTACATATCTAACACCGCCATATCTTCCACAAATCGTAAATAATTGTTGGGAGTTAACGTCCTGAAATCACCATAAGATTATGAGAGACGCCGTAGTGGAGGACTCCGGAAATTTCGACCCCCTGGGGTTGTTCGACGTGCACGACCTAAATCTAAATACATGGCAGGTCTGAAGTATTTTCGCCTCTAGCCAAAATGCGGCGGCCGCGCCCGCGATCCGATATCGCGGTCAGCAGTCGAACAGCATAAGGACTAGGCTACTGTGGCGGCTAAATGCGTACTTATACAAAAGGGCATGCGTTGAAGTTTTAGTCTTTTCCATTGATGCGAAGGCAGGACTTTTAAAACTACCCGACAACCGCTAGACGGCCCTCGATCTCACCCTTCATACGTCTGATGCACATAGCTTGCTACTTTATTTATTGGCCGCTCTTCAGCAACCTAAGCTTCTTGCCTACCTCGAACGTTGCGCTAAAAAATGTTACTTCTCCCTTCTCACCCAGTCTCCACCAATTTTTCAATCGGTCTTCTAAATGCCGGAGCGGCGACGTTCGCATCTGCCGCTGACAGAAGGAACAAAGGCGCATTCGGTTTTCGGTATTTAAGGGATAAGAGAGAGAGAGAGATAAAGATGTAAGGAAAGGCAGGGAGGTTAACCAAACGCACATCCGGTTTGCTACCGGATGTGCGTTTGCCATGGTGGATACTGGAAAACATGGTGGGAGTAGTGGAAATAATAGTGGGCATGGTGGAAATAATAGTGGGCATGGTGGAAATTATGATGGCTATGGTGGGACGTAGTGGAAAATATGGTGGTTATGCTGGGACATACTGGGTGGTATGGTGTACAGATGATGGGTAAAGTGGAAATGATGGTGGAAAGCAGAGGCTAGATAGTGGGCAATAATGGGACACTCTGCCCACCATTGCGATAATGCTGGGAAGCCCTAAGCATATGGTGGGTGGTGCTTATTATGGTGGGCTACATGGTGTACCAAGTTGAGAAACTCTTCCCACCATTGCGATAATGCTGGGAAGCACTAAGCAGATGATGGGTGCTGCTTGTTATGGTGGGCCACATGGTGTACCAAGCTGAGAAGCTCTGCCCACCATCGCGATAATGCTGGGAAGCAGTAAGCAGATGATGGGTGGGCTTATATTGGCGTGCAATTTATATAGTGTACAAAGCTGGGATCTGTACACTACATGTTCTACCACCATGATTTTCACCAAAGGTTAGGCCTACTGACCGAGCCCGTACAATCGTGTTATCCGTGCTTCCGGGTTTCAGAATACATGATTACGACGATTAAGTATGACAATACAGTGCAGTCATATGGCATCAATGAACCTAAATGAAGCATTTTTCATTGTGTATGGTGTCCGCTCAAGAAGCAACAAACATCGATGCGACGCGATTAAAGCACTCCCAGAGAACATAATTAAGTATCTTCTCACCGACAGCCGCCGGTCACACTCGCCGGCACTTCTCTAGCTTTTGTACGAGAACTCAGACGTGGCAATTCGTGTGCTTGGTGAACTAATATGATAGCGTAATGTTTCCGGCGCGCTGCATTCGTTTTGGCCAAGCCGTTATGTAGTTGTTGCTTTAGCGAAAGAGCTACAGCATTGCGCTGGCGCGACCGCCCTCTACATTGCGCGAAAAGCATCCCAATACTCAATCAAATAAATTAGGCGGGCGTATATATGGAATGAGCCTAGAAGCGTCATAAAGCGTGAGCAGATGTCGCCCTTTAGAACGAGCGCGAAACGGATATTAAACTTGGCAGACCCCGCCGGTAAACTGTTGCTGCTCCCCAGTCCACTTGGTTTTTTTTTTCTTGAAGTTGTGAATTGTAAAAAAAAAAATAGCACTAGTGCCATTAACATAGTGGCAATCATTACAGGCCGCAGTTGCTTGTGTTTAATAAATGTGCAATATTTAGTAGCAGGTGTAGATCTTGTCTATGTTGTGTACACGACAAACATAACTAAGTTGAACCTTAAGTTTGTATGGCAACTAAGCATTTATTACGCAATCAACGTCATGTTGGTGTGGCGCAGTGGTTAGCGTCTTCAAATGGGAATCCACAGGTTGCACGTTCGATCCTCCGTGGCGCCTTGTTTTTTTTTTTTTTTACGGGACGGGTGTTTTTTTATACCGTTTTTATAGAATTCTTTTTTATTTTTTGTGGCAGCTCGTCACGGTGATTCTGACGTCATTTTGCGCTCAAGTGTTGCCGGCACTGCAGCACCCACCATACCCACCATGCGCCATGGTGGGTGTTTCCCACCATTCACCCACTACATTAATCCACTATAATGGTGGGTGGTGGTTTCCACCATGCCCACCATTCGTTTTTTTCCGATAGGGTGGGGAAGGGATAAAGGGGAGAAAAGAGGTTGCAGAGAGATGAGAAGGTACACACAATCACGAGCACACTCGGGGAGCACACACAGTCTACAGGCGGTCGCTCAGGTTTGTTGACTTTAGGTAAAGTAGCAGTGCTTCAGTTGCTTTCTGCGCAACTGAGGCAGATGCCCAAGGTCCCAGTATCTTCTGCACACAAAATGGTCCGGGGTCAAGTTGATTCAAAACCATCCGGAGCTGGCGTCGCTGTGTGTCGTAGCAAGCGCAGCTGCACAGGACGTGTTCGATGGTCTCTTCAGCTCCGCAGTAGTCGCATGTAGGAGTGTCTGCCATACCAATGCGAAAGAAGTACACCTTTGTAAATGCAACACCCAACCAAAGGCGGCATAACAGTGTCGCATCGGAGCGCGAAAGTTGTCATGGTAGCTTTAGCCTAAGGGATAAGAAGGTCACTCGTTACGGTGCGCCTAGTATGATGATAGAAAATGGAAACGAACAGCTGCCCCCCCCCCCCCCTCTCGCATTCTTCTCGGCGCGTCAGTCAGGGAAGCCCACACACACACAGAAGGAAATCATTCGTTCCAGCAATGGCCGCAAGCGCAGAAGTCCTCAGGCGTTTCCTCAGGGAACTTCGCTCACATGGTTAGCTGGGTCGTCGGATTCACTCGAAGATGCCGGAACCAAGAAGCACACTATCTATCTCCTGTTGCTATGGAAGTTATGAGACAGCTCACGCGTCGTCTGCCACGTCATGCTGAAAGCGCCGGCTCTCGTCAGTTTAACGAAGCAAAAGGTGATTTACAGGAGTGACTGAGTTTCACGGGCGAACAGTATACGCGCGCTAAGAAAAAAAAAACAACAGTCACGCAGCGCATTAGGGCTGGCAGATTATGAGATTCTAGTCATGAATCATTCGTGACTGACGGGTCCTGTTGATAGCATTGACGAATTGATGCCCGTATTGATAATAAAACGTGAAAAGGAACGAGATTAGAATAAAGTATTTTTATTATACCTGTCCGTAGTCCTCATTACCTAGTTTCACCGTTATAAATTTACGCTGCAAAGTACACTCAAGGTTTCCCTTTTTTTTAACTACTGGATGATAATTGCGAAAAATTTCGTTAAATGCCAGTATTTCAGTATCGTTGGTAGGTCCTGAATTGTTTCCAATTCCAGCTGTGCTTGCAGTGACCTAGGTCCCTGGCGGAACAGCCGACGTTTGTGCTTTTTTTTCTGCCCTTTCTTGCCTTGATCTTCACACTTTTGTTTTTACGACGAATTACAGGGTTCTGCTTTAGCACTTCCCTGCTGCAGTATTTTCGCGTGCAGAACCATACGTGCGGTGACCTTATTCCTGCTACTCACGAACAGCATTCCCTTCCTACTCGGACCTTCCGTCCATATAACTTCCCTGTAACTCACTTCCTTAGGCCTTGACCCGTCACCTTTTGGCCACCATTAGGTGGCTTCAGTGTCACGTGGGTTGACTTTTAGAAATAGGGTCATCCCATTTATCACTTCTTCATCCCTCCCCTTCAAAGCGTTTTACTTGTTTTCTCGTGACACCTTTAGCTTGTTTCCGTGAACAAGCTACTTCTTATATCCCATATGACCTACTTTTCGGGCAGCCTCTGGCATTGGAATGACCGCAGATGGGATGCTTACCGCCGGTTCCCCCCTGCTTTGGCAAATGCAACGTGCTAGGCAATCTCGCTATGGGCGTGCTCGTGAACAACAGCGCCGCGGGTCGCTATTTCGCTGCTCCGAATCTTTTTCCGCTGGGACACGTACGTGTCTGGGCATGTGAAAGCACGTGATTTGTATTCGGTTGTAAACGTGTCTGAGTTCGCGTGCATGTGTAGTGTGTGTCTGGTTGTATACGCGCGTGCGTGTAGTTGGGACACGTATGTATGTTTGCACGCATCCTTGCATATCTGTGTCTACTCTAGTGTGTGTGGGTTGGGGAGACCGGCCGCGTGCACACAATGAACAAGGGTTTTTTGGAAGATTGTGTAAAACATTGACATAGCCATAAGGCGCGCGAAAGTGGGAGTCCACAGATTAACTTGAACAACCGCGGTTTCAGCATGAGACAGGGTAGATGTGCAAAGAAGGATGGTGTAAAAGAAGGCAAGCACAACTTGACTGCGTAAGCTCGGATATGGTAACGCTTCCTGAAAATCAAGTACACGTGCAGGTATACGCAAGATATAACTGCTTATACATTTACTTCTTACCATGCAGGTTAATCGAAAACTGGCTCACGCACGCTTTCAGCATACTATCGATACGCCAAGCGTCCAACATTGGATGAGTTTCTTCATTTGTGTGTGTGTGTGTAAAACTGCGCATTCATGGAATTCGGGCATGCATTTACAATATCGATGACACAAAAAAATATCGAATGGCGCCATCCAACACTTGCCATGTTTTATGGTCCATCAATTTCTATATTATATATGATCATAAAATGAACACAATCTGTTGAAAGTACACCGCTATGTGCGTGCATGTCGGTTCCAGGCGCGCGCATGTTGGCAACGCTTGTATAGCTTGAAGGGGCATGATAAATGAGAAATAGTCCCCACGGTCAGGCTGGAGGAGCGGTACTGAGTGTGTGCGTGCTGCTTCTCTAGCCGAGCCGTTTGGTACCTCGCAACCGGTTTAGGAAGAGATGTGATGAACACAGGTGATGCGACCACGACTTTTATCGTTCAGTTTCCACACACCAAATTCAAATGCACGATCTAACTAGAACAATTTAGGGTGGTTGTAACTTGAGCATGCCGTAATAGGTATACGATTACCTGGAGATAGCAGAGTTTGCAAATGCGCGTAACGAAACAATGAAGATACTTCGCTAACTCAACACTAGCGTCATGTGTAACTCAGTTCACAAGAGCAGAATTTTTTCCCCAGGCTGCGGTAATATTGAAAAAAAAAACAAGTAATTAAGGTCCGTCCTCAATTGGCATGATTCTCTCAAAATTGTAAACAGAAAAGCTGCCAGTTGTGCTACAGAACACTGTGAGAATAGGGAAGGGGAATACTTTTTGTGTTGCATTTTTCAAAGTAACAAGTTCTAAGAGGCAAGAGGTGGGAAAAGTATGAATTTTTCATAGACACAATTGATCCCCTTTGCATCATCAAGTTTACAAGCAGGTACCTATCTCCCATGATTTGGTTGTTAGAGTTAGTGATGCGTATCGTCTGAATATGTTTGCAAGAGAATTCACTGTCTTGAAATAGCAACCATGCAGTAAATAAACTTGAACAGAACTGAAGCGTCGGCCTCTGGATAAGTCAGTGAGAAGCCAAATAACCTATTCTTATGGCTAGACCTCTGTAGCGGAAATATGTGGTGATTTTTTTTCGTACCTTTACAATATAGGTATAAATGAATCAACGACGAAAAAGAAGCAGTATCTCAAAAAGAACACACACACACACGCACACACACACACACGCACGCACACACACGCACGCACGCACGCACACACACACACACGCACAAGCGCACACACAAACACACACACAAGCGCACACACAAACACACGCACAAGCACGCACACAAACACACGCACAAGCGCGCACACAAACACACGCACAAGCGCACACACAAACACACGCACAAGCGCACACACAAACACACGCACAAGTGCACACACAAACACACGCACAAGCGCACACAGTGAATGAAAGAATTCGCAAGCTGTAATGGGGATATACGCAGGCAACACCCATCCCGGAGCATGCAGCTACATGTGATTCATTCTGGTGTCATGAGAGCTGTGGCCGAAATCATGGCTAGGCCCATTTGGCTTACCTTGAGAGGAGAATGGCGGGATGAGTGTGATGAAGGAGTAAACAAGATGGAGATTAATGATGGTCATTCGGGATCGCCTTGGTTTCGTAAGCCTTGCTTTCTCTCTTCTCCTTTCCGTTTCTCGTTCGCTACACTGTGTTCACGCGCCCAAAAGCCGGCATCGCTATTAATTTTGCCTATTTCTGTATACACCCGCAGTTACATGACTCGTGACCACTTATACGATAAGCAATATTGCGTTATATTTTCTTCCCTTACGGCAATATGCTGCGGCCATGCGTTCCGGTGGAACCGGCAGCAACCAGGTGGATGAAGAACTTCAAAGAAGACCTATATATAGCACAAGAGCCGCATATCACACCGACCAGTCCTGCGGACAGCTGTTATGTTTGGACATGCAGTGAGTAGCTGCCCGGGGTGTGATGGCCTCCCAGGATCGCCCGAAATGGACGGTAAGGGTAACAATCCATAATTTAGATGGCAGAATAAAAGTCTTGTCTTGAAATGGTTTTTATGGTTTTCACCTTGAAGCTTAAGTACTTGAGGTTACATCTTAATGGTTTCACCTTTCATCAGTCCCACATAACGTGATAAAATGCGTGTGCCACACACACACACACACACACACACACACACCACACACACACACACACGCACACGCGCACACACGCACACACGCACACGCGCGCACACGCACACGCACACGCACACACACGTGCGTGCGCGCGCACCCGCACATGCACAAACACGAACACATGCGCACACGCACACATGTATTGAAATATAGCCGCCGATCACGGCTGCTACTCGACCTTGAGATTAGAAGCGGAACGTCACATCTGCCAGAACTCCTTCGGGGTATGAGTAAGGTTTTGGGGAGGTTTTTTCAACAAATATTATCATAATGAAGCGCCCCTTTTTGACGACTCACAATTTACATTGCGTAAGCACTAGAAAATACAAAATATATTAGTTTTAATGACGGACCATACTTCGTGCTAGAGCTTGCCTTATGCATTTACAGCTCAGTATTCGCCAAGGACTATTTGGTTGAATTGAGCTACCCGAAAATGTCATAGGTCTCTATGTCCAAGCTCTTGTTGCCCAAGGTCTCGGTGTCCAAGATCAATGGCAATGAGCGGCTTCCAACGAAAACATTGCGCACTCGTACGCCTGAGCCGTTTCATCGGGTTTTTGCCCTTACATCAACTAGATACGACCTTTTCACGGGAGCCAAATCTAGAACCCGACAAATTAGGTTTCGATCGGGCCGGGTGCTTCCGTTTCATTACACTGATATGGAAGAGCACTCTGTCCTTTAACGATCTTGTGCCTGGATAATTTCCCAAGCTCCAAGAACAAGGGTCGATAAGGAACTGCTTTATTTACTTTCCTCCGTATATTGAGTCACTGAAGTAAATCGCCTTCGATTGCATGGTGAACTTGAGACTAAAATTGGCATGCTTCATAATTGGGTCGAAAAACAAAGGCGTTTCATATTGTTTAGAGGTCAAATGCAGTATATTTCATTTCCTGCCTGTATTTTAGTTCTGTAGGAAGAAAGTGAAGAAGAGAGGGGGTGGCACTGAAAGTTTAGTACATCAAGATTTTCCTTCTTTATTTAAAATTCTAAGTGAGTTTTTTGTTACCAATGCTATTTTTGCATGTTACTTTTGCTGTTAATGCGTAAGCTCTTCCTGGTGTATGATAATTTGCCTTATCGGGATTTCACAGTCTTTGTTCAGAAATTCTATAACATTTACCACGCATCGCGCCCCGAGCCGAGCCAAGAATCACCCAGTCGTAATAAATTATGCGGGACATAAGACGCGTTACACAATTCCTAGCTTGCTGAAAAACTTAGACGCGAGTAAGCTGAACAAACTTTGAGCATGCGGTGTGTGCACACTACTTGCCCAACTTTATTGTTTCTCGTTATTTTGCCTTTCTATCTGAAACGTCATGTCAGTTATCGTAATCATATCATTTTAGTATAGGATCTTTGACCCAGGTTTCATGGTAATACGTTGTAGCACGTTAACGCTTTTCTGTAACTCCTTCAATACTTTCGATGCTCAATATTACTCGTACGTCTTTTTGTGTTTCAAGTTTGTTCTTGTGTCTTTGCGTGTGGTGGTCTCGGGGGCCGTGTTTGTCCCGGACGTTTCGACTTTCCTTCTCCTCCCCTTCTGATTCTAACGTGTTGCGCTGAGTAAAACACCAGTTCCAAGAGGTTTAGTATTTTGATGGCTTAGGAAATTAGCTACTGGCTGAAGCATTAATGTATTTAAGACACTCACCTGTGAATGGCTGTTTCAACAGGAGCATCTTTCTAGGCGCGAGCATGGCGCTCCCTCTGAATTGCAGCAGCGTGCTGCCAATTTTGTTACATAACAGTGCGATTTCCTCACACCGGTCAGTGTTGAGCTGACATCACTCGGCATTTAGGAATCCCGTGAACGTAGTTTAACGCGCCACGTGGATAGCTGCGACACACGACATTTTGAGACACTTTTGAAAGACATGCGCGTTTTCGTCCTTGAGCTTGCATCACGTTACATTGACGGCCTTTTTTGTGTGTGTTATATGCAACAAAAAGTCAGCTCTAGTGATGCTTTCGTAGATTGACTTTTTTTGCTCTCTGAAAACTATGAATAGTCGCCACACGCGTTACAATCGGGGTTGCGTTACAATCAAGTAAGTACGATAGGTATAGCGCATGCCCCTTGATTGCACGTGGAGCAAGGGAAATTAAGCAGATGTAGGAACCTAGGCTGGAGTGCTCACTTATCATCTCGTAATTCCTTATACTACTCGAGGGAAGCAATTAGTACACTTTCAGTCAAGGTGCCGGATAGCAAATGGCATATAGCCGGCACGCTCCTGCGCACTGACAAAAATCCTGTGTATAGGAAGCCCAGCAATAAATAATACCCGTGACATCCTGCGCGGTGTGGAAGTCATGCATGCAGCTGGTAAGAGCAGGCGCAAGAAAAAAAAGAAAAAAAGGGGAGAGCCGCCCTCTCCGTCACGTCCAGCCTGGCGCTAGGAGCCGGCATCACCTTACGCAGAACCGTTCAGCCACAAGCGCGAGCGCGGAAAAAAAGAGGACACGCCCCCCCCCCCTCTTCCACCGTCACCACGCCAGCTGGGCGCCCGGCGCTGGTGTCACATTCACCGTCGCCTGCATGCCGTGGCGTTTGTGCGTCGTTTCGTCCCGCCGTCTTGTGATGGTCGTTTTTCTAGAACAGGGTAGGGGACGGAAACATTTTCCAGCGCTATATGGCACGCTTTATTCAAGATATCTTACATCTCTTCTGCGTTTGGGCATACACTGGATGTGCAGTCCCGTTGTTACTCTTTTGACTTCAATAAAAGAGTACAAACAACTTTCCGTTCATCATTTGTCGAGGTATGACACAGTGTAATGAACTAAATAAAAGAACACTAGTGCACGCGCAACAGCTTACTGAAACACTGGCCTATGTGTGTTGATGCTCATGTTCTACGAAACAAGTTGAATCTTTTGATTTTAGAAAAGCATGGCAAAAAAGAAACAAACCCAGGGCCACGAGACAGAAAAAACATCAAAATTGAAAATCGATTGGTCGATGTTTGATTAGTGGTTGCGTAATTTGATGATGAACATCAAGTACAGAAGTCAGGTGCAGAAGTCAGTAGGAGAGCCCCTCCGTGGTGGTCTAGTGTCTAAGGTAGTCGGCTGCTGACCCGCAGGTCGCGGGTTTAAATCCCGGCTGCGGCTGCTGCATTTCCAATCGAGGCGCAAATGTTGTGGGCTCATGTGCTCAGATTGGGTGCAGAATAACCCCAGGTGGTCGAAATTTCCGGAGCCCTCCAATGCGGTGTCTCTGATAATCATATGTTGGTTTTAGGACGTTAAACCTCACATATCAATCAATCAATCGAAGTAATCAGGAGAGCGTGTGTCACTGACATTCGCTCACTCTTTTGAGCATTAGGTACAGTTCTCATATTCCAGCATGGGTTTGTAACAGTGAACCGCGACCAAGACAACTAGTGTACTGCTCTGCAGATAATGTACCAGCTATAAAAATCCCCTTTTCTAAAGAGCAACTGCTAGCAGTACCAATAATTATTTTGAGGTTAGTTCTGCACCGTTTCTTGACCCCAACTTCACGCCGACGTTCGCGAAAGAGATGTGCAGAGACATTATTTATTCGGAGGGAGACCGACCTGTCCGTCGCTAATTTGTGTACGTCATACTTGACCTTGCCGTGCGTTTCGGCATTCACTTGAACAGCGGTGTTATGCTGGATAAAGGTAAGAGCAGCTACTCCCCGTAAATAAGATCAGTTAAAGACTAGAAATGAGTAAAAACTACTCTGTATAGCTAAATAATGCGCATAAATTTTAATTCCAGAAATGAGTAATCGTTAAATGCTAAAAAGGTGCCGCTGTCCCAGCGTGCAGCTCGCGGCAGTTGGCGCATACGAAATTAAAATGTTAGAGTATAGGCACGCTAAAATACCCATGCAACGTTTACGTGCGAAAGCACATTGTCTTCAAACAGCTGAGAATAGGCTGCTGTCACTGACACGCGTGTACCTCCCAACACAAATCAGCGAAATTTCTCACAGCACACGCACGTGCGCGAAACATACGAAAGTTTTGACAGCGAAACACAGCCTAGTCCGCAAATTTCGGTGAGCGTAACACCCGCAGTTCACGGGGAAGCATTAAAACGACGCACAAACACACGTTATTCGTTCTTTCGGAGCGGCGCACTATGAACCGAAGTCAGGAGCCGAAAGCACTCCTCCGTGTGTCTCGAGTTCATGAAGCCCTAAAAACTATTCGCTGATCAAATGCATGCACATGGCACAAAAACAAAACAGTTCATGGTTCCGAAAATGGTTTGGCAAAAATCCACTTGGTAGATATATACTCCCGCAAGAAGACTCGCCTTCGTGCGGTAGTACTGTGGTGTAATGGGTAAGACATGTGCTTCACGTGCATGCGTTCCCGAGTTTGATTCCAGGGACTGTGCTTTGCATGTTAATCTCGTAAATATAGGCAATTGCGATACTAAAGGTTTTCTACTTAGCTGTAGTTGTTATATCCGCCGCATTATCGGCGGGAAACCGCTCTCAAAAGCGTAAAAAAGTGCTTTTTTTTTTCGCCACACGATTCAGGGCCGGGCCGCCTACGGAATGTCACGCCTAACCGCAGGCCGTATCTTGCGAACAAAACTTTGACCTTAAATTCCGGCTGATCTTTGTCCCGGCAGTTTTGAAGGCCACTTTAAATCGGGCCGGTTTCTCTGGACACGGCTACGAAGCCGCGTAGAAGCGGCGATAATTTGACTTGATTTGCTGCCTGCGGGCGTGTAGTCTAGCCAAGATTTGACTAAGAGTGTAGTACACAGAGGATAAGGGAATTACATTGATCGTTAGCTTTATTTTGATGACCTCTCTGCTCATCTACATGGATGAAAACCACATTGTCGAGGGCACTGATCAGTGCGTGATGTCCAGAGAAGGTTTGATATATGAGAGAGTCCGGAGACTTTGCACGAACAAATTAGCTCTCAATCGCTGGATCAGAAGAAAGTTGCTGTTCCTTCCGCACAGTTTAGTGCGCGAAAGCAGCGGTGTTATTGCAGACGCTAAATGGGAAGGGGGATACGCGTCAATGAAAATTGCCGATATGCTTGCTTTGACCCTGTTTCTTCGAAATCAATTTTGCCATTTTTACCCTTTCCTAATACAATACATTCAAATGCTCTGCATATTTAGTCTTTTTAACCACCATTAATAAAGCATCGAGAAGTCAGCGTAAATGATTAAGCAGGACTGCACGTGCATGCAAGATTTTCCTTACTGAAACTATTGACAGAGAAGGACATGCGAAAGAGAAAGGCAGGAAGGTTAATGTTGGCTACTCAGTTGGCTACTCTTAACGTGTGGTAAGCTCAGTTGGCTACCCTACGTGAAGGGGGCAGGAGGAGGGAATAATAGTTGACATAGAAATAAAAAAAGAAAATGTACTGGACAGATAGTGAGAGCATACACAACACATGCATGCATTGGTAGTTCACAGACGCTTATGAAGTTCGGTCGCCTTCAGACAGCTGATTAGAACTTTTATGAACTGTTTCGAAGAAACAATGGCTTGATTTTTCTTCGAGAGCAGAAAACTAAGGCTGCGTCTATATGTACCCAGACACTGACGCAGCTTTTGTGGCTGTAAGTGAATTTTGCGGCTGTAGCTGAATTTGGAGGAGCTGGTCACTGCGAAGCAGTTATCGCCGTTACAGCGACTATGCAACTATGAAATCAGGCCAGCGAGACGAGATACAAACTAGGGAGAGGGTTGGCAAAAAGGTGTCGGCGAAGTGACCAACCGAGTCACGACCAAGACGAATCTCATACTGGAACAAACGTTTTGAAAACGATGCATGTCATCAATAAAACTTGTATCTGGGCGAGCTGGTTCATACAGGTGTGCGCACACAAAGTAAGCGACACAAAAAGAACCTGTCCCTGTTAATTTTTTTCTGTTTCCCTGTTTCTATTTGCGCACATCACTTTACCATGAAGCATGTCTTTAAGTCAGAGAAGTCTCTTCATCGAAATATCGTCTCACGCTCGTCGCTCGCAGTTCTCTTCAATCTTTTGCCTGCTTTCTTCATGAGAGGTAAAAACCTTGCGACAAGCATAAAATATCTTTTCTACGAAGTGAATTCGGTGACCATGGATAAAATGTCACCGAGTTTTAGGTTTTTCTGTCCCACACCACTGCTTTCACGTTTTTTTTTATTTGGACAGTTTTGAAAACCAAATATTGTGTGGTGATCTGAAAGTAGGGGAGAACCTGAAAACAGAAACTGCTGTAACAATAGAAGACGTACGAGTGCGCTAGCACTGATGAAAAAGATGTGCAAGACAGTTCGTTTTCTAAATTCGTTCGTATGGCTTCTTCGTTTACAACATGAACGTCGTACTAGACGTTCTGTGTAGTCTTTGTATAGGCACTCTCCGTGTTGTCCGGTCTTTTTCCTGTTCTCAATTAGCAGTGCTGTCTTTACCTACCTGATGAAATCAAAGTGAGTCAAATATACAAGAGACGTCATGCAAGGAAAATGCACGACCTATAGTGTGTATTGCAGCACCCTGAAATTCAATTTTCGCGTTGCCTTCTTTACGAGAAAAAGCAAACAAACTTTTAAGGCCTCCGAAATTGTCACCGTTGGCACTCGCTTCGAAGACTAGATTCATCCAAACAAGAAGAGCAATATGACAAAAAATAAAGAGAAAAACCAAGAAAGAGTGATGCCCTGCGTATTAGTAAAAAGCACATATATCTTAATCGTGAATTTAAGAAACCCGAAGTTGCATTGCTTCAGGTAAAAAAAATAAAATAAAAGGTTACATAAATTTGAGAAAAATTATTTCCGCAGTTTAGATTTTGAACGTAGCGGAGGAAGTGACGCCTGGTGTTTTTACCTCCTCTATGTTACCACCCTGTTCTCTAGAGCACACAAAGCAGCCCCATACTTAGGACTCAATATTGTTTGTTAAAATATATACAGCAAGTTAGTAATTACGAATTCTGTTATTATGAAGCCTGCGTAAAAAAAGACAAGCATGGAGTACTCTGCTGACGTTATATAAGCTTGCGCTCAGCTTAAATCTCGAAGAACCCGAAACATTTCAAAATCTTTTGTGTTTTCACACAGACTCCCAGTGATCCATTCAAAAGCTGATAAATATGAAGCTAATAAGCACATTCCCATAAACAAGTAGCCAAACAATGACTTGAAGCAGATGAGAGAAAATGATCGATGCGTCGGGGCGGAAACAGGCCCGCATTTTTTCGGGTCAGCGCGTGGCCTGCACTTCCGAAATTAACCCGACTGCAAATGACATCCGCGCGGCAGGTCACTTCGAACAAATCTCAGATTCGTGCGCGCAGCTTGTATGCCCGCGAGCGAGCGTGGTACATTGTCCATCGTTGGGCTTCGCTAAGGGTAGAGACGGGAAAGGAAGGTGGGTAGTCAGACGCGGAGTTGTTCCCAAGCATGAAAACGGGCTTGGTTTCTGTGATTAATCTTGGATGTTTCTCAGCGGCAAGTCGTAGAGACTGCGTTCTCACTAAGTCCTTATTTTCTTGGCCCATGGTGACTACACTCTGTGTGCGAGGGAGGGACGCCGCCGCAAAGATCCGTTGGCTGGCTGTGTTTATCGCAGAGAGCCCAGTGAGAGATGCAATGCGTCACTCGATGCTGACACATACACAAACACACCCTGTGGGCTCACTTGTTCAGGAAGTAGCCAGTGAAGCGAGTGAAAGTGGGGCGAATGCCTTCGGGGCTTGAAGCCTGGATTCAGATAACGTTGCCACATGGGAGTCAACAAACATGTATGTATACATCCAGGAGACCAGAAAATAGAATTTTCTGATGACGCTTTGTGTCTCGTGACAAATGTTTGTCATTTACCGGCTTCAATTATAACATTGTGCCCACCAGCGTTATTTGTGCGTGGACGTGTGTTGTTACGAGCCACATATCAACAAGCTCTTTCCAAATCTGCTTACTCAGTAAATAAAAAATACCAAGGACATAATAGGATTCAAACTTGGGTCCGCTGTGTGCAAGCCCAGTATTCTATCACCAAGTCACGCTGGTGCTTGGTACTTGTTCGCAAACTTGTCTTAGGCAGGCTTGATGTCGAGAAATGAATTGCGTTAGTATGAGTTACAAAGCGTTTTAGAGCATGAAAATAACAACGAGGTGTCACACAATGCAGATAGCGTAATGAGTGGGTCGTCCAATTCTCCAACTCATTACAAAAGCTTGTTTTTGATCACTGTGGCGTATACCCACTTCAAGCATAACATATGGTGCCCACCAAGCATCGATACGAATCGTCAACACCACCTGTCCTATTTGATGGATCTCCGCATGCCCACTGGACTCGACCGAAGAGAAGCCACCCTACTTCATCGCGTATGGCTAGGAGTGGCATTTACAAAATCTTACTCCTTTGTCATAGGAATGGCCGACAACGCTCTCTGCGATGCCTGTCATTGCGAAGAGACGCTACACCACATCCTGTGTGACTGTCCATTGTATGAAATCCAGAGACAGTCACTGGCGTCTGCTTTTGCGCGCATCGACAACAGCCAAATATCTGTGCACGCTATTCTGTCAAGTGCCCGAGAGAAGACACTGCAACAGAAAGTGACGAAAGCTCTGTTGAAATTCCTACGCGACACCGACTTGAACAAGCGACTGTAACAGCTATGTCACACACCGCGAAAGACAAGACTGCACTATGACTGAGTGTGGACGCATGTACTGCCAAATGTGCTGTTTCTATCTTCCCTCTCTGCTCTCTTTCATCTCCCTCATCCCCCTCCCATGCGCAGGGTAGCAAACCGGCTGCCTATAGGCTGGTTAACCTTTTTGCCTTTCTTTTCCCTCTATTTTCCTTCCTTCCTTCCTTATTGCCCTAGCGGGCATCAAGCAAGTGTGCTTGCAGCAGTTACCCAATGAGTGTTTTGAAAAGGCTATGAAAGGCCACTCTTCTAGCTTTCGCTTTGACTGTGCTGCGCCTTCTGCGCAGGCCTGGCGTTTTTCTTTTTATTCCTTTATTCGTGGCCTCACTAATGTACTTCAGGTGCAGCCTTAGAAAAACAAAATGCTCAATCAGCAGACTACTTCCTTACCTCGAATGTCTAGTGGCTTGGGTTATAGGCAATAGTCACCAAACCAACAGGAAATGTTACGGCTCGTGATTATTGGACGTATGCAAACAGTAGTGACGTATGAGCAATATCATGTGGACCACGTCCTTTCTAATTAAATAGGGTGCTGAACACAATTTGACTGCTTGATTGCTTCGTAGCACCAAAGCGACAACGTGTAAGGCAATGTGAGCCCAGAATGCACCTTGAATTCGTAAAAAAATTGGTTGTTTACAGAAAGCTGCTCAAGTCTGCTTTTAGATGCGGAGCATCTTATACTCGCGCCTTGTAGTGCGCCGTCCGCGCCGTCCGCACCGCTTCTCGAACATTCGACAGCTGACGCGCGCGCATGCGCCGTCGCGCCGTCGCCCACTCTTCCACCATCTGTGCATCCCTTCCTCCTCTACACACCGCGCGCGCTTCACTCCTCCACCATCTGTGCACCCTTCCTCCTCTACACACCGCGTTCGAAATCTACAATTCTCCTGATTCTCCAGTGGACGCGCATGTGGCGTCGCGCTTCGAGAACATTCAACAGCTGACAGTGCATGCGCCGTCGAGCTGTATATATACTCAAGGTCGGCGCTCGCTCGCTCAGTGGCCGCTCGTCGGTTGGTTTGTACGGCGCGTCGACGTCCAAGGTCGCGGTGAAATGAATTCCAACGAATCCACAAACACAATGATCGACGTCCCTTCGACCAGCGCCGCCCTTTCGCATACGTGTGTACGTGTTCACTCATTTAACACCCCCTCCTACAACCACGTTAACCAATTTAGCCATCGACCCAAGTAAGTCGCAATTTAACACCCCATTTCACAACCACGTTAACCAATTTAGCCATCGACCCAAGTAAGTCGCACTTTAACACCCCGTTAACCAATTATATGCTCCGCATCCTCCTCAGTGTTCCCCCGAGGGAAGCTGCGGGCAATTTTTTGTTAGGCGTGAAACACAATTTTGAGGATTTAGACTAAACTTGGCTTAAAAGCTATGATCATGCAGAGGTACAAACGTACACTTTGAAAGTACGTTCTTTTGTTCGCAAGTAAAGTGGCGCGTTTGGTGTCAACGTTACTATTCTTACCAAAGATGCCCAAACTAGCCTAACAGCAAGTAATACTAACGCAACGCTGCGACATGTTCAGACTGCCAAGTAGAAGGAAAAACATTCTTTAATATAGTTTGTTGGCCTGAATTGTTCCTGCTTGAGTTCCCACTTCGGGGTACAATTCTACCATGCATGTCTTTTAAACAATACGGGTATGCCAGAGACGTTGACATAAATCCCATTTTGTTTTTCAGCTACCCTGTGGTCAAGTCGTTTTTTTTGCTTAGTACGTTACCTTACTGAAAGAAAATAGGCCAAGACAGCTGCCGCAAATGCTGCATTTCCGATGGAGGCGGAAATGTTGTAGGCCCGTGTGCGCAGATTTAGGTGCACGTTAAAGTACCCCAGGTGGTCTAAATTTCCGGAGCCCTTCACTACGGCATCTCTCATAATCATATAGTGGTTTTGGGACGTTAAACCCCACATATCAATCAATCAGATCAAATCTACCGCAAATGGACCCCTCTTTCTACCTACGCCTTCGCATTAGCAATATGCACGCACACATACATACATACATACACTCACGTATTACACACATGATCGCACACACACCTATGTAGATAGTCACCGCAGAAAGATATTCGAACAAGTGAACGTTCTAGCTAATATTACCATCTGGTAATGTTTTTTTTGTGGTGGCTGTGCGTCATCGAGAAGGGACGAGGCGGTCAGATATTTACCTATGGGGGTGCACTCCACCGGTACTCCGGTGTGTGTCGCGAGACGACTAACTTCTCCGTTATCTTGGGCGTCCCCGTTATCTCAACCAAGATAAACAGGGGTATGGATAGACCTTTTGATCAGGTAAGCATGAGCTAAACACAAGCAGACGAGTGTTTTTGCAGTAGCCACGTCACGTCAATATTCTACAATACATGCCTGGAACAAACGCCGGGCGCCATCAGTAAAAATAATGAACATCTATCTCCTATAGACACGCCCACTTAGGAGTAAATGTACAGTATGTGTAGAGAGCTACGAGAACCGTTCCATCGAGTCAACACTCGCGAGTCTGCTGTTCTGAGACGGCTACCCGAAAAAAACAACCGTGAGCACAGAATAAACACGACGTACGTTCTTCTTTAGCCCAAGCTCATGTTCAATCCGCCAGTGAGCATCTGTGCACAGAGGAGGCTAAGGGTACCCAACCTACTTCCAGAAGAGTTCCGGCAAACGCTGAAACGAATCAACGCAAGGATGAATTTTCTATCGTTTTGTGCTTACTGACAGGAAAGCTAGTTTGCTCAAACGAAATAGCGAGCTTCGGTAAACAGGTGGAACAGCTTATTCGTGTTCCGACGTAAAGAGAAATGCGTCTAACAAAACACCAGTTGTGGACCCGTCACGCAAACGCTGTCTCACCTACCACGTCTTGTTGCGACACTGTACAGGTGAAGCAGGTGAGGTTAATTAGTTCTTGCATATTTTCTCCTTAAGAACTACGTAGACCTGGTCTACGGATGTGAGTCACTGGACATCCTGTGCCGGCCATTCGTATAGGTTGTTTTCTTACCCCGAAAAACATGCCAGCTTGGATTGCGGCGGACGATCACTTACTGCGCCAGAGCAAGAGCATTTCCTGTGCAAAGATTAAAATTACGATGTTGTAGATTGCCGGAGCATCCTGCCCGGTATCCTGTTTTCTGATCACATGGAAACTAATGCCCCCGTTTAAGGCAAAGCATGGGCATGCTCCTAAAAAGTCACGCAGCATGAAGTAACCCTTCTTAGTATTAGGATCAGGACTAGAATGTTGTAGGTAGCCGGTGGATCAAGCATTGTCCTAAATATCTGAAGTGCAAAAAAGGTAACTACAGGAGTAGGAGAACAGTGAGGTCAAGCGATTGTCCTCGTTGTTCTATTAGTTTGTTGTTACCTTCTTTTCGCTTCAGCTGTTTGAGACATAGACTACCAACTAGCCCACTCCCACACCTTGCTTAAAGCATATTGAAACTTGAAGGCAATTCCTCTGCCTGGTTATCTCTTTGCTAGTTGTATTGAACTAATGTACTGTTTTGTTTTTTTAACTAAGCGCGGTAGTGCTCTTAGAAAGCCGCGCGTACCACGACGTAACTCTAGCCGGCGGCCTAAGTGCTATTCCGCAGCATTATTGTACCCGACCTCTGCACCACTCCTCAAGATAATTGTCACCCATCACTAGTCACATGCAAGGTCTAGTAGCAGTCGCCCCGCCGCGGTGGTCTAGTGGCTAAGGTACTCGGCTACTGATCCACAGGTCGCGGGATCGAATCCCGGCTGCGGCGGCTGCATTTTCGATGGAGGCGAAAATGCTGTAGGCCCGTGTGCTCAGATTTGGGATGCATATTAAAAAACCCCAGGTGGTCAAAATTTCCGGAGCCCTCCACTACGGCGTCCCTCACAATCACATGCTGGTTTTGGGACGTTAACCCCCACATATCAATCAATAAGTTTTGTAGCAGCCAAAAACTTCAAAAGAAGTCGCGACACCTGCTTCCTGAGGATATAGTGACCAATTGGAAACGCAATATCAATTACCCTGTCACGTGGTGAGCCTAAACATAGTAGTTCCTCAAATAAGCATTGCCATTCCTATTTTAAGCTGACGACACTCAAG
The DNA here is from genome assembly GCF_013339725.1 of Rhipicephalus microplus. Lineage (NCBI taxonomy): Eukaryota > Metazoa > Arthropoda > Arachnida > Ixodida > Ixodidae > Rhipicephalus > Rhipicephalus microplus. Next base: position 175,522,755 of record NC_051165.1, on the reverse strand, counting down.
TAAATAGTGCTCTATGTCACCACACTCCTTGCAAGTCGGGCATAATGGCGTTGCGGGGAATCTGCAGCCTGAGTCACAGGTTCATGGGAGTCATAATCGACCGAAACCTGTGAAACTACGTGAAAAAGCGCCCAACTACCATTTGTAACTTGTTCAGGTTCCTTGCTGGAAAAAGTTCGGGATTGTCTGTCGAGTCTATGGTACAGCTGTACAAGGTATTATTCATTGGATTCCTGCGGTACAGCCTACCTGTTATATCTAACACGTGCAGAACTAACATGCGTACACTCCAAAATATTCAAGCCCGGGCTCTTGGGATATGCTTTGGTTTACCCCGCTCCGCATCGACGGCTGAAACCATTGTCATTGCAGGGACTACTCTATCGTGACGCACATTACCATTGAAACGATGCGTACGTACCTCAGGCAACATGATAGAAATCCTTCCCACCAATTGGCAACCCTCGCTACTGAGAGGCCCCGCCTGAAATTTAGTGCAATTGTTTGTGCGCATTGTGTATCTTTCACGTCAGGTTTTACGCCTGCGGAGAAATCGGTGTATCCTCCGTGGTGCCTAACACTTCTGCAAGTACGTCTTTTAATTCCAGGAATGCAGGAAAAAATCAAATTTGCCTTCATCAGCCTTAAACCAATTGAGCTCGCACCTCTTGCGCGAAATGGACAATAACCACGCGCACATAAACACCGATGGTTCAACCACAGCGTCTAGTTCTGGCGGTGCGGTGATGATCACAGCTAAGGCATCACTCTGCAAATTAAGCTGTCACACGTCAGTACGTCCACGGCAAGCCGAAGTTGCGACTTTGCGTGGCGCCCTAGAGTACATCAAATCCCAGAGACCAAGTAAATGGGCTGTGTTTTTAGACTTGAAACCAGCCTTACAGAGCATGCAGTCAGTCCAATGACGAAGTTCCCACGACCAGTTAACATACTAGGCTGTCAAGCTTATTCACTACGTCACAGAAACAGGCCATGAGGTCGTTTTTCAGTGCCTACCTGGTCATTGTGGAATCAGTGGCTGTGATTTCGTGGACAACGCGGTTCACACATCCTGCCAAGAAGAGCACACCCTTCCGATTTCTTCGTCAAGGACATACGCTGCAAAGCAACTTCGTCACCTGGCACGTAGTCTGTGTCTGCTGGAGTGGAACACCCCAAGCATAAGACATACGAGACTCTACGAAATAAACTGTAGACTGGAACTTCGACCTCCATCCGGGCTTCGCCGACGTGAAGCTTCGCTTCTTTGTCGCCTTTGGGTGGCGGTTGCCTTCACCAAAGCATACACAACCCTCACTGAATTTACCAACAATGCGAATGCGACGTCTGCGGCACGGATGAAGACATCGACAATCTGCTATGCCGCTGCCCTTGATTTGCCTCTGAACGACAGCCTTATGACGCATTGCGACTATTGGACGATCGGCCACTCTCTATGTAGATGCTACTGAAGCACCGTCCTCGTCTTTCGTCGGCTCAAAAGGTATACAGTCAAAACCGCCTTATGCTTTTTGAGGACTACATGCCTATGTGAACACTTTTACTTCTGTATAGTGCCACCGCTGCATACGCGTGAACCCATCAACTTACAATCCTTTTTTAAAGACGATTCTTTCTTCGGGATCTTTGACGCAAAAAAATTGGTCTGTCTGTCTGTGCATTTGTCTGTTTGTCCACCATTAACGGCATTCTAAAAAGCACCGGAGTGACCGGCTGATACCCCCCAATGGCAGACCCCATCCGCAGCGCCCACCAATATTGCTCAAGGTTCACAGTTCATACTTGTGCAATTTTCAGTTAAAAAGCGAATATTGTGCATATCTGAGGCACCATAACAACACGTGAATATTTTGTATGTATATTTTTGCTAGATAAGACATACATAAGCAATTCTAAGGATCGTAGCGTTTGTCATACTGCGCTGACCATGCAATGCTTGCACGAAAGAAAGTGTTTCCAACGCTTTGCTAAGACGACACGGTGGTGGCACCTACCCGTCGCCTTGCGTTCTACACCTTATCACCTCCGAGACGGGCGCGCACGCCACGAGCGTGCTTCGTTTTCCAAGATAACTGCCAGATGGTGCTCATGTCTCACGTGTGGCGTGACTTGATACGCTCGTTCACTTCCGCTGCACGCTCGAGGCACTCTAGCGCAGCGCCTCCAGAATACCATTCACCGATTTTCTTGCGCAGAACATCAAATAAACGTTTTGTTCACTATCTCCAGACGCGAGACTATCGTCTTTCGACGACATTTGCAGTGTAACATGCAGATACAGGGCCAATTTTTTCGTCTCTTTCTCTTCTATTCCCCCCTCTCTTTCTAATTTTTACACTCCCCCTTCACATTCCCCACTGCGTAGGGTAGCAAAGTGGGCATGTGCCTGGTTAACCTCCGAGCATTCTCTCTTGTTCTTGTCCTCCTCCTCCCTGATCTTGTGCAGCCATGCGGGTGTACGCGCTGACCCCATTTGAATGCGATGAAGCAAACAGGCCTCTTCTCTTGATAGCCCTTTTGTCACATTTGACTGGTGAGGCGTCAGCCATTATGAATGAAAATGCCTGTTGACAGCTTCTCGTAAAAGATGTTAATTGTCTCCGGAAGCAGCCTTTGTTGGTGTGAATTGCAAAGCACTCCGGGCACGTCTGTCAGCCACCCACTTGGTCAGGCCAGCTTACGACATGGACTTGTGAGCTATTCTAATTACAGTGTTTTACTGAACCTCTACTATCACCACAACACACTTAAACATATGTGTCAAACAGAGAAGTATCCCAAGGGATCTCCACTGACCTCCTCTAAGCCAGCTCAACGAGTCTTCGAACCAGCCTCCTCTCGTTTGGGGGCTCTAAAGAGAAATAAAGAGACGCCGATACACTATAGTGGCACACGCGTATTTATCAGCGACAAATTTCGGTCTCTCAGTTTGACCTTGGCTTTAAAATAGCAAAAAATGCTTCCCATTAAACAAAAACAAACAAACAAACAAAAAGCAAATCCTTCACACTCTAGTCACGTCTAATCGAAACATTTCTCAAGCAACAAGAAACTTTCTTCTATTTCATAAGCAAAGATGCGAAATATAAAACAGTTCTGCGGATCGCACACGTCGGAATCACTCCTTTTTATCCCGAAATTTTAGACGTTCGCGCAGAGCAAAATAATATCTGCGCTGAAGTTCAATTACACGCTCCCACCGCAGCTTTTCGCCAGCTCCCCCAATCTCTTCCCAATTTCATACCGTAGTCGACTGTTCGAAGGCAAATGCGTGAGGCGAGGTTTAATATAGGGACCCAATACGGGCGCATGTACTTCTACATGGCACAAGATATGCAGCTTAATACATTCCACTCCACCACAGCTTCCGCAGAGCATGCTTGTCAGACGCTAAAAAGAAGGGCCGACATAACCACGCCGTGTAGTAATATGGGTGCGGTAAGCTGCGCTGCTGTGCTCTTGAATTGAAGACCGCTTGTGTTGCCACGACTGGTGTACACATATGCACCGTTATTAGGAGCATAGCGTTGAACTGACGCAATAAGTGCTATAGGGTTGGTTGAACTGCGCCAATATACAATAGTACCACCTGACCGTTCGTTATCCGGTATATAAAGGAAACCAGCGTTCGGGAATAATTTTGAGTGGCTTATCAAATTGTGCTCACGCTATGCTCTATGGCCAAGTAAGTTAGGCTTTGGCTAATTGTGCCTCTAAATGACTGATGAATTCATTCAGGTGGAATTACAACACGCTTCACGAAAATCTCTTCAATTTGCCCGTTTCATATGCACACTAGGAGTTCGCAGGTCTTGCGGTAAGAGTGTGTGCTTATTTTTGTAAACGGGAGAGATTTACCAGCCGCACGAAGTTGGGAAACTAGCTAAAGTAGATGGCATTCTAGCGGACATAAACGACAAAAATTAAACCATGGAAGCTCATGGGTGTCGAGAAAAAAAAAGCAAGCATTGATCACTTAGGACGTCGGAAAGGATTAGAGTGACGGAAACGAGCCAGAGATAAGAGGGTTAGGTGGCGTGATGAAATTGGGTTATTTGCAAGCATGAAATCGAATAGGCTCACTTAAGCCACGAAAAAATGAAATATTTTGAAGAGGCCCTGCTCGTGCAGTAGCCGGAAGATAGGCTGCTGTGGATTACGAAAATAGTTTTCTATAAACACGAGGTAAGTGTGAGTAAATTTTAACGCGATAGCGTTAAAAAGCTCGTTTCCCGAAAATTGCGGCGTCGGTGTCATTGGTTGCAACCACCTGGAGCATCTTTGCGTCACCGAAAAATCGAGAAATATGCAAATAAAAGAAATAATAAAACATTGGGGTTGGGGATCAAACCCCGGTCATTTGCGTGGCAAGCGGGCGTTGAGCCAGAAAGTCACGCCTCTGCTTGTGAAGACAGTGAAAATAACTTTCTTGGCTTAGAAATGCAGGGACTTACATGCTTTACGAACACACGCGTTCTGTGTACAAGTTTCACAATATACAACATGAAATACTGCCGTAATAATGCGTGGGACAAGCGTACATTGCCGCGGGCATCAGAAACAGCAATTATAATGACTTGATAGTTTAAAGCCAATCACGCAATACAAAAACCACACACACTACTGCACCCTTAAGGCCAATTAGTGGGTGCATACGAGTTCGGAAAGATTTTGTCACTTTGTGTTTGAAGTATGCGTTAGGAACAGGATGTAGCTATCGCTTTCAACTACTCATTGATTGACATGTGGGGTTTAACGTCCCAAAACCACCATATGATTATGAGAGACGCCGTGGTGGAGGGCTCCAAAAATTTCGACCACCCGGGGTTAGCCTTAAGTACCCTTAAGGCGAAACTTAAGGGTACCCCCCTTTTCTGTGCTTCTGTTTGGAACGATGACAAAGAAAATTGTGAAAAAAAAAGCCCTTACGTTACAACAGCATAGCACATCAACCAAGACATTGTATAAACAAGTACAATAGTTAAAATTTGTTATGGGCTTTCCATCGTGCTTTATTTAATCGATTATTTCCTGTGTTTTTTCCCTCCTCCCGAAAGAGTGAGCAGGCGTTGTGCCCCTCCAGGTGGCATTTGCTAGCTTGCTCTCTCTCTATTTACTCTGTGCCAGTGTGTATCTGTGTATGCAAATAATATTAATAGTAGTAGTAGTAATAATAATAATAATAATAATAATAATAATAATAATAATAATAATAATAATAATAATAATAATAATAATAATAATAATAATAATAATAATAATGTTTGAAGCTATAGACGTTTTCATAAACATCTCCACCACCTTAAAACCCACGGTAAAATCATTAGAAATTTACTGTATACTTGTGCTACACCGATTGCCACAGTAATGTTATAGCCAAATCTTTTTACAGCCTATTATTTTGCATACCAAGATAAAGGGGTTGAGACTTATGCAATATTTGTTCAGCCATAATTCTCATGTAGCTTTTCCTTGCTCCAACGCCAATTTCCTGTTCTGTTTTTCTTCCGTTATTATAAAGAATGAAATGAAAACTTTCATACAGCATAAGTTGGGCTACTGCCTCAGGTATTTTCCTAAGTTCTATTTTGCTTCCCTTGCGAATATTCTACTGACTCGATCATCATTCGCTTAATTGCATGCTCGTGTCGTCACATCACATTGCATGCAAGAAGGACAGCTGTGGCAACTATACGTAAAAAGGGACTACATAGAGCCAGGCATCGCATAGCACAGGCCTCCGTCCGTGACGAGACGTTCATTAATTATTAATGATGGCTATATACAGGCAGGCCGACGATGAGGCAAGCGTCCACCCATCCTCGTAATGAGATTCCAGTGAGAGACTGAGGCTCGGTTAAAGTTATATACAAATATGAAAATTCATAAAAAAGATGGAGGAAGGGGTGTTGGTTTCAAGCGAAGGAAATTACGAAAAAAGAACCTTACTATTTAAGCTGAGTGTGTGTTACATGTTTCATTGATTGGATGAGTGCGGTGTCGTAAAACTTGCTTGGTGTGTTTTGAGAGGCAGTCAAACATGAGCGGGAACTTTCTGTCGACTGATGTTCCGGTAGCTATTGTGATGCGCATGTTATTAGGACATCGAAATAAATAATGAACAATATTTTCGATGGAGGCGGATATGCTGTGGGCCCGTGTGCTCAGGTTTGGGTGCACGTTAAAGAACCCCAGGTTGTCAAATTTTTTGAAGCCCTCCACTACGGTATCTCTTGTAATCATATGGTGGTTTCGGCACGTTAAACCCTACATATCAATGAATCAACAATGAACAATAACAGCCCGTAACACGTCATTTGTCTGCCAAGTCGTGCAGCGGTTGCATGAACGCTATTGTGAGCTGACTGTATGAGTAGACGCAGTCGCACGATAACAAGGTATTAAACTGATAAGGCGCTGACACATAAAGCTTGAGAATTAGTAGTCTAGCTCGCAAAGTGCAGTTCTTCTGGGGAACAAAGTTGGATTGTATACCGCTTGAATGAACCTTAGCAACACGTCTACTCCTTCTATAGCGCGTGACTAACGCTATGATTTCTTTTACTTCGAGCGATTTCACAAGTAAGCGGGTAGAGTCACCTCGACGTGTAGCAATGAATGAAAAGTTAGTGAGATATCTAGAACCTAATATAGATGATAGAAATAACCAATAAATGGGAGATGACGGACAATGTATTATGAGGCACAAAGAGGACCAATACAGACACCCGTGGATGCCAATTTACCTTACTTTGTTCGTCCATGTACGCGTCCTGATTCACTCACCATTGTGCACTGTTTCACGCAGGTATAGAAACGTTATAAAGCTCCTACGTGCTTCTCTAATGCATCTGGGATTATACTAAATATATGCGAACTACCAAACTTATTTTACCACTTTCTGTTCTTCTTCATTTCATTTTTACTCCTTATGCATTCTCCGTAAGGTGTGGCTAAAAAGGCAGCACTACAACTTCATTGCATTTGTACTCATTTTAAATGCACACAAAGAATTCTTGTAACGGTCACCGATGTATTATATGCGTGCGCATTATCTTTGGTCAATTACGATCTGGTTTTAAAATAACTTCCCCGATGCTTGCCGAGTCCCCACGCATATCGCGGAACCAGATGTACGTAATCGAGGTAATTGCCTCTTCTCGAAGTTTCACAAAACGACGCGCTCGTTTTAATCACGTTCACCGGTTTTGCGCGAGAACGTTCAGACTTTGGAGTTATAGCGCAAACTACGCCAACTATTCTCCATGAATTGGCAAATGCAATGTTTAACCGTTCGGGGAGTGTAGAAGGAACGCAAGGACAAACAGGGCGAGGGAGAAAATTACTGCAGTGAGAGAGGTGGTGATTGAAAATTCTTTCGTGCGATTGCACCAACGCACGGCTTTACAGACTGGAGCATTTTTAAACCATTACGTGTGCGCCGGCGAAATCTCTGCGCTTGGAATGCTTGCGACAAAACTGAAACTATATTGAATTCCTAATCTTAACTTGTAAATGTAATATCACCGAACTGAAAATTGAGTTCAGTGGTTAATGTTAACGCAGAAATCAGAAAAGTAGATTTAGCTGGGCAATGTATAGGCTGTTATATATTAAGTTGTCGCGGTTGCTACTATAATTGTCAACGATTTTTAAGCAAGTTCGTAACACGAATAAGTTTGAACAAAACGTCTGGTGACGTTATTTAAAAAATATTTTTATAATATCCCTTTTACAGACTGTTTCTGAAGGAGACTTAGGGGTCAGGATTTTAAAAACATGGCGATAGAGATTGCACGAATGTTCAAACTCTGGACCCTGATTTCGATTATAGAGAATTCGTTTTATGATTGTATTCCAAAACATGGTAAAGGCGCGGGGTGCTTCCCGAAAGAAATGCTTCAGACTTGTCATGTCCTCGTAGCGTATCAGAACGAGCCGTTATTAATCGTAATAGGCGAGAAAACAACATGAGTTTCATGAAGCAATATTTTGAAACTTTCATTAAAGAGTCATAAAAACATATGGAACTAAGACAGTCACTTGAAAATCGAGCCGCTGGTGTTAGGTTGGTGTCTCTCATGCAGCTAGCGTAACTGAGATCCTTGCTCTACAACAGTCGTTTTTTCATTCTATTTCTAATGACTAGATGTGATACGGCGGCGCGATACTTTATCAGGCGCTGCCAGCGAACAAGTTCTCTGTGAAGGTCTTTCGTAAAGGATCGATATTTTTTAAATGCGAAGCATTTCTTTGTGTACTGCAAGCACTTTTGGTATCATATATCTATCTATCTATCTATCTATATCTATCTATCTATCTATCTATCTATCTATCTATCTATCTATGACTATCTATCTATCTATCTATCTATCTATCTATCTAATTCATCTATCTATCTATCTATCTATCTATCTATCTATCTATCTCTCTATCTATCTATTATCTATCTATCTATCTATCTATCTAGCTTCTATCTCTCTATTCTATCTATCTATATCTGATCTATCTATCTATCTATCTATCTCTCTATCTATCTATCTAGCTATCTATCTAGCTATCTTCTTCATCTCTCTATCATCTACATCTATGTCTGTCTGTCTATCTATCTATCTATCTATCTATCTACTATCTATCTATCTATCTATCTATCTATATCTATCTATCTATCTATCTATCTATCTATCTATCTATCTATCTATCTATCTATCTATCTATCTATCTATCTATCTATCTATCTATCTATCTATCTATATCTATCTATCTATCTATCTATCTATCTATCTATCTATCTATCTGTCTGTCTGTCTGTCTATCTATCTATCTATCTATCTATCTATCTATCTATCTATCTATCTATCTATCTATCTATCTATCTATCTATCTATCTATCTATCTATCTATCTATCTATCTATCTATCTATCTGTCTGTCTGTCTGTCTGTCTGTCTGTCTGTCTGTCTGTCTGTCTGTCTGTCTGTCTGTCTGTCTGTCTGTCTGTCTGTCTGTCTGTCTGTCTGTCTGTCTGTCGTCTGTCTGTCTGTCTGTCTGTCTGTCGGTCGGTCGGTCGGTCGGTCGGTCGGTCGGTCGGTCGGTCGGTCGGTCGGTCGGTCAGTCAGTCGGTCTAGTTAAGTGATCACCCCCTTAACTTGGAGTGAACCAAAATTAGCATGGGAGGGTACGATGGTTTGTCGAATATGTCTCGCTGGCATTGAGGCGATTAATGTGACAGTGCCGTCGCGTATGTCGTCAAATCCTTCCCGCCGGACACGTGCGGCACAAACCTATACACCCATAGCGGGTATGCGCCACAGGAGATTGACAGTTTGTCTACCCAGGAACGCGAGAACAGGCATATCGCTAATTTTAACGCAAGAGCGTTGAGAAAAAAGTTGAGCTTGGCAGCGCTGACCCGATGAGTGCAAGGAATAAATGCTAGGGGGCCAGCACGAATAGAACCCTATCATTCTGCGGGGCTATCTAGTGTTCTACCACAGAGTCACGCCAGTTCTCGGAACGGCTGTGGAAAGAGACCCTATGTGAGCCTAATGTTCGTGAAACGTCAACGGGGGTTGCAGTGCTGGCTATCGAATTTTATAAACATGACATATGTACACCTATGATACAGGCGTCATGTGGGGTTAGCGCCAAGTGTAATTGAGCGCCATGCACTGAATTTGATTTGTGTAACAGTGTCTAGAGCTGCCATCCTCGCAGGCACAGGCACTATATATCAGCTTATTGCTTCTGATGCTAACACTCTTGTTGCTGTTGGCATCGTTACGTAAGTGTAAACAACTGGTTATATAAATCATATTTGACTGTTGAGCATATATATGAGCGTATAATATTTGTACATACTTTTTGTGCCAATTCTCGGGGTTTTGTTTATTACAACACTGTCACCTTCCCTCCACATGCTTTGCATAACGTTGATTCTCAAGGTACGTGGGATCTGCCTTTTGTTTTTACTTCCTTTGGTTCTTGCCATACTACACGAAATGTGAAGTCAACAGGCTCTTTCCCTGATTGGTTGCTGAAATAATGTATAGTATAGAACATTTAAAACGTGCACTAACGCTACTGTCATATTTACCGAGAGACTTTACGAGGGCTGCAAAACTCTAGAGTAATGGCACTCGTACTTAGGATAATGCTGCTGGTATAGAGACAGCTGAAGAACTCAAGTTGAAAAACCCGCACGAAATCAAGCCAAAATAAACGATTCAGTTGAATGACGCAACTGTTGTCAGAGATCAACTCTCAAAAGATTAAGAGGCTTACTGATGAAGGTCTTTGATCTCGTGTAGAAGGCTTTGACGATTGTGTTGTAGGTGACCCATCTGAATACAGAAAGAAGAAAGCAAAAAAAATTAGGCACAAAGAATCCAGAAGCCTACATGCGCAGAAGTACGGACGTCCTGATTGCGTAACCATTAGAATGATTATTTAAAATAGCAAAAAAGTAATTCTTGAACTGACATGCGTTTAAAGTTCCTTATTTTTTCATGTGTTTAAATTTTTTTGGTTTGGTGTCACTTTATAAAATATCTCGCCGCATCGCCACTTCGCTCGTACAATTCCTACGTACTTACTCATTTTTGTTAATGATGTTCGTAAGCTTCATTGCTATCTTCAGTGCAGTGTGGCGAAGGCTCTCGATGATATTTTCGAAGCACGTGTCCGGTCTGAACTCTACCTGAGGCAATAATGTCTTCGTCAGACAACTATACTTGTCTTATATTTTTTAAGGTGTGACCACGCGTTGGATTTGAAGTCGAGGTGGGTAGATATACGCTTTTGTCCGATTTGCTTGATTTGAAGTAATAACAAAATAAAATGCAAAAATTACTGGGGCTAGAAATGAAAATTTTAGTTACAAACTATGAAGCCAACAAATGATTTGTTCTATCATTTCATCGCTACACAGTCCTACGGCATTGTAACTTAAGGCAGTTATAGAAGCATATTACTAAACAACCACAACATACGATTTGTTGAGTATTTTGTGCGTGAATGAAACGAAAAATATCAGCATGTCGAGCATAAGGCACTCGCTCATTACAGTGATTATCTTGTATTCCTTGTACAGTTCCTATGGCGTCCTTATGAACTCAGGGTATCCTATCTTCTGATTCATAAACTCGGCTTGTAATGTACACGCAATGACATCAGCATGCAGTACAAGTTTCTAGGTGAGTAAACCCTGTCCGCATGTTATATGCGGCTATAAATATTTATTTGCACTATATTAAAGTTTTTTTCATAAGCCAACATTGACATCTCCATAACGTCGCCGAACAGCTATATGCTCTGCATTTATGAGATACTTTTTCTGCAAGCTGACTAGGCTACACCGCTACATTGTAGTATATCCTCGCAAGAATGTGTGTGCCCCGCCGCGGTGGTCTAGTGGCTAAGGTACTCGGCTGCCGACCCGCAGGTCGCGGGTTTGAATCCCGGCTGCGGCTGCTGCATTTCCGATGGAGGCGGAAATGTTGTAGGCCCGTGTACTCAGATTTGAGTGCACGTTAAAGAACCCCAGGTGGTCGAAATTTTCGGAGCCCTCCACTACGGCGTCTCTCATAATCATATGGTGGTTTTGGGACGTTAAACCCCACATATCAATCAAATCGCAAGAATGCACCTTGGAAGTTATCTCAAGGTGCACGTTTAAAAAAATTAAACAACTAAAGAAAAAACGAATCTTTATCCTGGTGACTTCTCTGGTCTCATTGTCCACCCAGTCCACGTTCGTGAGAATTTACAAGAAGGCTGCCTTGATGTCGCTGATCATTTCCTCGGGCTAAAGTTAGTTGAAAGAAGGCGTGCAGAGTAAGCGCACGATTATCGAAAACGTAGGCAATGTTATCTGATAACACCTCAAGAAATCCACGAGTAGTGAACTTGCGAAATAACTGCGATTCTTGCAGCACCAGCCGGCTATAATGATTGAGGTCCTGTGAAGTCCGGTACCATAGACCTAGTTGGGCGAGCTGGTTTATGGTTCCGTAGCACGGATGAATATAATCCAGAGACCGTCAGAGATCTATGACTTTAGGTCCCATCGTAGGTGTGCGCAAGTTTCTGCTTGAGGAGGAAGGAACGGGGTGATTTTTTGTCGCAGCGCTCCCCCCCCCTCCTCCCACATTCCTAGACTTCACGCCCCCCCCCCTCTTAGTTAATTGTATTAATGTCACAAGAAAGGGTTTCTACGTTATACTCGCCGGGTGTCACCTCCTTAGTTTTAGAAAGGTTTAGTGAGCGTTGAGCCGCAGTGCCATGACTACAGTGAACTAGTATATACCATGAACTGGAGGTGGTTAAACGTGGGAAGTAGATAGGAAGCGCAAGCTGCAAGAAAGTAAAAGCCGCATTCTCATGTCTCTCATTCCCCATTATCAGCCATTGGCATGTACATTGAGCACTATCTGACAGGAAAAGATTGCTACGTTATACTCGCTGGGCGTAACCTCCTTGGTTTTGGAAAGGTTTAGCGAGCGTTGGGCCGCAGTGCCATGAGTACAGTGAACTAGCATATACCATGAACTCGAGGTGGTTAAAGGTGAGAAGTAGACCCGAAGCGCAAGCCGTAGAAAGCGTGCGTGTGCCACCTCTCGTTTAGTTCTTGGAATGTCCGCTGGATGGCGGTGCTTCTATGTGGGAAATATATGATGAAAAGATGCGAGATGGTGGTACTTGGAGTGTTGAATAGATGGACGAACGGACAAACATATAGATGCATGGATGGACGCATGAACGGACGCAGGGGCAGATGCATGGACGAACGCAGGGACTGACGCACGAACAGACGCACGCACGAACGGGTGGATGGACGCATGGACGGTCACACTGACGGACGCATGGACGGACGGAAGCAAGAATGAATGGACGGACAAATGCTTCGCCCCACTCTCCATCATTCACTCCGTGGATATGCTGCCATTTTTTGAAGCCACCAAAGTCGGCCCTTTTGCCGTCAGATCACGCAATAAACGAGACTTGCCGAGATGTTTTTGTTTGGGTTCTCGGTAGTTTTTAGTGAGAGAGTGGCAGCTTGGCCGCTTCACAAAGCGCCCAGCTGATTTGTGGCTGCTCAGTCCTCGCCTGCACTTCTGATCCGATGGTCTCGTTACGTTTTTCTCAGTGCTTGTGCCGCTTCGTTCGTTCCGTGCAAGCGAAAAAATTAGGGATAGGGAAAAGTACACTCCGACTCATGATATCGTTCATCGCTACCAAAGGGAGGCTTGAAAACTGCGGTACGTGCTTACCCTCGCTTTACAAGTTAAGAGCATAGCTTCTGAAATAGAAACATACAGCACGTACAGAAACACGAGCCGCAGCGCAACGTTACCGCAGAAGCTACCCTACCTGCAACAGGGCACAACCACGTAAAAAGACTTTCGCTCTTCAACTTTTCGGGATAATCTTGCGCCGCACTTCTTGAGACGTGTCTACATAAGATCATTGACAGCGAAAACTCTTCTAGCTTCGAAGAAACACTGTGATTGGAGGCCAAAGTTCAGAAACGTGAGCATAGCATTCAGGGTAGTGCGTCTGCCCTACGAGCGATCAAGCACTTTTGGAAACAAAACAAAACCGAGAAAACTAAGGCCTACCGCGCGTGCTGACGTTTTGGTCACCTGTTGGGCAGACTTGATGGGCTTCAATCGCGTTGCGCGACGCTTCCTCCTATATTTTTCCTTCCTCGATGCGCACATCCCGTCAGCTCGCAAAAGTGAACATGATATGGCATAAGAGCCATGCTGCCAGACCGATTTTTGTAAAGGGGCCTTTGAGGTATTTTACCACAAAGCCACGCCAAGTCTCGGAACTACTTTTCAAAGAAACTTTTATGTTCATGAAACGTCAACTGAGCTTGTCGTGCTATCTATGTAATTTTATAAACATTTCATATGTACTCCTCCCTATCGCAAATTTCAGTGGAACTAGCCCAGTGCCATACCTGATTAGAGGACCAGGGCCCAGCGCGGCGCTGACACTAGGACAGTGCCACGCTCCACGAGGCACGCTGGCGCTGCACACTGGGACACCTATTATCGGCTGAAAGCTGGCTTTTAAATTGTTTTTAAAATTTTTGCTAATGCGCACATCGTAATTAAGTCTGAAACACGCGCGCAGTGAAAAAGAAAAAAATGGAAGAAAAGTGAGTGGGCCGGAATCGAACCTATCCTACCTCAACACATCACGCATTCTGAAATTGACACGCTGCCCACTACTCCACATCTGAAAGACGATAGTGCGTGCATTTTTCTCCATCTTAAAAAAAAATTCAACTATCCAATGTTTTGATTTTCTCGTTTACATACGCAGTGCTTCGTCTCTTCGTGCTTGCGCTAAACAGGTGATTGTTAGCTTAGTTTTTGCGGGTTGCTTTAGATCACATTCATCCGGCACGTTTTGCCGCAAAGCTTGTTAGCGTAGCTGCAGATGTGTCACGGCAACCGTAGTGACTCGCTATGCGGCTAGTAATACCTATGTAGAAAACAGCGTTCTTCTGTACTGCTCACTGAACACTGTAGATTTTGTCCCTCGATAGTTGAGAAGTATTTTCTGTCCTCCTCCTTTACGTTACGCGTACGACAGCCACAGCACTTCACTCAAACCGAAACGACAATTATCCTTAGGGCCGTGCTTCTTGTGCCACGGTTTCTGTGAAGATCGTAGATATTCAGTTAGAAAGAGCCTGGTAATCGTTAAATAGTAGTTTAGATCAAAACTCAAGCATGAGTGGTCATATTTTCACCATCGACTACACAAATGAGAGGCTAAAAACACCGAGATTGGGCGTATCAGCGGATAACTGCTGCCGGGGACGTGCGGCTTCCTACGGCACGAGCCGCAACGACCCACTGCTACAGTAGGTTGGTCTTTATTATCAGGCTGATATTAGTGTCATACTGTGTTTCCAATTATCAGTTCTATCGATGTGTTTATAGAATACGTTGACGAAATTCGATCAAAATTCAAGGAAAGCGCACCCGCGCCAGCAGGGGCATTCATGGGGGGGCTGGAGCCTTTTTCCCGAAATTCTCGCATGCCCCCCCCCCTTTGCTCCCCCCAGGAGCAAGTATAGTTAAAACACGACGCATCAATTCTGTGCCTCTCTGCCCCCATGCGGGAACACAATTGTCGTTGGTCCCCCCAGGTAAATTCTGGCGGCGCCCCTGACCTGCGCGCTGGGCATATGAATGCTTCAGCGTATCGCATCCATTGCCTAACTAATACCCCTGTTACACGGCCACCACCGAACTCTGTTAAACTCCGTCAACGTAAAGCTCCGCTAGGTAGTTCGACGGAGATGGAGTTGTATCAGTGTCACACAGCAATGACAAGGTTACTATAGTTGCCGCGAGAGAGCTCAGCTGGCACTTTTTCAGTTTCACAGAAGTATCACAATTACATCTCTGGGTGCTTCTTTGTGAATCTTCGTTATGCGGTTTTTACGAAAACACAATATTAAGTACGTGTGAATGCAACAATGCATCAAAAATTATTTCAAATGAAAACACATTCACTGATTGTAGCAATGCTGGAAGCGACGCTGGCCACCTTGTGCCTAACGCTATGTTTGTTTAGAATTGCGCTGTGCTCGGTGACTAGTTGGTTGTGAAGCCCGTGCACCAAAGCTCTTGTGTTTCCTTCCCTCGTGAGTGCATTCCCAGTTACCCTTGAATTATGTCTGGTCCCATTACCCATTTATGCAGTCGCCGAAGTAGGTGACAATGATGCAGCGCTGTCAGTCATTCCTCTCCCGGGCACACGCAAACCCGGGGACAACAAGAACCACACGCATGAACGATGCCGTCCACACCGCACCAAAGAAACACACGTTAAGAATGAGTAGTGCAACAAAAGAACGTTTAATATAGGAAAAATGAATTTATTGTTGTCACTGGGGCAATTCGGAGTTCGAAATTTTTTTCTGACCTGCCAATGCTGGTAACGAGAGTACCTCGTTTCACTGCAAAGGGAGATCGTCGAACGTCCTTTGCGAAATGCTTTGCCTTCGTTTGCTTAAGGGTTGCTGTCTGACACGGACAGAATCTCCCTTGTCGTAAGGATGAAGGAGCTAAACGGCGTTCGCGGATGCTTGTATGACAGGTGTATAAAACAAACCTATATATGTGTAGCACATAGATGAGAGAGCCATCATATTCGGTAAATTTCGCGCTCGACATCTCATGATCCAATATGAAGTCTTACAGAAAGTGCGCTGATCGCGCCAAGTCTATTCCAAAGGGCCGTTAACGTTATCAGTGTGCGGTAGACTGTGCAGCGTGACCAGTGTCTCCCACAGCGCTTTAAGACACTGAACTACGCTGTAGAGCGTGGCCCAGTGCGTCTCAGCGCACTTGGTGACGCTGGCCGCGCTGTACACTGTGTCCCAGTGCCTCGCAGCACACTGTAGTACACTGGGACACACTGTAAACCGTTTTCAGTGTCACCTAGCGCGCTGAAACGCACTGGGGGATACTGGAAACGCAGTTTTTTTTTCGATAGGGCTATGATACATCTGTAATGTTGAGTTAGCGTCAATTCTAGTTAGATGCCTTCCGTTGAAGTTGATTTATGTAGCAGTTTCCAGGGCTATACCATCCTCGCAAGCACTAGCTCTTCATCGCTTCTTATCTCTTCTTATCGCTTCTTAAAGCTCTTACCGCTTCTGGTGTTGCTAATGCTCGTGTTCCTGTTGGCATTGTTTCGCATGTGCAAACAAATGGTTATATAAACATATGCAATTGTTCAACATATATCTGTGGGCGCAACATTTGTACATATATTTATCGTCATTTCATAAGTTCATAAGTTGTCATTCAGTCAAAAGATTACAACACGGTCACTTTGCGTCTGCATGCTTCGCGTAATGTCGATTCCCAAGGTACGCGGGATCTGCAATTTTTTTTTCTGGTTCAGTTGGTTCTGGTTCACAAAAAGCGCTTGTCGAGAAAATTCTCCCCGGTGTGAACTTTGATCCTTCTTCAAGATCCTTAACAAATATCCTAATATTTTAACCGCCTTCTTTCACTGTGCCTTTACGTGAATGTAATTGATATGGTGACAGATAATAAAAAAAATCAAATGAATTTTTGTTTTTGCAGCAAGTTTCACATGGCTTCTACTACTGACAGACAGTGTTCTTGACCGAGAAAATTGGCTTTCATAGCAAATGCCACCTTCGAATTTTCGGATGGGTACTTTTCAGCGTCATAAAATGGTGCGGACTTCATTTAAGGGGGCGACAGGCTACACATTTCTTGTAATAGGATGAAAAGTAGGCCTGGTTGGTAATTCATGATTGTTCAGTGAACTGAGAGTGCGAGAGGAACACAGACACGAAGCAAAGAGGAGGCACATAGCTCGTGCTGTGTGCCTCCTCTTTGATTCGTGTCTGTGTTCCTCCCGCGCTCCCAGTTCGCTGAACAATCATTACACATTTCTTGGCAGCTAGTAATATTTTGGTACTTAAAAGGTTGCACTAGCAAGATTGCATTGCTTATTGAGGAAGCCACTTCTCTGCGGACAGCTATATGTTTTATAGCATTTTCATCATCAGATACTTTCTGAATAAGAACAGCGTACGGCTGATGGCTTGCTGTAAAGCGAAAACGCGCTATATCTAGACGCATACTGAAGCTTTCATGCTTTGTACTGTGCACAAGGTCCATGCCTCTAGTTATACAAGAGCGGCTGTTTTGGAAGTTGTCTTGCAGAAAAACAAGGTGTTTGAAAAACTGGCGAAACGAGATAACGTCTTCAAATAGATCGAAATAAATGGAGATGAACGTGTACGACGTACCTTTCGAACCACTTTCGGCCATGACAGTAGACAAACGAAACTTGCACTGAAATATTGATGACGAGAATGACTTTATGTGTTTTCTATGAAATATACGTTCTAGCTACCTTTTTATCACCGTTCATACGAAATAAGCGCTGATATTACTAAAATATAAAGAAAAAGAATTTCCCCCAAACAATAATGCTTTCTATTAAGCTTCTTTTGTTTACATCTTCACTATTCCTGCTGTGTGTGTGCAGTCTGTGCATAACAGACACAATCAAGAACTAAAAAAATGTAGAACTGCAAATTATATTAGCACAAGCAGTGCAGTTCACAATGACAGCGGGAACAACGTCTTGTTACAGACTAAAACACCCTGACTGTAACTCTTAGTAACATGTACCTTTGAATATACTAAGGCTCACGTATTGGAAACGGGGACAGAATGCATGCTTGAATTCTATCACCTAGCAATTTTTATATGTTAACTGAAATTGGCCTTGCGTACGTTGAATGTTGAGAACTAATGAGGTCCGGAACTAAGGCCTCCACGCTGCGAAGATAATAGCATGTCCTTCTGCAAAATAAAGGTTGCCTTGTCTGTCCTGATCTACCTTCACCGTCTACGACGCAACGAATAAACACGACCAGCTTTTAAACAAGCAACGCGAGCATGGCTTTTTCCCTGTTCATCATGGTGAGAGAAAGGGCGTGGGGCTAGATATCAGAGCGATTTCGTGTTACGCCACCCAAATGCGCTTTCGTGCCTGCCTCACTGTGTAGGGCATGGACTATCGTAGTGTGTGCACCTCGGCAAGCCCTCCGTATGTTGCGTTTTTATTGTCACCTAAAGCAGCTGCGTATTTGCTGCCGTTGTGTATTACGGCTGCGTTTTTAAGTGAGAAAGGGAAACCTAAGGACAGAGGAAAGAGTTCTGATAATGATCATTATGAAAAGGTGACGGGAAAATGAATAAATCAAGAGGGCTACAAGCGCGCTAATTACTATAATCGATTCGTAGTTACAGACAGAAACGTCTGTATTTTTAAATATTGTTTTAAGAGTAAGCCTTTTGCAGATTGTCAATGGCTACCGGCTGCATATATTGGCAGTGCTTCTCTTACAAACCGCACGTGTCACAGCGATCGCACGCTGCTTCCAGGCTAACTGCAGGCATGCGTGCTACACAGGATGCCATGTTCGTCACGAAATGGAATGAATTGTGTCGCCAGCAGGTTTTGTCGACTGCGCATAATGATCAGTGGAGAATTAAAGCGCATCAATCCAGCGAGGCTTTCGGACACACTACCACGCGTGGGCGAAGCGCCAAATCACTGAGCATGCTGCTTGCAAAAACTGCTTCTCCGCAATAAAACCTTTATTGCGGCAAAGCCAACTCACAAGTAGCGTTTTAATTTTAAGCGTGAATGTCCGTTGCAGAGGCGAAAGAAGCGACCTAAGCATCACCATCGACTGTGAAAAGTGTGAAGTGGAGCTGTGGGGCGAAGCAGTGCGAGGCACACAGAAAACAAATGTGACTGAAAGTTTCGCGCGTTAGGTCCGGCAATGGGCCATCGTCAGAGAGGCACTCTTCTGACTACGGAGAATCGCATGCAAATTAAACTCCCCTAAAACCACATTCAGCTCAGCTTTTTTTCTCATGGCCAACTTTCCTGTACAAGCCCTGACCTTTGGCTGAAGTTATGATAGTATTATTCCAACTTTTGTTGGTCGTTCCGTCAATTCGCTGTAATTCAATTAACGAGTTGCTTCATCGCCTAAGCGAGGATGAAGACGATTAAGTGGCGTGCGTTAGCTCAATCTAAAAAATAAAAAAAACAGCCAGAGTGACCAGACGGTAAACTAACCCGATTATGCTTATTGGAAGATAATGCGAGGAGCTGCTGCGTTATTGCTTTTGATATGTGATTGTTTCTGGCTCTTGAACACAACTATAACTTTAATTTTTATACGTTTCTTTTTATTTATTTTTGTCTTCATGTTCGTACTAACTTATTCTTCACTTCCTTCATTCACATGAAGGAAGTGAAGTGAAAATTTCGCAGCTCTTACTTGTAATGAGCTGCGAGAATTCTTATATCTTGAAATTGTTATAATAGAACAATTTCAGGAAGCTTCGCTACCATTTTGTTACGGAGGGGAGGAGAGTGGCAGGATTGACAGCAGCTACGGTTATATATACTAATTGTACAGAAGTAAAGTATGAAATCCTATGTGTACGTTACAAAGCAAGTAAAATAACAAACTAAATGACACTCTCACTTACTGACAAAATTAAGGAAGTAATTCTCGTAATAGCCAGAAAACTGGTCGCATCGTTCCTCTTGGAAAAGTAGAATACAGTTGCTATGTTTTTACCTTAGACAAACTTACTACCAAAACATGTTTACAACATTTGCCCACGCATTCGATGGACTTCTCGACTCTACGTAGATATTTTGTTGCATAGCTTCCTCTACGTTAGTAAAATGTGGAGCACGGCACTTCCAGGAAAATTCTTTTCACTGCAAAGAGTTGAGTGAGGGAGGCATACCTTGGGCGAGATTAGGCAAGGGAAGTTTATTAAGAAAGTACATATTTATATATTAGCGTGAAAAACCCTGGGATGATGAGAGATAGATAGATGGAGAGAGAGAGATCAGTTTTTGAAATTGAGTAGTGCATGCCAATGTCTTCCATGCTTTCCTTCATCCGTGTGTGCCTGAGTGGCTTTTCAACCAACATGAGTTGGTACATACCAGCCAACTCAAACATCCGTTTTGGTATAGCTTATAGGATTCTATTTGAACCAATATTATGCACTTGCCCCACGGCAACCTAGTTTACTACAGTCAACGGCTATGTGCAGAAGAATTCCGATTTCGCGGCGTTGTCGGCCTTGATGGTTTTTTTCCGACTTGCCGAAGGAGGAAAATACCAGAATCCCATCTACCGGAGCTCCCAGACGTCTTCACGAAGATTATGCCTTCTTCGTTTAGGGAAGCACGCCGCTTCCTGGAAGTACCAGGATTCCTATACTGCTAGATAAGTAGCTCACGTCACTCGCAAGAAGAAGAAGAAGAAACTATACAAAAAAACAAACGGTCCTAACTCTGGCCAGGTTGGTTGCTTTTGCTTTGACAGCCACCCGCCCCTTGGCAGGAACTTCAGCGTACACGTAAAATAGAGAACCGAACACTGATCGGCTTTTCCCGATGTGAGCACGCATTCCAGTAGAGCTTTCAAAGAAAAAAAACGGACTAAGCGTTTCTACCGCCATACTTATCTCCGCAATGAATGTGGCCCCGAACTAAATCCTAAGTTTTCTTTTTCGTGTTCTATTCATTGCTGTGCCAGACACTTCTGCAGCTGTACCTGAAAGAAAATTTTATGGATACGTGAAGAATTTATAGCAAAAGGGAAATCGAAAAACAAAATTTAAAGAGAAGCCGAAGCACGAAGAGCTGTGTAAGGACAGTTTAATCCCTGCTGAATCAGAAAAAGCGATGTGAGAGTTCTCAAAAGTGAACGCCAATAGCACTTTTAGGTGGAAAAAACAGTGACAGTGGCCACTGGGCTTCTTGAGACACCAAGCGAACACGGTGACGTAATTCTCGGTATGCCGCGTCAAGCGGTACAGCTGAAGTTCCGGCAACGGCACGTCATGGGATAATCACGGAGGTCGTGGTTAATGATAAGAAAGAACACTTAATCTGGACAGAGGAAATGAAGATGACGTATGTTTCCACGCCCCACACTTCAGCGCCCTCGCGGTGGTGGAGAGAGACAAACTTTTGTTTCTCATGTTCTAAAGCTTCTCCTGCTACAACCGCAAAAACAATTATGACATCGTCAACAATAATGTCGGTCCTTTCCTTAACACGAAGTTTGATTGAATTCTATAGTCTATTAAGCTCCCTTTAAGGACATTATACTTTTTGCTGTGGCGAAACATTGAAAGTACATTTATCCAACTACCAGCACACTTTTGCTTTCCTTGGAATAAATTTATTTGAAATGCATCGGTGCATAACATTTTTCTACCACATTGAATGGTTTTATTCTGTTTACTCCCTCCTGTGCGCTTTCCCTTGATAGATGTCTGTCCCACAAACTCTCAGCAAATCAACGTCGTAACTTAGTGGCTTATTCGTCGTGCAGATATGATTCAAAACACTGTATTCGTTCTCTATTGTGGTCGCTACACCTTGGCTGGAAAGAAATGCGAAAACATTCATGTAGTTGGTCATAGACGTACATTGCAGTACTCAAGTTGATCGGAAACAGTAGAGGGTCACTGTGTACGGTGAGCGTCTTAATAATATTGTCCTTCAAGCACGTTAGGACCCCAGAAGTTTTTTTCTATTTTTAGGCTTAGTCGAAATCCCTAGCAAATCTTTATTTATTAGCCAGAAATTAATTGCTGTGTTTCTTTTATTTCAAATGCTATCAATACGCCCGTAAGAGTGAAGAAAACGTGTATAATCTGTGTTCTACTGCTGTGATTCTAAATATTAGGAGTAGAAAAATTCATTCTGATCGTTAAGTTTTTCTGGCTTTTCTGGAGTTCCTACAGTGTGTGCAAGTTAACAAGGTTAAGGCAAAGGTAAAGAATAAAAAGAGGGAATGTTGTATATAGAGACGGAAGCATTGTTTCATCAATAGACGTCGCCCAGTTTGCACTAGCAGAATTTTTTCTTCATTAAAAATAATAAATACAATGCAATAAGAAAACGTCAGCAGATCTGTTATAGAAAACTTCAGCAGACCAGGCTCAAACAAGAGGACGAGCAGGTATGATAGTGGGCATGTGGATGTGAAAAAAATCAAGAATATTATACGTAGTGGTTATATAAGGTCCGTGCCTACTCCTCTGGTGCACTTGTTTTCTCCGCAAGTGATTCTTGGACGGCATATTATAACATTGTTTCTCGTTGATAACTTTGCCACTACTTTGTTCAGTTGGCCATTTAAGCTAGTGCGCATGTTTTCAGGATGAAATGTAGGTAGTACGGCAGATGAGATGCAAGGGGTCAGACAAGATGCCATAAATTTTTTGACACCATATTGCTGCGTCAGTAACGCGAATGAATTGAAGAATTGCAAGAAATTTTCATTTTATGTATTCGTAGCTTTAACTTGTAAAAGGGTTGACGCTTGGAAAGTGTGTGTGGATTCATATCGATATGTCAACTGCGCGTATAGAATGCCGAGAAAGGGACAAGACGACACAAAGAGCGCTGGACGACGCTCTCTACCATGGTTGTCTCTGCCTTCTCTAAACCTTCTATGCACCATTAGCATATCGAAGTAACGCGTGGCCCCATCGCATTTCTTGTGACGGTTATGAGAATTAGGACAAAACAAAAAAAGTAAACCAATGAAAATAAAAACACATACCAGGAAGTAAATTCAGTGTGTCGCTGTTTTTTCCCCCGCCATAAAAATAAAAAAACTGGTTATGGCTTCGAACTACGGCTTCCAACTACGGCTTCCAACTTTGTAGTCATCGGTAAATTTCTCTGGGCGTTTTCAGTGAACAAACCCTAAAGCTTTTAGCGGTATTCAGGCAGATTTCTGAGATGACGGTTTTTTTTTTACTGTGGCCACTTGTTTACTCTATTTGCTCGCTCTGAAAGGCGTAAAGTTAATTTTTAAGCTATGGTATAAGGATAAAAAAGAACCAGCCAGACTACAGTGGTATCTGCGAGCAAGCACGTCGACGAAACGCCATAGATAACGCTATATGGCTGCGAAACGCAATGCAGTCATGCCGAAAACACTTTCAGTGGAACTTGTTTTAATTTTTGTTGAAAAGCACTTCTTCCTGTTTCCTTTCCTCGCACATAATTTTTGGCTAGCACAAAAAAACTACGGAGGAAGGAACAAAAAGAACCAACTATATAGGAGCTTGCATGAATGATAGCCCAAATGAAAATATATTCTTTGCCGCATGAATCATCGCCACGCTGGTTTGACCACATTGCGTTCTGTTCTCAGCTATTTTTACACAACGCAGAACATCACAAAATGTTCAGGCGTTCTCCCGATCGAGGACAATTCTTGGTGCATTATGCTGGATGACTTGCATGAGTTGGTGTGAATTATACAAATTTGTTTTTTTTTCTGGCTGTCCGTCTCGTTAATTTTTTTCCTATGTTAATTTTCTCAAGATTTGTTTTCACTTCATGCAGTCTTTCGGTGTCCACGCATGTACGTTTTGTGTACCGCATTAAACGTACCAATTTGTAAACGTCAGTGGACGCCACTACCTGAAGAGCCAAACGCTGCGCTGGATACCTCGCAAATGTTTGGCGTTTTTCTATGTACTCCTTGCAAATCCATTTTGTGGGAAAAAAATTTATATATTTTTGAATTTGTACTTGCTCATAAATTTGGTTTACACAAATACGACAAGAAAAAAAGCTATCTAACGAGGGGAAAAAAACTGATTGACTCTAAAAGCGTTTTATGAAAACAAACAAAAAAAACCCGCTGTCATCGCATATTACGGGTGTTGTGCATCTTCAAAAGTAAAAAAAAAAAAGATCGGTCGATTTGAGGAAAAGTTAGTAGCATTTTGCAAGGACAAAATAGGTTAGAAAACTGAGGTAACGTGTAAGCATGCAAGCGGCAACGCCTCGACTCGGCTGTAGATACGATGTTTGTTTCACAACCGATCTGTCTTAGAGAGACTTCTCGACAGACATTGGGTGCTATGGTGATCGATTTGTAGACGCCGAAAAGTTTGAAGCAAGATAGAAAGAAAACGACTGCAGGCGTGAGTCTTCAGTGTTCATCTCAGCAGCCAGTAATTTTTGTATTACCACGCAAAAAGAGGGAACGCTGATGCCGATCAGTTTCGTTTTTGGGACGATAAACCCCACATATCATGATCAATCACTTTTGCTTGAACTCTAACACATTGTGGGTAAACTTTGCTATTCCACGCCTATATCGTGTTTTTAAAACGTTTTCTTTTATCTCCTGCAACAACACTTCAAGACAATGAAGGAAAAAAGTGGTGGATCGCAATAACTAATCAAAAGCGCGTTCTTGTCGTGATTCGTTTTATAACTAAGCATTTCTTTACCTTTTTTTGTAAGAGTTTAAAGAAAACTTGTTTTACTGTCAAACAACCGCAATGTTTTCTCAATGGGAGAAAGAAAAAGTGCTATAATTTAAACTCTCAAGGTTTTTTTAGAAATCTAGGGAATATTGACGCATAACAATGTCTTTAACTTAGAGTTAACCACCCAAATGTGAGAGTGTATTCTCTGTCCTGTGGGAGGTCCGTAGTTCTCACTGTTTTCATTTTCTTTCTTTTTGTTTCTGCAAGAAAATAGTTACACCACGATCCTTCTTATGTGATTTTTCATGGAGCTCAGAAAATGGCAGACTCCGTGCTTCGAGTTAAGTAACACAGAACGATCTCAACAAGAGATCTGCTGACAGGAAGCACGAAAAAAATGGGCATACGAGCGGGAAATAAATGTTGTGAGGGATCAAGGAGCAAAAAAAAAAAAAGAAAGAAGAAGAAGAATCAAAACGTAAAGAACAACAAAATGCTAAATAATGTGTAGCGCCCTCGTTCGGGCGGCGCGCAAACCGGAGAGCGCGCGATGGCGACAGAAGAAAATAAAGAAGGCGCTAGGCCGTGGCACGTGAAGCCACGGCTCACGTTCCGGGCTGGCATCGGTTATCGTTCAGGCGTGTCTCTCTTTCGCTCCTGTGGCATAAGCCTACAAGTGGTGACCCGGACGAAGACAATGACTGACTCGAATGCACCCGCAACCGAACAAGCCTCACGTCCGCAGGACGTCTCGGCCGTGCAACTGCGTCTCCCATCTTTCTGGCCACAGGACCCGCAAGTTTGGTTTCATCAGGTCGAGGCGCAATTCTCCCTGTACCGCATCGCCTCGGAAACGACACGCTACTACCACGTAGCCTCCGTCCTTCCTCCTGACGTTGCCAGCGAGCTCTCCGACGTCCTCTCCAACCCCTCGGACACTACGCCATATCAGCACCTTAAAACCAAGGTGCTGGAACGATTCATGCCTTCGGAACGCGTCCGCCTACAGCAGCTCCTTGCAGAGGGGGACCTTGGCGACAGGCGCCCCTCCCAACTACTGCGCCGAATGCGACAGCTTCTTGGGAAACACGACGTCTCTGCCCACTCAGCGTTGCTTCGCGAGCTCTTCCTCCAACGCCTTTCTCAGCCAATCTGCCTCGTCCTCGCGGCGGCCGGCGACGTCAATCTCGACCGCCTGGCGGAGCTCGCCGATCAGGTTCATGAAGCGACCTCCCCATCTGTCAACGCTGTCTTACCACCAGCAGACACAGTGATTTCGCGCCTTGAGGCCCGCATCGACGAACTCGCCGCCTCCATTGCCGCACTCCGGAGCCCCCTGCAGGAGACTCGTTCGCCTCGCTCCGGTCGTCGACCTCTTCCACGCACACGAGATGCTCGGAGTCCCAGCCCTCCACCCCTCTGCTGGTACCACCGGCGTTTCCGACACCGAGCCACGAAGTGTACACCCCCATGTTCGTGGCAGGGAAACGCCTGCCGGGATCACTGAAGGCGGCGTGTGATCTCCCTTCTCGTCCCAGCCGCCTTTTCATGGTCACGGACCAGCTATCGGGCGCCAGGTTCCTTATAGATACGGGCGCGGAAATTAGCGTTGTGCCCCCGACTAAGGCTGATCGTTCAAAGTCACAGGGGCAAGTGCTTCGTGCTGCCAACGCCTCGTCTATAGCAACGTATGGGCTCCGATCTCTCACCCTCGACTTCGGCCTTCGCTGCATTTTCCGGTGGGTTTTCGTCATCGCAGACGTGGTTCAACCGATCATCGGCTCGGACTTCCTCTCATACTTCGATTTGGACGTCAGCGTACGGCGGCGCCGCCTCATAGATGGTAAGACTCGTCTCTCCATCTCGGGAGTCCTGTCCGACATCGCTCCAATGGCCATCCGCATGCTGATACCTTCCTCACCGTTCGAAAAAATCTTGGCGAGTTTCCCGGAGTTAACTAAACCGTGCAACCTCACTCAGCCGCCTAAACATACGGTGACACACCACATCGTCACCCGGGGTCCACCGGCAGCCGCTCGACCACGCCGCCTGTTCGGAGACCGCCTAGTTATTGCTAAACGGGAGTTTGACCACATGCTGCAGCTCGGCATTATCCGCCCATCGTCAAGCGCTAGGGCTTCCCCGCTGCATTTGGCGCCAAAGCGTGATCCTGGTGACTGGCGTCCTTGTGGGGACTATCGAGCGTTGAACGCCAAGACTGTCCACGACAGCTATCCTCTACCTCACATCCAGGATTTTACATCGCGCCTCGACGGCTGCACAATTTTCAGCAAAGTGGACCTTGTTAAGGCGTACCACCAGATTCCTGTCGAGCCCGCCGACATACCTAAGACCGCCATCACGACGCCCTTTGGGTTGTTTGAATACGTGCGGATGCCTTTTGGACACCGCAATTCGGCTCAAACTTTCCAGCGGTTCATTTCGGAGGTCACACGGGGTCTTCCTACTG
Organism: Rhipicephalus microplus; assembly: GCF_013339725.1. Lineage (NCBI taxonomy): Eukaryota > Metazoa > Arthropoda > Arachnida > Ixodida > Ixodidae > Rhipicephalus > Rhipicephalus microplus. Next base: position 175,495,387 of record NC_051165.1, on the reverse strand, counting down.
TGTTTGCGTTCCTTGACGATGTCCTCATCGCCAGCCGCACACCTGAAGATCATGAGCACCATCAACGCGCTCTGTTCCAACGTCTTCAGCAATACGGCCTCGTTGTGAACGCTTCTAAGTGTACTTTCGGCGCATCTGAGCTCGAATTCTTGGGCCATCACATATCATCCAAAAAAATACGCCCTCTCCGGTCCCACGTTAAAGCAATTCAGGATTATCCTCAGCCTACAACACTGCGCCAATTACGCCAATTCCTGGGGCTTGTGAATTTTTCCAGGCGCTTCATACCACACTGTGCCGAACTGCTACGACCGCTCACCGACCTCCTTCGGTCGACCGCCGGCCCGTCCTCCGCCATTCTTTGGTCGTCAGAGGCCCAGGCCGCCTTTGCTGCTGCTAAGCAAGCGGTCGCTAACGCCGTGCTTCTCATTCATCCACGCAGCAACGCCCATACTGGGTTGATGGTGGACGCATCCAGCGTGGCCGTCGGAGCCGTCTTACAGCAGTGCATTAACTCCGAGTGGAGACCCTTGTCGTTTTACTCTCGGAAGCTACTTCCTGCTGAGACCCGCTACAGCATCTTTGGCCGAGAATTACTAGCCATCTACGCTGCAATACAGCACTTTCGGCATTTCCTGGAAGGATGCTCGTTTTACGTGCTGACTGACCATAAGCCACTGGCGTATGTTTTCCGCACTAACTCATCCAAGTACGTGCCCCGTGAACTCCACCATCTGGCTTATATATCGGAGTTCACGACCGACATCCGCCACGTGAAAGGAGCTGACAACACCGCCGCAGATGCCCTTTCTCGTATAGCCGCGGTTGACTCTCCACCGCCAACCATTGACTGGGCCTCATTCTCCTCGGCACAGCAAGATAATAGAGAGGTTGCTGCTTTTCGGGAGAACCCCCGTTCTCTCCGACTACGCCTGGTGCCTCATCTATTATCATCTGAGCGCTTGTGGTGCGATGTCTCAGCTGACCTTCCCCGCCCTTTCGTTCCCGCTTCATTACGACGCACCGTTTTCCACTCCTTACACGACATCTGTCACCCTGGCATTCGGGCTACTCAACGTCTTCTCACCCAGCGCTATGTCTGGCCCGGAATCAACGGTGATGTGCGCACTTGGACGCGCATGTGCCTGCCCTGCCAGATGACAAAGGTCTCCCGTCATACTAAGACGCCGCCCCAACCTTTCCTTCCACCCGGCCGTCGTTTCGACCATGTTCATCTAGACATTGTGGGCCCTCTACCAGTGTCTCAGGGGTACCGTTATATATTGACCATGGTCGATCGCTTCACACGCTGGCCAGAGGCTGTTCCAATTCAAGATATCACAGCCGAGACAGTCGCCCGCGTTTTCATTTCTACGTGGGTATCCCGTTTTGGCTGTCCTGGCGCCGTGACAACAGACCGTGGACGTCAGTTTGAGTCCTCGCTGTTTACTTGCCTTAATCGCATCCTCGGAGCCAGACATTGCCGTACCACGGCTTATCATCCCTGCGCCAACGGCATGGTGGAACGCCTTCACCGACAACTGAAGACCGCCTTGACTACCCGCCTCAATAGAGCCACCTGGGTTGATGCCTTGCCACTGCTGCTCTTAGGTTTACGAGCTGTCATCCGGGCAGACGTGCAGTGCTCAACAGCAGAGCTGGTGTATGGCACTTCCCTACGGCTTCCGGGAGACTTCTTCACGTCAACGAAGCTACCAGACCAGCCACAGCAATTCCTACAACGCCTCCTCGACTGCGTTCAAGACCTCCGGCCCACTCCACCCAGACCTTCCGAACACAAGACCATATTCGCCCACCCTGATCTGGCCACTGCAACACATGTTTTCGTGCGCCACGACGCGGTCAGACCACCTTTGACACCAGCCTACGACGGACCATTCCGCGTCCTTCACCGCACCCCCAAAACTGCCACTCTACTTCAGAACGGCCGTGAAGAGACAGTCAGCTTGGACCGACTCAAGCCGGCGTACCTGGAGACCGCCCTAGAAAGCCTCTCATCTACGACTGATCTTCCGTTGGAATACCACAAACGGCATGTCACATTCCGACTTCCAGTCTACACGGGGGGCTCTGTAGCGCCCTCGTTCGGGCGGCGCGCAAACCGGAGAGCGCGCGATAGCGACAGAAGAAAATAAAGAAGGCGCTAGGCCGTGGCACGTGAAGCCACGGCTCACGTTCCGGGCTGGCATCGGTTATCGTTCAGGCGTGTCTCTCTTTCGCTCCTGTGGCATAAGCCTACAAATGCTTTGCTATGTACCTGCTGTCTAGAAAAAGGCCGAAATGAAAAAAAAAAAAGCGAAGCGCGGTGGCGTGCGCGTGCGTCTCGGAAGTGATAAGGTGTAGAACGCAAGGCGGCGGGTAGGTGCCACCACCATGTCGTCTTAGCAAGCCGTTGGAAACACTTGCTTTTTCGTGCAAGCGTTGCATGGTCAGAGCAGCGTGATAAACGCTACGGTCCTTAGAATTACTTATGTATGCCTTTTCTAGTCAAAGACACACATGCAGAATATTGACGTGTTGTTATGGTGCCTCAGATATGCGCAATAATGGCTTTTTATTTGACGATCGCACAAGTATGAACGCTGAATCTTGAGCACTATTGGTGGGCGCGGTGGATGAGGTCGGCCGTTTGGGGTATTGTTAAGGGCGGACAAACAGACAAATGCACAGACAGACAGACAGACAGACAGACAGACAGACAGACAGACAGACAGACAGACAGACAGACAGACAGACCAAATTTTTTTCCGTTGAAGGTCCCCAAGAAAGACTATTGTCTTTAAAAAAACCCTAGGCTCCGCTTTTCAAAATTTAATGCGATAGCAATGCACACACGCACACGCACACCCTTCCCCTCCACACACGCACGCGCGCACGCACACAGAGAGAAAGAGAAAGAGAGAGAGAAAAAGAAAGCTTACAGCTGCAAATTTATATAAAGGGTGATGACGCATGCGGCAGTTTCAAATTTCTCAAAAGAAGAATCGCAGTTTGTACGTTTCTTGAACCACGCTTCTACGAATGTGAAAAAAGTCGAAGCGTGGCTAACTATAATTCGCAAATACCCGCTATTGCGTCCATCCGCTCACAACTTCCAAGGGTTCCGCAAAGAAAGAGACAGCGAAATAACTCTCTTTCTGAATGACGAGTCTCTCAAAGACGCAAACCCGGCAGAGCCGACGGCGAAAGCCCAGAAAAGAAGCATTCAAGTTCGGCGTCAAGACAAACACCGTCTGTCACACTATCGTATAGAGTCGGTGCCCTACAGAGATTCTGTTCTACGTTATGCGCAGTGGAACAATGAAGCCATTGCCTGGAGGACGCCTAACGTGGCATGCTGTGCTGAGATGTGCGACGATCACATACCCAAGGAGAAGAAGGTAACCTAATACTGGCAGTTTTGATCTCTTTTTTCGTCTAGCTCCACAGACATATCCGGTTGAACAGACGAGAGTGTTGCATAGAATAGGAGATTTGGGTTCCCGTTACCATGTCTTTTCTGAATGGTTACTGTTCTGGCAATGTACCAAGACAGAATGGAAGCGGGCCGGATAAACGATGCGATGTGTGATGCTACGTGTAGAGTCACCGAATGCACTGAATGCAAACCTCTGGTTTAAGTGAACATAAATATATGTAAAAAACAGGAAGTTTGCCGCCCCCTCCTTTTCGCGCCATGTTCGGCTCGCGGACGTTGAGAATATTAACCACACACTTAGTTAAGCTGACAAGAACGGCCCAGAGGAGTAGTTCTCGTTTGTAGTACTTTCGGAGATTTGAGAATCGCACTAATTAGAAAGCAAGATTGTAAGTGCACACTCTGTGTTCTGTAGTTACGTTCTGTTGCTTGGAAACCCAACAATTAACGAAATATCTCACGTATATAGGACCCTCCTGTAAATCACACCTTGTTTCGGCGCTTTTTAATCAGCAAGAAAAGGCAAGAAAATTTTTCAAACAATAAAAACCGAAAATTGAATCCTGATCTTCGTATAATTTGGCACTGTCGACGACATGGCACTATTCATAACTAATTTCACTATAACGATCGGGCAGGCTGGCGAGATTTAGCTAGAAAAATACCCGTCGCTTTCCAGGAAGTGTTTTTAGGATCGATCACTTGAGGGAATAGGATTTTCTGCGGACGCTGGAAACCAAACCATTAAGCATGGCTGCTTAACGAAGATATCAACCAAGCATGACGTCATCTGGTTCACCATTAGAAAATATCATGACTAACGCCACCCGCCAAAAGTTCCTTCAGGTGCCGGATTTCCGCTCGGCTTTAGACACTCCGCAGTGTATGCAGTCAACACAACTGGACACAGAACTACAGCGAGAGCTCTTTATCAACACGAATAACCGTCCACATGGTGAGTAAATACCCTTTTTTTTAGTGTTCTGTTATGCGACGTATGTGACTCTGCAAAGAGACACGCAAACTTTCCTTTTTAGATCATTGCACTTTCTTAGGAGGGTCGTGACTCCCGAAAGGGAGTTAGCGTGTCTTTAAAAGAATCATACGCGTGTCAAGTCAGGAGTCACCAAAGAGAGCAACGCATACTCTCTTTTTTCTTAGAGTGCACATTGCCATCAAGAAAATGTGAAGTTAGCTCGGGGTATAATAAAGAACATATGTTCCCGACCTTTGCATCACATACACGCACACAAAAGAGTACGACAGCCGATTAACTTCCCAGTCACGGCCCATCGCCCTTCCATATAAGATGCCCCTCTCCCATATTTCATTTCCTTATGATTGCAATCACCGTAACATCGAAGGGCCGGAGATGAGAAAACGGGTCGTTTTACGAAAGGAACGCAATCACCCGAAGGAAAGCCATTTTCCACGCTATATAAGGTATTGATTCCGGCCACACTCGTTTATGGGCTGGCGTATTTCGTTGGTTGCACTTATTTCTTGCACCTTGAAAGATCTTCTGCTAGCAACGGACAAATCATTCGAAGTTCCTAAAATTTTTTTATTGTTTTTGTTTTGAATAAACTTTATTATGTGGGATGATGTCTTAGCTTCACTGCGTAGGTAACATTGAGCTAAAAAGAATAGAAATCTATTACCATACTGCTGGAGGAAACAGCTCAGAAACAAACGAAGTGCGTCATTCGTTCTTCTGCAACTTATATTGGCCTCCTTTCTTTTGCTGTTTGTCTTGCTGTACTTAAATTTACCACTTAGAAACCAGCTGGTGAGGACACACATAGCTTACATACATACATACATACATACATACATACATACATACATACATACATACATACATACATACATACATACATACATACATACATACATACATACATCATAAAAAGGACGAAGGTTGCCAGACTTAAAACAATTACAGATGTAGCCCATTTCTCGCCTCTACGTGGCGAAAAGCAGCAAGCAGCTGCTACGAGGAAACACGAATGCACAGCGTCTGGGTGTGTAATGTTCAGTCCTTCAGCATTACGTCATAGGTGACGTGTTACGTTCGGCAAGCAGGAACAGCTGCTTTATCTCACAAGCGAACACCTAAAGGCTTGGTGTGTAGATTCTTTACGAAATTCTTGAGACATTCCGCAGCGAAAGTGCATTGAAATCGAATAAATCGATTACAAAGCCTGATTCTTCCCAGAATTATATTATCGTCGAACTTCGAAGTTGACTGTGGATACGCTTCGCGTTTCGAAGTTAAAAGTCAGAGCAAACGCTGGCAAGCTGACTTTGATGGGTCGAAATCACTTCGCGCCGAGAGCATGCAGAGAGCCACATAGAAAACTGCCGCTCGAAAAGGCTCGCAAAAGCAATGTCAAATATGCAGAGAGTGGGTGGCAAACTCACCGAATGATAAGGAATGCTCGGATCTCGCGACTTGAGCTCTTTAGGTGTTCTCCGGCATCGACGGGTCGATTGTGGTCGAAGATGGCTTTACTTGGAACGTCATCGTTGCGACTTATCAGACTGCGCCCCGATTGACGCGGCTGTCATGGAAGCTGCTTCCGTCCACGCGAGAGTACATGCGCAAGTATAAATTAGAAATTGCGTGACCAAAGAGTAAGTGGGGTGGAACTTAGTTTTCATTCGTCATCGAAATGACACTCCTGCCATCTCGTACATCTTTGTATGCTTTTGTATACTGACTTTGTGCAGCTTGTCGGCAAAAGAATATCATTAATATGCGTACTAAAATGTTTTAGAGCAATCAAGCAACAACCAGGCGTCACAAAATAGGAATCGCGTAACAAAATGGTGGTGGAGTGCTCCAACCCAATACTAAAGCTTCAGGCATAGTTGTTTCTCGTCGTTAGCCACAAAATTAAAACATTTTTACGTTCGCTGCAAGAGTGTAGCGGATATTGTGATTCTTTAAAAGAATGACGAAGGCTGACATGATGAATGCCTGCCTGTTTAGGAAACTTTATTGTCAGAAACGTCATTAACATTCAACAAAACATTTTCTTCTTAGACATACAATAACGATGATGACAAAACAGACGTCATTAACATGAACATGGATATGAGATGACGTTCAAAGAACATTCGATCGTTCATACAAACACAGTCGCAAAAATATTGCAACGTAAACAAGAGACACAAAAATTACGAAAGTTTATTCCATAGTGGCTACCCTGAAAATGTGGTTGAAAATTGACATGAAGAGTTTAAAAAGGCTGGCCACTCTTCCAGATTCCGCAGTGACTTTTTGCATGCTTCTTGCACGCAGGCTTGGTGGTTTTTTCACGTTCTTTTTGTTCATTCAGTGTTATTCTCTCTGGCATTTTTTTTCAACCAGCTTTGTAAACGTTGTGTGCAGAGTATTTTTTTTTGTTTGTTTTCATGACAGGATTTACAACGAAGGGTTTCTTCGCGGTTAACAGCATTGTCTTCAAAGCACATCAGCACAAGGATAATTCAATACTGCGACTTCTATATCACTATCTGCTGTACCAAATTGTAACCGTAATCGTGGCCCAACGCCACAAAGACTTCATATTTTCTTTCAATGCTTTTTTCACGTTCTGGTGCTTTCCGAAGTTACCTTATTGCTGACTTTCCGTTTTTCCTGTTCTGCCGTCCACCCCAGCTAACAAGGTGCAATTTCGTTGTTCAGAACCATGTAAAATAACGAGATTTCGGGGAATCGTAACAAGGAGAGAGAAGACGGAAAGCCTTGTTTTCTCGGGTAGTTATTTAAAAAAAAACGGCTGAGGACGTCATGTTCCCACCATATGGCTGAAGTAAAAGGAGTTTAGCAAATAATAAAGTTTAATTCTCTCTCTCTTTTTCTCGCACGCGCGCTGAAAACGGCTCACTGGAAGCAACTCCCTGTCCGTGAACTGTCAAGTTCAGGCACCGTCTTTTCACCTGATGGCTGCTGCTAGGTGCCCAGGCCACACAGGTGCTTTCGAGAAAGGCGCTTGTTAATGACGTGCACCCTTGACCACATTATTCTTAAGGAAAAAAAATAGAAGGGAGGTACACTACTTTCGCTGGAGCGACACTACTTTCCTTAACCTTGGGCTCCTCGCTCTTTCATCATTACGAAGTTCGGATGCAGCCAACGTTGAGAACAAAGAAAAGTTATTGACGGAAGTTAGAGATGCGGTATATACTGTTACGTGAAAAATAACAGTTTTCAGTCCACAGCCACAACGCAGCTCACCGACAATGTTCACTTCTTTACTCTCAGTCTGATACACCTCTTTTAGGTATGTCCCAGTATGCCCTGTTTCAGTCGGCCGAAATCACGTAACAATATAATAACCATGGGCGTGCGGGGGGTTCTTCACCGCCCCCCCCCCCATTTCTGGAGCAGGGAGAAGGTTTGTCGCAGCGTCCCCCTCCTTTGTTTATCAATGTATGGGGCTGATGGGCCCTCCCCTAAGTTCCAGCGCCCCCCTCTCCCTCTACCTATTATGTCAACGTGTTGGATTTGTATTGCGTCCACCATTCTTAGGTGGCCACGTCATACCCCCTTCTCCATGTGCACTGCTGTGATAAGAACCCTTGCTGATCTTATATGTTGAAGGCTCGCGAGCGGTGATCTGTTCACGCATTTCGACAGGTGAATAAGTTCAACGCACTCGACACATGCCGTACATTCCGACTGCCAAACAGTTTCACCGGCGAATAACTGAATCTAAGTTACAAGTGAGGGCGAATCTTGGCCTTGAGACATCTAAAGAAATATGTATGCTATATACTGCTGTTGCGGCTTGTTATTATTAGTAGTATTATTACATATTTTGTGAAAAACTGAGCTTTTATGTGTACTTTCTTAGGCTATATCTCATGCTAAACACACTGAAAAGAAGAAAGAAATCACGGTCCGCTGCTGTTATTAATATACTCCGGGCATCGGTGTAGCCATAGAGTTTCCTAAAAATTAACCAGAGGGTTATCCTGCCGTGCGGTTGTTCAGCGACCACGGGAATGATGGTATAGTACATATATTTGCTTAGTTTTAGCGCTTGCGAGCTTTCTTTAGTGCTGGGTTTTGATTTTGTCTCGAATCATACAATGAAGGGTTGTGAACTTCGCGACCCGATTTAAACTGGTGAGCCCAAAAGGTTGAGGTGCTGAAGCGTAACTGCTGAAAATTTGCCGATTGTTGTTTCGTGACAAGGCAGGTTCAAGCCACGTGAAGCCAAACGGAGCAGCAAGTACCAAGATCAGGCAAATCCATAAACTACCCGCCATTCTCATGCTCGCCAAAGCGCCATGCGTCGCAGCTACCATAAACATTAGGGCCAGAGTTCCCTCTAGTGTATCTAGAGGAACCTCTATGGGTGTAGCCCATAAAGTTCCTCACAAATACCCAGAAGAAAGTGTGGCGCCACCATCTATGCCGATTTCTTAAGGCGTGATGTTGGAGTGCTGGGAATGACGGCAAATGTGTCCGCGAGGCTTGTGTTGGCTGGGGTTGAGCGAGGCTTTGGCTCAAAAGCGAATACGACTGCGTAAATAAAGCTTCTCTATAGCAAACGTTTATAAGCGGATCTCATTCACGCGTATTATATTCTGAAGTAAAAGTCTACTTACTTTGACGGCACAAACGAACGGAGAAGGAAACAGACGACATAAACGCGGCGGAAAGGACGCTCACTTTGTCGTCTGCCTGCCAAGTTTAATGGCCGTTGGTTACTTCTCACGCTTCGTAAAACTGTACATCAACGTAGAAGGTTTTAGTGTTAAATACAACAAGTATTTGTGCAATTACAAAAACTGAATAGCATAATACATGCTCTTTTATTAAGAAATCAATCATTTTAACGTGAATCCAGATGAATCTTTGATGTATACAAATTCGAGTCAAGTTTGAAGCTCACGTATCCCGTCATTCTCTTGCATGCAGCAGCTCACTAGCGCCAGATTTCCCTCTAGGTATGGTTGTGAGAACCTCTATGGTGTAGCCACACGCTGCGGTGTAGCAGTAATGAACAGAATACAGTTGTAGCATGAACGTATATAAGCATTCGTTTTTTTCCCCAGAGCAAGCCATATTGGAAGGGTCTGCCGGAGGATATTGTCTTGTCGCCAATCAATTTATTTGACGCTGCCCTTGCTGAGTTCATGTTTCAATCGATATGGCACGACCATTAGGTGGCATTCAACGCTTGTCTATTGATCTCTATTTTTTTAAATTATTAACCTTTGCAGTAATGTGGAAATATGCAGATCACGGCTTCTGCCGTGTTAAACTTCAGAGTATTATGTTTTGGTCAGAGTGTATAGGTACGTCGTGATATCTAAGGATTATAATCACATTATTATCTTAACCGTAATGTTGATCTTGATCTTGTCGCTCTTGCTGTTATGTTTTACTAATTGTATTGTGTTGCTTTATTTTCGCTTTGCCTCTTACAAAATTTCTATTGGCCGCTGTAGGCGTTGGAATAAATAAAGAAATAAATAAACCTCTGTGAATGCAGTCTAACGGAATCACATTCTCCGACAAGCAGCCAGGATCAGCTTCCGTGAGGCGAGGGGGCGGGGAGGTTGTGAAATTATATTGCGCAGCACCAAAGGCACTAGCTTTGCTGGTGATTCTCTGATGCCTTTTGTTGCATATTAGGGTGCCTTCGCTACCTTTAATGCATCGACAGTGTGCGAATTGGTATGCGAAGTAGTATTTAAGGTAATAGAGAGGTGCCGTAGGCTTGGGTTAAAACACAAACGTCAAAGCACAGTTTGCCTGCGTGTTGTTACTATAAAAAAAGCATCCAAAACGTGTCTTTACAATGTTTTTTTTCAAAAAATTACGGCACTCACTCACTCACTCACTCACTATCTCATTCACTCACTCACTCACTTTACTATCTCACTCACTCACTCACTACCTCACTCACTATCTCACTATCTCACTTACTCACTCACTCACTTACTATCTTACTCACTATCTCACTCGCTCACTATCTCACTCACTCACTATCTCACTCACTCACTCACTATCTCACTCACTTACAATCTCACTCAATCACAATCTCACTCACTCACAATCTCACTCACTCACAATCTCACTCACTCACAATCTCACTCACTCACTCACTTACTATCTCATTCACTCACTCACTCACTCACTTACTATCTCACTCACTATCTCACTCACAATCTCACTATCTCACTCACTCACGCACCCGCATACGCGTAGGTATGTTTGGATGATGTGCGTTTATGCATTCACTGGGCCCCAACATATACACTGAACATTTCGAGATATGTATAACCACGCCCACAAAACCAGCACTCACGAAAGAGCCTGAGCGCGGCTATAGTTGAAAATGCGAGACAGCTAAAAGTGCAGCGTTGTGTTCAATAGTTAACAAAAAATCACAAGAAGAAACGTATAGAACTGCCCATGCATATGCACGTCTCAAGGTGGTGTGTAAAGACGTGACTTCTACTTGTTTCTCATACGGGAAGTTTCTTTTCCCGTAAGATGCTTTCAGAGATACAACCTATCAAATATTTGGATGCAACATTGAACGAGGAGGGAGTTCTCCATGGCCCAAAGTGTAAGAAAGTTTCACCAAGAACATAGTAACAAGCAACAGCTACCAGCAAATTATGTATACAAATAAATAAATAAATAAATAAATAAATAAATAAATAAATAAATAAATAAATAAATAAAAGAAAATTAAGGCAAGCACGTTGCAAGACTGAAACAAGAAATGTTATATATATAATATATATATAGTCCAGTAGATCCTCCGTGAGCGGTCACAACGTGGTTTATTTCGACGTTTTGGCCTAGAGTCTGGCCTGCATCTTCATCATCTTCATCGGGATATATATATATATATATATATATATATATATATATATATATATATATATATATATATATATATATATAATCATTACTAAATATAAAATATCCTGGTACAGCAGAAATGCGTTGTAAACTCGGAATATTGCGCGTTCGAAGAGTGAAAATTGCTTCACGAGCAGCTCTTATATATCAATTCTAGCCGCGGAATGATTCTGGAATCTTTGCGCGATCCACGTGACTCCCGAGAAATTTGGCGGTCTTGATGACACCGCCTATAAGAGACGCCCTGTGTTATAAATGGCGAGAAACGTTCGCTGCGCTCCCCGCAGGAATGCCTATGCGCTTGCGTCAGGTCGGACCCCCTGTTCATACTAGCCCACATGGTCGACTCGTGCTGTTTTTTTTTTTCAACACTGACTGGCCGCCGTGTTTTAGCTCTATAGCTTTCCTCCCCGCCATCTCTCACGCACAAAAGTTTCGCCAGTGCACATGCTCTATCTTAGTGCGAGAGAATACAGAATCGACGTTGCCTTCGAACTTCCTCAGTCACGTGCACCTCGTTGGAAACGCACCCAGCTAAACGGACGAGTAGAAATTCACATCGAAAAATAACGGGACGTCGTCAGGCCGTCTGGTCTATACATTAAGCATTTAATTTTACTTTACCGCTTATATACTTGGATTGTCAAGTAGAGTTAGTACAAGAGTTCTGTTCTTATATACATATATGTATATATATATATATATATATATATATATATATATATATATATATATATATATATATATATATATACATATATATATGTGTGTGTGTGTGTGTGTGTGTGTGTGTGTGTGCCCACTTGAGTTATTGCTTTTCCGTAACCATACACATAGGTGCCATCGCAAAGACTTTCATTATCAGCGAAGTTTATACTTTATTCAACGAACATGAACATGTTCTTGTTACTCTCAGCACCAGTAAATGCATGCAGCACCACCTGATGAAGGCACGTGTTCATACACGTGTTAAGTGGAGTGCAATTCCCTACCCCTCATGTTGGAACACCAGCTGGCCCCCTTGAATGCGGCTCATGCAGTTTATTAAAAAAAGAGATGGAATGCGCCGGTTCGTTCTCATCAATAATTAAACCAAGCGTCTTTCTCAGCACAGTGTTGCCAAACGCTCAAACACTTCAGTTTGGACATCGCGAAGTTTCGCACGTATTTTTAACCGTTCTACGTCCGTACGCGTCTTTTAACACTCGTGGCTACTTGAAACTTTCGTCAATCGCCACGAATAAGAATGCTCAAGCTAAACGTTATTCGCCAAAACGAGGATATGTGGTGTAAGACGCTTGGTGACTTTTTTGAAACTTGATGAAAAGAAGTGATGCTGCACTAAAAAGCGCTGAAATGCACATACTGTCGGAAAGCGATAACGATTGCCTCGCACCGGCGGGTTTAAATATTTTATAAATATTCAACAATATTCTGACATATTGTAGGAATGCGATTTTTTCAATACACTGGTAAGTTGTATCTTAAGCGCTTCGTCTGTGGGTAAATTTACTTCTGTTTAGGAGAGGGTACTAACTTTGTACATTTGCTCACCTAAGATTGCGCTATACGCGTTAATTTCGTTTTTTATGTGCACTTTTACGAACACCATCATTACACCCTTATTTTAACAATAGGGGTGTTCGTAAATTTATTACCCTAGAAACACCCCATTCAAGCCGTTATGCAAGGTTCATTATGAACAAGGCTAAAATGCATGAAATTTTGGGGCAGTTTTGTTTATATCCTAAATAGACATTAACTATCCTGGTACCAGCAAGGCCCCTCCTACTAGCTGCTTGCGGCTAAACTTGGCATAAAGCTTTGCGTGCGCTCCTATCGCCTAATGTTAACGTGTGTCTCGGAGGTTTAATTGAGTTTAAAAAGGGGAGTTCTTTTTATTTCAACCAGAAATTCACATACTTAAAAATGTTTCAATGGTTTTAAGAGGCTGTAACGTTAGTCGAGTTTGTGCATAGCTTCAATGACGGCTTGGCCGATAAGCACACTTGCACGTAATTATATTACAGTTTAGATTATTCATAATTGACGGGCGACAGCACCTAGCGATCGCAGAGTTGGAGATACGAGGTAATATAATTAAACTTTTCAGTTGGGAAAAATGGCGGCATACTTTTAAATATGAATAAGTAGTAAGAAGAGGATATCAGTGAAAAATTAGATACGACATTGTGTGTTATCAAAACTGCAGCAGAAAAATAATAACATACTATGAAAACGATCCTTTGTGTATGAACTACTGACAAGAAATTCGGAAAAATAATATTTGTGCCGTCCTCGAGCTTGAAGTAAGAAGTTTATTTTCTTGTTTTCGAAACATAATTATGTCTCTTTGCCTTCTTTAGAGAGTCCTGTTTCAGAAGAGTTACTTATTTTTATCGTGCACTTAAACGTGATTCCTCTATTTCATAAGGCTGCTAAAGATGCTCGGGCTAGCAACCTAATATTCCTGTAATAACATTTGGAACCTGCCGTCACTTTGCTAAGTTAATGTTTCATCAGCTCTAATATCTGACAGCAACCTAATTAAAAGTACAGCAAATAAAGACAGTTAAATTGAGAAGACAAATATGGTAAGTGTGTCGGCGTACTATGTCGTAATCAACAGAGTATTGTTCACGGACATCATTTTTCATGGCACGTACTTAAAGCTACTTTCTACCGATCGAGTAGCCTGTTACACACATCATAAAAGGGACATAATAAACTAAAGAAGTCATCTAATAAAGGACGTCTTATAAATGAAACGTCAGCGAAACGTAGCCCCACACTCAGAAATATTGACTGAATACGCACCTCATTTCATAATGCTGCAGTAGTTGTCGTGATGCTCTGTAGTTATTTCTTTGACACATCGGGAAGGGCTTCTGCAAATGAGGCCTGGTGTATTGGTACCTAAATCTTCATTTATGCAGCTAATAAGATTTCACGCATTCTCAGGTGCTTTTTAATTGTCTTACCTTGAAGTCTGCATACATTATGGGTAGCAAGACTACACAGCAACGCCGATGACGTTACCGATGACAGTGACGACGCGACCCTGCTCGAAGCATCTGTATTAGTAGTAGCACCACACTAACATTACAGCTGGGAAGACTTAAAGGACGTTTTTGTGCAGGTCGGTGCTAAATCAGTGGCCTTGAATATAATGGATTATTTAGTGAAGTGGAAACGCTTATAACATTCCTTCTCAGAATATGTTTATTTTTAATTCAAGATGCCTTACAGGCCCAATAAAGTGCATTGAGTGAGGGGGGCTTGCAGTATATATATTGCACGTAAAATACAGGCAAAAAGTAAAAAAAAACATGAAAAGAAACAAAGAAACAAATGATTAAAAGCATGGTGCAACAAAGTTGCGCAAAGATAAATTGCAAGGAAATCTGGTTATCATGAAAAGGTTCTCAATTGGCGATTGATACAATGTGATCTGGAAGGCCGTTTTTATGGGCAATGCTTCGACGTTATGGTAATGAGTCAAATGCCTGTGTGTCACCATGAATGCGTAGAGGTGTGCGCAGAGGAAGATGAGGTGGTAAAGAGTGAAATTTATTACTGTAGATGTACCTATGAAATAAACATAAAGGGCAATGGCGTGGCGTTGATTCAGTGACATAGATGCAAGGTCTTGTTTTATTAGGGTGATGCTTGAATGATACTTGTAATTAGCAGTGATGAATTTCGCTGCCTTATTCTGGACGGCTTCCAACATACGGACAAGGTAATCTTGATGTGGTGACCATGTGGAGGATGCGTATTCTCGCTGCGGATGAGCGTACCTAAGACATGACAATGCGCGTACGCTAAAAGAAGCGTTGCGCAAGTTTCTGCGCTGATAGCCGAGAGACTGCGAGGCTTTTGATGTGACAGCTGCTATGTGTGTAGTCCGCGATAAATCTAATGAAAGGTAAAGTCCGGGGTATTTGTACGATAGATAAGGTGGCTGAAACAATTGTATTATAATAGTATAGAAAAAGGATAAGTTAGTACACTTTCTAGTGAACGAGATTAACTTGCATTCAGAGACGTTAAGGGACATCTGGCAGGCTTTGCACCACGCGAAGGTTGGATTAAGGCCATTTTGGAGAGCGGAATGATCAACAGATTGAATAGTGTGGTAAATGATGCAATTATGAGCGAACAACCTAACTGATGACAAAAGTTTAGCGTGCACGTCGTTAGGGTGAGCGTGAAAGAGTGATGGACCCAGTACACTGCCTTGGGGAACACCAGACGTGAAATCGCAAATGTTAGATGAAGTGTCGTTAATTACCACGAATTGCTGATGGGAAGACAAGTTGCGTAGCCAAGGCAAAGGTAATGAATTGACACACAGGGAAGATAATTTAGGGATTAAATGACAGCTAGGGAATGTATCGAGAGATTTGACGAAATAAGGAATTGATTGATTGATTGATTGATTGATTTGTGGGGTTTAACGTCCCAAAATCACCATTTGATTATGAGGGACGCCGTAGTGGAGGGCTCCGGAAATTTTGACCACCTGGGGTTCTTTAACGTGCACCCAAATCTGAGTACACAAGTCTACAACATTTCCGCCTCCATCGGAAATGCAGCCGCTGCAGCCGGGACCTGCAGCGGCTGCGACCTGCGGGTCAGCAGCCGAGTACTTTAGCCACTAGACCACTGCGGCGGGGCACGAAATAAGG
Organism: Rhipicephalus microplus; assembly: GCF_013339725.1. Classification (NCBI taxonomy): domain Eukaryota; kingdom Metazoa; phylum Arthropoda; class Arachnida; order Ixodida; family Ixodidae; genus Rhipicephalus; species Rhipicephalus microplus. The sequence goes on along the minus strand of NC_051165.1, from coordinate 175,479,357 downwards.
AAGAGGCATTCAGTTTGTTCTTTACTGTTCTTATAAAATGATGGTCAGTGGTAAATTTGAATGAGTGTTGCATATGAGTAAGCTTTTTTGAAGCCATGCTGATTATGAAAAAAAAGTAATTCAAATCAAGGTGATTATAGATGTGAGATGCTATAATATGTTAAAGTAGATTGCAAATATATGCATGTTACTGAAATGGGTCGATAATCACGGGGTGAGTGCATGTCACCGAATGACAGAGACTGGTTGAAGAGGAGACACAGCAAGCGACTGGATATTTCAGTGGTGTATTTTAGAATTAATGTTAGCAATACTGAAGGAGTATAGCCTAAGATACGTGATGAGGTTCGTGACACATTCTGCAGTGAAGGTGATCGGAGCCATGAAAGGGAAGGGCTGATCAGGGACAAATGGCACATTAGAACAATATTCTTTAGTAAAAACAGAGGTTAACGAAGCATTGAAGGCAATCGCGGAAGCTTTATCAGAAACCAGAGTTTGTGTAGCATCGTGCACGTGTATTGTAACGCGATTAGATGGCTTATTGTAGGGAGAGATTATTTGCCAGACGTTTTTAGAATTATTTTTCATAAGTGAAGGTAAGTCCTGCTAATAATAGTTCTTTGCTGCTCCTAGAGCTAACAATACTCTTGCAAGCACACCTTGCATTTATGCCAGTAGGACACACAATCATTGCGCTTAGTGGCATTATACGAACGTTTCTTTTACAGCGAAAGCTGTTATGAGACCACTTTTCGGGTCACGCGCAGTTGTTGTCCGCCGCCGCCGGTGTCCGTAGCCACATCGCACAAAATTAGAGAAAAAAAACTTGCACCAATGACAAAGTGGGGCTTGAACCGGGAACCGCTGGGTGCCAGCTCAATATTCTACCACTGAGTTACACCGGTGCTTGTAACTTGTTGTCAAGCTTGCCTTAGGCAGGCATGACTTAGCACCAATGGTACAGTGGGGCTAGAATCAGGGTCCGCTGGGTGCCAGCCCAGTATTATACCACTGAGCTACACTGGTGCTTGTGACGTGTCGTAAAAGTTGTCTTAGGCAGGCTTGATATCGGGAAAGCAATCGCATTAACACGACTTATAAAGCGTCTTACAACAGCTTAAAAATAAGCAATCGTCGCACAATGTGAATAGCGTAACGAGTGGGCCGTCCAATGTTTCAAACCATCATAAAGCTTATTCTTGTTCCCCCATTAACTGTGGCGCATACCCACTTCAGCCATAATTCCTCATCGTTGTCAGCCACTGCATGGACAATTGGCACAAATTCCTTGCAAGTGTTTATCAGATACCACGCTTCCCTGAAGAGTGACAAAAAATAGCATAGCAAATGCCAGCCTATACTACCGAAAAGTTCATTAATGCCCTAGTGGGTACCAACCAAGTGTGCTTGCAGTAGTCACCCAATGAATGTTCTGAAAAGGCTCTAAAAGGCCGCTCTTCTATAGCTTACGCTGTGACTGTGCTGCGCCTACCGCGCAGGCCTGGCGTTTTTTTTTTTTCGTAATGTTGGAAGCTGCTTAGTGAACCAAGGGTTAGCCTTATCATTGGATATTAAGATTAGAGGCATGAACTGGTGAACTAGCTCTAATATTTTCTCTTGAAAAAGAATTTTTCCTCGAAAAAGCCCGTGAAGCAAATAACAGCAGAAAGTGAACGTGAAACAAATTCTAATTCGGTATTGGTTTGTTCCAAATCACTATGGTTATAATCACGGATAGTTTTAGTCACTGCGTCTGTAAACATTCCACGTAGATTGATCTCGAAATTGATGAGCTTGGGGTCGCTAAGTCGCTCTATGTCAACAAAAAGTTAGATACGCACTGGCAATGAGAGCGGCGAACCGAGCGTCAGCCGCCGATCAACTGACAAGCGGCGAAGCGTAACGGCGTTTATACACGTGTCAAGGAACATTATTGCCATACCACTGGTCGGTGTGCAAGCTCTGGAATAATCTCGAGTGTTCGTGTCTTGTGCGTAATCCTAACAGAACAATCTGTAATGATCGGGAACTAACTCGAACAATGAGGCGCAGTTCGCGCGGAGTATTTCTGACAGGCTTTGTGGGTGAAAACCGAAGGAAACTGCGGTGAAAATACGAAACGCGCGTGGCACCTCCCCCCCCCCCCCCCCTCTGAAAAAGTATCGTCCTAATGCTTAACACAGAACACAAGGGGAAAAATGCCTGTCACAAAACAAGATAGTACAATAATAATAAAGCACTATAATAAACAACAACAAAGATCACGGTTATTAGTCTCCTTCACGCACATGAAACAACTTGAGGCAGATGACATGAACGATTTCGGATTACGCAGGCCGCCGTTGATAGTTCGTAATTCCGTCGGGGACAACCTCGTAGTCGACAGTACCAAGACATCGAATCACCCTGTACTGTCCGAAGTACGATCGCAGAAGTTTTTAGCCGAGCCGACTTCGGCGAATCAGCATCGACACCCGAATGCGGTGGCCGGGATGATATTCCACGAAGCTTCGTCGAACATTGTAACAATGACTGTCGGTCGCCTGTTGGTTTTTGATGCGGATACGGGCGAGTTGTCGAGCCTTTTCAACGTGCTGGAGATAGACAATCACGTCGATATTTTCTTCGCCGCTGACGTTTGGTAACATGGCGTCGAGCGTCGTGGCCGGCCTCCTTCCATATGCACCAACTTGTATGGCGTTATTTGCGGTGTTTAATCGTCCCTGCAGTTGAAGCCATGGTCTTGGTTTACCTGGTGTTCTCAGGTAGAGGCCCGAACTCTGGTGGTATACCTTGTTGCCCGCGGCTTGTTCACTGCTTGGGGTGGTCGTCGATTTCTTCGAGACTGGCGCTAGGCTCACGACTTCACGGAGTCATCCAGTATATTAAAGAAGCAGCACCTCCACCAGATGTCACGGGGTCGTGACGTCGACGAAAAAAGCAGAGTTTAGTTCGAAAATCAAACTGTTTCCTCAGCCGAGCTTGTGGCCCATCAAAAAAAAAAAAGCCAGATTACAGTGATAGAGCTAGCACTGAGAGCGGCGAACTGAGCGTCACCCGTCGATCAACTGAGAAGCGGCGAAGCGTGTTGCATTTATACATGTTCCGTCGAAAATTCTAGCCTTATCTCTGGTCAGCGCGCAAGCTCTGGAATAATCTCGAGTATTAGTGTCTGGCTCGCAATCTTAACAGAACGATTTACAATAATGGGGATTCTTCTCGAACAATGAGGCGCAGTTTGCGCTGAGTATTCCTGACAGGCTTTATGGGTGTAAACCGAATAATACACTGAGAGGGAAAAGAAGTAACGCACGTGGAATTACGCGTTATCGATGAAAACCCAGTGAAAGTTCATTAGCACGTCCGTAGGTATAAATTAATAAAAAAATGACCGATAGCAAACATCTCCATTGAATTCATCTGAGCTTCGCACAGTGCTTTCTTTTATATCCCAACACGGAGGCGCCAAATTTCAGTGTTCGGGAGGAGCGAGGAATCGAAAGGAAGCGTTGCTGGAGAGAAGTGGATGAGATCAATTCTGAGTGCGTGCCCTTTCATCAGCAACTTTGTTTTATTCTGTAACTAGCTGAGTCACCAAAGTGTAACAGTGTTTGAGAAAAAAGTCTGGATATATATGGTAATGAAAGTTCAGACCTATGGTACCTAGATCGAAGATGCATTTGCCCATAGGGTATACTATTCATATATGGTAGTTTACTTTCGCATTTTATCTCATATTCCAGCTGCTTCTGATGATCGACCAGTGGTTCGTTATGAAAAGTGAAGGAGGACCTAAAAAGCCATGCACGGATCTCATATGTTTTCTGTTTTGTTTGCTTGTTATGCGATGCGAAACATTCAAAGGTCTGAATGCATTTTCCGGTTTTTAGCTTTTGCGTGAAGATTCTCTAACGTGTTTTCCGGATATATGAAACGAAAGTCACTTTTTTTACTAAAAGACACTGATTAGTATAAGAGAAAAGAAAAACGGACACTTATTATTGTAAGCTGTGAATGCATTAAGAAAATAACAGGAGAGAAAAGAGGAGTTAAAAAAAAGTAAGACGCAAATGCTGCGAAGTTTTATCAGAAAATTTTGAAGCACTTATGTTTATATATGTATATGTAAAAATTTTAATGTATCTTTAGCCTTCTGTACACAAGCAGGGAAGTAATGGATCAAAACTACGGGCTGTAGTCTGTTAGACATCTGTAAGGCAGAGTCTGGTATATTTTGTTAATTTTCTTTTGCAAAGTAGGAAGAGTAGCTGCTGCCACTGAAACGCGAAAACTAACTCTCATAACGATAGCTTATTTATAACAGTTGGCACTTTATGTCTCTAAACCATGAAATGGTAACAAGAGGTACCGTAGTAGGTGCCTCCGGATCTTTCGACTACCTGGCGTTTTTTAACGTGTGCCTAAATACTTGGACCATCTCGCCGAAGAGAAACCTGATGGGATGCGAAGCAGCAGCGGTGCGCACGGAGTTGAACCGGTTGAAACGGGCGTCAACGCGGCTGCTGTAAGAACCAACGTTCATATATCTATAAACGTTGGTAAAAGCGGTTTGAAGCGAAACTCTGTGTAGTGTTTACTCGAGTAAATGACGTCGCCATTCGCGAACGTGCTCGGCTTCGCTAACCCTCGCAGCGCCGGCGACGACATGATTAGGCGTAACTGCATCGGCGAAAGTTTCAGAGGGCGAAGGAGGATCGTCTTCCGGCGAGCCAAAAAGAGAGTTGCCACTCGATGTGCGCTCGAGCGTTGCGAGAAATGGAGAGGGTGAAGCGAGTGAGAGGTGACACTTCCAGACATGTTTCAACGCGTAAGTTAGGCGCGTGTCAGGTTTATTGCGCGTGAACCGATGAGTCGGTGGTGTAGCGAGCGGCAGTCGTGGTAGCGGAGCGAGCGCGTGGTAGGAGAGGGTGAGAGTGACATCAGCGCGCACTGCGAGGGGAGCATGATGTCACCCGTACGGAGGGACAGCGTTACACAGGCTAGTCAAAGAGCTGCTTGGTATATAAATATTCATTATTTGTTTATTTAAATAAATTAACTAATAAATTAGACGCAGGGCCTAATTATATTAGCCGCTTCGCATTTAACATAATTTAGCACACGAGGCTCTAGCTCTGCTTTGAATGGAATCCAGTCGCCAGGGCACTTAAGCCTTACAGCTACTACAATCACCGCGGTGCGCTGGAAGGTAGCTCTCCATGTACATCGTGTGAATAATTATGCCCGCAAAATGGGCACTCAGTAAAGACCCTTTTATGCTCCGATTATTTACAAACTGCTTTTTAATTTTCTGCCTACTCACTATCGGCAAGTAATTACCGTTCACTTACTGAAGCGATGCAACAAAATATGACAAAATGAAAAAAAAAAACGTGTAGTACAAGTCCTCGTCTGCATTCGCCCCGAAACGCTTAGGAAGCGCTGATGCGTGCATAATGAGCGCTAGGCTTTATTATCCCAAAATAATTTTCGTAGTGTTCGGAAGGTCCCTGCTATAGCGACCAGCACCCTCCTCGTTATAACGATCTCAGCAGAATGCAGGCGAGCGTCTAATTGAGCTCCGTTCTTTGTATTCTCTTTTTTTTTTTCATCATCGTTTCAGTATAACGTGTGCTAGGTAATTTTCATACTCGAAGGTTCGAGAAACCACACAATTAAGCAAATAGCGTCATCATCATCGCGCTGACAGTGTACACTCGTGATGGTTCAGTATCAACATGAACCATTATAATCTGCGCGTAATCCGCATCTGCACTTTTTATTTGTCTGTGAGACTTCAAAATTTCCTGATGGCCCGGTGGCAATCTTAAGCACTGGACGTTATTCAGAAGCGTAGCAAGCAATTTCCTGTGATCTACCAGTATATGCTTGCTCAAGCATACACCACAAGGCATTTATTTATTTATTTATTTTATTATTTATTTATTTGATGCTGTTGATCTTGTGCTTCGGGTCATTACTAGTGAGGGTGTCAGATAATACATAATAGTCACAGCATAAAGCAGTATTCAATAGCACAATGAATTAGGAGATGAAAAATCAGCATCAGGAAAAGAAGGAACAAACAGCAGTTCTGCTGGATTTATGCCTGGTACTGCACCCATATTTATGTGTGCAATTTATAACATACTAACACTTACTTCATTAAGTTGCGAGTTCTCAGGTGAGCAAAACATATTGATATATTGACACCTTAGGTGAATTTGTTTCTCAGCTTGTCGTAAATTTAGAAAAATCTCCTATTCTTTAATGTGTGATATGCATCTTTACGATAGCATGCAAAGTATCAGCTTTACCTGCTTTAGTGAGCTGCCACAGTACAAAAAGCAAAGAGCTATAAAATATTGTGCAGCCAAGTTTTAGAGAGAAAACGAAAAATAAAATCAGTGTGTTGGAATAGCTCCGTCATAAAATTGTGAATTATTTCCGGTGAATCGTCTTTTTTTATGCGTGGACAGTGTGAAATCTGTAAAACGTATCTGATCAGGTGAGCTCGCTTTTGAAAGCAGCATTCATGCCTGCGTCGATCACTTCAAAAGCCCTCGTAGGGAAACGCAAAGGCATGGTTAGTGCCAGACCCGTAGCCAGAGGGGTGGGGGCTCATCCCCCTCCACGAAGTTGGAATGAAAAGAGGGGGGAGGGGCTGTTTTGCCGAAGAAAACTATTAAAACTCGTGTGTTTGTGGGCCTTCAACAAACGGCCCCTCTTCGCTCCATCGAAAAAAAAAAAAAACTTTTATGTACGGGCTTGGCTATAGCGCACTGTGCAGACGACAATCACATCGTCAAAGAAATGACAGGATGCCTTTTGAGCAAAGACTTTGTGACACAAAGCAATTTTGAACCTCTCGAGCAATCGTCTCCGTGTGTTAACTATGACTCCGAGAACTTCGATCATCGCACATGCATGGTCTTCATTTGAGGTTACGATTGCACACATAGCCGGTCTTCAACGAACGCTTCGTGACGAGACGCAGAATTGAGAGGTTTGTCGGATGTTTGTCGTATCATCTAGCCCTCAGAATGTGGCGCAGTGGGTGCATTGCATGCAACAGATGACTCAACACTACGTACATAAGTGGACAGGCTACCAGTGATATCCTATTTACCTGTTTACCCGTGTGAATAAACACATTGGCAGCTCTTGCAATTAGTTCAAATCAAGCGTCAATATTTTATTCTTCCCTGTCCTTAATATTGTGCTTATCAATTTTGATGCAACTCGAAGTATTTCACTCCTGTCGTGGCTAGAAAAAAACTTTGGCTTCTGTTGAGCAAGTGAGAAAAAGTTAGCCCAAGGAGGCAGCACAAAGCTCTCACACTTATCCCGCCATAACTAATATCAACCCATGCACACAAATCAGTATCCAAAAGGAAATATTCACGACATCCTGTAAGAGTTATAGAACACCTCCTTCACCCCCATAATGCAAACACAAGAGGCGTAATGATTTATCATTTTCCTTGTTTGTGTTCAGGCAGAAACGCGTTGCGAAATTCCCAAGACGTAGCATATTTGGCCTAGTCTCTGTTATTATACTCAGGCTTCTTCCAAAATTAACGTGTACACATACGCTCATTGCCTCATCCTTCTCAAGCGTTATGCAGACTGCACGCGAGCAATGTGACGACTCTCCAATGTGCGTTGCGCTGGGTTCAAGGTCAAGTTGTTCCCAGAAGTTGGTGCACAAGCATTTCAAAGTACTTCGCTTTCGCGTGATGTAATATGAAATTCACTTCCCCCTTTCCTCCTCTGTGCCGTACGCTACCAAGCGTCCAATGAGCCCTTAAAACTTATCAAAGTTTCAGAACTTTAGCTGGCAGCTAGATTCAAAATAATGACTTTCAATTTGCAAGCGAAATTTGCATTCACATCTTTCAGATCAAACTATAGCCAAGTGGTGTGCGCAGATGGCGCAATCTCACTAATGTATATTTCTTTTCATTCACACGGGAGAAATAGTATGGCCAAATTCTGCACAGCACGTTGTTGATATGCTGGTTAGTATAAATTGATATGCATTCCAGTGTACCCCAGGTATACTCTTCTCATTTATTTAAGAAAACAGTTGGAAAGTTAACCCTATAAAGATTTCTTAGACGCAACTTAACGTAAATATCGTCACTTGCTAATCGCTTGATCAATAAAAAAAAATGATCTCACCTGGCTGGCTTGTCACTCTTGCAGGTATTTACAATACGCGGGCTCTTTTAACATGTAGGAGATACCACTCACTACGTACTCTCTACCGTGGTAGTTGCAAAATTTTACCTGGTGGCATAGGTAGCATGTTGCTGCATGAGAGATCTATGCTGCAAGAAATTGAGAACACGCACGCGCTCACGCGCGTTTACTACGTCATGAATTAAGGAAGTTATGCGCTTTTTTTTCAGATTCCTTTTATCACAAATAAAGAGCAATGTAGGTACAGAAGGCTACAGAGTTTGCTTGTGAATCTGATGTGTCATGTTGTTCCATATGCATAATTTATACTTCCTTGATCAGTCATCGAAAGACATGCCAGCCTGGACGATATTGAGGCACTGTCAGTGCCTTTCAGATCGCAGAAGACAAGGCAACACACGAAAAGCAATTATCGCAAAAACTACCAATATCACGTCCGTAATTTCCTAGAACCAGGAGAAACGGAAATGTTTCCACACAATGTTGTCCTTTGAACGCGTGAATGTCAAACTATAGATAGTTCTTATACATCACAGGCATGGCTGCAGTAGTATTCTTCATACTTCTTTACCTCGTTTTTCAAATTCTTCGAAATACACGAACCACTATCTTGTTTTGCGGTCTAATTTTCCTCGCATTGTGAACTCCACAAGGCCAGCCTACTTCCGAAGTTATTGGGTTCACGACTTCAATGCCGTCTGACAATCTGAAAACGTCAAACCTAGGTTCCCAGAAGGCTCGGAATTTCAAATAATACTTTCGCCAGCATAGATACTATAATCCCGACAGTGCAAACGTTAGCGATTCTGCGAACTGACGTTTCAATCGGCCGCAACCACAGATTCTATCCCGGCATAGACCGAGGTACATTATTAAAGTGGCTGGTCTAAACCGAGAGAATAATTATCTTATTCCACAAGCATATTTATTTTTGGCCTCCTTGCTACCCTTTCTTTCACAACTATTCTCACTTTCCATTAGCGCCATTTCTCCTCTCAAACGAGTTTATCTGAAATTGCCTTTCTTCCTAAGCTTGCCCTAAACTGCTTTCTGCCATAAGGCAGTAGCTCTAGATTGTAAGAGGCACGCCGTAGATATCTGCTGCGAAACCTTGGTCGTACCAGTCAACTTAATTCTGTGAACGGCTGTGAAAACTATTTATGATCAGCATTTTTCCATCTGTATTCTTAAATTACGCAACTCGGTTCACGGTATTGAAACCAGCAGTCGTTCCAGCTTTTCCTTCATCGCCTACCATTTCATCGGCTTTTCGATGATAAGGTTCACCAATGAGGCCCCACCTTTGATTTGGTAGGATCACAGCAGAAAAAAAAGTAGTTCGTACACAGGTAACGTACCACAGAGTAGCTGGCCAACTTTTCAGCAGGTGCAGCTCTCATTGTCAAGAGGAACTTTTTCATTCTAGGTAAATTAGATTTAACAGCTTTCAAAGTGGTTGATATCTCTTGATGTCACAACCGGTACCTGTAATAAAAAAAGAAGGCTCTAGAAATTTAGTGAGAATAACCGCTACCCAGCCTTCGTATATACTGTATACAGATGTGCGAAGGCTCATTAGTGTTCTTCACCCTGCGAGCACTCGTGAATTCGCGAACACGAATAGACAGTGATACGGACACCGGCCAAACAAGCATAATCGGTGTAGAGTTAATCATGATAACTAAAGTTTTACGTCGCAAAACCCCGATATTGTTATGATAGACGCCATTGTGAAAGACTCCAGCAATTTCAATCACTTGAGATTCTTTCACATGCATCTAAATCCAAGTACACGAACTTCAAGCATTGTCGCCAAGTGAAGAGTGCAGTAACAAAATAACAGAGCAGAATGAGGCCGTATTAAGGTGAAATAATGAATTTATTCGGTAACATAGATTAGATAGAGCAACTAGGACTCGGAAGGGTATACTGTACCCTATAATGTTAAAGAAATTCGGCAGTGGTTCTTTATGTGATAAAATTTACTCTTTGATTAATTGGCTAGCCATGTGTAAGATGTTGGTTTTTTTGAAAAAAAATGAAGGAAAAATAATGAAATGTTGTTTTTTGATGAGAACGCTTTCCTTCTTCGTTAGTGTAAATGTCTTGCGTAATTTTAAAATAGATTTCAGTGGTGAGTGAAGCAGATACACAGACAGAAAGAGAGAAAAAAGAAAACACCTAAGTAGCACAGATGGTTGCAGCAACTGTTTATACTACCCTGGGTTTCAATACTCAGAGTGGCTTCGTTCAACCATTGCAAAAAGCATTGCGTGATTTCATTGCTTGAAGGCAGGAATTTTTACCGTTCTACGACCAAAACTCGTAGCTCAGCGACAAGTTTCGTCGCCAAAGCAGGAAGTTGTTTCCACAAGCCTATAGTTCGCATTTCCTCGCGACGGCGAAAGTTTTATTTTGTCATGAGAACATATATACGAGGGCCGTCTGTTTCCATTTTTATTTTTTGTTAGGGTAACGGTATCAATCCGCGGTTGATAGTGCTATTGTTTCAGCACATTAGGTCAGAAAACGTCATGCGCCAGTCGTCGTGAATAAAAGACGCGCCGTTCTGCTTTTTTGTACTTCATCGCCGCAGATGGCAAAGCCTTTTTCCGTATAAAGAACTTAATAATAAATATTAGGGTGCAGCGTCCCAAAACCATGATATGATTATGAGGCACGCCGTAGGGGAGTGCTCTGGAAGTTTCGATAACCTGAGGTTTTTTAACATGCACCGAAATTTAAGTACATGACATTGATAATTTTGGTCTCCATCGAAAATGCGGCTGCCACGGCTGGGATTCGCTCCCCTTACCTTTGGACAACCTGTCGAGGATCATAAGCAATAGACCACCATCGCGCGTTTTAGGTATCAAGAAAGTTCCACACCTCCTTCTTGCAGTTGACATACTATCCGTATATTAGACTTTCATGATTAAAGCTACACTACCTCACCTTTGAAGTGTTGGTAGCATGCGGGTAATTTAGAACCCCATGGTTGCTTGCTACAACGCCTTTTCCCTCCAGTCGGTCTTGCGTTTACGAGCTCGTGGTATTGGGTAACGCTTGGTCAATACTCAGAAAGAGTTTCGCAAGTAGGGCAACAGGAAACATGGTTTGTATTTGTGCAGGAATATATACGACCAAACAACGAACATTTTCCAGCATGCCAACAATACAAGTAACATGCGCGCCGCTACCGTTAGGTGTAGCGCAACTCCGCAATAAATTATGAAACTCGCTGCTATAGCACCCGCTTGGCGCTTGCCCACCATAAACGAATCGAGGAATACCCGCTATTTTATTTGCATGCAGCTCGTGCCTGCCCATATTTAGAAGGAAACGCTTCGCAATGCCTGGTTTACTTCTCCTGCCGACGCAGCATAAAACCCACTTGAGCGTTTGACAGTCATACGATACGAGGGCCGCCGCGGGAAGAAAGAAAACTGAAAAAAAAAAGAAACGAAAGACTCCTCACAATAACAACCAGCGAAATGATCATTTTATTTGACCTTCTTTCGCTGATTCTTTATACAGGAGCAGTAGCAGCCGGGAATCCAGAACGACTGCCGTTGGCTTCTCAGCTTGAGATAGAAAAGTAAAGATACGGAACTTAAACTTATTGCTTTTCAGTTAAAAGATGAAGAGAGAGAGAGAGAGAGAGATAAAAACTTACCTGAAAGAAAAAAAAACGCCAGGCCTGCGCGGAAGGCGCAGCCCAGTCACAGCGAAAGCTAGAAGAGAGGCCTTTCAGAGCCTTTTCTAAACACTCATTGGATATTTCTGCAAGCCGACTTGCTTGATGCCCACTACGGCATTAATAATAAAAACTTGAGAGTAGTAGGCCGGCATTTGCTATGCTATTTTTCGTCATTCTTCTGAGAGACGTGGTATCCACTAAACTATTGCGAGGAATTGTGTGCCAATTCTTCATGTAGTGGCTGATGACGATCTGGAATCATTCCTGAAGTGGGTATGCGCCACAGTTAATAGCTGAACAAAAACAAGCTTTTTTGAATGGGTTGGAGCATTGATCGACCCACTCGCTACTCTATTCGCACTGTGTGATGAGTGGTTGTTCCTTCGCTCTTTTAAAACGCTTTATAAGCTGTAGTTAACGCGGTTTCTTTCCCGAAATTAAGTCTGTCTAAGGCAAGTTTGTCAACAAGTTTGAAGCACCAGTATGGCTCAGTGGTAGAATACTGGCTGGCACCCAGTGGACCCGGGCTCGAATTCCGCTGTGTTATTGGTACTAGGTTTTTCTGTCATTTCCCGCGATGTGGTTACGGACACCGGCGGCGGTGGCGGCGGCGGCAGCAGCAGACAACTATGGCGCTGCGCGAGACCCATAACAGCTCTCGCTGTAGAAAAAAACAACAAAAAAAAACGCACTTTTCGGTGTGGGCTGTAGTTTACGCCTGCATAATACTCAACACTAGAAAAGAAGAGTGCTGAAAGAAGATTCGATGAATGCTGATAATAAAATAAGAAGATTCGTATACAAGAAACAGTGGCGCCTGGAAGGCCTGTGCGTAGCAATGTTATAAATTATCTGGGGTATTGATTACGTGTCGAAACCGCGATATGACCACGAGGTATGCCGTAGTGAAAATGTTGACTACCTGGGGGTTCTTTATCGTGCACTCACATCGCAAAATACGGGGCTCTATGGCATTTTGCCTACATTGAAATGCGACCACCACGGCAAGGATCGAACTAGCCTTCGGCTATGAGTCCAACCAGTCGTGATGTTTCTGTATGTTTCACAGTTTGCAAATAAAGAATCGAATTGAATTGAACCCGCGATCTTCGGAGTCAGCAGCCGAGCGCAGTAACTGTAACACCATCGTGGTGTGTTCAAGCCTTTATATTGAATTAAATCGCTTGAGGGAAGGTTATGGCCACTCGTCTAACCATGGCTGCGCTGTCAGTACCAGGTCATGTTCTTTGCAGGAACTTATTGCAGGAACAACCACAAGCGGCATAAGAGTGTCGCACCGGAGCGGGAAAGTTGTAGCATTTACAAAGGTGTACTCCTTTCGCATTGGTATGGTAGACACTACTACATGCGACTACTGCGGAGCTGAAGAGACCATCGAACACGTCCTGTGCAGCTGTGCTTGCTACGACACACAGCGATGCCTGCTCCGGATGGTTTTGAATCAACTTGACCCCGGACCATTTCGTGTGCAAAAGATACTAGGACCTTGGGCATCTGCTTCAGTTGCGCAGAAAGCAACTAAAGCACTGCTACTTTACCTAAAGTCAACAAACCTGAGCGACCGCCTGTAGACTGTGTGTGCTCCCCGAGTGTGCTCGTGATTGTGTGTACCTTCTCATCTCTCTGCAACCTCTTTTCTCCCCTTTATTCCTTCCCCAGTGCAGGGTAGCAAACCGGATGTGCGTCTGGTTAACCTCCCTGCCTTTTCTTGCATCTTTATCTCTCTCTCTATTGCAGCAACAACGTTCACGATGTAAGAAATGAGCTTATTTTATTCTTACGCGTCGGCTTGACGCACGCAACACTGTATCTTTCCCCTGTTGCGTTAACAAATTAAAGAAGTTAAACATTAGTAGTAAAGGTATGTCGCGTGAAGTGAGGCACCTAAACACATCCAGACACATTATAAAAATCATGCGCGCCTAAAGTGTTCAATGAAAAAAATGTTCATAATACAAGAAAAACGTCATTATAAAATAACGGCAAGCACTAAATTTTGTATGCAAACGATTGCGACTATAGTTCCAGCACACTTGTTCATATAATTAAAACAAAAAAGACTGCATGCTAGAAAGCAAGTGGTTGACCTGTGCGACGAAGGTTGTCCGTTACGGAGGAGGGCACCATGCGACGCCTACACAGTGTTCGGCATTTTCATTTTTTTCAAAAAAGAAATTACTTCATGGTGAAATCAAAGCGCATACCGCAAGTAAAGAGGCCCCGATGGCCCTTTTTTTATATTTTTATGCAGACAGGCCCAACTGTCACGCATCTCTTTCAAGTTATTTAACTTTATAGCAGCATACAGTGAATAGCTCGATAGATTCACGTTATCAGAGATACACTGCGGCCTTTCTACTCAGATTCAGGTGCATGTTTGTGAATTTGGGGTGGTCGAAATTCGCAGAGCCCCTTAACTATGTCGTACCTTGTAATCATATTCTAGTATTGGCGCGTAAATCCACCGAGCTCATGGCAAGAAATACACCGGCGGGACACCAACCCTAAAGTTGCATCGCAACAGAATGCTGTATGTTCTCTTGCATTTTTCTTTTCGCGTACGTGTTTTGTACGTGAAGCGTTAACTCTAAACCCTGGGTCAAGGAGTTTGAGAAAAGCATCGCGAAACTGATAGCGATTCCGCAAGCAATACACTTCATAATCATATTCCCAAAGATAATCTCCACTTGTAATAAGGTCCCGATTGAAGGGCAAGATGTAGCCAGAAAACCGGACATCTTTCGTCTTTGCAGCTTAAGGCGCGAAAACGACACGGACGAAGAGAGACAGTACACACACACGGAGCGCTCCGTGTGTGTGTACTGTCTCTCTTCGTCCGTGTCGTTTTCGCGCCTTAAGCTGCAAATATGTTAAACCAACAAGCCCAGTCTGCTATTCTTACATCTTTCGTCTAGTTTTCTGATAGCCAGCTCTTAACGTGGACCTGATTAAGAGTACAGCACACGCGCCTTTCTCAGGTGTCTCCTTTGCGTATTCTTAGCCATGCCTTTCTATACCAGGGTGCATGTCCACCCACAAGATCCATCGATCCAAAGGTCAGCGAGTGCAGCCTGGCAGTTTTGCGCACTACGTCACTACGTGTCGTTATATCACGGTCATGCGGTGCGTGAAAAAAAAGCCGTGCTGCCATGGCGGTCTCCTGCACCTTTTCTGCGAAGCCTGCAGCCCGTCACGGTCAAGTGCATCGTTAGACGCTGTTTCTCCCTCTTTTATTTCCCATATTGCCGTTCGGTGCTGCCGTGTTGGCCCTGGCAGTGGGCAACGACTGCAACGACCTTGGACGGCGAGGTGACCAACGCCGACGTTCAACCGGATGCGTAGTACATCGACCGTGAGACGGTATAAAATGTGACCCAAGGTCAAGCACGTGAATGAAATAATAAATGAAAGCGCTGTGCGAGATCAATACGGAAACGTAGGGGTGAACAGTACCGCCTGCCACGCTTTCGTTACAAAATAGCATAGCATAGCATTACATTACTGAGCAAAACACGCACTTGCACACTACGTGTAGATGACGACGACGACGACGACTACGACGACGACGACGACGACAACAACAACAACAACAACAACAACAACAACAACAACAACAACAACAACAACAACAACAACAACAACAACAACAACAACAACAACAACAACAACAACAACAACAACAACAACAACAACAACAACAACAACAACAACAACAACAACGACAACAACAACAACAACGACAACAACACGACAACAACAACGACGACAACAACAACAACAACAACAACAACAACAACAACAACAACAACAACAACAACAACAACAACAACAACAACAACAACAACAACAACAACAACAACGACAACAACAACAACAACGACAACAACAACGACAACAACAACGACGACAACAACAACAACAACAACAACAACAACAACAGCGACGACGACGACGACGACGACAACAATGACAACGACAACAATGACAACGACAACAATGACAACGACAACAATGACAACAATGACAATGACAACGACAACAAGTACAACAACAAGTACAACAACAAGTACAACAACAAGGACGACAACAACAAGACAACAAGTACAACAACAAGAAAACAACAAGAACAACAACAAGTACAACAACAAGACAACAACAAGAACAACAACAAGTACAACAACAAGACAACAACAAGAACAACAACAAGTACAACAACAAGTACAACAACAAGAACAAGAGCAAGAGCAACAACAACAACAACAACAACAACAATAACGTTTTTTTTCGTGCTCGCAAAACGTTGCTTGAAAGAATAATGAAGAGCACTTTCTGTCAACAAAAGGTAGCTGTAAAACATTTTTCAGAAAGACACGGAAAAAAACAATGCCCCCACAGCTCCCGCAGATTAGTACCAGACATTCATTTCATCAGGGTAGTCGCAATGGTCTTGATAGGCTATATATTTCATGCACCATTCTGCGCATATTGGTTGCAAAACAAACCGCTGACCCACTGCCCTTCTAACTATGGTCAATATAATAATAATAATAATAATAATAATAATAATAATAATAATAATAATAATAATAATAATAATAATAATATCTTTTATTTTTAAATTAAGTAGTACATGGGACTGGTATAGATTGAAGCAGTGGTTACTAAACCCCACTAAACTAGAGCTCCTGAAAAAAGTTCCCAAAATGTCACGCATAATTTAGCCGTTAAATTAAAACTGCCATGTTCTCCTTGAAAAGTAATCCCGCTAGAATACAGAAAAAAAAGAAGTTTACGAGGTGGAAAAATATTTGTTTTTCGAAAAAGTGTGATGATTTCGAGTACTTCGTACAAAAATATATGAAGGTTTCCGTTTTTGAAGCTTCTTGTGCTGGAATAACCGTTGCGACAGGTCTTTGGAAGAGTCGAGCTGGATGACGTCAGATATCGCCAGAGCTTCCTCACAAGTAACACTACAAAAAAAAAAAGAAGCGTAGGACACTCCCCACTTCTTGAACTTGTCTTTTCGGCATCAAACTTCATTTCTCCTCTATATGTATTTTTTTTCTCGCTGTGAAAAGCTAGAACTTGCTTTCGTAACACAGCATTGATAAATGGGATTCTTACGCCACTGAAAAGCGCGTTTGTTCTAACGTCCTTGCGTCATCCTGCTGCCAACAATCGCTTTTGTTTTCATATTTAAGTACGTATTTAGGTTACTGGGGGGGGCGCTGTTGTTTCAGGTCATCGCTTGGAGTCATTTGAAAAGTGCTAAAAATAGCCCAAAAGAGAGAGCCACAGGTCGATTTGACGTAGTAATACGTCTAAAAAGGGCTCTACATTCAAGTCGACACCTAAATAGGTCAAGAGAGTGCACCATCGCATATCAAATAAAGGATTTCATTTTCAGCCAAGAAC
Organism: Rhipicephalus microplus; assembly: GCF_013339725.1. Lineage (NCBI taxonomy): Eukaryota > Metazoa > Arthropoda > Arachnida > Ixodida > Ixodidae > Rhipicephalus > Rhipicephalus microplus. The sequence continues at coordinate 175,462,013 of NC_051165.1, read as the reverse complement.
GCTTAGAAGTTTGAACCACCAGCAATATCTCGCCAGTAAACGCGTGCGCCATCGAAGGAATACTTTATCTGTGTTAACTATCGAAGCGTTTAACAAAACGCCCGCGCCGAGAGTTGGAGACAGATTTCAAGGGGTGTTATAGAGAAAAAAATATATTTCGCGTAATAGTAAAACCCCATTTAACAGTACTGCAGACACCCTTCTTGCCGCGGGACGACGCTTCGTAAGCAAGAAAACGCGCGAAAATAAAATGCGGATGGGGGGACGTCACCTTGAGATTAGCGCACCGAACACCGTGACGTCATAAAATTTTAAGGGGTCTGCTGTGTCCTTCACAGCTTCTAATATATAAAACGCAGTAGGTTGTCATCTGTGGGTGCCATAGACCCAGCATACGTTGCTTCTGAAATTTTAATTGAGATAACGTCGCGAAAACACGAAAAACACACTTTAAAAGTTAGGACGTCACGCGCAGAGATTTCGGCGCGAAGTTTAGAAATGAAACTTCAACCTCTAATTTTCTCCGCAAATAACGAACTTATCAGAGTGAAACGTAAAGCATTGGAGTTCCCCGAGTGCAGTTCATCGATCTGAACTAAGAGCACTCTTTATATTTTCTGCTCATTTAAGGAAGAGAAAGACGGAGGCGAAATGCAGATGAATGCGAGGTAATCATCAGCATTGCAAGACTCTGACGCAGGCAGAGCGCCATCGGAGACAGGCCAACTCGCAGCTTCGATTTGAACACACATCATGCGTCATAAGAGACGGACGAATCCTCAGCTCTGCTATGCAGGTTGGACAGATTTCACAATTTGGAACAGGTGGGATTGTTTTTTTTTTCGTCATCTCTATTGTTTATTTTAAATCTCGGGTTTCTCAACTTGTTTTCGCTGCACTGCGTTGGCAGCCTGAAGTCGTGGCTCTGGAGGTAAGCGCTTTGCAGACACCGGGGCCCTTCTGGTACGCACTTGTGCAAAAAATATTCTTTTCCGCGATATGAAGGAAACCTCTCCCCGTACTGAATTTACTAGATTATATCGTTTTGTTTTGTTCTTCAGCGTATAGAGCACTTGTAAACAACGGCACGTAGGGCAGGCTGCTTTAGCCGAATGATAGAGAGGCTGTTATGGAGATAAACAAAATCAACCAAATTCTTCTCCAAGCCATGCACTTTTGTCGAGGATCTCTCGAGTGCGAAGAAAGGTTGTCGCGGGAGACTTTTAAATGAGCCTCTTCGCTTTGACGGCATCAACTTCGTTTCAATCAGTAGACACGGGTACGAGCAAGCCGTTCTTTCAAGCGAGAAAGAAAATTCTCTGACACAGAATTACATGACAGCTGTTTTCAGAAAGTAATAAATAAATTTAATTCTCAAGATAAAGCTTTCATTTGTACGTGGAGTTGCGCCGAAGTCTGAACGCAGTGTCTGCGCGATAATATATACTTTAAGTATAAGTTAAAGGGTCACTGCAACGCTTCTTGAGCACGGTAAAAAAAAAAAACGCTGCCGATCAGGTAAACGGAGGCTTTCCGGGACAATGTGAACAAACCAGTCCAGCACAACAAGTGAGAAGCTTGATATTTACAATGAGTTCTCAAAATGGTTAAAAAAACATCGTGAGGCTTACACTGAGCCACACAAGTCTTGAATCAGCGAAAGTAGATGATCCTGAAGACCAAACTTGTTGATTTTAGATAGTTTCTAGGCCTCAGCAAGCCTGATCTAGGTTCAACGTCGCTTATAGCCTGTGTCTAGGCTTTGGAATAGATGATACTGAGCTGTTACTACTTTAGTTCTCAGCGCAGAGATATCAGAGTTAAACCACAGACGGTCGCAGAAACGACCCGTTTGTTGAAACTCCAGACACCTCTTCTAATATTCGCACCCATCACAGATCTACGGGTTCCCGTCGTCATTGGCGTAAGCCTTCTGTTTCTTGGAGGTATTCTCCCAGTTGCCATTTGCCTTTCTCGTTACTTAGCACTCTTTTGCTGTGCACACTCGGAGTCTTGGGCTTGCAGATGTCTCATCGCAGCTGTTTGTTGGTCTTATTGTAGCCTTCTTCATATTCAGCTCACCAGTGGTGAGTAGCTGGAGTTTTCCTATTTCTGTGGCATGTGCCCTTTCGTGATAATAATTTTTCGGATAGGCCACGCGATGGCGCAAGCCCGTTAAGATGATGACAGTTTTCTTGGATCGACTCTCAAGGAACGATTTCTCGAACAGCTTCACCGTTCAAACCGCTCGCTCTTCTCTCCAGAAATGATGCTACAAACTCAAGTGACCGCATCATAAGCACAAATACCATGGCCGTTGTCTCATGTGAGAATCGTGTGTTGTATAGTTAGAGCTTCGGCCGCGAAATCACGTGACGTGCCCACGTGCTAGTTCACTCAGGATCCCACTAAATACAAACCATGTCCCCAAATAAAAAAATAGGGAAATGCTCAAGGTGATGAATCACGCTGACGAATGATGTAGCTTCTTGCTCCCTTGTCACCCTTTCCTTCTCCGTTCTCGTACTTTCAGCACGTGGGCTGGTACGAAAGGACAGAGAAAGCGCTCAAAGCGTGCCACAAATCCCCGTGACTCTGCTCGTACAGCCGCGGTCACGTTCGTGTTGAGCACGCGAGCAGCCGGTTCCCGCCCGGCTGCGTGAAATCTTGAGGCACTCTCGGGCTCTGAAGTGGTGTATCAGGAGCATGCGTGGTGTAGTTGTCAGGCTGACCGCGTCAGAGCCCGATACTCCCTCAAGGTTCCGTGCCACAGAGGAAGAACCGACGGCTCGCGTGCTCTACACAGATGTGGCCGCGGCTGTACTTGCAGGATTCTAAAACTCGGTGCGGCACTCTATTCACAAGACATTAAACGTGTATCGAAGTCATTTGGCGATTACTTGGAAACGTGTTGCACCGCCTTTTTAAACTTTTGTCGCAGCCGCCATCTTTCGAGGCTTCTTTCTGCATCGATCCCAGCGAATAGGGTACAACTTGTTCAAACTTCCGTTTTTATTTTGCTTTACTCACTTTTTCTCTCACTATAGATTTCTTGTTTGCCACCCTTGTCACATGTCTTTGTTAGGGCTGCCATATACAGTTGGTGCCAGCTCTACAACCTTACGACACCGCACGCGACATCTGTTTCAATCAATCCGGTCTCGCCTGAAGACGCAAGTGCGGAATCACGCGAGAAGGACACAAGGAGTACTAGAGATGGCAATAATAAAACAGTAGAAAATTAAATTAGTGTACAACAAAGTGTACCTGCTGCAAGAAATACAGCGCAGAGGCGGAAAAAGGTTCACTAATTAATGAACGACTGTTAGGTAAAACAGAGATTCCATGACCATAAACAAAGAAAGAGAGAAAGAGAAAGAATGTGGGGAGAAAAGGTATCAAAAAACACAAATACTAAAGAAGAAAATCCTCGTAAGAGAAAAACAAAACTGAAGATTTAGTAGCTGCTTGCAGCGACGTCCTTAGAGTGTTGTCCCAATTTTGTCGTAAGCCTCGGTTTCGGTCTCACGTAAGTCGTTGGATCGCGGTCCCCGATGCCGACAAAAGCCTTAAGCTGTGACTCGAAATGAGGGTCTAGTGTGCTGACTTCTTGTTTTCTCGTGCACTGGGACTTTTCACTTTGGGAATTGCCCCACCGGATCCGACGCTGCTGAAGGTAGGTATCCCCGTGAGAGACACACAAGGAAAAGTATAGAAACTTTGGAAGCTTGCACTGCTAAGCGCCAAAGCGTTTCACGCAACCAGCCCCAGCGCGGCCGTGTTCGTTCTAGAGTTTTGAACGTCGAGCAGTTGGCGTACTTAATACTTTCGTGCAAAACATGCAGTAAAATAACAGGGACTGAGAGAATGCTTCTGAGAGAATGCTGAGAGAATGACTGAGAGAATGACTGAGAGAATGCTTAATGAATGCTTCGTAGATTCTATAGTCTGGTCAGTCACCTGGTTTGCCACTCCAGTTGTCGGGAGTTGATTGTAGCTTGTAGAATTGTAAGGGACAAGTATACGGACAAATAATACGTGCAGTCCCACACACGCGCACACACAAGACAGTCGTTCGTAAATTTTGTTAGGGTGTGAAGTCCTAGAGAAAAAAAAAAGCTGGCCTGAGCGTTAAGCACAGCACAGTCACGACGAAAACACGAAAAGGGGCCTTTCTAGAATTCGTTGTAAACTCATTCTCTATCCAGGGGCTACTAATACAAGTACACTTGCACGGTACCGGTACCAAACATCCCTAAATAACAATTGTCGTCACGTGAGAAAGCACCCTCGACGCGATATCAGTCATTATGCTGAGAAGCGTGGAACCCACTTGCCATATATATGCAAGACATTATATGTACATTGTTGATGCGATGGCTGATGACAATGGAGAATTGTTGCTGAGCCCTTTGTAGTGGACCAGAAGGCTGAAACGACCCACCAGTTACGTAGTTCGCGATGTGTGACGATTGGCCGAGGTTTCGCTCTCTTATACCATGGTAAATTGCACCCGTTAACGAGCGAGAGAGGGAGAGGAAAAGAGAGAGAGTATTTTATGGAGCTCCCGAGGAAAAGTGTCACGAGGGCCTTGTGGGCTTCCTTGGCAACCAATACAAGAACCCTTGCGAGGTGCTCATTAAGCTATGAATGATCTTAATTTTTGTGAAGTAGGGAAGAATCCAATGTGTCATTATTTGTTATTCTGGGAGAAGTGTGGTACCCGCGACACGCCTGTGAGGCATTACGTGCACATTATTGGTGCTGTAGTTCATGACGATAAAGAATAGTGGCTTAGCCTATATTATTGGTTTCGAGCTTTCAACGACCAACTCGTTACGCCATTCGCATTGCGTGATGATTGGTTGTTACTTTACTGGTTTCAAATGCTCCATGTTTTGCTATTAGATGACGTCACTAAAGGCTCCTAGTACACTTCATTTCTTTTTCTTTTAGTCCCTGCAGAGAAGCGAGTCTTTTATCTTTATTCCTCTAAGCTGAATTTTTCTTAGTCTTTGGATTTATCGGTGGTTGTCAGTGCACCTGGAAAACTTGTCTCCCTTGAGAGACATCATTATTTGTCCCAAGTGACAGGGAAATAAGTGTGTGCTATCAGCAGTGGCGCTTAAGTCGAGTTCTTTGAGCAACATTACGTTGGGATCAATTTAAATGAGCGAGAGAGAGATGTTGAGTGTGAAAAATAGCAACTAGAAATTCAATAGGAATTTCATTAAAAGTGTACAATAAGCACTCAAATAGAATCAACAACGTTTCGAAAATCTCCTTTAATGAAACCATACTCACAAACATAACAGAGAGGGCATTGCAAGCAAAGCTAGGCGTTCATCATCAGTGACATAGTTCAAGCGTTGCTTACACACACAGTAGGAGGAACCAGTCAACACAATGGACGGAAGAAGCACGATTTTGCAGATAAATATAGGATAGCATATATAATGCCTCCTGAGCATCAGAGAATTATCTTCGAACGCAGGCTCAGCCAACTGAGTTTTCTGCCGTTTGCAAACAAGAAGTTTAGGAAAAGGTTTCATGAGTCAGTTGTTAATGATTTCTCCAACATCTGCAGTTGTGAGTGCAATATCAACAAAGCTAAGTGATATACAGAGAATGTATGACTGCCAGTGGAACAACAGCGAGAAACAGGAAATAAGAAATGCAATATCTTTACCACTTACAAAGGTGCCGAAATATAAAGCGAGATGAACAAAAGGCAGGGAGGCTAACCAGTTTTGAAATAGCCGGTTAGACATCCTACAACAAATGAGAAAGGACAATATTCAATACACGGTACTGTGCACCAGGCACTTTTTCTTTAAAACACAGCTGCAGCGCTTGCCACACTCGCTGAGCATGTCGCTTTAAAACCTCACAGTTTTAATATATAGAAGCAATGAAATTGAAAGGCCATCCTAATAAAAAATGCTTTTGCATCGACAGAAATGACATTACTTTGATCGCACCATCAATATCACTTCTGTACTAATTAGCCCCGAATGGCGACCGCTTCAAAAAAGCGAGAAACATCAAGCTGGGAAAACAAAGCATTTGACTGAAAGTGACCATGAGCACGACTTAGTAGTGATAACTAGCTTTCCTTAAGCCTATTACCCAAAACGCTCCTCGGTGACGTGGGTAGGAACGTCCTTATGGATCTCCCTGGCTTTCGAAGAAAGATGAAAGATGACGTGTGAGACAGTAAATAAAAAAATGATACCGTAGGGAGAACATACTACGAATTATCGCAGGTACGTATGATGAGCAAATACCGGACAGGGTTGAGTTACCTAAGAAGCGTTAAGTAAGGATGACGTCGCTGTTCTTTTGAGACAGCAAAGTAAGTGATTAGGAAGTTTCTGTTATGCGTTAAAAAGGAGGGTGAAAAGAAAATACAAAGAGAGAAAGAAAGAGAGACCCGAGCGGAGAAGAAGAAATTACTGCATGCGTGTGAACCGCGTACTCTTTTCTCTCCCATGAAAGCCGATGTGGCAGCTACACGTCGGGTAACGCAGGCCACTTACTCTCCAGCAAACAGTGCTAATCAGACCGCCTTCGAGGAAGGATGAACGTAGTTTACATTTTGTCAAAGGGTTTTTTATTGTGATAGCAATTATATGGGCACTCTGGGTTGAATTTTGTCGTATATATATATATATATATATATATATATATATATATCTGTGTGTGTGTGTGTGTGTGTAAAAGCCATGAAGAAAAATAATTTATAAAGCCATCGCTAATCTTCCTATATAGGAATCGGTATAACACGAAAGAAAGTGAAACGTGTCTTAACAAAAGTAGTTGAGCGTTTATTGCTCATTGCTTCAGAAACAACAGCAAATTGGCAAGAGAAATTAGGAATGGCAAGCAGCTGGAAGCTTGCAGCGCACACGTCAAGCAGAAAGCACGTACTAAATAAGCATAGAGAGAGAGAGAGAGAATAAACTTTATTGGGTTCCAGCATGCGGGATTCCCTCCGGCCGCGCAGGGCGTGGGGTTCACCCTATCTCACGTTACACTAGAAGTCCTAATGTCACGCGGGCCTAGACCTCAAGGCCTTCGTGCCCCGTCGCCGCTCGGGTTACTGAGGGTGTCCCCCTTTCGCCTTTGCAGCGCCAGTATAAGCATAGAGAGGACGAGCGTGGGCTGACAACTTTCAGTTCTCCTCAGATAAAGCGTGCTCTTGAAACAGGAAGAAAGATGCACCAAACTAGCGCGAAAGCGTACACAGGACAAGCGCGATCAACTGTCACGATTCTTCATGCGTCGTGTGTAAGCAGGACGCCTTTCGTAAACATAGCCGCGATAGCGTGTGAAGTGATTTTAGTCCTTTGCCGAATTACTAGTCTTATCAGCGCACGCGCAGGAGAGACTACGCTCCATGGAGGCAGCGCTTAGTGGAGGTGATGACCTTTAGGACGAGCCCAAAGTGAGATTGTCGCGCCATTTCGCCACTGATAACGAAAGTGCGCTAAAGACTCGCAGCTCTGAGAACTGCCAAATGGTGTATGGTGCATATAAATGACTTGCCGTTAGCAATCCAGACAGTGTACGTTCTGTGGCGTAGTGATTAGTGACGCACGCTGAAAGTCGAGAGGTTGCTGGTTCTATTCCGCACGACAGGCGCTTGCCTTCGGGTATTCTCTTTGCAATCTATTAGTATATAGTTTTCACCGCCCCTTCCGTCATGGAAGCATGTCAGAGGAGCCATGGTGGACTCCAGCATGAAACACGTTCTTGTTACAATATTCTTCGACGCGCGGATTCAAACAGGCGACCTCTCGTTCCGCAGCGTTAGCCACTGAGCCTTGAGTGCGCGCGACCCCCAACGTTTAAACGGCAAGCTATTCATATACACCGATTACAGCTAGCGGTGCCTATCTCGAAAAAAACATCAGCCTGCTTTCAGCATTATCAGTGACATGGCGCAAATAGCTTAGCACCCCGCTTGTCACGACGCGAGCTCATGCCTCGTCTTCCACGCGCGATTTGCCCCACGTGTGGTAGACGACCTTGTGTGTGCGAGCTTATCTCGCGATTAGGCATTATGCCTTAAGATTGCCCCCAGAACGATTGCGTTGCAATTACCAGGCGCACAAAAGTCACTTCACTCACTGCACAGTCCCCGTTTGAGAAAAGAGCGTGCTTTTTAGACACAGCAAAGTAGCAGTTGAGACACTTGCTAGTTCACGCTCACTTGTACCTGGAGATAAGTTTCGTGTGTCCTTTTTGTTCGAGCAGTGGGTTAAAAGGGCGCTCACCAGACACTCAAATTACAAAAAAGAAACGATCGCAATGTTTTCTTTCGATATTTCTTGTCCTTTCTGCATTTTTGTCTGACGAAGACAGTATATAGAGTGGTGTATATAGATAGTGTATATAAATGGTTGGTTGATAAGTGTTTTTGGGCATTTAGGCCAGACAGAATGCTATTTATTTGCCTGGACCCGGGGCCTTGCTCTGGTCTACTGCCACTGATTCGAAGGAGGTGCCGGTGGATCTTTTCTTGCACAACGTTATATCATACGTTCCAGTGGCTCTTGTCACAACGAATGACTGCATCATTCGAATGAAGAACCCGGAAACAATTCAGGTGGCATCACTATCGGCGATGGCCTATTTCCAGTCAATAACCGAGGTCTGCCAGTTCGGCAGAGGGGACATACTATGCCTTTTACCAGATCAGTCCTGTGTGCAGGATCTTCTGACGTGCTGGATGTTTGCATCCCATCTGGTGAGCGCGTTCACCACCTCGTTTAGCATGTAGCTAGGGATCTATATTTCGAGGTGTAAACGTCAGTATGACTCCCTGCGAAGTGTTGCAATCGATTTTGCCAGCAGGTGTTACTTCAGTTTATCGGTGTGTACGGGTGGTTGACTAGAGCTAAGTGCCTACTTAGTCTGTCATAGTGTCATTTGCAGAGTCACTCCGGCCAACAGAAACTCAGGCTTGACTCCTAATTTACAGCACCGAACCTCACTCCCCCCCCCTGCTCCAATGCATATAGTCTTGGCGTTATGGGCACATCATAAAAGTTTCACCATAAAATGGCACATCATAAAAGAGTCTGCTGTCAGGTGCAGAGCATGTGGGGAAGGTCACAGTTTTAGCGAGTGCCAGAGTATTGAAGAAAAGTGTTGCCTTTGTAACAAAGCTCATGCTACAGATTCTTCGAGTAGTTCTGCAAAGACATGTGAGCTCTACCTTCTAGAGACTGTTGAACATAGATGGTGTTCTCGAAAGAAGCAGTTGTTGAAGTGAAAGCACGAACACAAAACTACGTTGGTGTTACAGCCCGCGATATAACGTCAATTGAAGGAGCTCTCTCTGTTCCTATTGCGGGAGCAGTAGAGAACGCAGTAGAAAAAGCAAATAGAAATGCTTCGCTTGGAACCTTTGTGAGTCATTGGGCCAAATTCTCACGAACCGGATGGCCCAAATGTTTGAATCGGTGGAAAATCTTTATCACCTCTTATTAGTGACAATTCTGGGAACTCAAAGGAGGCCGGCTCAGATATGCCGTCACACGGTGCACACTTTATAGGCTTATTAGCTGCCACCAGACCATCTCAAGGCAAGGTTATCAGAGATAAGTGCAGAACTCAGATGAGATGGGGACAGATTCCTGAAAGTTAAAGTGCTTACGATCTCCTTCATACAAAAAGGGAGCTTCACCTGTCCATTAAAAAGCAAGAGGTATTACAAGAACAGCCAGTGTAAAGCTGATTTTCCTAATAAAATATTCTAAGCAAGGCCGTCACCGAGGCTATTTTAGCTAAATCATAGGGTCACTTAAAATCCTTCAGCAAAATTTTCGATTGATTCACGCAGCAGCAACTGGTTTGATATATTTGGTATGAACATTCTTACCAGACATTATTGCTCTACAAGAAACTTGGCTTTCAACGCATAAGTGTTTTTAATAAATTAATTCGTTCCGCCTAGACCGTTCATAGCAAAGTGGAGGTTTGGAATGTTTTAATAGTAATAAAATTAGGTTTGAAAACGAAAGCTGCACCTAAGCATTTGTCATCTGAAATTGAAACTCTTGCCTTAACAACTGCAATGCTAGGCTGTGCGCCTTGTTGGTAGACAATGCATACTTTCTTACTTAATGTTTGGACGCTGCCATCACACCCAGTTATCGAAATAACTCTGCTCAGCGACTTTAATTCCCACTATACGTGTTAAAGCTTCTGTGGTGTAATCGTTCAGCTGTTATCAAGTTTACGTTGTGTCATGCCGCCGCTACCGGGGCAACGCGCTGCGCATGCGTGCCATACAGGCACATGTATATATTCAGAGTTAATAAAGAGTACGGGGGCGTTTTCCCGTTCGTATTCAACGTGGTGTCGTTTGTCACGGAAACCCGACATGGTGTCATAAGTGTAGCGCACTGCTTTTCGAGCTATGGCGAGTGCAGAAAATACGGGTTTCTGCCAGCCCTTCCCGGTACAACCGCCAACAAGCTTCAACTTTGACAAGGTGTCAGAGTGGCCGGCGTGGGTGCAAGACTTCGATGATTATCTATTTGCTTCTAGCCTTAGCGAGCGAACTGGGGAGGCCCAGGTATGCACGCTGATGTATACGATGGGGCGACATGCTCGCAACATATTCCGGACCTTTGAATTATAGGAAAAACAGTCAAAGAACTATGAAGTGGTGAAGAAACGCTTCGACGCATACTTCGTTGCCACACGGAATTCGGTCTACGAAAGTGCGTGCTTCCATCGTCGCCACCAAGCTGCAGGTGAATCGGTGGACCAGTACGTGACGGCGTTACATACGCTGGCAGATAGGTGTGACTATGGCGTGATGAAAGAGAGGATGATCCTCGACTGTTTCGTCGTTGGACTACGGGACTCCAAGCTGTCGGAGGCCCTCCAAATGGACGCAACACTGAATCTGAAAACTGCACTGTCCAGGGCAAGAACGAAAGAAGCGGTACAACAACAACATGATCTTCACAGCAGTGCGTACCACCAAGCAACCAGCCTTGAGGTCGACGCAGTTCATTGAGAAGCTTGCGGGTGGGCAGAGCACCAACGGGTCAACAAAGACGTCCGAAAGTGTGCGTCGTGTGGCAGAGCCCGTCATTGGAAGTCATCGTGTCCTGCAAAAGGAGCAATCTGCTACGGGTGCCAACGACGGGGACACTTCGCTGCGGTGTGTCCACAAAGGCAGGACTTCACGAATGCCGAAGCAAGTGCATCCGAGGTAGGCCTGTGCAGTATTTGCCGGAGTCATGTTTCGAGTGAGCAATTAGATTAAAGGGGCGAGTCGGACCAGTTTCGACTGGTTGCCAAAGAACAGGCAAAGGACGAGACCTGCCGTATGCTGCGCCGTTATCTTCGTGAAGGATGGCCGAGACCAGCTTCGATGTCAAGCGTATTGAGTCCATATTGGCAGGATCGTGCAGCTCTGAGTGTCTACAAAGGAGCGCTCATGCATGGCACGCGTCTCGTTGTGCCGCACTCGCTGCAGAATAGAATGTTAAGTCTGCTTCACAAAGGTCATCAGGGTATCGTGAGGTGCAGGGCGAGAGCAGGAGAATCCGTTTGGTGGCCTGGTTTAAGCTCTCAGCTTGCTACCGTGGTTGGCGATTGCCGCATTTGTTCAGTTTCGACACCAGCCGAGTGAACCTATGATACCAACCCAGACACCTAATCGCCCATGGCAAAGGGTCGCAGCAGATATCTTCCTCCTCTATGGCGGGAACTACTTGCTTTTAGTGGACTATCTATCGCGCTTTCGTGAGTTGTGTTTGCTGGCATCTCTTACCAGCACCAGCGTTATTAGTAACATCAAAGATGTATTTGCAAGGCACGGTATTCCGGAAGTGCTGGTAACGGAGAACGGTGCTCATTTTGTTAGTGAGGAATTTAAGGCGTTCGCGAGGGCTTATGAATTCCAGCGGGTGACGTGTAGCCCGAGGTACCCGCAGGCAAATGGGGAGGTAGAACGAATGGCTCAACAGTAAAAGAGCTACTCTTAAAGTCTCATGATTCCTATTTGGCTCTCTGACCCGCCACGGTGGTCTAGTGGCTGAGGTACTCGGCTGCTGACCCGCAGGTCGCAGGATTAAATCCCGTCTGTGGTGGCTGCATTTCCGATGGAGGCGGAAATGATGTAGGCCCGTGTACTCAGATTTGGATGTACGTTAAAGAACCCCAGGTGGTCTACCTTTTAGAGACTGTTTAACATAGACGGTGTTCTCGAAAGAAGCAGTTGTTGAAGTGAAAGCACGAACACAAAACTACGTTGGCGTTACAGCCGCAATGTAACGTCAATTTAAGGAGCTCTCTCTGTTCCTATTGCGGGAGCAGTAGAGAACGCAGTGGAAAAAGCAAATAGAAATGCTTCGCTTGGAACATTTGTGAGTCATTGGCCCACATTCTCACGAACCGGATAGCCCAAATGTTTGAAACGGTGGAAAATCTCTATCACCTCCTATTAGTGAAAATTCTGGGAACTTAAAGGAGGCCGGCTCATATATGCCGTCGCACGGTGCACACTTTATAGGCTTATTAGCTGCCACCAGACCATCTCAAAGCAAAGTTATCAGAGATAAGTGCAGAACTCAGATGAGATGGGGACAATTCTCAAAAGTGAAAGTGCTTACGATCTCTTTCGTACAAAAAGGGTGCTTCACCTGTCCATTAAAAAGCAAGAGGTATTACAAGGACAGCCAGTGTAAAGCTGATTTTCCTAATAAAATATTCTAAGCAAGGCCATCACTGAGGCTATTTTAGCTAAATCATAGGGTCACTTAAAATCCTTCAGCAAAATTTTCGATTGATTCACGCAGCAGCAACTGGTTTTATATATTTGGTATGAACTTTCTTACCAGACATTATTGCTCTACAAGAAACTTGGCTTTCAACGCATCAGTGTTTTCAATTAAATATATATTTAGTTCGTTGCGCCTAGACCGTTCATCGCAAAGTGGAGGTTTTCAATTTTTTATTAGTAATAAAAATAATGTTTAAAAACGAAAGTTGCACCTAAGCATTTGTCATCTAAAATTGAAATTCTTGCCTTAACAATTGCTTTGCTAGGCTGCGCGCCTTGTTGGTAGACAATGCATACCTTCTTAATTGATATTTGGACGCTTCCATCACACCCAGTTATCAAAATAACTCTGATCAGCGACTTTAATTCACATCATACGTGTTAAAGTTTCCGAACTGATCGGTGGGTGCGGTAAAAGATTGTGGGAGTGGACAGCAGATAACAACATTCGTTGCCTGAATTCAGGGACGCCGACTTATATTTGTGATTGGTCCTATTCGGTCTTGAATCTGAGTTTCCTAAGTTCGTCAGTCACTAGTTTATCAAGCGCTATAATGAATTGTACCGCCAGCAGCGATCACTTACCTATAATTTTCGAGATTGTATGCCCGATACCGTCGTCACGCTCTCAAACTCGAGCGTCTATGAATTATAAGAAATTAAAAAAAGATTTTAGAATGCACTTTGAACATTCATTCTCAATAGCAAAAAGATATGAAAGCTACGAGACTAAGTGCGTTAATTAAAAGAACGCACAAAAAACATAATTTATGGGTGAATCTGCAAATAGCACATCCCGTCGTCCGTGATGGAATTCAACTGTGCATGGTATTTCCGACAACGATAAGCAGCATGAAAAGAATTATGTATAACCAGTGCCCACCAAATTGGCCGGCTTAACAGATTCTGTGCGTTTTCAACGCACAGTTTTATTTAACTATTTAACATGATAAGAAACACTATAATTTTCTTTGAAAACCTAAGAACCAAAATTACTTTTTCCGTTTCCGAGATGACGTAAAATTTTGCCATGTCTAACTAATATTGTTTGTGAAATAATGTCTTCAAAAGAACAAAACCGATTCTCTAGAAAGCGTAGCTAAAGGCCTGGAGCATCGATTTAAATCAATCAAGATGTATGACCTTTCCGAAATAGCGTTATTAATTGAATTTGCTTAAGGTATAATGAAAGAATTAGCGCAGATGATTCAAGATACGCCCACAACAGCTCAAGGTCCAGACAGAGCCAAAGCGATGATTACGAAAATATTATTTAAATTATCTTAATGCGACCTCTAAAATTTTGTAAATTATTTGTTAAAATACACCTTGATGCCACAATAAAGACAGCTACCTGGCTGATGCTATAAGAATTAAAACATTCCGCATATTTCTCTCACTTCTAATACGTTGCAGCTCATTGGGAGAGTGCTCTATAAGAAAATTACAATCTGACTTGCAAAAAATGTACTAATAAATCCAAATCGAATTGGGTTGAGAGGGTATTGCTCAATATTTTGTGCACATGTAGACTTAGAAAGCCGCATTTAACTTGCTCGCAAAAGAATACAGCATGCTGCTCTGGTGACATTAGACATAGCCGAAGCATATGACAGTGTGGAACACTCAGTTTTATTGGAAACATTACCGAGCCAGAATTTTCTAAAATAAATATTTGCGTAGGTTAGGGAATTTATGAGGGGAAGAAAATTTTATTGTTTCAACTCTTTCATGCACGCAACTCCATTTTTGGCGGGAAATAGGGTTTTATTGAAAAATGGCGAGATATTTTGCAGAAAAGGATTTTTTCTGAAAAGACAGAAATTGGCACTTTTAGTTCAAAGCAGACGAGGTGGTCTTCTGAGGTGACCACCATGCAGTAAGGGTCTACGGGTCACTTTCGGTGCAAATACAGCTCTTCAATTTCATACTCCTTTGAGTTAGCTACTCATACAACATAAATGGGACAAGATAAAATATTCATTATCTGTGCATGACTTCGGCACCTTATAAGTGTTGAATAAACTTTTTCAAACATTTTGGTCAGGTTCTGCCAAGTTCCATACGCTGCTTTCGGGAAAGAAAGCGATAAGAAACCGTGCTAGTTTCGTAGCCTGGTTTGATTCACAGCGATGCCGGAGAAATTACAAGTCCTTCCGTGATTAAAAATTTTATGTTATTTTGTAGTGACCAGCACATTAACTCGTACGATTTGCGTCGAATGTCCCAATTACGCGCAAAAATAGTGTATTTACGATGTACATACATGTATTAACAATCTGCAAAGCATAGTATGGTGTTTTGCGTTTCCCAAAGGAATGGCTCACATGAGTGGGACGAGCACTAACTCCGAGTTGCTGGTGTTGTATGGCGTGTGCCTAAGCGAACTTTCCTGGACATCCTTGCACCTATAGGTGTGACGCCTCTAGGGGTAAGAGTCGAACACGCTCACTCCGGCTCAGCAGCGCAATGCCATAACTGCTAAGCTACCACGCTATCCTTTGCAAATTGTGAGACTCCCTCGTGCTAACGAATAAAGCGAAAAAAAAACCACCGACGTTTACGATACTGGCTCATTGGCATTCTGCGCCGAGTTTCGCGGCGGGGCAGCGCCAGCTGTGGTTGAACTTTTGGCTATCCGCAATTGAAGGAGGAGGAAGAGGAGGAAGGAAAAAAATGAAAGGCAGGGAGGTCAACCAGACGCACGCCCGGTTTGCTACCCTGCACTGGGGAAGGGGTGAGGGGATTAAAAAAGAAGAGAGAGAGAGAAGTGAAGGGCAACGTGTGTGCAGATGTGACCTTGTTTATTGCACGCTTATAAGCGGTCGCGTAGTCCGGTCGTCTTTAGAAAACTTAGCAATGCCCGCGTCGCTTTGCTGGCCTGTGACGCGGAGAGCCACGAACCAAGGATATTCTCTTCGGAAAAAAGTCTACTGTCTAGTGTCTCTAACGTTTCGCGTAGCAAGTTGCGTTCACTCGCAAAACGTTCGCAAAAACACAGTAGATGTTCTATTGTCTTATCCGTGTCGCACGATTCACATAGGGAGCTATCCGCCATTCCTATGCGAAAGGAGTACGCCTTCGTAAAAGCTATTCTGAACCACAGGCGGCACAGTAAAGTTGCATCCTGGCGGGAGAGGTCCAATAGAACTTGAAGCTTTCTCGATGGGTCCAATTTGTGTAGGCGGTGGTTTCCGACACTGAGGTCACTCAGCCAAGCTTCCGACATAGTGTTAGCGAACGAGTGAAGGCCTTTGCAGCGTCGGTTCTCGACAATGAAATTGGGGTTGTCTGGGCGTCTGCGTGGACGGATCGGGCAGCATTATCAGCAAGGTCGTTACCGACAATACCACAATGTCCCAGTGTCACAAAACGAGCGCTCAAAAAGGGCGCGCCGCCAAATTCTCGCGACGAAATGCCGGAGTGACGCCGCGAGGTCAACGATAAAAAAAGAAAACAAACATCCAAAGACTCCCCGGGCGCGCGTCTCTCTCCCTAGGTAGGTTCGCCGACGGACCTCCTCACCCCACATCGGCGGCCGAGCAAGCCCTGGAAATTTCTCGATGGGAAGGGCCGTGGTGATGCCGGGTTGAGTCATCCGTCGCGGACGGCCCCCGTATCGTCTCGCCCTGTCCCCCAGCCTTCGCTGCGCATCGCGCCGACGAAATGATGAGAATTTTCTGGAATCGCGCGCGGAAGGTATTTAACCGAGCAGCGGAGATGAGAGATCAGGAGAAGAAGGAAGGTAACGCCAGTGTGCGTAGGGTATTCCGCCGCGTCTAGTCGGTGAAGGTTTTTCCCTTAGTGACAAAGCAGGAGAACAAGAAAGTATGCGCCAGAGTGCGTAGGGTGTTCCGCCTTGTGGGCGAAGCCTTTTGTCTTCCGTGACAAAGGAGGAGAAGAAGAGGATTTCCACCTGAGAGGTGAAGGCTCAAGCCACAGGCAAGAGTGTGTCTCTACCGCTATCGAGCGAAGACGCGTGGAAACAGCTGCGTGTGTGAAGCCGACGTGTTTCTGGCGAAGAAGTTTGAAGCTTGGAGAGTGGCCAATTGAAGACGTGAGGTTTCCTGGAAGAGAAACTTCGGGGGCAGCGGAACGACAACAATACTGGACTTTGAGTGAGTGATTTTCGGAAGAGTATCATCCAGACTTTTGTTCCAAGAACTTTAGACTGAATAAGTTTTCTAACTCTTTAGTCTTTAAGTGTCTTGCTTGTTCGATGCATGTGACTGCATTGTAGCGCGTATTGTTGCCTGTGTCCGTTGTTTTGAGTGTGGCTGATTGTACTGTGTAGTACATTGTTTGATTGGTGACATATTGTATCCAACTATTGTCGAGTGTGCATACTTGTGTATCGTTTTGATCGGCCATAACTGAGAATATAATTTTGTTTTGTTTATCAACTCTTGGCTCTGACTTGTTCATTGGACCACAACCGGCGTCCGCTGGTGCACCAAATAGGACCACTTCTTAATTGTCCACGCTTTCGTGGTACGGTTCGGGGGGCCGATACTTCAGCCCTTGGAATTGGCCCGGCGATCGCCTCCTGGATGAACGGCACCCGTGACAATTAATCTGGCGTCTGCGATAGGACCTTTTTGGTGCACAGTGTGTCCAAAGTAGTGAGAAAGAGCCTCGAGTTGTTGATAGTGCTATCAGAACGATTTTGTGTGTTGCTCAGTGTTCTCGTTAACGAGTGCAGGAGACGGTTCTGATAGACTGATTTAGGCAGATATGTTTTGCACGCGGCAAGGTTTTATTGGCGAGACACAATGGATCTCGAAAAGTTAGTCGCTTTTGGTGAGAAGATGGGTCTTTCTGGCGCCGATATACGGAAGTGGGTCACCCAGAAGGAAAAAGAAGAAAAGGAGAGAGCCAAGGAAGAAAAAGCAGCCGAGTTGGAGAGAGAAAAGTTGGCAGCTGAAAGGGCGAGAGAAGAGAGAGAAGCAAAAGAGCGACAGCTGAAAGAAGAAAGAGAAGCGGAGATGGCTGAAAGGGAACGGTAGCGACAGCACGAGATCGAACTCGAGAGGCTCCGTTTGCAACAGCGAAGTGAAACTGCGGTCGAAGCTAGAGTTGAAAGCAGCGAACGGGAGGACCACAGCTTCCGCTTGAACCCAAGCAAGCTGCTCGTAGCGTTTGATGAAAGGAAGGATGACCTTGACGCGTACCTTCACCGATTTGAGACGATTGCGAGGAGCCAGAATTGGCCGGAACATCAATGGGCAACTGCTTTGAGTACTTGCTTGAGTGGTGAAGCGCTCAGTGTGTACGGCAGGCTGACGCCGGCCGATGCAGCCAACTATGCAAAAGTGAAAGCTGCTTTACCAAAGCGATTTAGATTTACTGTGGAAGGATTCCGGGACAGATTTCGGACAGGAAAGCCAGCTGATGGTGAGACGGCTACGCAGTATGCCGCCCGACTTTGCCATTATTTCGACAGGTGGATTGAACTTTCAGGGACAGCGCAGGAGTACGATGAGCTTAGAGAGCTCCTAATTAGAGAACAATTTCTTACTAGTTGCCACCTAAGCCTGTCGCTGTACTTGAAAGAGAGGAGAGCTAAGTCACTTGAAGACATGCTTGAATTAGCTGATCAATTCTTGGAAGCGCAAGGTGGCACTAATTTGGCCAAGGTCAAGAAGGAGTGTCCCGAAGATTCGAAAAATTCAGCACCCGAACAAACGAAGCGTGCACCGGAGAGCATTCCGCGATGTTTTCTGTGTAACCGAGTGGGTCATCGCGCTAACAACTGTCGAACTATCTTTACGAGTCCGACGGTCGTAAAATGTTTCAAGTGTGGTCAGACTGGGCACAAAGCAGACGCATGTCGTAACGGAGCGAGTCAAACTCACCAGGTATCCTGTGTGCTAGCAGCACCGAAATCCGGTGATAATGCCATCACCGACGGATTCGTAGAGTTGAAAAATGGGGAGAAACTTCCTATTGTGGGTGCTGTAATGGCAAAACAGCCAACCGGTGTTACGAAGGGAATGCCAACGCTGCCTGGAAAAGTTGCGGGCAAGAAGATTACGGTGTTAAAAGATACCGGTAGCTCCACTTTTATCGTGCGGAGAAATTTGGTACGGAAGATTGAGTTAACAGGCAAAACGAAACCGGTTTGTCTAATTGACAGTATGGTTCGGATGCTTCCCGAAGCAGAAATTGAGGTTGAAACCCCGTACTTCAGCGGGAAGGTTACGGCTCTATGCATGACGACCCCCCTGTATGACCTCGTCATCGGAACCATCGACGGGGTGCGAGGGCCGAATCATCCAGAATGTTTGGGGGAAGACCCGAAGATGGAGCCCCCGCCTACACAGGGACCGCGAGATACAGCAGAGAACAATCGGGTGAAGGATTTCACTCGAGCCCAAGGTGAAGCCTGGGCGCAAGACACAGTGAATGAGAACATCATCGTATTGAATGAGTTTACGTGCTGGGCAGCCGGACTTACGTCGGCTCGACCTCAACCGACCGGCAGTGTAGAGGTGACGGAGTCGGCCAGCCAGGCCCAATGTCGTGACATGCACAAGCGGGTGACAGGATCGGTTGAGCGTTATGACCCGCTAACCATGTCGGAAGTGACAACGATGGCTGAGACGCCGCCTCAGATACCATCGGTGGAAAGGGCTCGCCGGAACAAAACGAGGAAAAACAAGAAGAGATCGTGTGAGCACCGCAAGAAAGGACGCAAGCGCAGCTCGAAGTACACGGTATTGGTGTTGAGGTGAAATCGGAACGTGTTTGACAGTGCTATATGTTAAGTTAATGTGGTTGTTGTCCTGTGTCACAACTGTATGTCGAGCGAATCAAAATGTTTGTTACGGTGATGTGATGTATAGTATTGTACAATTGTTGTAAAGACAGAACTGTGTACATTTGTATTGTTTGGAATATGGGATGGAGTGCTGTACTCATGTACCTGTGGCTATATTCATGTGTTGTGTGATTGAATTACAATGTGCAATTGTATTGAGTGATCTATTGTGAATGTGACGTGTCATGAGCGACGGACTATGTTACAGTCTCTGAGAGTGTGGCGACTGTTCGCGCTATTTGTGTGGTTTTGAATATTATGAGATAATATTCTTAAAGTGGGGGGCAGTGTCACAAAACGAGCGCTCAAAAAGGGCGCGCCGCCAAATTCTCGCGACGAAACGCCGTAGTGATGCCGCGAGGTCCACGATTAAAAAAAGAAAACAAACATCCAAAGACTCCCCGGGCGCGCGTCTCTCTCCCTCGGAAGCGTAGGTTCACCGACGAACCTCCTCACCCCACATCGGCGGCCGAGCAAGCCCTGGAAATTTCTCTATGGAAAGGGGCGTGGTGATGCCGGGTTGAGTCATCCATCGCGGACGGCCCCCGTATCGTCTCGCCCTGTCCCCCAGCCTTCGCTGCGCATCGCGCCGACGAAATGATGAGAATTTTCTGGAATCGCGCGCGGAAGGTATTTAACCGAGCAGCGGAGATGAGAGATCAGAAGAAGAAGGAAGGTAACGCCAGTGTGCGTAGGGTATTCCGCCGCGTCTGTCGGTGAAGGTTTTTCCCTTAGTGACAAAGCAGGAGAACAAGAAAGTATGCGCCAGAGTGCGTAGGGTGTTCCGCCTTGTGGGCGAAGCCTTTTGTCTTCCGTGACAAAGGAGGAGAAGAAGAGGATTTCCACCTGAGGGGTGAAGGCTCGAGCCACAGGCAAGAGTGTGTGTCTACCGCTATCGAGCGAAGACGCGTGGAAACAGCTGCGTGTGTGAAGCTGACGTGTTTCCGGCGAAGAAGTTTGAAGCTTGGAGAGTGGCCAATTGAAGACGCGAGGTTTCCTGGAGGAGAAACTTCGGGGGCAGCAGAACGACAACACTGGACTTTGAGTGAGTGATTCTCGGAAGAGTATCATCCAGACTTTTGTTCCAAGAACTTTAGACTGAATAAGTTTTCTAACTCTTTAGTCTTTAAGTGTCTTGGTTGTTCGATGCATGTGACTGCATTGTAGCGCGTATTGTTGTCCGTGTCCGTTGTTTCGAGTGTGGCTGATTGTACTGTGTAGTACATATTTTGATTGGTGACATATTGTATTCAACTATTGTCGAGTGCGCATACTTGTGTATCGTTTAGATCTTCCATAACTGAGAATATGATTTTGTTTTGTTTATCAACTCTCGGCTCTGACTTGTTCGTTGGACCACAGCCGGCTTCCGCTGGCGCACCAAATAGGACCACTTCTAAATTGTCCACGCTTTCGTGGTGTGGTTCGGGGGGCCGATACTTCGGCCCTTGGAATTAACCCAGCGATCGCCTCCCGAATTAGCGGGACCCGTGACACCCGGTAACCACTGGAACAACACGTCATGTCCTTTCTATAATACTTCGTGAAGTACTTCTCTTATTTCATTCACTAGTTGTTGATGCACCCTTTGTCGTAAAGCTGATTGCAAGCTCTGAAGGAATGCCTTGGAGTCACAGAACAAAGCCCATTTTTGAGGTCGGGCTTCCGCGATAAAAAGTATGGCAGCACGTAAGGCGGCAAGCTCCACTGCTGTGGATGTTGTCCTATGCGACAGTTTGAACTTTATGGTGACCTGGTACGTCGGGATGACAACAGCACCAGTGGAGCTGCCAGCCGAGACTTATCCATCGGTGTAAATGTGGGTCCTCTGGCCGTAATTTTCGTTGAGAAGCGACAATGTCACCTGTCGTAGAACCACTGTTGAATGACGGCTCTTGTTCGTTATTCCCGGCATAGTGAGGCACACCTGTGGTTGTTGTAGGCACCATGGAGGTGACGCTGTTCTTGTTGCTGGAGTGAATCCAAAAAGAAAGCATTCTCTATGAGCAGAAATAATCTTTGAAAACATCGCTTGTGGTCTTTGAAGTGGCAACACTGCAACATGGTGACCTAGAACTCGGCAAAGGTGTCTTATCTGGGCTCTCAAATTGTCAGTGGTGATGTATGTTTGAATCGGATGCTCTCTTGCGATCATAATTGCCCCGTAAGTTGAGGTGCATCGTGGCAATCCTAAGCACACGCATAGTGCTTGTCCTTCCAGACTTTCGAGGATGCGGATGTTCGTCTTGCGCGTACTTGCCAGTAACAGCAAGCTGTAGTGCGAATATCCCAGAAACAGTGCCTTGTATAGCTGCATATAATTGACCTTATCGATGTGCCCCAAGATTTTCCGCAGAGGAACTGCAATATATGGACGATGGGAATTAGCCTTCTATTCAGGTAATTGCAGTGGGCACTCCACGAAAGGTCCCTGTCAATAATCACACCCAGGAAGCGATGGTTCTTCTGTTATTGAATATTTGTCCATTGATGGTAACGAGGTATTGTGTCATGGCTCTGCGAGTAAATGCAACCAATTCACATCTCTCCGTTCAGACGGAAAGACCTTGCTTGTGGAGATATGAGCATATCAGGGTGGCAGCCTGCTGGACTCTTGCAAGTACTTGTAGACGAGGTACAGCCGAAGTCCAGAGACAAATATCGTCAGCATATATGGATATGAGGATTGAACTGGGCAAAATTTCACGAAGACCTCACGAGGTTAAATAAAGTGGGACTTGATACGGCGCCCTGAGGGACGCCACGGGAGGATAGTAATTGGTGGTAGGTCCATCTGCGGTTTGTACAAAAAAGGACTTTCTCGTCAAGTAATCCTGGATCCATTGGAACATCCGACCACGAATTCTGACAGCTTTCCAACGAGTCTAGGATGGCTTTATGTGTTACGTTATAATAAGCCCGTTTGTCGTCGAGGAAGAGTGCCAGTGGTATGAGTTTGAGGCTCTTCTGTTGCTGGATAAATGCTGTGAGATCAATCGCGTTGTCAAGAGATGACATACCTCGCCGAAAAACCCTTCATGCAGTTTGGGTATACGTTGCAGTGCTCGAGTACTATTCTAGGCCTGTAAAAAGCATCCTTTCCGTGACCTTTCCTACGCAACTTGTGAGGGTAGTAGGGCCAAATGATGTCAAATCAAATGGTGACTTTCCTGGTTTGAGTAGTGACACAAGTCGACTTATCTTCCAATCCTGGGGAACAATGCCCGCCTGCCATGAGTGGTTGTAACAGCATGACAACTGTCCCCTGGCCTCCTGTTGAAGGTTGGCTAGAGCGGCGTATGATGCCATCGGGTCCTGGTGAAGATGACTGTCGGGAATCCGCCAAAGATGCGTCAAGTTCTTCTATAGTGAAAAGAGTGTACATTTCGGAGATGCGGGGTTCAGGGATAACACTCTTAACGGTGCCAGCGGGTAAGGCGGACACACCAGCGATTCGCGTACAAAACTCATTTGTCACTTCAAGTTGGGTGCGGCCTAAATGTAGGGCTAAAGCCATGAAAGGGTGTCTTTGTTGGGGAGTCGAGCAGCAGGCCACGAATAGGGTTACAGATGCGTGACAACGGCTTTCGGGGATCCAATGATTCGCAGAATGATTTCCAGCATTCCTGTCTGCAGTTTGTCTAAACGTCGTTGGACTTTTTTTTTGTATGCATCGTGCCAGCCTGAAGTCGCATATTGCTTTCGTCTGTCTGTATCTCCTTTCCGCCCTTGAGCGAAGCGCACACAGTTTTTCCAGTTCAACGTCGAAATCTGAACGCTTGCCGGTGAACGGGAGGAGACGGGAAGCTTCCCTCATTGCCTCTTTGATGACATCCTCCAAGTTCTGGTCAGGGTCTTCACGGCATGTATTTTTCATGCGTCGCTAAATTTGGACCAATCAATTTTTCGTATTGTGGTCCTAGGAGGGGAGTTGGTAAGACCTCTTATTCGCATATAAGTTGGAATGTGGTCACCCCCATGCGTTTCGATGTCTGCAAACCAGTGCACTTGCGACCGGAAGTTTCTGGATACCAGAGTCAAATCGACGCAACTGCTGTACGTAAGGCCCCGCAGGTATGTAGGACTGCCATCATTTAAGAATCATAGGTCATGCTTGGAGGCGAATGACACGAGGTTTCTTCCTTTAGCGTTGATCGTCGAACTATCCCAGATTAAGTGATGTGCGTTGAAGTCTTCAGTTATAACCCACGGGCCCATAGTTGTTGTCAGTATGTCTCGTAGTCGGTCTTGTTCAAATCGTCCGGATGGTGATATGTAGACACCAATGAGTGCGAATGACACTTTTTCCTTCTTAACACGTAAGCAGACATATTGATTGTCATCATGCGGTTGAACTGCATGATCCACATATGTGAAATCTGTGCGAATGTAAACAACCACCTTGCTGCGTTTCTCGCACGTTGAAGAAACAAAAGATTCATACCCTGATAGTTTAGGAGGTTGTTGCACGTTTGGTTCACATATAACTATCATAGGAATACGATTCATGAATATATACTGACGGAACGAAGAGATGCGGGATCTCAGGCCTCTTGCGTTCCACTGCATTATCGACGCTTGTCGGACCTCGTTGCGGAAGGAGAAAAGTGGTCGAGCCATGGTTGCTACCGGAAACTTGCAAATACTGGACTTAGAGCATCCAGTACTTGTAGTGCACTCTGAGCAAGTGGAGACTTCAGGCTGCTGCACAGCTTTCGCATGGCATCCAGCAGTGTTCGGAACATTCTGATGACTTCTGTGTCCTCCTCAGGTAGCTTGTCAGCGGTTGGCTGGAGTGATGTGACTGTCGATGTGCGCTTGGGATTTGCAGGTGGCTGTGATTTCGGCAATGAAGGCCAAACTGATTCATCTGCAACAGTGCTGCTCGTCCGTTTGTTGACCGCGCTGGCCGCCTTCGGTCTGGGAGGCAAGGGCGGTAAAAGAGAAGGGTGGTGGAGTGGCGCTTTCGATGCAGCGTCTACGGCATTCTTTGATGAACTGCGGTGACGATGACGCTTCTTTCGGACGGTCCTGGCAGCCTCTCGATGTGACGAATTGTCTCTGACCATTTGTTTCAACACCGCTATTTCTCTTTAGATTTTGGGGCATTCTTTTGACGAAGCTGCATGTGAGCCTTGACAATTCGAGCATTTGAGGGTAGTTGCTTCGCAGTAATCCGCAGAATGGGCTTCTACGCAACGACGACACACCGTCTTATTTTCGCATACGCTTCTCACGTGGCCCAGCTTCATGCACTTATGACACTGTAAGGGCTTCGGTACGAAAGGTTGCACAGAATGCCGAAAATGGCCCACCTTTACGTGCGAAGGAAGAAAGTCACCCTTGAACACGATCTTCAAGCAGCGTGAGTTTCCCAAACGGACAACTTTTGCGATGACGCTGGCTTCATTTGCCGGTTTGACCAGAACATCGAAGGCGGGGCTGGGAATGGCAGTATCCACATCGTAGATGACTCCAGTGACGACTTTAGAGCTCACAGGATTGTAGGAGCGAACTTTCATTCCCCCCCCAGCTCGTTGACGTTGCGCAGTATATTAATGCTGCAGCATGTAAAACGTCGATGGCCAATACGTTCTTACGCGTGTTCACTCTGATGTCTGTGATCTTGTTTGGCACGAGTCCTTCCAGCATCAACGAAACAGATTGCCTGTTGAGGCGCTTCATGTTACCGTCAGGTACCTCTGGGACAAAAAGGATAGTGTTTGTCAGGGGTCTACTTGGCATTCTGTCGTTCAACGTACTCGATGACGAAGATATTCTCACGTTCCAATCTTCGCTTTACGGCTCAGCACCAGCTTAAAATTGTCGTCGTCGGAAGGCTCTTCGCTGTTCATTGAGTAAACAAGAGTGCCCTCGTTGTCGTAGTCGCTGTAGAGTCCCGTACGCTTCCTTGATGCGGCCACCACCGACGCCGCCATATCTGGTGGACGTCCGTGGAGGTACACGTTCATCACTGACGGACACGGATGTGATATTCGCGAAGTTCGCTTATAATTAGGTGAAAAAAGAGAACACCTACAGAAACAGCGATCTGCTAAGCTATCACTTTGTCATCGTCCCCCTAGATATGGACCTCCGCAGTTGAAGCCATGTAACATTCGTTACGAACTGCTACAGAACCTGCTGCGCTCTAGTGCAATGCACAGCAATTCTACGCACTACAGGCTTCACGAACCAAGCGAAACAACGAGAGCCCCTTTACGAGAAGCTAAGCCAGCCGCAGTGTGCGTGCAGGCCTTAATGCATACGAGCTCCAACCGAGGGGCCAGCGTGCGCGACTTAGAAAGAAAGTGAGGTTAGAGGCCAGTGGCTCCTGACATCGACAGACTGCGCTCTTGCTCTCTTTCGTCCTCGTCCGGATCTTTAGGTTACGCCGCCGACGTTAACGTCAACGGCGACACCACTGAACGCCGCCCCGCCGTGGTGGTATAGTAGCTAAGGTACTCGGCAGCTGACCGGCAGGTCGCGGGATCGAATCCCAGCTGTGGTGGCTGCATTTTCGATGGAGGCGGAAATGCTATAGGCCCGTGTGCTCAGATTTGGGCGCACGTTAAGGAACCCCAGATGGTCGAAATTTCCAGAGTTCTCCAATACGGCGTCTCTCAAAATTATATCGTGGTTTTGGGATTTAACCCCCCCCCCCTCCATATCTATCGAATCAACCACTGAACGCAAGACGAGCGCTTAAGAGCTGCGCCCTAAATACATTAGTGCTGTAATACGGGCTTTAAAAGGCCTTTCTATAACAGCAAATGAAATAACATACGTATAAACTGAAAACAAAATATGTGTCGTTACGCACAGAACCTTCTTGAGGACAACATACAGCCCACCATTATTGCCGAATAAACAGCTATCAGCAACATGAGTCCGATTCGTTGAATTTATTTTTCATGAGTGCCTTTTCCCACTTGGTCAGCCAGCTTCGTTAACGAGATGTTCCTCTTCAGTGGCAGAACTATTTTTTTAATCTTTAGCGTAACATGTTTTTTTTTACAAATACAGGCTCCCGGATGTTTTGTTTTCTTTCCTCATTAGATCTTACTGCGCACTCTACTTTTTAGAACATATATACACAAGGAACAAGCTATACAGCTCAAATCCGCCGGTGCTCCCTGGAGAATCAACAAGAACCCTGATGTATCCGACGTGTCTCAAAAATAACACACGGAGGCGGCCAAGTTGACTGAGTGGACATAAGAAAGCTTTCTTGTGGAAATGTTCCTGCAAATACAATCTTTTCAGCCGGTGTACAGTGAGAGAAATGTGAAATTCTCATGTTATTGCTTTTGCAATAAATTATTCGTTTCTTTCAGTTTCGTTTCACATTGTCACTTACAAAAGAAGAACAAACATGGCTGCTGTGTTGCAAGCTTCCTTGCACAAACAAGTATTACACATACATCTGCCACCAAATAAATAAATAAATATATAAAAATAAATAAATAAATAAAGAGAGGACAGGCGGGCGTAAGAAGGGACACGGTGGTGTTGAGGATATGCCGGTTTTTGCTTACAAAAAGTGTATTTTTCATCGATGTGTAACAACTTGTTTATACTTATAATGTTACTCAAACATTAGGTTGTAAGAGGTATTGCATTAGGCATTTTGACTGACCAACTTTCAAACTTTATTTTCTTTTTAAGCTTCTAATATCTGATTGAAAAGTGTACCTATAATCTTATTGGTTCATCAACGTCACAGTGAAATTTGAAGCAAGAGTTCTGCCCTTCGTACGGTGGCTACGAACGTCTACCATTGCACATTATAGTGATAGATTAGCTATTGGAGCAACAAACTGAACTTTAGGGCCTTCGACGACTTGCGCGTGAAATAACGTTTTCACTATGGTGCTCACCAAGCAACGAGACGAATCGTCAACACCACCTGTCCTCTTTGATGGCTCTCCGTCTGCCCACTGGGCTCGACCGAAGAGAAGCCACCCTTCTTCATCGCTTATGGCTAGGAGTGGAATTTACAAAATCTTATTCCTTTATCATAGGAATGGCCGACAACGCTCTCTGTTATCCCTGTCGTTGCGAAAAGACGCTACACAACATCTTGTGCGACAGTCCGTTGTATGACATCCAGAGACGGTCACTGGCGTCCGTTCTTGCGCGCATCGACAACAGCCAAAGGTCTGTGGACACTACTCTGTCAAGTGCCCGACAGAAGACATCGCAACAGAAGGCGACAAAAGCTCTGTTGAAATTCCTACGTGACACGGACTTGAACAAGCAGCTGTAACAGCAATGTCACACACCGCGAAAGACAAGACTGGACTATGACTGAGTGTGCGGGCGTGTGCAGCCGAAGATGCTGTGTTTATCTCTCTTCCCTCTCTGCTCTCTATCTTTTTTCTCCCCCATCCCCTCCTATGCGCAGGGTAGCAAACTGGCTGTCTGTAGGCTGGTTAACCTCCCTGCCGTTCTTTTTCTCATGTTTTCCTTCCTTTCTTAGGCGCATGACTTCTGTACCGGGTTCCCTTGTCAAGCTTGCCCCGTCAAGCTGCCGCGCACGTCAGGAACGTCTGCCCTGCCGACGCGGTCACGTCACTGTGAAAGAGTAGAGCGGACAGGAATGTTGCAGCGCCGGCACTTCACCGATCTGAAGCAGCCGAATGATCGGGTCTCCCTGTTAATCTCTTTCTTCTTTCATTGTATACGAGCTTTTCTATCTCCCTCGTGCATTTCTAAATAAATAGTTGTAATATCGGGGGTTTCACATTACAAAACTCTTACGTGACTATGAGCGACACCGTAATGAATAGCTCCGGAAATTTTGACCATATGGTGTTCCTTAACGTGCACTGGAGCCACACAGTACACATGCCTATAGCCTTTCGCCTCCATCGAAACGAAACCACCATGGCAGGAATCGAACCGGCAACCTTCTGGTCAGCAGCTGCGTACTGTAAGCACTGTACCACCAAGGTGGACAAGGAACAAGTGTATTTCTTCAAAGATAGATAAAAATCACTAAAAAGGTTAAAAATAACCATTTTACCACCTTCTTTAAAAAACACAGGTGAAAGAAAGACAATGAAGCAGTCCGCCAGTGTCACAGAACGACAACTTTAAGAGGAAAGATGACAGTCAACACAGAAGTAAACGCTTATGAAAAGCGAACGAGAAAATGATGAGAAGCAAGATGAAAAGTTCGTCTTGAGGAAGCTTAAGTTCTTCGAAGTTTTTTACAAAAAGGACCAGTGCTGGTATTGGCGCTACAAGATAGCACGTGCTCGTGTTCACCAGAGGCGCGATGACGTGCAGCTCGAGGTTTTTACCTCGTCTCGCTACCATTCGAAAAATTTTCGAACCGCGAATAGAACGCTGAGCATGGTAAACGCGGGAGATAATCTTACAAAGTGCCAGAGACAATCTTTCTTAGCCAAAGCTAACAACAAGTGCTGGCAACATTTTTGAAGATGTGGTCAATGGCTAAATATCTATGAATTCTATGTATATTACTAAGTCTAATTCCGGGGCATCAAAGTACTGTTCATCAAGGTACTGCTCTAAGAGCGGCCATTTTCTTTACCTTCGCACACGTTTTCCCATTCTACTGTGGAAAGTGCCTAAAAAACGAAAGAAAAAAAAACACACGTGAGAATAAGGTGGTTTGTTAATGTAGACGCTGTTCTATTCGCACTCTGTCCGAGTTTTTCTGTCGATGCTTGTCACCGGTGCGTCTAAATTGAAGGCCCAACTAGCACCTCCGCACGATAAACTATTCAGTGCAGACTTGGTAACACTAGTCGTAACCAACAATGGCACCTGTATGGCAGACTCGTTCCGACTGTCTGTAATCCGATTGGGAAAGTGTGTACGAAGCGCAGTGGAGAATAAATGGTGACCGTAATGACAGGAGGGTGATGAAAGAGTTTCCTGAAATCGGGAAAGTAAGAGAAACAAACAAACAAACAAACAAACAAACAAACAAACAAACAAACAAACAAACAAACAAACAAACAAACAAATCGTATGGAGAATTGCTTATAGCTATAAGGACACGGAACGAGGACAGAATTTCGGCCATGACGATAGGACTGAAAGGCTTTCTGGAGGACATAATGGATGCAGTCGTCATTGTCCTCGTGAAGGCAAACTCCAATGCTGCACGCCAAAGGAGCGGCGCTTTGCGGCCGACAATGGCAACAGCGCCGTTTATGCCATTGTGGGCTTTCATGCGGGCGATTATCTGTTGGATGGCAACAATCGTTTTGTGTTCACCCGTGGTGCAGTATACTAGAAAATAAAGGAAAAGCATAAAAAATAAAGGCCACTCGGATTACTGGCGCAGCGCGGTCACCTTTAGGGGTGTGGCCAGTTTTCCTCCATCTATGTCGCTTACGCGTGGTAAATACATAGTGATGGCGTGTAATGCAAAAAGCTCGGCAGATCTCACGTACCTTGGGAATAGATTGTATGCGAAGTATGCGGATGCAAGGTGAATGTGCTTTATTTTTTTTATTGAGTGCGCACGTTATCAAGGGATGCTAAATATATGTACAAGTCCACGCACATACGTAGGGTTAAACAGCTACACATGCTTTATATTAGCAGTTATTTACAGTTGCGTAACGTTGCCAAAAGCAACATGAATATTAGCTAACACCAGAAGTGGTAAGCTGATATGAAGAGCTGGTGTTTGCACTGCAGCTTACGAGGGTGTTGCACAAATAAACTTCTGCGGATGGCGCTTAACTACAATTGACGTTAACCAGACATGACGACTGTGTCATAGGAGTACTTATGTAATGTTTATAAACTTTGAAAGTCAGTACTGCTACCGGAATGGACGTTTAACGAACAGTAGGGTACATTTGCAGAGTACTTCCGAGACCTGGCATGACTCTGTGGTAGAATACTTGATTGCCACGTAGCATGTTAGGGTTCGATCCCTTCTGGGATACCTGACATTTATTTGTTTTCGTGTGGTAGACGCTGCCTGTGTCAGCCTTTTCTAACGTTCATGTGTTAAAACTACCCTCTTGGGTTCTCACCGCCCCAGGGTATAGATATAAAATGTCTATAACCTGTGGCGCATATCGACATACCAGTGGCACATACCCATCCCCGGGTATCTGCCACTGTTCCTTGAAATGTGTTTGACAATAGAGGCGATGAAATTTTGGCAATATTCACTTCATCACAAGCCTGTCGTCTTTGTAAACCTCCTTACCCTCCCGTAGTAATTTTGGTATACCCAAAGATAAGGGGGTGTGCACTGAAGAAACCCAGAAGAAGGTGGTTAGATAGATAGATTGATAGATACGGAGATCAACGTCAAAAGTGCTGCCGGTACGCAAAAAAATGTTTTCAATTTATTAAACTTGCTGCAGTTTCATCTTCAAGTTTGCGGTCACTTAGCTTCAGGCGAACAGCGAAGCGCTTTCTGTTGCGTTTTTCTAAACTTGAGACTCAGCGTACCACCGTACGTCTTGTTTGTCTTATCACTTTCATTACTACTTACTTCCCAAGTAGCACAATTCTCCATGCACTCTCGTTCAAAGAAATGCATTGAATATCCACTTTTTCATCGTTCTACAAAATTATTTATTTCATGCCCCGCCACGGTGGTCTAGTGGCTAAGGTACTCGGCTGCTGACCCGCAGGTCGCGGGATCGAATCCCGGCTGCGGCGGCTGCATTACCGATGGAGGCGCAAATGTTGTAGGCCCGTGTGCTCAGATTTGGGCGCACGTTAAAGAACCCCAGGTGGTCGAAATTTCCGGAGCCCTCCACTACGGCGTCTCTCATAATTATATGGTGATTTCGGGACGTTAAACCCCACATATCAATCAATACAAAATTATTTATGATGTAACTATTTTTCGCACCTTAGTACGCCAGAGACAATCTTTTCATCGAATTGCCGGACATGCTCGCATCGCAGTTATGGCGTTCAGCTTCCGACCAATTTAAATCGTGAGATTGGATTTCCAGGTGATGTGGTTACATCTATTAAGGACAACCCTATGTACTAAACAAAGCATTCGTGCGCTTTAAATTGCACTCACTTGAAAGCAATACATGTCTTCTAAGTTAAGGTGCACATGTCCATACAGCATCATCGTATCGGTACTAGTTCTCTCTCCCATCAGTGCTATCATAGGTGACGCCACACCCATTCATAAAAAGAGACCCAAGAGAAACATGAAAAAAGTGTAGATAGTGTGTGCTGGTTGATGACGATTATAATTCAAGTTTCGTACAAATATGGTGATCTTGTAAAGCGCCGCTGGTATGAAAAACCGGCAAGGCTTGACAACTTTTGCCTGTAAAGCGTGCTCCACTGTGTAAACAGTATGCATGTGGCGAAGCTTAAAGATGAAGTCCCTTTTACATAATTAGCAAGTGCTCTTTCCTGTGCTGCATATTCACCCAAGTAACGGCGAAAACTGTCGTGTTTCAATTGAAGTCAAGCTTCGTGCTAAGAATAGAGTCCGCGTTGCACGCGCTGGGGCTTGGTCAATATCCGTGTTTGTTTAAACGAACTGCGCTTGAACATGCTGCTTTAAGTAGCTAGCCGCCTTCATTTTGGCTGTGTTCTCCCGTTCTGCTTCCTTCGAGCCTAGAGCTTACTTATGTACTATAGTTTAATCGTTTGTTATCGCAGATTCCACCTATGCATTCAAATTTTATCTTCAGACTCCTTCGATTTCTAACAAAGGACCCTTGCAAGAAGCCCTATATAAGATTTTCCGTTTTACAGGAAAGCAAAGTTGCTTTATTTACCTTAACGTTAATGAGAAGGGTCCTTTGTGGACACCTTAATGTACTGTTGGCAGTGATTCTAAGACAAAGTGACTTCCTGTTTGTATTTCTCGTTTGTATTTCCTATTTCTACTTCCCGACTCCTGCTACATTAGGCGTTCGACCTCATTGTTAAAATACTCTTGAAGAACTACCATAATAAATTATCGTAGCCAGATTTATCATTGTCGTTCATTTGTTACAAAAAGTAAGTGAACAGTCCCCAGAAAAAGAAAATAAACGAACGTATCACGTCGGGCGCCAAAACAGTGACTGAAAAACAAAGAAGCGAACGCCTTTCGCTGTTCGTATGTATACTTGAACAGAGCATGTGGGATATACAGTGTTTTTAAAATAAATGTACATATTTACTTTTCACGCTTGCTCATCTTAGTTCACTCACTAAAGGAAGCGTTCAAGCTAAAACCTCCGTAGTTTTTGTTGAAACCTCGAAATGTGGTGGAGTACTTCTTTGGAACATTTTCTAGCTTTGACTTTATCTACGGCAATTCTTAGTGTTTCCTAAATAAGCTTTTTTTTTCTTTTTTGCATAGGCGAAAAAACTTTTTTCATATGCAATGAAACGGTGCTTAACACTTCTGTAGAACCATTTAAAGAAATCTGCAGCTTGCACATGCCGTCATTAAGCTGTTCCGTGATAATCACGAAGTAAAATTAATTCACCGAGTCTGATATTGTGGTAGTCGGAAAGTGATCTCAGCCTCAGTTCACGTTATTATTGTGCCGTCGTGAACTTCTACTAGCGAGAACAAAAGCAGTAATTCCGGTAGGAATTGGTCGCTATGCACGTAGCTGCTCCTTAACGGCCAACTGTGAATTCTTTTCGTAGTATCTATCTATCTATCTATCTATCTATCTATCTATCTATCTATCTATCTATCTATCTATCTATCTATCTATCTATCTATCTATCTATCTATCTATCTATCTATCTATCTATCTATCTATCTATCTATCTATCTATCTATCTATCTATCTATCTATCTATCTATCTATCTATCTATCTATCTATCTATCTATCTATCTATCTATCTATCTATCTATCTGTCTGTCTGTCTGTCTGTCTGTCTGTCTGTCTGTCTGTCTGTCTGTCTGTCTGTCTGTCTGTCTGTCTGTCTGTATCTATCTATCTATCTATCTATCTATCTATCTATCTATCTATCTATCTATCTATCTATCTATCTATCTATCTATCTATCTATCTATCTATCTATCTATCTATCTATCTATCTATCTATCTATCTATCTATCTATCTATCTATCTGTCTGTCTGTCTGTCTGTCTGTCTGTCTGTCTGTCTGTCTGTCTGTCTGTCTGTCTGTCTGTCTGTCTGTCTATCTATCTATCTATCTATCTATCTATCTGTCTACCTGTCTGTCTGTCTGTCTGTCTGTCTGTCTGTCTGTCTGTCTGTCTGCCTGTCTGCCTGTCTGTGCTTCTGCCGTTCTGTCGTTCTGTCTGTTTGTCTGTCTGTCGTTCTGTCGTTCTGTCTGTTTGTCTGTCTGTCGTTCTGTCGTTCTGTCTGTTTGTCTGTCTGTCATTCTGTCTGTCTGCCTGTCTGTTCTTAAACACACACGACATAATTCTTAATTTCTTCATCGCAGGATTTGGTTCCATCCCAAGATGATTCATTTGATTGAAGCCTGCCAGTCATATCGCAATCAAATTACAAACATTGCAGATAAGATAATGTTTCTCGCAGAACACTGGCGACAATCAGGTTCATCGTTTTGTTCACAAATTCCCGTTAATTGCGCATAAAAACTAAAGATTTTCGATTGAAGAGTTGTGGTTGAATATGTACACAAAAAATGTGGCTTATCCCTCTTTCCACGAATTGGTATACCGCGAACGTGAGACGTGCCTTCACACAGATAGTTCAGTGTTTATTGCACAATGTTTCGCCACAAGGGTTACGGAAT
Source organism: Rhipicephalus microplus (assembly GCF_013339725.1). Taxonomy (NCBI): domain Eukaryota; kingdom Metazoa; phylum Arthropoda; class Arachnida; order Ixodida; family Ixodidae; genus Rhipicephalus; species Rhipicephalus microplus. Next base: position 175,427,660 of record NC_051165.1, on the reverse strand, counting down.
GAATGCTACGCCAACAAATTGCAAAGCCACGCGAAGAACGGCAAGCAGCTCGAAACTTGCAGTGCGCACCTCAAGCAGAAAGCACGCACGAAATGAGCCTACACAGCGTGAGCGAGAACTGACATACGTCAAAGCCCGACACTTAAAACGCACTGTTGAAACAGAAAGCAAGACGCCCAAAACAAGCGCACAAGCATACACGAAGCAAGCACGAACAACATTTACAATTTGTACTTCGTGTTCAAGCAGCGTGCTTCTGTCGGAAACGTGGCATGGCAGCGAGCCAGGTGACCCTGAAGTGACCCAGGCTCTCCCGAATCACGAGTCTAATAAGCGCTCGCGCTGGAGAAACCATGTTCCGTGCAGACCTGAAATCACTTCCATGTTAAAAGAACGACAAAAACAACACTCGCAGAAATAGGACAAGGTAATTCACTACACGTGTGCAGCGTACAGTGCAGTAGATTTTCTCTTCAGTACTTCGCCTCCATCTATAGTTCAACGTTGCTGTGTACTTCGTTAGGGTGTTGGCCCATCCTGTTTGATCAGCGACCACATTTGAGTTCTCGTGTTCGTGTCGCGGCGGCCGCGTTTACTCTGCGAGTTAAGTCACAACTCTCTGCCATTCCAGGTTGCCCTTTATTTCTTTTTGCTGGCGTGTGGCGGTAGCCCAATCTACGTCGCACACAATGTAACTCAATCAACCGCACAGCAGGCGAATCCTTGCACGCGGAAGCCTGCAGGGCCGTCGACGGTGAACACGCTTCCTGTCGCGCTTCGGCGCGGCATTGCGAATTTCAGCTTTTAGAGACTAAAGTTACTCTTATACGCTTTGTTCGAGGGCGTAGGTTCGATTCCGGGGGCCGACAGTTGCTTCTTGTGGGGAGGGCTGAGGAAGGGCGGCAGATTATACGACACGTGTATGCTTACACTTATTTCAATATTAAGTCATTCCACATGGTCAGACTAGTTTTGGTTTCTTCCCCACTATTTACGGTGGTTCGCAACAATTCCGTGGTTTTTTTTCTTGTAAAACTACTGAATTCAGTGTATTCCACTCACCGTCATGCTGTTCGTACTAACAGTGGTTGCAGACAGTATTAATTTTATGTTCTAGTTTTGTCGGACAATCAAAACAGCTAGTCATTTCTTTCCCCTTTGTCAGCATGAAGTAGCAGCATGTATGAAACTTTACTGCTGGATTACTCCTAAGTGTTGGCACGTTCACTGGGCCTTGTTTTTCTGTGAACTAAGTGTGTGGCGGCTTAGACACACGTTTCTTTTCAATTGGTCTAGGTCACCAATACAAATGTGACAAATAATGAATAATTAATGACAATGAGTATGTTCTTTTATTTATCCATTGCATTGAACCTAATCAATGCACTGCATTTCTAGTTTGTGGTTCGAGATTGTGTGGTGGCGACTTTAGTGTCATCAGTTGCGAAAGACACATAGAAACTATCATTCACTTTTTTTGTTGCACTTAGCAAGAGATGAGTAGCCCGTACTTGCACGAAGTGTGAACAGCTCCCTCTATACGTTTAATGCAATTGATAAGTAATGATGAACAGCACGTAAGTAACTTCCCTGACACAATGTGAACTTTTAAGTGTGTCATTCCCTTAAATTTCTACTGTTCATAGGGTATGGTTAAATGAGAGAGACAGATAAAACTAAGTTAAATACAGGGAAGTCAACCAGACAAAAAATTCCGGTTCGCTACGCTGGGCTGGTGAAAGCGTAAGGAAGTTGAAAATGTACGGAGGGAACATAAAAAAAGAATAAACAATAAACAGCGCTCACGCACTCAAGCACAGTATTGCTATAGTGTTTTAGCTGTTGCGTTTGACCACAGAAACTTCTCAATTTCTAGTGGGAAGTTGGAACGTTATCGCACTCGCAAATTGGCTGCTCTGAAAGCAGCCAGACATCGAGCCCTGCTAACGTTGCAAAAAGCTGTTGTCTTTGGGGGCTCTAATGAGGACAATCACAAAAAAGAGTGCAATTCTTCATGCGCTGCCGCAGTGATGAGATCATGACATATTGAGATCTTGAAGGTGTTATATCATGTACGAATGAGTGAGTCTTTTATTTTGCATTGGTACTTGATAATAAAAACTTTCTTGCATGCCACTTGTAAGATTATTCCAGACAAAACTATTGGCATGGTGGTTGCCCTCGATGGATGCCACAGTGGCCTGGAAACCATTGTAAAATGATGTCGTGCCCTTTGTGTTTCAGTTGCTGATAAGTTTATTTTATTTCTAATAGTAGTTGGTCTTCTGCATTACGACAATAAGCTGTCGACGGACACTGCAGGCCTGACTTGGAGCTTGTGGACATGGCTTATATCAGTGGTGACTCTGGAATCCATCAAAGTGCACTGAGAAGTGGGGCAAGCTCCAGAGCAGGTAATGTAGTCCTATGAGACGTTCTGATATATTACGAATCGATCTTTGCTGGCAAGTTAACAGCTCTTGTAGATTACTTAGTAGTTGTCTGACCATTGGTGGGAAGTTTGACGTGGTCTTTGTATTCGTCGTGCAGCATCAGCAGGGACACCTGCTTTAAATCTGGAGACGCCAGCTCGAATGGCTCGCTCTGTCAGACGATGTTTCAGTTAATCGAGGCTCCAAGAAGGTGTCAGAGACTCTTTCAACAGGCGTGTAGTTATACCAACAGAGTGGAATGCTATGTTGAGTAAGAGTAGCAGATTTGTGGACCAGATTCTTTCGTTTTCTGCTTCCGAACTGTGGTAGGTTGTCACCTACAGTGAGAAAGGGGAAATAGGGAGGAGGGAGAGGGCATGGGCAGAATACTGAGGAGGACTGGAGTTGAGGTGGTTGACAACTCGACATGTGCAGTGTGCCTTCTTTTATTCTTGTCTTCTTAGTTATTGCTTCATTTCGTTGACGCAACCACGTGCTTTACTGGCAAGTCCATGCAAGTTATGATCTGTTTGATTAACGAGGTAGTTATATAGCGCATAATGCGTAAGTACTTGAGTAATGCTTTTATATTAATTCAGTCGCTCTTTTCAAAGGTATTCACAAGGCCTAAAAGGGAATGATTAATTAGTCACTTTTTTGGCAAATAATGAAATTCGATTATCCTGTATTCGCGTTGAGCAATGATGTGTCGGCTCTAAACCTGAATATTCTGCATCGAGGCGTACTTACACGCATCGCAGGCTTAATTTGCCTATAACTGCGAGAAAGAGAAGTATACTTAGTATTGCTAGACGAATGTTTTAGTTATCGTTCAGTGAGTGTTTACAAAAATGAGGTAAAGCACAAACAGCGTACGATTATTGAGGGCTGGGTACGTGATATTTTTATTGAGTGACTCATAAACTGCCCAGATAGTAGTTTCATTAAAGCATCGCATTTCCAAACCATTGCATACAAAGGATTTGAGGGCGGTGTATAGAAGCTGCACACAAAAGGTGTGCGGGCCCGCCAGGTGAAACCTATCGATCCGGACCAGGCGTTGGCGGGCAAAATGCGTTATTCCGGAAAATTGCAGGCGCCATCCATCAAGGCAGGAGTGTCGAAATTTTTGAGCTTGCCATTCGATCTAAGCGAAAAGCCACGAAACAACCTAGGATGTCGACCATAAGAGTGAGAAGGTAGAAAATAATAATAACCAGTGCGTGCATAATCATTTGGCTTGGCAAATTAATGCAATGGGCGCGATCACTATTTGGTTGCAGAAATGAAAACCACCCATTAGTCTGCACATAAACAGACGAGAAGGTGATAAATTGTGTTTTACGAACGCGGTGGTTTCATGTCGGGTACATGAATCATTGTTGCTGAAGCAATATACTAACGAAGGGCGACCTTCACCATGCAGTGCGCGAACAAGATGAGTTCACAGCGTCTCTTTATAGCTCTCCCGTTCTTTCATCACAAAAGACGAAAACTATCGCTGATTGTTCTCGTATTCTAAATAGCAGTTGAAGATTAACGGACTTGGGGAAATAAGCCATATCATAATTAATTTTCAAAGCTAACGAGCCTGTAGGAAGAGGGTCTTTTCTGAAGTTATCTTCGTTACAGTTTGCCGACAGCCTGCTTCGCTTTCTTTTGCAGCACCTATAATATGCACACAGACTGATTTCAATCAACATGTTAGCGTAATTTATTGTAACATAATAAGAAGGCATTTTTTTTCGGTGACGCTGGCAAAAGTTTGTACACAACTGGCCCTCGGAGCACTCTCCTCTATGGCGCAGAAACCACATGCAGCCGTTGTATAGCCAAGAGGAATTCCAGCAGCAGGCTTCACAGCACGCCTCCGTAACAACATCTTAGCCAAATTAACTACTTTCGCGTTCTAATTTCATAAAAACATGTTTGAAATAATATGTTTCTTTCCACCCTCACGCTTAGGTCATGCATTGTATTTATAAAAGTCAGCTAATTATAACACTTTTTGTATAGAAATAATAATCGCTTTACAACTGCGTGCAGATTCCGGCACCTGAGGATTTTTCAATAAGGTATTTAATCCATCCATCTCTTCATACATTCCTGACACAGGTCATATGATTCGCAAACTCAGTTGAATGACGCTCCAAACGAAAATTTTGTACTAAATTAAGTAAGCTTACCTCGAGTTTGCGGAAGCGTTCACGTTGTTATTTCTTCCACGCCGTTCAGTCTCTTGCAAGCCCATATCGAAATGACTGCATAATGCTTCTCACTATACAATGTAGTGATTTCTACGGACCGTGTTGATGAAACACTTGTGAATTTGTCGGAGGCAACCTACCCTCGAGTTCGCATTACAAGTAACCGAGCTCTCAGACGCAATAAACTGTTGGTCAAGAGCAGTGCCAGACAATCAAGGTATGAAAGGTATGAAGAGACGCTTACAGCGATGCAGTAGCTCTTCGCTCGGCCTGGTGACAAAAGGGGCGCTGGTCGTCGTGTATCGGATGTTTTTTTTTTAGCCACACCCTTTCAGAGCCAGCTGTCGCAGATGTCAATTTGAACGCTTCGCTACGCAAACAATGTTACCTTTTCGCACAATCTTTACTACGCCTTCCGAGCGCCTCCGTCTGCCGAGGATATCTTATAATGAAGCACCTGCGACTTACGTTACCGCTGTGGATCCCTAGTTAGGTAGTCTTCCCGCCAAGCGTGAGGCCTAAAGATGTAACAAAGTGGGCTCCAGGCGCATTGCAGCCAAAGCAAAAACAAACGATTTCAGGAGGAAAAATAAAGGCACGCTGTTGGTATTCAGCTATTATTGTGCAGGCATTACTTGCTACCGCGTTTCCGTAGGTAACCTAAGGCTATATATACAGCATCGTTCGCGTCCTAGAGATCATCCTCTCTTGGGCGAGCGTTTCCTTGAAGATATCGCATTGAAGAGACTACAATAATGCTATTTACAAATAAGTATTTGAAATTTATTCCTTTTCATTACTGATTCAGGTCGTCGCATGGCGTCACGCAACAGCTGACTGAAGCATTTAAATAGACTTTCGTTTTATGTACGGTGTTTCGTCCATTTACCACCACTCAGTTTAGTATATGCCAACTTCTCGTACGTCTTCAGCCATCTATACGTCACTAGTTGTAAACAAAATATGATAACAAATCCGCGCCTTAGCCCTAATTACAAATGGTTAACCAGCGAAAGCCGAGACGTGCGGCCCTGGTGTTTAGCATTGGGTTCAACACATCTCTGGAATGAAGTCTATCACAATTATTGGTTACATGTTCGCGCTTTTTTATTCAGCTAAGAAACACGTTTTGTTTGGGTTTACCACAATGTTTACTTCACATGCCGCACATTGTGCCTCGCATGATCATGGTCATGGAGAAGTGTAATGGGCGGTTAAATGCGTTTCGTTATCCGCAATCACAGGGGTCGTCCACGAGCCACACACGGTCACAGACGTGGCAGCCGCGCCCCGCCGCGGTGGTCTAGTGGCTAAGGTACTCGGCTGCTGACCCGCAGGTCGCGGGATCAAATCCCGGCTGCGGCGGCTGCGTTTCCGATGGAGGCGGAAACGTTGTAGGCCCGTGTGCTCAGATTTGGGCGCACGTTAAAGAACCCCAGGTGGTCAAAATTTCCGGAGCCCTCCCCTACGGCGTCTTTCATAATCATATGGTGGTTTTGGGACGTTAAACTCCACATATCAATCAATCAAATCAGACGTGGCAGCCGCAGTCAAATTGCCGTCGAACAAAAATAACTACAAAAAACTCTCGTCGAAAGTGGGTGTTCGCCCCGGCGAACGTCCTCCCACAATAGTCAGGTTGAGGTTGTTGTTCTCACGACGCCGCTGCATTGTTGCAAGCGTTTGACATCCCAAGCCAACTCGGCGGCGTGGTATGCGCGCTCTGCCCGCCAGCGACGCTTGCATTCCCGTTCACGATTTCGCACTGCTTGGAAGGCCGCCGGATCGTCGTTACGCAATCACTGTCTGCACTGGGCCTCCCAGGCCTGTTCTTGTGCCCTGACTGCAGCATTGGCCCAGCGAATGCAAGCTCTCTCACGTTTCCACGGTCGGCACTCTCCTATAGTTGTCTGCGGCTTACCGATGGGGGGTTCTCATGGGAAACCACGGTGCAAGAATACTTTAGGTGAGTGAATGGCGCAAAGAAAGCGCTTGGTGGGGAGGGACAGATTATGTTCTCGTTGGCCGTATGACGATAGATGGCTCGCCGGACTGAACACCGTGGCAGGTTGCTGGCTGATTCCGCAAAGCACATCCAGCACGTGAGCGACGGTTTCCAAATCTGAGAAAACGGGGTTATCGCGCGATATCAACCGCGCGACACGCATATAGCGGCACCGCAAAAGAGGGGGTGATAATGGAGTAAGGTGACAGTGCGGCAAGGGAGTTGTGTTGAATATAGTGGCGACAATAAATGAGCGTTGCTACCAACGTTGGTGGCTACTTTCTTACGTACGGAACTTTCCTACTCCGAGAAAATGGATGGAGCCGGGGCAAAGTTTGTAGCGCCATCTCTCGGGCTTTTTGCGATGCAGAACATTATCGGACACTGGATAGCCCCGGTGTTCACTCACCTAATCTATTCTTGCACCATGGTGGAAACTGATGCGTGCGTGCTTGGCGAGACAGCTGCGTCGGGATGAACGACGTCAGTCACAATGCAGCCAATGGCGCGCGTACTTGGGCACGACAATGAGAATGACGTAACTGATAACACAGGTGATACAGGCCACTTTTGACAGCTATGTTGAACGTTTTTACATTTCTACTAGTCATATTTATTTATTTATCTTATTTCAACATACTGCAGCCCCGCAGGTATATCGCAGGAGTGGGCAAATACATGCACAAAAGAGCATAACAAGTGCGCTCTACATCAATGGTTAGTATGATACAATAAAAATTTATTCAGTGATAAATATCGAACGTAACCAGGCAAAGAATTTCACAATTCCATAGAACAAACAAAAAAACTATATTTAAACGCCACCATACCACGAACGAATGTAGACATGTTTAACTCATGGAAATTTCGAGTGGTCGTTGGTCTAGCCTGTGCTATATATTTGCTGAGTAGAGGGAACCATGGGGAATCAATTAAGGTATAAAGAAACTTCAAACAATCAACAGGTCGATGGGAAGAGAGACTGGTAAGCTGTAAAATAGGAAGATGAGAACTTGGTGAAAAATACCTGTCAAAGTGACTATAAATGAAGCGTACAACTTTCTTCTCAACAGATTTTATTTTGTTGATGTCCGAAAATTTGTGTGGGTTCCACACAACAGATGCATATTCTAACATTGGACGAACCAGTGTCTTATAAGCGAGGAGTCGTATGCTGAGAGGTGCTAAACGTAATGTGCGTTGTAGGTAGCCTAATTTTCCAAGCGCACGGTTGCACATGAGATCGATCTTGAGTGAAAAGGAGACCTAGATATTTGTATTGTGAAACAATTCCCAGAGGGCAACCATTAAGCAAATAGGTAAATGGAGAGGGAGAAGAACGCTTGGAAAATGACATGGATACCGTTTTTCGGAAGTTGATTTGCATTTTCCAAGTGTCACACTGTGATTGAAATAAAACAAATTAAACGTTAAGGATGATGTAATCATGAGCAGTTTTAATCGTATGATACAAAACACAATCATCAGCATACATGCGGATTTTAACAGGAACATTACTTGGCAGATTTGTAATGAAAATTAGCATTAAAAGAGGTTCTAATATTGAGCCTTGAGGGACGCCAGACGTTACAGTGGAAGTGGATGAATGAGAAGACTTGAATAGTATGTACTGAGACCTATTGGATAGGAAAGAAGAAATTCAGTTTAATAATGCCTCGTTTTTGAAAATAGCAGTGAGCTTTTTTAGCAGTGTGTAATGTGAAACAGTGTCTATGAATATTGACAGTGTCTATGAAAAGCCTATAAATATTGCGTCAATTCGATCACCAGCATCAAGGACCTGGAGGATGTCATGAGCGAATTCACTTAGCTGGGTTATGGTACTAAACCCCCGTCGAAAACCATGCTGGGCATCAGATAAAACATTATTGTAATCTAAAATTATATGATTTGCTTGAAAATTATGTTCGAGTATTTAACAAGAACGGGATGGGATAGAGATGGGTCTGTAGTTCAATAAAAACTGATTTATTCCGGATTTGTATAACGAAAGAATTTTAGCCGATTTCCATGTTGTAGGGACAACAGACGTCGAGAGTGATTTCTAAAAGATAATGGTTGAATACCGACTAGTTCATAAGGAGTACCTCAAGAATAATTTGTTGTCTATATCATCAGGACTACTTTTCTTCTTCAGATCGAGTATTAAAATGAGATTCACCACACCCTGGTTTGAAACAACAATATTGTCAATAGAACTGCGAGTATGCCCTATAAAAGGAGGAACAACGGAGTTATCAAGTGTAAAAACAGATTGAAAGTAATCATTGAATGCATCTGCAATAAGAGCTGTATTGTCTATAACTGCGTCATTTATTTTAAATGTGTCCGTGGTAGAGTCCATCGGTAGGACAGACTTCCAAAATTTACGTACATTATTTCTAAGCAAACCAGGGAGTGTAACTCGATAGTAAAAATCACGAGCAGCATTTGTTTTGCTTCGAAGTTCCTTCTTCAGAGCAACGAATTGTGCGGCAAGAACAGAATCACCAGTGCGTTTAGCACGCCGCAAACGCCCAAGTCGTCGCGACAGGTGCAAAGTTTCCCGTGTGATTCAAGGCAACTCTGAATTCGTCTTTTTTGTTTTTAACGGTACAAAACGAATAATGCACTTTGAAACAAGATCACTGAAGAACTTTGTAAAAGTATCAACATTTTCGGAAATACTAATCGCTTTATTCTGGAAAAAAGAAGTGCTAAGTCTATCAATAATACCAATATCGTCAGCATGGCTCATATTGCGGAAAGTAGAATAGATGAATCGGGCTTTCGATACAGGACACAAAATAGGTGCAAAAACATATATACGCTTTCGCTGTAAAAAACATGATGCTTTCAGATATATATTTCAGGTATATGTATGCCTCTATTGGTCTCTGGCTGCTTTTTTTTTCTTTCAATAGGGGCGTATCTGAAAATTCTGCGGTGCCCTTTGTCACTTGGTCGGTCGCTCATAACGCTTAGTTATTAGCCTCGAGAACAAACACTGAAAAGGGAACGACCCACAACCTAAGGAGCTTCGCCCCTAAGAAAGAAAAAAGACTGCATCCTGCCACGCACTCCGCTCTTGTATCTTATCCCTCGATGGCGGTGCAATTAGTGGTGACTCGACAGCGAGATGCGGCGTGAGTATCAAACCGCAAAACGCACCAACGCATGAGCATGCGTTCGAGAGTGGTATCTCAGAGTATTCCACTTCTCGCGTCTCGCAGAGTAATGAAGCTGCGGTACCCGAAGTGTGCCTGCCACTTGGAATTTCATGAAAGCGAAAAAATACGCACGCAATTGTCATTGGCGATGATCTCGTATTCACCAATCTTTCTTTCCCTCGCCTTAGCTCTTTGCGTTCTGTTTTCATTCACACTTTGACGCATAAGGAATTCATTTTAACCCCTTGCATTGCCGTCTCAAGAGCACTCTGATGGTATTCCTAATTAACGCTTAGAAGGAAACTCAACCCGGCCTTTTTACATTTGCTAACTGCGTACCTTCTTGGAATATTGTTTCTTATTTACTGGTTCATACATATTCTTTTCCCTTCCTTGAAGAAACTGCGACTTGTTAAGGTGTTTCTGTATGCGTCGCCGAAGAGCTCTTGCAATAACAAACTTAAGTATAGCTGTCTTCTGAGTGATACCCGTAGTCATTAGTTCTTGAGTACTTTCTGCTGTCTGCTTGACGATTTTCGCTTACTGAGCACAGTCGTAGCGAAAAGTTAATTATTTTCGCGGTGATATTAATAGTGCTGTCGAAGTAACATAATTTATTTTGCTATTAGACTTTCTGTTTCGTTGAGCAAGCACTTCAATTTATTTCAATCTTTATAATAACCTTTGCGGCTTGCATTAACATCCTTATGAAATGTGTCGGGCGCTGCATTTCTTTTCAAAAAAAGAAATGGCCACGTATCTACGTGTCTTGTTGCAAAGGACGTCGAAAGGCTATAGTTTTATGTCGGGAGGTGCTGTGTCAGACATGATGCTATCTGGCAAGAAGTGAAGAAACGGAAGTTTTTTAAAACGCATAGCCACTGGTAGGTGACAGCACCTGGTCATTTTCCGTAAAGAAGCTCCCGAATTCTGAAGTGAAGCGTAGGAAACACCCACTTTTTCGTTCATAGCGTCGCATCCTCAGCGCAGCGTATCGAAAATTTTGGTTTAGAAATACTTATCTATGCAATTTTTAAATCAATAGACACACTGCCTCATCCTTACATATTGGCGTTGCACCTCAAATATGCGTAATAGTTTTTATTGATACTTATCACAAATATGAACGCAGCCACCAGATCAAGATGGGTGGGTGGAGAGCAAGGGGTTAAACTTTCGCCAGATGGCTGTATCGTTGGGGAGACGCTAACTTACAGACAGAAAAATAGACAGACAAAGCAAAATTTTTACGTTGAAATATCCCATAAAAGACTTTCATCTTTAAATTGTATTACTGACATGATTTGGCCGCAAATAATACACAGACACAGAGTAAAAAAACACTCTACTACAAGCACAAGCACAGAGTAAAGAAACACTCAACGACAAGCTTGTGCTTTTTGTGTGTGTATTATTTGCGGCCAAATCATGTCAGTAAGCAAGTACCAACTAGGCCAACAATCAGTATTGTTAAAATGTATTGCCCGCCATTACGCCCTGTAAACGTGAATATCCAGTGAAGCTGCATACAACACCACACATGCTGATGGAACGGGGGTATATTTTATGATTACTTTAGAGCAAGTAGTGACAATCACCTGGCGGTCTGAGTTGTTGACCATAATTTACATGTCTTTTTTTTCTCGTAGTACACGGAGATTCTTCTGTGGTATTTTTTCCTTCTTGGTTTCATTGCCCACATATTGTTCTTTCTTTCGTTTCTCTCACTTTGTTGAGTGTCATGAAATACCGACCTTGGTTTACTCCCGTTCATTAAGTTGCTAAGCCTCTTCCCCTTCTGCGCTGTACTTCTTGCACTGCACGCACTCTTTGGTACACGAGCACTTATTGCCTGATTTTTTTTGTTGCCACCTTTTTTCTCATTTCTTTCCTCAGGTTTTGTCCTGACGCTATTTCGCACTTGCGGTTTTTGGCGAGACCAGATAGATTGAAAGAGACGTCGTATGCAATCCGCATGGTTGTAGAAATGGCAGCCGTAACAAAAAATATGGGACGGGGCCATCAACTGAGAAACCTAGTGCTGCAGTAAAGAGCCTGGCAAGATTGCGCTGGCGACGAAGTTCGGCCTAAAACGCAAATTATCTGACAATCAGACACGGCGCTTTGACTCCGGCACTATCGCACTTACAAACGAAAGGCTTGTTTCAATATTAATTGCTAAGGTTGGAGGTTCCAAAATCACAACATATTGAGAGGGACACTGTAGTGACAAGCTCCGAAATTTTCGACCACTTCGCGGTGCTTTCTGTGCTCATAAATCTAGGAACGTGGGGCTCAAGCATTTTCGCCTCCATTGAAAATGTGGCCGCCACGGCTGGTATTCATCCCCATGACCCTTGGTTCAGTAGTAGAGCCCCATATACGTCAAGGCCACCGAAAGATCAACGACTTGTTTTAGAAGGTTCTCTATATATATGTGCGTGTTTGTGTGTGTGTGTTTTTATAAAGATCACACTTTATTCATATTAACACAGTTCGGCTGTTATGTATTATCCGGCGAGCAAGAGACGTGTGACTTTTGACCTACCGGTCTTTCGAGGCCCGTTTTAAATTAGCTAACGTTGAGACAGAATGATTCTAGACGCCTACCGATATGCCCGGAGGATTGTACTGTTTTATATTTTACTAGGTGTCTTGCGTATCGATGCTTATAATGACTCAACGCCCCTTCATATCCCTAGGCATTTGGCTCTCCATTGAATGATCGGGTAGTACCACCTGAATCTCACAATCCAGCGCTGATCGCTAGTACACTATGCTACTCTGGGACCTATGACTGCACCGCTGCTTCCTAAAATTGTCACCCTGCGTCATGACCGATCACATTCGAGCCTTTTTGTGGCTTGCAGCGCTGTTGTGTTCGTGTATAGTGCAGGCCTCGGGAATAACCGCTTGGTAAACAACGTTATCTTCGAGAGGCCAGAACCTTTCCGTTTTAAAGAGCCCCCCCCCCCCCCCCGCCCGATACACTTAATGTTATTGCTATAGCAATTATATGGACATTCTCGGGTGGATTTCGCAACCAGCGTCGGCATCAACGTCAGCGTCATGCACGTATATATATATATATATATATATATATATATATAAACGCAAGAAAGAAGAAAATCCTTGAAAAAAAGACTCCGGCGCACAGAATAGACTGAGACATTTATTACTGTTGTATGTGTTACAGTATTTGCACGTGTATCTTTAGTATGTTTGTATATTTCTGTTTTTTTTCTGTATCCTGCAAAATTCCTATGACAGCCTGTCTGCCTCACTGTATTTGGAGCAAAGGCCCTTAGTCAGGCTTTCAGCCTTTTGCCTTCACTCCATTTTCTGTACTGGCACAGAAAGAAAGAAAGAAAGAAAGAAAGAAAGAAAGAAAGAAAGAAAGAAAGAAAGAAAGAAAGAATCGAATATTGGACTTCCGCATCGTGATTGCGAGGCGTTAACTACTAAGCCACTGAGAGGTTTTTCTTTCTTTATTGCTTTTTCATTGTAGGTCAAGTTAATCTGACAATCACACATCACACGTCTATCATGTGTGTTAACGCATCAAACGAAGATATTACATCTTCAACACAGTCGGTAGTCTTATACACATCTCGCACTTGGATAACAGCTTCCACGAAACACTCATGAACAGATAGAACTCTTACATTACAGTGTCTGTACGATAGCATGCTACGCAAAACCAAATAAAGACAAAATAACGTCCAAATGTTGCAAAGAACTATCACAAGGCAAAAAACGGGTTCCATGTGTAGTAGGAAGTAAATATTTTTTACACTGAGCCACTGAGAGGTACCTCCTCCAATGTACAAATGGCAAGCTATTCATATCTACCACTTACCGCTGTTGGCGGGCATCGTGTTTGTAACTATCGTGTTTTAAGCATTGTCGGCAAGATGGCGTACTGAGCGCGTGGCGGCTGTCATCTCTCACGTGTATTAGGCGCGCGTAGAGAATAAGGGGGCGTACGCTTGATCGCGCGCCCTCATCTTGCAGTGGGAGACTCGTACATCTTGGCTAGCCTTTGAGTTTCGTAGGAGCGATTCTGTTGTAGTTACCGGCCGCACAAAGGTCACTGAAATCGTTGCACAGCCTCCGTTTACGGAAGGGGCGCGCTTTTCAGACACGCTTTTCAGAAGTAACCACTGAAACATTTATTCGTGTTTCGTGCGTCCTTTGTGTGTGAGAAATGCGGGGCACGTTTCGATATGCTTACCATTCTGCGCGTTAACTTCCGATTGGTTGCTATCGCGTTCATTGCTTCGCCTTTGTGGCAAAGCTGTGACTTTTTTCAAGTACTCATGTAACGGCTTCAATAAAAGAGCTCATTTCCTCCCGAATTGACCACTGGAAAAAAATATAAGTCTCCATGTACGAGTGGAGTTATACCTCTGTCACACGTAGCAACCGAAGTGGACTTTGAGCGAGTGCACTGAGCCGCGAGTGTCATTTACGCACTGTCACACGAGCAAGTTTAGTGTCACTCGCTGCGAACTACACTTGCCGGCAGGTGCGTTCCTAACCTCACTTCACTGAGACGGCTGCATTGAAGTGGGTAGCCTCGGTACGAGCGGATTGTACGGAAAGATGCTGTTGCCTAAGGCGGTGCTCAATATATTTGAACTAATGTTTTTGTTATGATGGATATTTCTTTGTTTAAAAGAAGTCATAAAATACAGCTATAATCTCGCTACTTTCACCGTCGGGCTGTTTGAGGCCACGTCCGCTAGGGGGACGCGGCAGCAAATGCACAACAATGGCTGCGCATATCGCGTTGTTACATCCAGGCACACTTAAACATGTGTAGATGAGTTGTTCTGTGGTCATTTAAGATGTGTGCCACAGGTGCTACTTCCACGAAGAAAATGTGGTCCGAAGATGAGACGCAGGCGAAAAAAATAAGTTGTGCTACTAATCCATCAATCGCCACTGCCATCATTTACAAAGTACACTTCGCTTCCTCGTGTAGCAGTGAACCATCAAAATGAAACTTGGTGAGCGTAGGTACACTTGCTCAAAGTACACTTAAGTTGCAACGTGTGACAGGGACATAACAGAGATATCTCGCGCGATCAATTCCTTCCACTGTTGTTTCGTCCCGACGAAAGTGCTGGAAGCCAAGCAGAGAGGGTGTGAATGGGGCAAAAAAGTACGCCAAGCGTGCCTCATGACTTTGAGTACTTTCCTCTCTCTCACTCAATCTCTTTCATTGAACATGCGACTTTTCAGTGCGACCAAGTGGGCACGCATAGCATGTGATTGCTTGCCGTTGCAGCCTCATTGGATCCCGAGCACGCCATCTTCAAATATGCTAATAGCATGATACCTGCACCTATTCAACACTATAATTTTTAGCATATGTAGTGAGAAGATGAAGCGAATTTTAGCTGATTTTGAGAATTTACGGTGAGTTGCAGGCTTCTTGCTGCGCTTTATTGTCACGCTCGCGAGTTCTCGTGAGCCTCGACTTCCAATCAGCAGCGTTTGCTGACCATATTCAAAAAGTGTTGGAGAGCCTTTCTTGGCAAGAAATAACGTGGTTACCTTCCATAACATACTATATGTTTTCTTCCCCAATCTCTCAGAGGGGGTATGTGCCATTGTATCACGCGCCAAACAAACAGAGGGACACTACTTTCCTGTGTAAGAGTATCTAGCTAAATTATCCTACTTTAAATATGCCATCACCAATATCCCGTACTTCAATTTATTATTCTAGTTAACTGTAGTCTTTGTAATTATCACCCAAGAAAAAAAGTCTAAAAATTTACCACTACTCAATCAATTCATGCCTTGAAGAAGAAGAAGAGCCGAGCACGAGCTGTTGGTGCGAGTTCCGCCATTCTCGTGCCAATTTTACCACCCGCATTCAGTTCTCAGAGGCTACTGGTCATCAGTTATACCCGTTTTAGAGTTCAGCCATCGCGCGTCGATTGCGGACCGCTTCCACGATGTCCACCCGCCAGCGCCAGGTCAACACCACTGGCCATGATCGACGTCGTCAATAGCTCCAACACTTGACCCATAATCGCGCCGACCACGAAGGCCAACCAGCTAACGGCCAAGAGAACAAGGCCAGCCAGCGTGGTACTTACGACGAATATCCCGTGGGATTTGTAAGGGGACCGATGATGTGGCCTATCGTGGCTCAACCACTCTTTTACATTCTACCTTCGAATGCAGCCGTATACCATCAAGGTTTGCTTCCCTACAAACAATTCACGCCTTCTGTTAAAGATTATGGCGTCGTCGCGGGGCCAAAGTACGTTGGAATCATGGAGCTCTTGGCGCCGTGGAGCCTCTACGGGAATCAACGTCGAGGCAAAGGACCACAGAGCGGTACTGGCGAGCTACACGAAAGGGCCCGCGACAACGCACCGCAGGATGTGGTTGGCGCTGAGGAAGGTCATGGTGACGCGCTGCAGAACCCGGCCGATGAAAAAGTATTTGGAAAGCCTTGAGCAGGAGCAAAATGGTTAGCCGGAGAGATGCTTCGGGACCGTGTGCGTCATGATTAAACATTGCGCTCGAGCCGACATCTCTGTGCACGGCGCTGGCAGGGTGGTCAACTTCCGCGAACACTGCACAGTAGCCATTAACAGTGGTTGAGAGTGCAGCGGCGTCTGCCATCCGACAGGCTGCATGCTGCACAAAGGCGAACGTTCATGTGGTCAGAAGAACACCGCTGGTCCAGATTTCGATCCGCAGGGTGACGTTCACAGCTTTCAACCACGGACTGGTCTACCTGTTTGACGCATTTGGAATGAAGTTCAGACGCCCGGATAAAAGGTGGCATAGATTATGTCGCGATCGGCACGCACTTGTTTTGTCTTTATGAAAGTAGCTCTCACATACAGATAGAGAATAACGCATTCCGAAGTGTTGCTAAACAGACAGGGCATGAATTAACGATTCTATTGTCAGCGACCGCTGAGTAGAGTTCTCCCGTGGTATCGCACAAAGTGCTATAAACCATGTAGCATTGTTTCTGAAACACGCGCACTGTTCCGCCGTAATGTGCGTGCTAAAAGGAAGGTCGCACGGTCGATCCCGGTCCTGGTGGCCTCATTTTGGTGGAGGTGAAATGGAAGAGGCCCGTGTACTGTGCGGTGTCTTTGCACGTTACAGAACACCAGATGGTCCAAATTTTCGAAGCCCTTCATGACGGCCTTCATTCTATTTGCGTGGTTGTTATCGGACCTAGAACCACAGATGTTATTATTATCACTTTTGTTTATGTTATAACATTGTTATATATTATTATTATTAATATTATTTCTATTACTTAGTAAACCTGGCTAATTGGAGAATAACAGGTCTGCTGAAAACAAAAGAGAAAGACAATCGGAAATTGCACTGCATATATCGACGAAGTAGACGACGATGACTGGGACGAAGCGTGCGACCGTCCGTCTATTCGTTCTTGCTTTCGTCCATTCGTGCGTCCGTCCATGCGTCCGTCAGTTCGTCCGTGCTTCCGTTCGTCCGTCGGTTCGATGGTGCGTCCATGCGGAGGACGCATGTTCTCTTTTTCTCGTTTCTTTCCTTGAATCTCTTCTCTGTCATCTTTTACCCGTCTCATCCCTTCCCCAGCACAGACTAACCAACCAGTGTGAAAACTGGCTAACCTTCCCGTTCTTCCTTTCATCCTCTTATTCCTCCTCCTGCTCTTCCTACCCCGACCTCCTCCTTCTTGCAAGCTTGAATTTGCCGGTTCGCAAGAATGTAAGCAAGTGTGAACTTTCTGTGAACTATTTCAGCCTATTTCAAATTGTTTGTTTGTTTCTGTTCGTGAGAATGTGTTTGCCAGAGCCTGCGATTATTTCGAACGTTCATAATGTGTACTTCTCTCTCATTTTCTTGTTTGTTACCCTATTGAAAAAACGTCCACCATCCACCATTTTGGTGGATTAGGGCGGTGTAAAGGTTGGCATATGGTGTATGGTAGTGTATGGTGGAGCGGATGGTGGATGGCGCGCTCCAACCAGCAATGCTGGAGCGCGAAGCAGCTTCAGAACTACCGTGACGCGCTGCCACTAAAGAAATAAGAAAATGATTGTATAAAAAGAATGTATCAACCACCCGTTAAAAAAAAAAGGTGCGCCGGCCGGCGTGGGATTGAACCGGGCACCTGCGAATTATGAACTGAGTACACTAATCACTGCGCCACGCCGACAGATACGGGTGTTAAACAAGTAGTGAACTTATAGAGTCACTGTTTAACTTCAGTTTTTTTTTGTAGTTTAATTGGGAGGGACGGGATCTACACCTGCTACTAAAATTTTCACATTTGATAAACACGAAGAACTGTTGTCTGTAACGATTGCCACTGTGATAATGGGAACAGCACTATGTTTTTGTTATAATCTACAACCGCAAGGACAAAAAAAAAAAACGACTCAGTGGACTGAGGAGCAGGTACAGTTTATCGGTGGTTAATGCCAACTTTATTATCCGTTTCTCGCTCCTTCCAAAGGGCTATATCAGTTCAGGCTTTATTACGCTTCTATGCTTAATCGATAGATACGCCCACACAATTGATTTCGATGTTTTTCGCGCAACGCACACCGCAGTCGTGCCAGCGCACCGCTGTTGCTCTTTCGCTAGGAACAGCTACATAACGGCTAGTCCAAAACGAATGCAGTGCGCCAGAAACATTATGGTATCATATTGGTTCAGTAAGCATACGAATTGACGTGTCTATGTTTTCGCATAAGAGCCAGCGAAGCGCCGGCGTGTACGACCGGCGGCTGTTGGTGAGGCGAGGCGTACCTTTGGTGGAGGTGCTGCAAGCGCGTCGCATCGATGTTTGTTGCTTCTTGCGCGTACACCGTACGCAATAAAAAAGGCTTCATTTAGGGTAAATGATGCGGCAGCTGTGCTGTATTGTCATTTTTACTCGTCAAAATTGTGTATTCTGAAACCCAGAAGCGCCGATAACACTTGTACGGGCTCGATCGGTATGACTAACCTTTGGTGGAAATCATGGTGGTAGAACTGAAGGGTGAAAGTCAAATTCGCTGGGGCTCATCTCAACGCATGTCGAAAGTGAAAGTTTATGCATATTCGCACGCAATTTGTTAACTTAAAGGTACGGCTCAAACAATAGAGTGTGCAAGAATTACCAGAATTGCGTTTCTAGCGTGGCGACATCAAGTGACCGCTGTGTTCTGCTCTAACATTGAAAGGGGCAATTGCGAACTGGAGGCCATTTATTTGTCGACAACTGCTCGCCGATGTAAAACATTTATTGTCATGTTTACATTGACAGCTCTAGTCTTCTAAACACCACATCAAAGAAATACATCGCGGATGTCAAACTGATGTAAGTACGTGCGCGAAATGTAAACATATTCCCGGCCGCATATTCTATGCTCCACAAAAATTGAAGCGTTGTTGACACCACAGAAATAAAAAGAAACGTACTAGAAAGCATAATGAGCAGCGTTGGTTTTTTTTGACCGTAAACATTTATCTCTGCGCATTCAAGAATGAAACACTACAATTAAGGGATTTCACGTACTGTCATGTGCTTTTCATCATGCCACCGTCATCCACCAAGCTTCCATCATGCCACCGTCACCACCTTGCTCACCAAGCCTTCCACGAAACACGTTTCGCCTCACCACCATGAGCCGGCATTTTCCACCATCACCACCATTGGCTCGCCACCACCACCACCACCATCTGCCTCCATTTTTCCACTCTAGCCATCATCAGCCGGCATTTTTCACCGTCACCACCATTGGCTCGCCAGCACCATCACCATCTGCCACCATTTTTTCCACTCTCGCCGCCATCAGCCATTATGCCCACTACAGTTTCCACCATATCCACCAACAATTCGAGCATCCACCAACCCAGCATTTTCAATAGGGTAAAAAGCTAATTTTGTTTCTTTGTTTGTTTAGAGAAGTGCGATTTTTACAATGCAGTGTCGTTCCAAGGAAGAAGGAGTAGCTGGCACCACACACGATGCTTGCCTCATCTATGCACGTAAAATACAAAAAAGTATAAACCATGCTGTATAAACATATATGGACAATGTGTAGCGTCTGAATGCGTCATTGACGTCATCTGCGGATTCTTTGTTCTCTCTCTCACTCTCTTGTTCATAATGCCTTCTTCTATCTGATAATAATCTTTCTGCCAGCTTCAATCATCGTAGGACAGTGGTTACCTCACCTTCTTCTCAGTGATTGTTTCTCCTTCTCCTCCGCCTCCCACGTACAAGGTTAAGCTAATATTCAACATAATATATTTTGCAGAAGTGATAGAATTCTCAGATTTCTACTTGGCTGCGGAACTTCCGGAACATCTGGAGCCTTAATGAAGTTTGGCCGTCCGTGCGCTTTCGACATGTCATAGCAGTGTGCAATCAACGTGTTCTATTTAATTTTTTTAACCCGGAAACGAATCAGCAATGATAAGTATGAATGCACTTGCCTGTGCTTCACACTTCCGGCGTCGGTGGAGGTAGTACGCTGTCCCGTGGAAAATCTATCCAACAGCACCAAATGAGAGTACTTGCGAAAATTCTGAGAAATTTGAAAGGGGACCGGTGCGAATGTGGCTGTCACATTTTTCTTTTGCGTAAGCGGCCACTTTTTTTGTAGTGTTTGTAAATTCTGAACTGTTGTGCTGAAAAATTATCTGGTCATTCTCGGAGTGTCAATTCACTTCAGCTGTCTCGAATGTTAAGTGCTCGAAGAATGGTTAGCTGCCCGCAACCCTCTACTTTGTCATTAAACGTGTCTTTCATGTATCTATAACTACTTTATAACGCTCACATATACTTTTCTTGTCACGTTAACACACTGCAATGCTTCGTAAACGTATAAAAACTTTTCGAAGCCGTTGTATTGTAACCGTGAAACGAAAACATTCATTCTCAATGGCATTATCATGTATATTAAACATAGAGACATGGCAAGCGCTAAACATTTACTCATTAAGCATCAGCCGAAGAAGTTCAACGCTCGTATTGATTGTTTACGTCTGTTGTATCTTTCGCACTGCTATCACGCGTAACTTTCTAATGACAAGACACGTATGCCATCGTTAACATGAGAACAGCCAAGCCTTTGAAGCCTGAGTCAATTTTACTTAAATATAAGGTGTCATCCTCAGGGTGGCGCCTTATGTTAGCAAAACACTTTCTGACATCACGAGCATATAAGGTGTGAAGTTCACTTTTATTTTATTTATCGCTGAAAGTGACGATGTAGGGCTGATGACTTTAACAGTGAAGCTGTGAAGGCTAGCCGTAACTTGTCTGGCCTACGGATATGCTCTAGGCGACCTAGGCAAAAAACTGTCCTCATCATTAAAGGATGTGTGTCACAGAAGTTTTACAGATCCAACTACTTATAAAGAGGCTATAGCATTTAGCGAAAACAATAGCTGCGATGCAATGGTGGCCAGCCGAAGACTCTGAGTGCATATAACGAGAGAATACTATGGTACGAGAAAGGCAACAGTGGATTTGGAAAGCGATGGTGAGCTTAAAACAATGACGATGTGCCCGTAGATCATTGAGAGGTGCGAGAGCTTGGTTTCGACGTGACCTTCTGTCTCCAGAGTTTGCACGTCCGTGCCGTGTCTGCGTTTGTCTTTCGTTAAGCTCGACCTTCTCTGTGCTACAAATCAATGCAAAAACAAGCGAGCATTGCCTAGTTTAGGATTAGAAGTGACATAGAAGCAACTCTTAGAAACAACCCTCGTTAACTATAGCTGACCTACAAACAACCTAGAAGAAACCAGCTTGGCCTTCAGAATCGTCCATTTTCGCTGTTTCAGTTTAAGCTCCACCATTTTCTAATGCAGTCACCATGTTTTCAACAGATTATGGCATATATAGCTTACAGATACTAGTGGGACTAACCTCAGTGAGTGCACGGCAAGTGCTGATCTGTGGAGGCTGTGAATGCACTTTTTTTATTTTCTGCGGACGCATTTACATTCCCTTCTGGTAAATTTATTGGAACTACCTTTTGTTGGTTTAAATATGATTGTATTATTGCTTAATGGCATGTTTGACGACCACGAAACACAGCACATTCTTGCTTTATTCGTAATTATGACCGCGTTCAGCGTGCAAGCGCGTCTCTTTATCAGCAACGTATTAAGATTCTGTTTTATATTTGTTGCGTACTAGTCGGTACTCTTCCCTGCCGTGTTTCCGTATAGATGCCGCACATCTCTTTTCGTATGTTTGACCTAAGAACGTATTTTTGCATTCTCCCGGCTGGTGTACTGCGCGTCCGGTGGAACGTGGATAGTGGTCACCTCGCCGTCTGGGGTCGTTAAGTCGTTGCCTACTGCGAGCGCCACCACGGCAACACCGAAGGGGATATGGAAAAAAAAGTGAGAGAAAAGATTTCCGACTGCCCACGAAATGAAGAGAAAAGAAGTAGCGCGGCTTTCCCCCCTCCCCTGTGAATTTCACGGCAGAAATATAAAACAGCTCTCATTTGAAACACGAGACCAAGGAAATAGGAGACACACACGGCACTGGTCTGTAAGTTCAGTGCCGTGTGTATATTTCCTTCGTCTTGTTTTTCAAATAGGCGCTGTTTTATATTTTCACCGTGGAACCTTACGGGGAGGGAAGGGACTCACCCGATTCGCCTGTCTTCTTGATTCCTTTCCCAGAAATAGTCCTGCTGATCGCGCGGCAATCGCAGTCGGTTTCTTTTTTGTGCGTTACGTGGCACTTATGATAAAGTGGGCCACCCACCTGTATAGCATGCACGTAGAGTTGTGTTGCGCACAACTGCCAGGATGCACACGCTGGCCTACAGATCTATGCGTGCTAAGAGGTGATGCGTAGCTCGGTATGGAGCCACGTGACAAAGGAGGAAGAACTGAGCAGCAGCTCAAGGCTTCGAAAGGCGCGTGCGCTAGCCTTGGTGATGGGTGGGTGCATGAGTGCGAAACTTTATTGCTTTGAGACTTTCGTAATGTTATTCTCAAAGTACATCGTCTAGAGTTTAGCGAAAACGCATCTCGTATGTCGTAAGACGAGGTGCGGAAAACTGTTCTCCACGATGTAAGACAAAGTACAATAGGACATTCCCCGTCCTGTTGCATTGAAACTTTGGTGTCACGTTGGTGTCTTCTGATGAGTGCTGCGGTTTTGCCTGCCATGAGTGACATACAATTATAAGGCACACCGTAAAGGAAGGCTCCGGAAATTTTAACTACCTGTGGTTCTTGAACGCACATCTGAATTTTAGTACATAGGCAACGTGTATTTTAGGCAAGGCGAGTCGAATGAGCTATCAAATACCGTTAATTGGTATAAAATGTCCCTGCCGCATTAATTTACCAAAAGCAGTAGTTCTCCACTCTTAGGCGGTGGCACCACCCCGACCAACAAAGGATGCGGGTACATAGCAAAAGAGTGTGAGATGCATTAGGCGCCTCCAAAAAAATAACTCTACACAAATGCACCGAAGACTAAGTCAGTTAAGCACCCACTTCCTATCGCTGTTGACTGAGAGGTTGCGGGTTCGATTCTCGGGGCTTCCAAAGTCACAGAACAGGCTTCTTTTTTGTATTTTGTTCGTGTACCTTTTTACAGCGTCATATTCTTGACAGAAACACGTGAGTGAAATCTTGGTAGACCCTGGCGTTAGACACTTTCGTGTTAAAAATAGAGAACATGGTCATTATGGATCTTGTATGGCTACGAAACGCGCTTTTATTTCGTCATGCAGTTCTTTTCATTTGTAACAGAAACTACCTCCATAGCAGTGAAATCTATCTCATACCCCAGACGAACCGCTTGTTTTCTAGCATGCATTTTTCTAGGTTTTTAATTAATATATGAAATAGCTTGTGGTCAGTCACTCTAGTGGGACTCGTTTGCATCCGTATAATGCAGTGCTTGCAATTCTGTTGGCCTCGTTTACTTTATACTGTAAACATTTTTTCGGCTTATTTTTTTAAGGTGTGTGGATGTGCCTGTGCACCTCACTTCACGCCACATTCCTGTACAGCTGTTTTCCAATATATAACGTTCAAGGTATCCTAACTAGAGAATGCAGACTTGTGAGCATCTAGTGAACAACTCAGAGCAAAATGAGGTGATTTCTGGGATCTAACATATTACATGTTAGTTCCTGTTAGGGCCATAGTCTGACGCCAACAGCGCAGCTGTCATTAGAGAAATAGCTATAGCTTTCCTTCAAACCACTAGGCTATACAGTGGCTTTATGACTGCCATTGCGGGAGCGGCTTCTTCGTTTGATATGCATATTCTTATCTTATTACCTGCCATCATCGCCTCTTTTTCACTGCCCTTCTTTTTCCAGTGTAGAGATCTACTTCAGCGCGGACTACAACCCACAGCGACGTCTATGTTAATAAAAAAGTATTTTCTTTACTTTTCTCTCGCACACATGAGGAACAACACGTTCAAGTTCTTCATACTTAATCTCTTTTTTCTTTTCTCTATATTAGCTCGTGATGCCGGCCTTGTGGGACCCAAGGGGACGGCTGTTCCTGTGAGATAAAGATTCGGTGAAATAAAGTCAAACGAAAAGCTCCTTCCGCTTGTTGCTACTGCCAGAAAACTTTTTTTTTTGTATTTGTCTCCTAAACTTCTCTTTACAAGTAGCAGCCTTCGGATTGTTAGATCGCTCAAATGCGCAGTCGAGATTCTCATGTGCATGTAGGAAAAGTAAATCACGAACCGTGGCACCTCGTTTCATGATATATGGGCATACACTGCATGCGAATAAAATTGTGTCTATGCCGTGATTTGTTTTCCGATGGGCAAGCGCGAGCTCGGGTGCAAATGCAGCAGGCTGCATTGACCTTTGCGTCTTTGCACTACACGTAACGCCAACAGTGCGCAATGTTACTTTCATTGTTTGCGTACGAAAACGTGTTCCTTCCTTCATCGTGGTATATTTATGCGCAAACACAGGGACAATGTTTCTTGTTGCGCCTTCGTGAAATTTTTCAAAATTTGCCAAAAATTACACAAAACAGGAAACTCGCCAGCGGAAATGTGCTGATATATAATCAATTCCCACATGTAAAAAAGCTCACGGCTACCGCTAAGCTCACTCTCTTCACTTTTTTTTGCTTTTCTGCGTGAAACGATGGTACTTTTTATGTTGCGTATAACAGCGAACCGACAATCTAAGCATACGCACTTCCAGGCATATGTATGTGTAATTATGGCGAATTTCATTGAGAGAACAGGAACAGAGTGGTGAGGCACTGAGGAGTAGGAGGTAGAGCCCTGAAAGTAGGGCCACTCGATCTACCACTTGAATGTGGCACGCTCCTGGAGAGAAGGTGACGAGTGGGGAGACCATGAGATCAAAACATTCCAAGCCCTGGCATATTCGCTGTGGGGCAGGAGCAAAATAGGCAAGAAATCGGTCAGCCACTTGTTCCCTATTTTCCTGATTCCTGATGCGTAGTATGTTTGTGCAACGACGCGTTCAGCAGACGTTCAGCTGTCAACGTAGCCACTCGATTGATTTATATGTCGAGTTTAACGTCCCAAAACCACCATACGATTATAAGAGACGCCGTAGTGGAGGACTCCGGAAATTTTGACCACCTGGGTTTTTTTTTTTTTGACGTGCACTCAACTCTGAGCACACGGGGCTACACCGTTTTCGCCTCCATCGAAAATGCAGCCGCCATAGCCGGAATTCAATCATGCGACCTGTGGTGTAGCCACCCGTACAAAACAGAGAAAATGTGGTTTCAAACGGCACATGGTTTCTATCATGGCCGCTACACTTGCCCCCTGAAGAAAAAAAAAAATGGAGGCTGTGACGTTAAACACCATGTGACTCATCGTACTGCGCCTACTCCGATTTTCAGGCGAGAGCAGTGCAAACTGCTCCTGCCTGCTCTCGGTGCAGCAAAAGCACTCTCGCTCTACCAATCGATGACAGTGCTCCTATACCTGCTCGACCATTATTAGGCGCAGGGTAGCAAACCGGCTGCCTATAGGCTGGTTAACATTCCTGCCGTTCTTTTCCTCCTATTTTCCTTCCTTCCTTCCTTTCGGCTATGAAAAGAGCACAATCAGCGTGCTTTTGAGTGCTCGTTCTCTCCCAATAGAATTCCCCATTAGCTTTATGACGCAAGTTTAATTGAACCCGCTACAACAATGACAGAACTTCACACTGAAATGTTGCTGCTGCTGAATATTTTCATCGGATAATTTTGTTTTTTAAAAATACCAGTCACGTTCACCCACCTGTTTGGGCAGGGCTGGTACAAAAAATGACACTAAAGTCACCTCCCCCAATTCGAAGACGGCCAGCTTATGGGCGGCTTAAAGTAGCTTGAGTTTCTGGCTACTTATCCGAACAGGTCATCGCGGTCAACAAATGGCTTAATTGGCAATGATAAAGTCGTGAAAAAGACTAGCATTCTGGCGCTGAACAGACTGTCTCTTAAAAGTTTCAGAAACGTTGAACAGGGTCGTGCTCAGCAGTGCTGCGTGTGTAATGAGATGAATTGAGTGAGCGAGCTGAGAGGGGATATCTTTATTTGCTACAACTTATTTAAATGCAAGGAAATGATGTAAATATACCAATGTCACTTGTCAACGTTGCTTTGTAAAATTAACTGAAAGTTAAGTGCGCAATGAAGAAACTACACAGTTTGTTCTAGTGGGGCAAGGTCAGAACAATCAGCACAGCAGAGCTACTGTTCGGACTGCCCATGTTTCTCCAGTACGGGTGTGTTCCGATTCTCACCGTAGATAGCTAAATAGACAATAAATGGACGGCGGCCATCTTAAGTCCCATTCCAATTCTCACGTAGCCGGCAAAATAGACAGATCTGAGAGGACCACATCGTAGACATATACGATGCAGGCTACTTTGCTGTGTAAACAAGGTGGCGACACAGCGAATTGCTCAGCTAGACCGAATCTCTACGGAATGGTCGCCTGCACACACGCAGATGCTTCTCCAGAAGCTTAATGTGAGTAACGTTTAATTTTTTTCAGATTTCAACACAAACTAAGCCAGAAAATACAGCTGTTACGTTTGTTTATTGTGAGTTTCTCTTTTAAACACGAGGTGGCGCAGCGTCGCGTAAAAGCCGTCCAGACGTGTTCCAATTTTCGGACAGAATGGGCTCGGTGCTGTCTTCTAAGCAGTCTGCTAGACTGGCTACGTGCTGTCTAATAATTGGAACACAGCCTATAATGCCAATTATACGACGCCATTTGCGCACTTTCATGGTTATCGAAGATTGAAATAAGGAAAACAGTTCTGATGTTTGTCGGGAATAAATATTAAATAGTAGAGAACGGATAATATGTCGCTATCTGCGCAACCTTGCGGTACTTGATGCTTCGGGCTACAAAACTAATTGTAAGCCGTAAGCCGTTGTAATGGAATAAAGCAGAGAAGTAAAGCGGAGGGAGTTTCATCAGACGCGCGTCCGCATTCGGCAGGGATCGTTACGACAGAGGTGCTAATAGCCACGAAGATGGCCTTCCATAAAAAACAAACAAACAAACACCAGGCCTGCGCGGAACGCGCAGCATGGTCACAGGGAAAGCTGAAAGAGCGGGTTTTCAGAGACTTTTGTGAACACGGTATGGGTAGCTGCTACAAGCACGCTTGCTCGGAGCCTACTACGCCATACATTATCATAATTTCTGTGTAGTAGGCCTGCATTCACTGTGCTAGCTTGTCATTGTTCGGAGAAGCGTAGTATTCTCTACAGACTTTATCAGATTCCATAAAAATAAAGCTTAAAAAAACCTCGTAAACCTTCGTTTTTCTCATTGTCATCGCCGTAGTCCGTCAGAACTGTGTGCCGCTTTCAGAGATAGTGGGATAATTGGTCGACTAGTAACCTGTGGTGTTGATTCCTCTCCCATAACAGGGGTAGAATTCGTGCGTGGGCTCGACAGTCAGTGGCAGGCGTTTCGTGAGGAGGACCCGTAATTACATCTGCTCCCAACCCTTGATCGATGGGAGACCTTGTGGTCCAACACCACAAGGTCTGCCACCCACCCTGCTGACTCCACAGGGGTCAGGAGTTGCTGGAGAAATATGGGTCCCGATAATAAGGAACAACACCATCTGGTGCGAGCACGCACCATCGAATCTTCGAGAGCTCAATCAAGTTGGTTCTATCTGTCCTACCATAGCACCCATACGTTTATTACCGAGGCGGAACATGTTGAAGAGAGAACACGAGAAAAAAGTGACAGATGGATACCAGAGGGAAAGGAAGATTAATTGTGTACACAGGCAACGTCGAATGTAGGACACGAGACTGCATGAGTCTCTCTGTGAACATAAAGTCTGTCCGTTCACCCTTGCATGAAGTGTAATTCATGATAACAAAGTAACTTGAACTATACGTATTTCTTCACTAGCTTTGTCGTGAACGTTCGGCAAAAATCCAGCTGTGTTTTATGTTCCCTTTTTATGCGTAGCGCTGAATTACCGCCACTGAGGTGAGGACCACTTCGAGGAAAAAAAAAAAAAGAACGCGAAAGTAAGGAGAATATGCCGAGCTAGCACGAGAAATCAGAACAAGTTTTCAGCTGCTGCTGCGCAGCTGGTTGTGGTATGGACTCGACTTTTGAAAACGTGGAACGGCGCTGCCAAACAAAGCCTGCATACAACAAGGCCAATACGGACTCGAAATTAAAGTTATCTGCTTTCTAAAAAAATTCTTTTTTTCTTTATTCGCTTGAGTTGTATTTCATGTCTTCCGGAGTATAGACGTTTGTTTGCCTTCTTCCTGTGTTTAATAATAGAAAACTTAACTCAGCTAGTCAGAAAAAAATAGAGTGTGACTTTAAATTATACGATGACCATTCTGCAAAACGTAGCTTCACACTTTCATTTCTCATTTTAGTTTTGAAGGCGCCTCGTTTGAAATTAAGACGTTTTGACAAGTTAAAAAATATCGACATGCCTCCTGAAGAACTGTTTTGAACTATTTTGAATTTCGTGGCACTTTCAAAGTTTTCGGTATGTTTTTTGTAAACTTCATCCTGAGCCTGCATAAGTCATCAGCGCTAACTTGGTCATAAGAAAGCGAAATGCAAAAACCTTTATTATTTTAAAAAAAGTTTTGCACGTAACCCGAACGGAATCGTTCGCCATCGCCCTGCGCAAATGTAACTGCACACACGTCCGCATGTATGTAAAAAGAAGCCTTTTTTTTTCAAACAAATTCTGTTGCAAGTTACGGTCTACCCTCTCGTCTACGTAGGTTGCGTCTTTAACCTTTCTTCAGCATGAACCAACTAGCCCGAGAACACGTCCTACTGAGCCGCATTTTTTTCCCTCTCTGAAGCAAGCTTCGCTTGCCTTTGTTCTTATAACATTAGAGAGTTTTAGTACTGCGTACGCTGCGTACGTGGCGGCGTTCCGTACGTAAGGACGCCACGTTCTGTGTAGTGCGCATGCGCACACCGCAACGCGCACGTATCGCGTTACGTACACAGCTGCCACGTACGCACGCATGAGATGCGTGCGTGCGTGCGTATGAGGTGATCGCGCCGCTCTCGAACAAATTCGCGACAGCGCGAGACTTCGTTTTGCAAAATGGCGGCATCGAAGGCAAGCACCGACCGGCTCTGTGGCTTAAAATATGGCCATAATCTGGCTATAACACTTGGATTGGCTCACATTGGCTGTCAACAACACGTACTTCTATTTTGATATACCAGATGACGCAACACGCTTCACGCTCGTTACGTACGCGGGTACTACGGCGTACTAAAAGCCGATTAGTGGCAAACGACACCACGTAACGCAAGACGCTTGCGTGATGCGTGCGTAGCACCATTCCGCAGTACTAAAACTCTCTATTACGCAACGAGATCGAATGTGTTTAAACTGATCCTAAAAAAATGCCGTCGAAAAATAAGTTTGGTCACTGCGAAATGATGTGCGGTTGTTTCCTCTGCTATCGATGACATGCCACATTTTCTTGCGAAATAAATGCCATGAAAGCTCTCGTAAGAAAATTTGTTCTCAGCAATTTCTTTTTAGTGCAACGATGCGGCAAGAAAACGAGTACCTTGCGAAGCGTAGATTCTAATATTTAATCACCGTGTTTCATTCTGAAACGGTTGTAATTCTTAGATTTATTCAATCCTCACACACCCCGATCTGGTTGAATGCAGTCACAACGCAAAAAAAGGGGGGGACAGAGCTGAAATTACCTTACTGTTTCGAAACTGTGCGCTGAACACTTTTGCACTGATTCAATGTCGCATTGCTGTTTTTCTTGCTCTCAACGTTTTCCTCTTCCTCCTCCTCCAGAACTTCCTTACTGACGAAATGGAAAGTAAGGTACGCTTCAAAATAGCATCGGTGCTTCAGGAAAATCGATTTCACGCCCGTCTTCTTGCATTGGAAACCAGACAAGCGTAAGTGAAAAGTGTTTGAGTTTCTGAGGCACACTGGCGTGATCGCATGGGCGACACTTTTAATCGAAACTCAATACGCATAGCACCTTTGGCAAACAGAGCGTAAAAAATTTTTCGTTAGCTCACGGAATTGTTTCACATTGTTTCGACACCCGTTGGACGTGAGCACTTTTTTATTCGCGTTGCGCTCTACAATCTATTCTAACGCAATTGAATTGATAATCTAACGAAAACTTAGAATCATGTGTGTGTGAGGGGAGGAGGTTATACTTGCGCCCAATATTTGAATATAATTTTGCATTCGGCTGTAATGCGTCACTGCCTTAGTGAAACCCAGCGCATATCTGCCGAATATACACGTATGAGACATTTAGAATCTAAATATACTCCAAAACACAAAAAAACTAAATATGCAATTGGCCTTTGCTACCTGAACTTGACAACGTTTAACGCTAGAACCTTATCTAGTGAGGGAAGTCTAGCTGTACTATTCGAGGAGCTAGAGGGTATTAAATGGGATATAATAGGGCTCAGTGAGGTTAAGAGAACAGATGAGGCCTATACTGTGCTACAGAATGGGCACGTCCTTTGCTATCGGGGCTTGGCAGACAGGAGAGAACTGGGAGAGGGGTTCCTAATTCACAGAAACATAGCTGGCAACATAGAGGAATACTATAGCTATAATGAAAGGGTGGTAGGTATTGTAATTAAACTGAATAAAAGATACAAGATGAAGGTAGTACAGGCTTATGCGCCTACATCCAGCCATGATGACGCTTCAGTTGAAAGCTTCTATGAAGACGTGGAATCGGCAATGAGTAAGGTAAAAACACAGTATACAATAGTGATGGGCGACTTTAATGCAAAGGTAGGGAAGAAGCAGGCTGGAGACCAGGCAGGAGGAGATTAAGACATCGGCACTAGAAACGCCAGAGGAGAGCTACTAGTAGAATTCGCAGAACACAATAATTTGCGGATTTCGAACACCTTCTACAGAAAACGAGAAAACCGCAAATGGACATGGAGGAGCCCTAATGGCAAAAATAAGAACGAAATAGACTTTATAATGACTGCACACCCAGGAATCGTGCAGGATGTGGAAGTGGTTGGCAAGGTACCATGTAGTGACCATAGAATGGTACGGTCTCGAATTCGCCTAGACTTGAAGAAGGAACGACAGAAACTGATACGCAAGAAGCCAATCAATGAGATAGCACTGAGAGGGAAAGTACAGGAATTCAGAGTGTCGCTGCAGAACAGGTACTGGGCTCTTAGTGAGGAAACCAACCTTAGCGTAGATACAATGAATGATAATCTGACGAGTATTATTACGGAGTGTGCAGTGGAAGTTGGAGGCAGGGTAGTTAGACAGGACACTGGCAAGCTTTCCCAGGAAACGAAGAACTTAATTAAGAAGCGTCAAATCATGAAAGTGTCAAATACAACAGACAAAATAGAACTGGGAGAGCTTTCGGAGTTGATTATTAGACGTAAAGTATGCGATGTAAGAAGGTATAACACGGAGAGAATTGAACACGCTCTGAAAAACGGAGGAAGCGTCAAAGCAGTGAAGAGGAAACTTGGGATAGACAAAAGTCGGATGTATGCACTAAGGGACAAAGAAGGCAAAATAACTACCAATATGGATAGGATAGTTAAAATAGCGGAGGAGTTTTACAGAGATCTGTAAAGTAGCCGAGACAACCACGACCTTAATACTATAAGAACTAGCAGTAACCCAGATGACAGACACCCCACCAGTAATGATAGAAGAAGTCAGAAAAGCTTTGGAGAGCATGCAAAGAGGCAAAGCTGCTGGTGAGGATCAGGTAACATCAGATCTGCTGAAAGATGGAGGACAGATTGTGTTAGAAAAACTAGCCACCCTGTTTACGAGGTGTCTCCTGACGGGAAGAGTACCAGAGTCTTGGAAGAACGCTAACATTATCTTAATACATAAGAAAGGAGATGACAAGAACTTGAAAAATTACAGGCCGATCAGCTTGCTCTCTGTAGTATACAAGCTATTTACAAAGGTACTTGCTAACAGAGTAAAGAAAACATTAGAATTCAATCAACCAAAGGAACAAGCAGGATTTCGAACAGGCCACTCAACAATTGACCACATTCATACTATCAATCAGGTAATAGAGAAATGCTCAGAGTATAACCAACCACTATACATAGCCTTCATAGATTACGATAAGGCGTTCGATTGAGTAGAAATATCAGCCGTCATGCAGACACTGCGGAATCAGGGCGTAGATGAAGTATATATAAACATTCTGGAAGAAATCTAGAGGGGATCAACTGCTACCATAGTGCTTCATAAAGAAAGCAACAGAATACCAATCAAGAAGGGTGTAAGGCAGGGGAACACAATCTCCCCAATGCTATTTACCGCGTGCTTACAGGAGGTTTTCAGAAGCCTAGAATGAGAACAGTTAGGGATAAGAGTTAATGGAGAATACCTTAGTCACCTGCGCTTCGCCGATGACATTGCATTGCTGAGTAACTCAGGGGACTAATTGCAACTCATGATTACGGAGTGAAACAAGGAGAGCAGAAAGGTGAGTCTTAAAATTAATCTGCAGAAAACGAAAGTAATGTACAACAACCTCGGAAAGGAGCAGCGCTTCGAGATAGGTAATAGTGCACTTGAAGTTGTAAAAGACTATGTCTACTTAGGGCAGGTAATAACCGCAGAACCTAACCACGAGATTGAAGTAACTAGAAGATTAAGAATGGGGTGGAGCACATTCGGCAAGCACTCTCAAATTATGACAGGTAGATTGCCGCTATCCTTCAAGAGGAAGGTATATAACAGCTGTATCTTGCCGGTATTTAGCTACGGAGCAGAAACCTGTAGACTTACAAAGAGGGTTCAGCTTAAATTGAGGACGACGCAGCGAGCAATGGAAAGAAAAATGGTAGGTGTAACTTTAAGAGACAAGAAGAGAGCAGAGTGGATTAGGGGACAAAGGGGGGTTAAGGATATCATAGTTGAAATAAAGAAGAGGAAATGAACATGGGCCGGGCATGTAGCGCGTAGACAGGATAACCGCTGGTCATTAAGGGTAACTGGATTCCCAGAGAAGGGAAGCGGGTTAGGGGGAGACAGAAGGTTAGGTGGGCGGATGAGATTAGGAAGTTTGCGGGTATGAATTGGCAGCAGCAAGCACAGGACCGGGTTAACTGGCGGAACATGGGAGAGGCCTTTGTCCTGCAGTGGACGTAGTCAGGCTGATGATGATGATGATGATGACTGACGTCGCCGAGACTTAGTTATGAATTCGCATGACTTGGTATCATTTTTCTCTTCCTTGTCGTTCTCTCTGCATTTTATCATTGAAGAACCTATAGAAGGACACTGTGACCTGCATATCGTTATGATGTTCGTAAAAGGTCGACCGCAGGACCGGAACGCCAATCAACGCTACTTTTCGAAAAAAAAGCACATGAACATTTCAGTGATAAAGAACCTACATGTATACGTACCTACGTATGTATACGTACATACATGCAAACATTCACACATATGTAATTATGTTATCGGGGGTTTAGCGTCCCAAAACCAAAATATTATTATGAGAGACACTGTAGACAATGGCTCCAGAAATTTTGACCACCTGGTGTTCTTTGACGTTTACTGACATAGCACAGTACATGAGCATTTACCATTTCGACTAAATGGAAATGCAACATCCGCGGCCGGGTTCGTACCCGCGACCTTTGGTCTTTGGTTCAACAGCTGAGCACCGTAACCGGTGCATGTATGCAGGTACATACATACATACATACATACATACATACATACATACATACATACATACATACATACATACATACATACATACATACATACATACATACATACATACATACATACATACATACATACATACATACATACATACATACATACATACATACATACATGCATACATACATACACACATACATACATACATACACATACATACAGTTCGTGGTTTTCGAAGGAGTATCGTCGTGGACGGCTCCAGTTAAGTCAGGTGTTCCCCAAGGCTCCATCCTAGGGCCATTATTATTTCTAATTTACATAAATGACATCACTGATAACATAGACTGCAAAATTAAACTTTTCGCAGACGACTGCATTATTTATAGAGCAATTAACAGTTCGGATGACCATTTATCTTAAAATAATTCATTGAGTAAGATTGCTCACTGGTGTGAGCAGTGGCAAATGTTAACTACCTAACAAAAGCAGTTTGCATGACGGTAACCAGGAAAAAAGAACCTTCCGACTTTACCTATACAATTAACGGCGTACCTTTGCAAAAAGTTACGCAGCAGAAGTATTTTGGTGTCACCTTGACTTCCGAATTAAGATGGGATGCGCACATTAACAATGTTACAGCATCGGCTTTGCGTAAACTGTTTTTCCTACGAAGGCGTTTACCCTTCGCGCCGACAGATACTAGGCTCCTAACTTACACCACATTCGTGCGACCAATCTTGGAGTACGCTAACACTGTGTGGTTCCCGCAAGGTGTTACTAATATAGCAAAAGTTGAACGGGTTTAAAGGAAGGCTATTAGGTTTATACATAATAAGTACAAACGCACCGACTCGACCACAAACCTTTTAGAAACTTCCGGTCTACCCACGCTTGCAACAAGAGCAAAAATCGCGCGTCTCAAATTTCTATACCACATTCTGCATAACCACAGCCGGATCGATGCATCCAGGTACATATCTTTGGCAGAATCACGAACACTACGACATAAACATGCATACACTATCAAAGAATACGCTTCCAACAACGACTGTTTCAAGCAATCCTTTTTCCCCCTGTCAATCAGCGAATGGAATAGGTTAGATCCCTCCATTACTAACGCACCATCACTGGCAGAATTCACTTCAAAAATTGAGACTATACTTTGTGACAAAGGCTTTCTTCAACCATGACCTCCATTATTGTTTCCCAGTAGTATTTATTTGGATGTATAAGTGTACACAATGCCTTCTCTGTATAAAACTGTATGGATTCTTTTATGCAGCAAAGATTCAGTTCGCTGCTTCCGAAGTGTGAATATTTGGAGTGCATAAATACCTATGTCAAATGTTTCTATGTAACTAGGATTATTATTACCAATTTTAAAATAACTACAGTTCTGTATGCCGCCTGTAAGAAAGTACTTAGCATTCATTGTATTCTGTAACTCATGCCCTCCTGCTTGGGTCTCGTAAGAGACTGGTAGTATTGTAAATAATAATAATAATAATAATACATACATACATACATACATACATACATACATACATACATACATACATACATACATACATACATACATACATACATACATACATACATACATACATACATACATACATACATACATACATACATACAGACACACACACACACACACGCACACACACGCACTCACGCACGCACGCAAACTACGAACGTGCGTACGTTCACTAGAAAACCTCCATGGTTTTCGAAAGGTTTAGCGAGCATTGGGCCGCAGTGCCATGAATACAGTGAACTAGTATATACCATGAACTCGAGGTGGTTAAAGGTGGGAAGTAGACATGAAGCGCAAGCCGTAAGAGAGTGTGCGTGTGCCACCTCTCGTTTAGTCCTTGGAATGCCCGCTGGATGGCGGTGCTTCTATATGGAGAATACATGATGAAAAGATGCGAGATGGCGGTACTTGGAGTGCTGAATAGATGGACGAACGGACACATAGACAGATGCATGGATGGACGCATGAACGGACGCAGGGGCGGCTGCATGGACGAACGTAGGGACGAACTCACGAACAGACGCACGCACGGACGGGCTGATGGACGCATGGATGAACGGAAGCAAGAACGAATGGATGGACGAATTCTTCGCCCCACTATCCATTATTCACTACGGGGATATGCTGCCATTTTTTTTTGTTCTTCTGTGCGTTATTGAACAATGAAAAATTCGCAGCGTGCGCGTTAACTAAAAGCCAAATTCTCCTGTCTCTCATTCCCCCTTAGCAGCCATTGACATGTACATTCAGCACTTTCTTTTATTGTTAAACAACGCACAGAAGAAATCTCTCACCGGCACCACCTTGGAGGTCAAAATGTTATACTTGTTACACACTACAACAACTGCTACGAGGGACGAACAGGTGCCAATATAAGAAGCTTCGCCCCTAAAATAACTTGCAGCCGGCAGGGAGTGAACCGGCGACCTTCGAATAACGCGTCCGATGTGCTCGAACAATATGCCAGCAGAAAAACCTGTTATGAACTGTCAATCGACAATCATTGTTTTCTTATTCGCGAATAGCAATAGCTACTGAAACTTTAGTTACGAGGAAGCTCTTACTCGTGTTGGTCTGCCGGCCCTAATAGGTATGCAGATTGTACGACAATGCGCTCAATCAACCCTGTGCTTCAGCACGCACTTAGCTGAAATAGTTTGTCTTTGACTGAATAGCGGAACCCCCTTTTTTCACCTTTGTTAATATTTTTTTCTTTTTTTTTACATATAGCTTACGCTGAGCTTCGGCGCCCACTGCTATTTCATTACGTGGTTGAGTGGACGTGTGTCTCAGCGTCACCTCGAACGGACAAAGCCCCCATTATTATTTGATGAACTATTCGTAGGGGCGTAGGCCTGCCTTATGTAATGTCTGGCTGTATATATCGCCTTTATTTACGCATAGTTCTTCATCCTCTGGCCTTCCTGCGTTGAACGTGCAATGCCAGCACAAGCATTAAATGAATTGAAGATTCATCGTACCACTCAAATATTCACCACTAAAGCTATAGGACTTCGAACAAAATGACAATGGCCCGCCTTAAACTGAAATAACTCTTAATATTATTCGAAATACAAACATCTATGAAAAATGAAAGGAGGAACTGGCTCTGCAAAAAAAAAAAAGAGATGCGAAATTATGCTAAAAAAGCTCTGTGATGATGGTGGTGGTGTTGCAACAGGCTGGGTTACTCCTGGCCGGAGTGGCTGAAAAATTATGTAGTACCCACCACCTGAATCATCCTACTATACGCAGACTAATAGGTAAGAGAATAAAACGTTTTGGATAGCGTTAATATATGAACTGTTCGTGTTCATTCTGACGCAGATCTATGCGTCAAATGAAGCGTGAACAGTTGCAAGCCTTTGACATAGTATAGTGCGCGCCGGCCACTTATCACCATCACGGATATATACGCAGAGCAACCGAACAGCATGCGCGCGCTGGTCAATCGTGATAACTGGACGGTACACACTATACTATCACCAAGGCTTGCCGCTGTTCGGCTTTCATTTGACGCTGATAGTATATCGGTTGTATATTGTTACAAAATTAGAGTACACAGCAACTTTGGTTATCCCCGCTTGCTTCATCTCTACACTGGGACAATTAGATGCGATAGATGAGACAGTGTTTGCTTGACGGGACACGTGTCGGGGGTTCTCTTACACACAATTTGTCTTTACCTTCCATGTATAGGCTGGTCCAGTGGTTTACCGGACTTCACAATTTCGTGCGTGCAGACGTACCAGCATTGAAAAAGCACACGATGATGGAAAATTAATTCTTGTGGTGGTTCGTCTTTGGTGTTTGCCGAAACTCTTCTGCGCGAAGATCATATTCGAGGGTGAAACCCTCCCGTCACATGTGAAGGTGGGACACAAGAGTGGAAGCTTGGGCTAGTTGGTGCGTAGTCATATTTGCAAGATTGTTTCAGCGCGCGAACAGCGCGCTCTTTCTGTCTACGCTGTCCTTTTTTCCTTTGTTTGCGCGCTGAAACAATCTTGCAAATATGAAGTTGGGACACTTTCGGCACGCTGTTCGTCCCTTCGTACGGAGGCCACTTCAGTGCAGAAAATGTACGAAGTTGGGTCACGTGAGCAGCGTGTGCATGAACACCACTCTTTGTGCCCGATGCACTGAACCTCACGCCACTAACACATGTCAATCCAATACTATGAAATGTTCGAATTGTGACGGGCCTCATGATTCATCTTCGAGGGACTGTCCGATTGTTCGAAGGGAAACGGCATTGTCGAAGAAAATGGTTCGAGATCACTCGTCTCACCGGGAAGGGGCCGCATCTGTTAGACGACGACGATCGCGTCATCGACGGCGCTCCAAGACATCGAAGACACCGTTGACTCGTGAACCGCGCTCGAAGTCGCCTCCACTTCTGTCTCCTAGAACAAGAAGGATAAAAAGAAAAAAAGAAAAAAAAGAAAACACGTAGTGCATGTTCAAGCACAGGCACTACGTGTTTGTCTCGGCCTACCACGAACTACCTCAACCGCTGGAACAGTTATATTGACTCGGGATCATCCGGTTACAACCTACGTCACAATTGATTGATTGATTGATATGTGGGGTTTAACGTCCCAAAACCACTATATGATTATGAGAGACGCCGTAGTGGAGGGCTCCGGAAATTTAGACCACCTGGGGTTCTTTAACGTGCACCCAAATCTGAGCACACGAGCCTACAACCTACGTCACAACCGACGTGCTGAGAGCACATATTCGGCACATTTCACGGATAGTATCGGGCCAGTTGGCATTTTTGCCAGAACAACGACCGCGGGCGTCGTTTTGTAAGGTCGTCAGTTCTCACCGCGATTTAATACCATCCGGTTTTATATCCTTGGGGAGCTCACCGTCCGCTTTGTGGAGACTACGACAACCCGACGTGTGACTTTCCGTCCCAGGAATCAGAAATCAAAAAGTCCTTTCTACCTTATCCTTGAAGCAAACAACTCTGGACTGTTTACACACCTTCTACGCTGACAGGATCCACGTATACACAGATGGATCTACCACCCACACTAGCTCAACGGGCGCCACCGTCGTTCCACCACGACCCATCAACATCACTTACAAACTCTGTCAATCGACTGGTTCGGAAATTGTTGCCCTGCTAGGTGCCATCGATTATATCAAGAAACAAACGGGTAATCGATGGGCAGTATTCTGCGACTCCAAGGCGGCTCTACAATGTCTTTCATCGGCACTTCGTCGCGGGTCGTACGCACAACTGGTATGGGAGATCAGAGAAATACTGCACTATACAACCGAACAAGGACACAACGTTGTGTTCCAGTGGATACCAAGTCATTGCGGTATCTCTGGCAACGACCTTGCCGATGAAGCAGCCGCAAATGCACCCGAATACAAACAAACCCTCTTTCCGTACCTTTATCTAGGATTGACTCGGCTAGATACCTAAGTAAGCTGGCGCAGAACATGACACTCCAGAAGCGGCAGTCATCACCGTTCGCAACCTCGTGGACTATTCCAATTTCCGAAAGGCAACGTAAGCACTGTTGCGTTTTCTCAAAGACACCGGCCTGTTTCATCGTTTGTGATGTCAAACAGTTACGCGTCGGCCCAGTCAGTGTCCTTTTTTCTCCTCCTCTATAACTCTCCTTCCCCCTCTCCCCTTCCGCAGTGCAGGGTAGCCTACCGGCGCTCAGCCCTGGTTAACCTCTCTGCCTTTCTCCTTGTGTTCTTTCTCTCTTCTGCGCATAACTCTGGCAAAGTTAACTTCTTGTGTACAGTGATTACTGTCTTCCTGTTTGACTCTAGCCTAGAGAGTGAGGAAGAACGTACGCCATGCTGTTTCTGTGGCCGTGGTTGTTTTTTCGGGCAGCCGTATAAGGACAGTCGTCTCGCGATTGTTGACTCGGCTGAATGCTTATCTGACATACTCTATATACTTCCCTTGAGTGGACGCGTGCATAAGCGATGGACATTCGTTACTTTGAATGACGGAGCCGGATGTTTACTCCAGGCGAGCATGGTAGAATAGAGATATCACGTAGCCATCATGCGTCGTATTTGTTTGCTTCTGTTCAGATTGTGTTCACATGATTGAGAGCTCTGTGTGTCCGCTGTTTAGCTTGGTTCAAAAAATGTACGCGCCCAAGATAACGGAGAAGTTAGCCGTCTCAGGACACATTCCGGTCCACCGATGCCACTCATACCAGTATGTATATACGAGAGTACCTTGCCACTTCCATATAATGTTTAGTCACCGCAGAACAATATTAGCACAAGGTAGTGTTCGGCAAGAATGGTCACTGTAGAGGTAGTTTTTTCTGTATTTGTGTATGTGTTCGTGTGTATACATGTGTGTGTGTGTGTGTGTTTGTGTGTGTGTGCGTGTGTGTGTGTGTGTGCTTGCGCGTGCGTGCGTGCGTGCGTGTGTGCTCCTCTCTTCTAAAGTGCGAAGGTGCAGGCGGTTACGGTTGGTCCCTCTCCGGCAAACATCTATCGCTTTGCTGTGTTCAACAAGGTCAGGGACTACGCAAAATATAACGACTAGGCCATGGTGTAGATAAAAAAAAGCAAAGAGACTATTCCCTCAAACTCTTTGACATATCTGTATTGTTTTGAAGACGTGCGGCATTTCGTTTTTCTTTACTTTGCAGTCTGTAGTATGGCAGAAAGAACACAGACAATCAAATTATTTTGAACAACGTCTCTCCTTCCACCCGACAGTCCTTAGATGGCGAAACATTGGTTCAGTATTACCAGTACTAGTATTACTCGCTGAGGGGATTGTAGGTACATGCTTGGTATAAACATTAATGGTGGCGCCGAAAACACGCCTCTGCAGGAACTCAAAGTAATGAACTTTTCGAGTGTTCCTTTGTGTTTCTGCGTGGTCACTGTTGTGGAGCCGGGCTTAATATACATACGCTTTATTGTGTATCGCAACTCACAAAAGTTATAATTCTGGAATCATTTGTAAGCAATTAGTTATTTGGTATGAGAATCTATTGTTTGCCAAATCATGGGGTGGAGACCCTTTCAAGCCTGATCTGTTTAATTATTGTTTGTACCTGACAAGCATCATGAAGTGTCTTTGATTCTGAATTAAAAGTGCCTATTTACTTATTTATTTATTTGTCTATTTATGACACATTCTGAGCGCACATAACCTTACACGTTGTCACTTTGGCACTATGGAGCAATCACCCGATGAAAAATTTTCTGTATGTTCTAACCTGTCGAATTCTTTGTGTTTTCTTGTGTGTGGCGACTTGTGTGTGGTGACTACTAACATCCGAAAGATAATAAAGAACAGCTACCTTTCCGGTTGTACTGGTGTGAATAATGTACTGTCTGTTATAACCAATTTCTTTCGTATTCGAGGTTAGGAAGGACTGTCTGCAGTGTGGGCAGTTATACTTTACCGAAGCTACCCCCCCCCCCCTCTACTAGCGGTACTCTCTGAACATTCTTCGGGCCTCTTCAGATCCTCTTTCTGCCACCTGCTATGTCATGCCAAGTGTCTGAGAGTCATGCTTTTTTCTGCCTGACGTGCATAAAAAAAAGAGTGGCCTCAAACGATCCCACGCAAGGATTTCGCGCTAACAGTGCATTCGATTGGTTGATTGATATGTGGAGTTTAACGTCCAAAAACCACCATATGAATATGAAAGACGACGTAGTGGAGGGCTCCGGAAATTTCGACCACCTGGGGTTCTTTAACGTGCACCGAAATCTGAGCACACGGGCCTACAACATTTCCGGCTCCATCGGTAATGCAGCCGCCACAGCCGGGATTCGATTCCGCGATCTGCGGGTCAGCAGCTGAGTACCTTAGCCACTCGACCACCACGGCGGGGCAACAGTGCATTCGAAGGTAAAGAATTGTAACATTACTTTCTCGGACATGTGAATCTTCGTTATTAGCTGCAAAAGCTGTAATTGTCGAAAGGGAATGCTAGTTTCCTACATAATGGGAATACTTCAACAAAACCATGAACAAGCATGCATTTCTCGTGAATACTCGCTGAGCAGTGGGGTGCGTTTGTAAATAAAAAAATTCTAGGAACGATATTTTTTTAACCACAGAAGAGAATAAATAGCTTATATTTTGCTCTTACTGCCATAAAATACACCTGGTTTGGTTTCTGCGCTTTGTTTTCTGCATGTTGATGTGTGCAATCATCCTTAGATGCCAATCGTGTTATGTAGCGAGTTATTGCGACGATAACAATGGTAGTCTCATGATGCGGTGCAAGAAATGAAACAAGAGTAGTCAAAAATTAAAATGTAATTTTTATTTCATTGCAAACGTAGAAACCCGCCTCCGAAGGAGCCTTTCTTGCGTATCACTGCTGAGTTTATTTCATTTCCTCTGAACATCTTTATGCGTATACCACAGTTATATAATTATGAAGGAACAGCTATTGGCAGGTCAAATCTACGCTTAGTGTGTTCCATGTGTAGCACATTTATAACAGCCGCCTTATGGAAGCCGACCCAGTATTCTGGTGCGCTCCTTACGGCATGGAAACACGGCAAACCTGCGATGGAGCATATATTTCCTATCTGTAATTAGCACGTGTACTTGATGGTGTACTTTTATCCAGTGACTGGTTCTCACCTCTTAACAAATGTCATCGCGTTATCGGAAAGCGTATAGTAACGCGAATGCCAGTTGCGTACATTACAACCACACGGGTGACCGAGAAACTACTTCGTACTCAACATTGAGGCTCATATTAACAGCCGACGTGTCTCGCCCGTATGAATCAGATTTATATGACCCATGGTACCGTTCATGATTATCGTTGTATAACACACGTGCCATTTATTTTCTAAGCACGAACTTGACCGATAGTACCTCGAATCTTTGAATTGACCGCACACACGCACACAGGAAATCAAGTGTGCTCGTAAAAGATAGTGTTGCCT
Source organism: Rhipicephalus microplus (assembly GCF_013339725.1). Classification (NCBI taxonomy): domain Eukaryota; kingdom Metazoa; phylum Arthropoda; class Arachnida; order Ixodida; family Ixodidae; genus Rhipicephalus; species Rhipicephalus microplus. Next base: position 175,384,708 of record NC_051165.1, on the reverse strand, counting down.
TCAATTTTTGGTAATTCCGCCGGCATGGCTTCTCAAGAAGCATAACAAAGTATTGCCGTCAAGTACCCCAATACGCGCGCATTTTGTTTAAATTGCTTCTGAACAGCCAAGAATTCTCCGATTAAAATATTTCAGTATACAGTACGTGAACTTCTGCTTTCAAACACACCTTTTTTCCACCACGTTCGGAACTTGTACTACGTACGTGAGTTTTTTGCGAAACCTATGTGACAATCTCTTCTCGGCGTTTTCTTTTTTTTTACATGAAGCGACCTTACTTCTGGTTTCTCAAATTGAACATTTCAAGACACGTGCTTCGCACTAATACGACCACCGTTTTCTGGCTTGATTCTTCTATTTAATTCCTTATTTCATGCTTTCTGCTTGTTTCGCTGAACTTATTCCTGCTCGCAAATACGAACTTCGACAGAGGCAATGAACTCATTTTTTGTTGTTTTCTGGTAAGGATGCCCCAGTGGGAAATAAAGTTCGTGCTTTTTGAAGACCCAGTAAACCATTCATTTTCCGGCGGCACCGTATCATCCTTGTTGTAGACCATTTTTTTCTCTTTTGTGTGACACTCGTTTTAGAAAAGAAGCCCTAGGTAAAAATGTGAAGCCCTAAAAATTGTGAGAAAATAGACGACCCTGTATATCCGGTTCATCAGTGCTAGTGCACTTGCACGTCTTCAACATTACAGCCGTTTTTATTTTAGGTCTTTATTTCCCTCGTGAAAATAATAATAATAATAAATATCCTGTTTTATATATTGCGAAAAAAACGTGAAATCAAGAGAGTGTAACAGAAATACGAAAATTCGCGGACATTTCACCTGCAGTCACCGAGTTTGTTTCTCCGTACGAATTTTCGAGCTTGTTTTAGAGTACCGTTCTTGTCATAATGAAATTTGTAAAATTATTAAAGAGCACTGAAGGCGTTAAGCGTTTGAATTACATACATCATTTATTATGTCAAGTGGACTTTATACAAATGTTTTTTTATTATTTATACTCAATGTTTTCCTTTTTTTTCTTTCAAGGAAGTGTAACTACAGCCCACATACTCTAGTCATAGCTCCTAAAAAGAAAAGAGAGACAACTTGAAGCACACAAAAAAAGAGCTTATGTATGGACGTGTATACAAAATGGCGATGGCAGAAACACGCTGGAACTCAATTCTAGTTAACTTAACCAGGCACTGGTTAAGCTTTTTTTTACTTCCTTTTGCGTTACTCTTGCTAAATATCTGAAGTACTTCAAGGTGTCAGATGGCTCAATCAATGCATTCTTTTTTTTCTTTTGTATCGTTTTTCGCGTACGGTCCTTAATTAAAACTAGCACAAGAAGTATCTGTCAATTGACTCCCAACATGGGAGATCCTTAAAAAGGGTGTTTAATAAAAAAAAACACCAAAGACAAGCTCTGTCACCGAGTCTTTTCAGTCAGAAATAAAACAATGAAGTGTCAATTCGTCGGCAAGTTGGTTTAACAAGTTGACCTTCGTGCGTGAAATCTTGTCCTTGGATCAGTGTCCTTTGACTTCCTGTACTTCTGTGTCGATGTCAGTGCTTCGTGTGGTGTGTGTGTACCTCTATTGTCCTGATATTTCGCGTTGCTTCCGTACGATTATAAAGAACTCACTGGGAATAACAAAACTCTGGATGAAATAAGCTGTCTGCGCCACCCCCGTATTTTCCTTCCGGATGAAGCGAATAAACGCCAGAAGTCGGATGCACGGTAATTTAAAGTCTTAACGACGTAGAATGTCTTTGCTTTCTTACCCTATTACGAAGCACGCCAAACGGAGTCCTGCTTTATCATGCTGTCGAAGGCTATTACTGTAGTGGCTCGATGTAGGAGAACGAGAGGCAAGGGGTCGCTTATTGATCTTTGTCTTCGATGCTTGGGAAATAGTGCGAGCACAACCTTGTGAAAGAAGATAACCAAGCACGCTGTGATATGGCAGTAATAGGAGGCTCCGTCTCGATCGAAACCTTATTTGTGGTGCTCTATATTTGATATAAGTGAGAAGGTCATCCAGTGCTATGTAAGAGCAAAAACGAGTCGTACGGCTAATTCCCATCAGGGCGTGGGAAGCCATGCATGTTTCAGTTAGAGGCCGCTCGTCGCCGCTGACCTTGGACACCAAGCCACTCTGACCCCACGCGAACTTTCAGAGTCGTGTCTTCACAGTGTCGTTCTTAGCAAAACATATAGCTGTTGTTGTGTGCTCCGAAACGCGGGCTCTCTACAGTACTAACCACGGTACGCAGTAGGAAACCATATTGGTGTTCTTTTTATATTCCGGTCGTGAAAAGTAATACATATGAAACGTTACAAAATGGCGCTTTGTCATAGGCAACCGTTGTTCAAGAAACTTACACCTTACTCATATTCCACGGGCGTTTTAGTAGACCTGACGTTCCTCTGCTAATCTCAAGGTCGAGGGTTTGATTATCGGCCGTTATCGGCGGCTGAGTTCTCAATTTTGTCCGAGTTGAAAAACACCTTGCTATACTGTGCAGTGGGCGAATCTTTAAGAACCTTGGCTCCTGAAAATCATTTTGGTTGATCCTATCGCCTGTTATGAGTTTTCTTTTTTCTTGCATGAAGAAAAGCTTTTGGTTATCTTAGTTGAAGAAAGGCTTTCGGGTTCGTATTATAATAGCTAGTGCGTAGCCTATGAACATCCCACTTAACTCCAACATAATTTTACTAATTTACGGGAGAGTTAAATAAAAATAGAATCCAGACTTCAAGCTGGAAACAGTGTTATTATGCCTGCACATGCACCTCTGCAAAAAACTCGAGACTCGAAAAGAAAACCAATCGCCCACTCTATGGCGTTCGGAAGGACACAGGTCAACTTACTGGAGATTATGGCTCATAAGCGCGAAAAGAGCCGTTGGACGAATGAGGAATACACAAAGGATGCCAACATAGTATTACAATGGATACCCAGTCACATTAGAATAAAGGAGAATGAAGAGGCTGACAGCCTTGTCAAAAAAGCATTGAACGAAGAACGAGATTGCGCAATCCCTATGTCTGGGACGGATATTCGAAATTTTATAACGCTAGGAACTAACCAATGTTCGATGGAGAATTGGTTCGATAGCCCTAAATCAAAGGAATTAGCACTCTATGAGGTTGATCCACACAGAAAATTTTTGATAGCGACAGATCTCCCACGACAGTTAGAGACATTATTTCACAGACTTCACTTGGAAGTAGCATACACAAACAGCTTCATGCACAAAATACATCGATCCAACTCCCCGGAACGCCATTGTGGTCATGCAGAAGAAAATGTTCGCCATATTCTTTTGGAGTGCGTTAAATACGCGAATGAAAGAGAAAAATTAATGAACAAATTAGCAAGTTTGGACAGACAGCCCCTCACATTAAAAAATTACTTACACCATGGCCTGAGATGCATCTTCAGAAAAAGGCAAACATCTTCCTAACAGTCTTCTTAGTGGAGACCAGACTGGATAAGCGCCTGGAATAGACAGCCAGGGATTGATATATATGAAATGTGTTTGTCCATATACTGACAGTAGAAAAGGGAGGTGTGCGTGTAAACAGTTTTACAGAGTGAACTGCTGCAAGCAAACTGTGCATTGGCATGATATTGGAACTGGTTTCAGTGTGCTCCTATGCTTTTTTCGGATTGTTCATTTTTGAGTATCGTTCAGTATTTTTCTTTTTTTTTTCGCTGCAGAACCTATTGATATGGAATAGCCGAGGCAATATGAACTTCAACCTCTCCACAGCAAAACAGTTAGAACAGAGATGCCAACTAGGCCAAATAGGTGTGTTGCTACAGTTCACTGGAGGTGGGCTCTGGTTAACCTTCCTTCAGCTTTGAACAGTGCCCAGATGCAATTCCCAATAGAGCCTAATTGCTCTCCCGGTTCTATATATTACCTCTATTGGCTTCAGCGAATACGTGCTGCGTAGTGTTAAACGATACAAAACCCCTCGAACTCACACAAGCACAAAGTGACCGCGATAAAAGCCAATGCTGGGATAGGTGCGACAAACCCGGCATAGTGTATAACCATGTTGTTGGTTCAGAAGAGTCAGTGAACAATAACGCCGACCTTAATGCCCAACAGAAGGACTTGTTGCTGGGCTAGTTGGTGTCGGAGGACAGTCATGTTGTAGCACAAGAAAAAAAAAAACGACAAGACGGACACGAAAAACAAAAAATTACAAGCGCTGCTCCACGTTTTACACGTCTTTGGCGTGCAATTTACCCGAGTGCATTATTCGGCCTAAGGAGCTACATAACACTGCAACAAATCATCAGGTGGTTGGGCTATTTTTTTAACTTCGTAGGTGACAGTAAACCTGAAAATTTAATTTTGCGATAGTGAATGTCCTCAGTATATAACAGCGCATGCAGGAACCGTACTGAGTGTTAGGTTTCCCCGCAACCTGATGCGGTATCGAGAACCGTGATACGGACGCACAAATTTTTTGGCAGGCGGCTTTGAATAGGTAGATGTATGCTGGCCATAAACAAAACTAGTAGAGCCAAAAAAAAAATACGTGACGTAGCAGTTAACACGCATTCATTACGCTCTGAAGACTGGATCTTTCAAAGCATGAGTTATCGTAAGTACCTTCACACACCAATGTGACTAGTGGGATCTGGAAGCCCCATCGTTATCACTTTATTAGAGTACGCCTTACCCGCCGCGATAGCCTAGTGGTCATGGTAATCAACTGCTGAATGTACAAAGGGAAGTTGTTGTTTTTTCGTCAGAAGTTTTTCGATCACTATTTCGGTTACGAATTCAAACATATAATACCACCAACGCCACATAGTGGTCATGTTTTCAGAAACAGCGAAAGACAGCACAAAAAATCTAGATGCCCTCAGCAAGACGTACGAAGGTAGTAGGGGTCTGATATGCCAAAGGACGCAGTTTGCATAAAGTGGTCGATCTCTAGCATATATCTTCTAACGGAGCTGGCTCCTTCTGATCTTTCACGAAGATACGCACGTGCAGACAGCATCGAAGGTCCATGCCCTTCGAGACCCGTAATGCGGTTATGTATGGCTGCTCTTCGCCTATAACCAAAGGAAAGTACTTCTCCTGGCGTGTTATCGGTTGCAAGCACAACTCTTGGTAAACCTAACAGAGCATCGACTCGGGCACGCCGTCAGTGCGGTATCCCGAAAAGCTCTGATCCGCTTAGGCAATCCTTCAGTGAGGAGTGACCCAGCATATATGGCATGCAGTCTACTTCTTGCCTCCTTTTTTTTGTCTGTTCGTCGCCCACGTGCGGACGTTGTTTGTAAATTCTAGCTAGCTAGAAGATTTCTGGTATCCTAGGAAACTTTTTTGGTATTGTGCGTTCACCTCCAGATAAATGTCTGGTTAGTTTAAGTTTATGCTCCTGGAAAACGAAACTTTGACAGTAGGAGGCTCCGTACTTCTTAAACCATAGGTGTAAATTATGAACGCATGCGCTTAGCATAAGCACCCAAGAGTAACACAGTACTGTTTACTATTTTACTCTTAGCATCTACCTTGTTACACGACGATATCCCAGTGATCAAACCTAAAGCGGTCTTCCCTCCTAAGGCTTTTTGTGACCATATCACGGTTTCGGTAATGCAGTAACTAACCCAGAGTGACCGAGCGGAGCTGAAAACCAACGCAGAACGACCTTTATTTCGCAGATGATTAAGTATATATAGGCGGCTTGCCTGTGACGTAACGCAAGATAGTGGAGTGAATGACGTTTGACACGCGTTGGCACTGCACTTCTTGTCAGGTACGTAATAAATGCCTAACTATTTCCTTCATAATATGCCCGCTACCTATCGCCCTCAACACACACATATATGCGACATACACATGTAATATCGGCGTCAAATAACACCCTAACCGCACGATGGAATAGACCTTTTTAACGGAGGGGAGGATCCCCTCCTTTCTGGGCTGTTGCACGGGAGTACAAAAGCCGACGTCACAGCTTCTACCAAGCCTTGTCTGGGTGTGACGCATGTTAACAACAGCTCAGAGGGGCTTATGGTGGCGCCCAGAGAGCCTTCATTGACAAGGTGCATAGCGTGCACCACCCAGGGATCACAGTACACATGCGCGTTGCTTTCAAACCATAATATGGCGCCCCGTACGGCGCGCACTGTACCGTTTCTAATGCTTGCCAGTGTTTGAGTTTCATTTGAAGATGGTAGTATACCCAAGCATTTGAACTAAAACATATAAAATACACTCAAGTGCGCATATACACACGGGCACGCATCTACATCGAACACATGCACACGCATGGACACATGCACTTAAGTCGTCCGCCGTGGCGGTGTAGCAGTTACGCTGCTGCGCTGCTGACCCGATGGTCAGGGGTTCAATCCCAGCCATGGCAGTCACATTTCGATGTATACTATAGGGCGAATGCGAGTGAACCCTGTCCTGTGCGATGTAAGCGTGCGTTAAAGAACACCAGATGGTCGGAATTTTCCGGAGCCCTTCACTACAGCATCTCTCAAAATCGTAGCATGACTGTTGGACAGAAAAGCACAGCTATTGATTTTACATGGGCTACAGTGGCGAGAAAAATTCTGGCGGACGCAAGAGCGCGTGACAAACTGCACCTGTGCGGTTTTTGGCGGCGTATTGGGGGAGTCTGAAAGCGTACACAGTGAACCCATGTCTTTCTCTACCGACCTGTCATCTAATTCGCTCTCGTCAACCAGGCGCATATCGGAACGCGGGAGAGAGCACCAAGTGCCAATTGTGCAGCCGATGTGGAAACGCCGAGCTGTGGCACAGGGACGAAGACACTTGAATTCCACTAGCATGGTATTTTTGTCAGAATATTGCCCCACACGTTTCTTCCTTTCCTTTTATGTTTTCAAATATGACCAACAAAAACGGCTGCAACGCTCAGCTCTGACCACGTAGCTATGTTCTGAAAAATGCGGGATTGTCTGAAATCATTCCGTTAACATTAGGCGCAGGACGCGAAGAGTCAAGTTTATTTGAGAGCTTGCGCGAGCACCAGCGATAATTCTATAGTCGATGACAATTTAAGAATAAATCTAAGCTCCGCCCAAAGTGGTCACCGTCCTGGGGGGGGGGGTTAGAAAAAGGGGGTAACGATTTAGAGCACAGGGTACTCTACTATGGGAGAGCTTAAAGCCGTCCCGGTCAGAATGCTAGCACCGAACCGGTGGTCACCGTCCTAAACCGTCTAAATTTGCAAAAATGTCCCACGGAAATACAATGTTATATTGCATATCACTTACCCGTACAGGCTCACGTTCCTTTCACCAGTTTTTCTTCGAAACATTTTATTTCTCGACAAGTTTTATCAGAATTTCCGACTGCACTGCTCTGCAAAACATAACGTTTTAACAATAAACCATGAACCTTTAACCTATACTATGTGTAGCATTTGCATTACCAGCGAAAATGTGCTGATGGTTAGAACATAAATCGCCAGTCATTGCTCTGTTTCAGGCTGCTGTGCGGGGGGAGGGGGGGAGCGTGTATTTATTCTTAGGTTGTGACCGACTACAAGAGCTTTGTTATCTCATGTATTAATGCCGACACACGTAACGCAGGTTGGATTATCGACAGCTGACGCGTTGTTTGCCGATATCAGTCTAAATGTGTGCATTGCCTGTAGCTTGACTTTTCGTTTCCTGTGCCCAAGTTCCCCTCATTAAGAAGTTACGTCTTGAACCCGCCAACGACTGTTTTCTTCAACATCCCGGCCACGTGGCCTATCACCACTTGGGCGCCGCCGCACTACGGTAGACACTGGTAACACGTTGCGCTTCGCCACATGTTGGAGTGTACAAGCGATTGAAGCAAGTGAACGAGAAGACTGGAAGGTAGAAAAGGAAGCACATGCGCAATTCAGAATCTCGAAGTTAGCCGTGAAGCAATCTGGAGGCGCAGCGATGCAGTTTTATACGCGCTCCTGTAGTCTATAGAATTTCCCTCGCGACTGTACACGCTAACATTAACCTGTTATGGGCACGCAGAATACATAAGTACCTACAGAACTGCAAATGAAGGAGATACTAGACAGCACTCGACAAGGAAGCTCAATATTCATTCCGCACGGCCATTGAGAGGAAGTGGGAGGACGTTCTACAGACGACCAGCAGATGTAGCCCATCAAGATTTACATGTGACTGCCCCATGCGGTTTCCTTCTCTCAGGTTGAATTGAAATATTATTATGATCACGTGCGGGGCGCCTATAGTATGAGCCGGATCCACATAACACCACACCACACCCCCATATAAGTCTCATTTGTCACCAGTCATATTCGAGGTCTGTAACATTCGAATAACTACAAAACTGATCGCGACACCTCTTTCCTGAACGTCGAGAGACCCCGCGAAAATGCCATATCTTTCGCACTGCTTGTGGCGAGCCTAACCATAGAAGATGAAGTGGTGTAATAATAAGCGGCAATAGAAAATTTAGAAATGAGAGAGGGGCAACGATATATAATAAAATTTCCAGAGAAGTTAGCCCGGTCTTTCACCTAGCTTGATAATTCAGTCTGGCTAAGTGCATGTGCATCTTCGCTTATGACTTTCAGACGCGGATTGAGTTTGTCAAAGGCTCAATGGCAGGTTTACTGACGACGACGGCAAAAAGTCACGAACACGACCTAGGTCGAGACCTAGGTCGTGTTCCCATCCCTCTGAGCCCTCCTTAAAGCGTAATGCGCGCCCTCTTTCGCTTCAGCGATGAGACATACGCCATTTTACCCTATAGCGTTGCGCTAGTGGGACGTCGTTGATCTAGCGACGCCGCTGATTGCTCTATTCGAGACAGCTTCGTGCGGCCGCGTCCGTTAAGAAGACAAGGCGACAGCGCCGAAATCTTGTCGGTCGTTGCGCGAGCTCTTTTTGAATGGGCGTGGCTGGGAAACTTTCATTCAAGTAATGGCCTGGCTGTCACCGCTGGTGACATCGAAGACCATATCGTGCTCGTGGTTCTGACAGCCACTCTTTGGCGCTGTAAAATGAATGCTTGACCATGGCTGATATATAGGATAAATAGTGATAAGCATAAAACAGTAACCCGGGACCCATTTGGGAAACGAGGTTAGGGGAATGTGAATAACGCGTAGTATAGAGAGGCTCACTATGACAGTTTTGCAATTGAAGCCTCGTCAGAATTTCCCTTTCAGGATAGTTCTTAGTGCGTGAAATGTTTTCTTTTTTTAGTTTTGCACTGTCTAAACACAGTTCTTGAACGTTGATTGCCTCTTCAGCAAGCGCCGTTTCTGAGGCGTTGGTTGCCACCTACCAAGCATTTTCGATGCAGGCCAAAATGAGGCTTGTGTACTTAGAATTAGGTTTACGCTGAAGAACTCTAACGTTAAAATTTATGGAGCCCTCTTGTACAGCGTCTCTTGTAAACACATATTTGTTTGGAACGTAAAATACCGACAATTATGAAGGAGGCCCCTCTCCCAACATAACAGTTGTATGTTGAGTGTGTTTTTTGTTTTTTTTTTTTTTCTGAAGCAGCTTCAAGCAAGAACGTAGCTGTGTAATTGAACTACTGCTCTCCACGCAGACTGTTTCGCTTTGATTGTCATTGGAACCGAATATTTTTAATTTTTATTTTATTTGCATCTTTCTCGATTTCTTGCTTACGGTCAATATGATGATTTCTCGTTCACAGCAAACGACGCTGACGATGACACCACGATTTCTGCGAAACAAGCTCGTGTATTTTGAATAGATTCCAACGTATACGGTTACAATGGTGGAACTTGTGATACAGAACGAAATGACTTCATTCTAACGTCCTTTTTTGTCACGTTTTATCAGCGATACGAGCTGCGCTCCATGACTGTGCCATCGACTGCACCAGTCGGTCATGAACGGTTCATTTTATGAAGCCACATATTACCGAGTGGGAATATTCGTCCTATTTACCAGCCTTAATGCGTGGCTCTGCGTTTGTTATCCCACGTCATGGTCGTCCGGGAAATTCAGTCACTCCTGTAAATCAGTTTTCGCTGCACTAGTCCGAGGAGAATCGGCGCGTTCGTGATGTCACGGGAAACTGCGCGTAGACTATATCTGGCAACTCCCATAGCAACAGCCAGCCAGGTTGCCTAAGCACAGTTCGCGTCCTAGTTCCGGCATCGGCGAGTGCATACGAAGACTTTATTACAGCACGAGCGAAGTCCCATACGGTATTCTGCAATTGCTGCCATTACGGGCATGAAATAGCATCGCCGTGTGGGCTTCACTAACGTTTGCGCTGATTGACCCGCCGCGGAGGATGCGGTAAGTGCAGCTAGCTAGCTGCCTGTCTACGTTTTCTATTATTCAATTACGTGTGCTGTAGCGGTAGCTGGCGCTGCACGGGCATACCGAAAGCCGAATGCCTGCCTCCTTATTTCTTCTGTCAGCAGCAGATGTGCATGTCGCTGCTCCTACCGTCCGAAAACCGATGAAGGAGCCGGTTGGGGGCCCATTCTTTAAAGATAGCGTCTGGCACAGACAACAGCTTACGGGATTCCGATGAGTGAATGATGAATCAAATAGCATACTGAGTGCGTCGGATGTCTTAAGGTATAAACACGATTCGGCGACCATATCTGTTACCGGGGACTTCTGAATGTCCCGTTTTTAGGTAATGGAAGAGACGGTAATGTCAATGCACTCAATATATATGCGTGAGCTTTATTCAGATTTTGTGCAAGGCGTAAAGACGTTACCAATGTGCGTGCTTTCTCATTCATTGCATTATCCAAGATCGCAATGAAATGAACACGTACTGCTTGTTTTCAGGTAAAATCATGACCGTGCGCGCTCTGCGAATAGCTCCAGTCATGTCGTAATGCGGCATTGCTTGCTCACAGAGTTGAGCTTGAGGGGACCAGTGAAACCAGATTTACTCCTTCTTGAATAACCTTGGCATGCGTACCTCAGACGGTGAAGCTCACAACTTAATGGTGTCACGGCCACTCGCCATCATTTGTGACATGCTTATCTTCACGTTTGTGGACATGTTTTTTTTTCGGCAACATTCTAACGTTTTACTCTATAACAAGTTTCTGCACTTGAATCTGTCGCACTTTCTTATTTTGCCATGTGTGTGTCATTCCTAATAGAATTACATTTCGGATATAGAGAAAGTTAGTTACAAAAATAAACGGCATTATTACTACGCGCACTTTTCTTGCTATTTTTAATAGAACTGGTTCATTACGCGTGTGACCACTGCCCTGCGTAAGCCGCAACGGAGCGTCTTCAAAGATTGCTTACTATTTTCGACTCTTTCGCGTCCCATGCTAAGATTACCCCGTATTCGGAAACTAACCCGACACCAAAGATAACGCTGGAACATCCAATTCCACCTGTATAGGAAGGCCGATATGCTTTACTGCTGATCATATCACACGACGGTCGCCAACTATTCGTGCCGCTATCAGTGTGCACTGTGAATATCTTAAACGCTGACTTTTCATTTACCGGCTGCAAACACACCCGAAAAAGAGTTGTGTATTTCCCAGTCTCACTACAGCCTTCTTTTCTGTCGTAATTACGCGATTTCTGTACAGATGCGGGGGGCGGTGTCTTGCATTCTTTGTGTTCACAATAGGCACCGTTCAGTCGAGCTTTCCAGTCTGACTGCAGTGTCAGAATACATAGCCTAGCGGATAAAAAAAAAACAACCTTGAGACGACTTCGGTGAGAATGGAACGCGACACGCCCGTCTCGCGCCCTGCATTTGTTGGCGGATTGGAACCGGGATACTTGGGGGATGCGCGCACGCGTCTATTCTCTCCGTGCCCCTAACGGTGAATGTGTAAAATCGGCAGATACTGCGTACAGTGGCAATCGATCATATGCGCAGCACGAATGAGGAGAGTCGATATGTCACTTTAAAATAAGCACAACGTTACGAGGCAGACGTAAATTATGCCGTAAATGACTGTCATATTATGCTCATCTTGTTTGAATGTGTCATATACATTCGTCAATTCACGTCACGCGACACCAAATTTAGTATCACCTGACGTGATATGCGGAGCTAGCGAAGCGACCGCGAGCACGCTGTCAGCGTAGGATGTCACGTTTTACATCACGCGCATGTACTGAATATCATGTTCGGACGAGTCACTTACATTCGTTGCAGATATGTGGGGTCCCCAAACCACCATACGATTATGAGAGACGCTGTAGTGGAGGGCTCCGGAAATTTCGACCACCTGGGGTTCTTTAACGTGTACCCAAATCTGAGCACACTGGCCTACGACAGTTCCGCCTCCATCGGAAATGCAGCCGCCGCAGCCGGGATTTGATCCCGCAACCTGAATGTCAGCAGCCGGGTACATTATCCACTAAACCACCGTGGCGGGGCCATTTATCTTCGTCGTTTATTCACGTAATGCGATACCAAATTTGGTATATGTGGAGCTAACGAAACAGCCGCAAGCGCGCTATGAGCGTAGCACGTAGTCATGTTTTACATGACATGCACGTCATGATTATCATGTTTGGACGTGTTATTTGCCTTCACCTTCCATTCACGTCACGTAATACCAAATTGGGTATATGAGAAGCAAGCGAAAGGGCAGCGAGTACATCATGAGCATGGTATGTTATGTCTTTACATGACACGTCATCATTATCATGTTTGCGCTAGTCATATAACTTCATCATCCAATGACGTCACGAAACACCAAATTTGGTGTATGTGAAGCTTGCGAGATGGCCGTGAGCGCACCATGAGCGTGGCATGTAGTTATGTTCTTACTTGACACGCATCTCATGATTATCAAGTTTGCATCAGTGTACCTTCGTCATCCATTCACGTCCTATGATGCCAAATGGGGTATATGTGAAGCTAGTGAAACGACCTCTAGCGCACCATGAGTGTGGCATGTAGTCATGACTAGTCATAACATGAAAATCAAGACACGCATATCATGAATTCTACGTTAGGGTCTGTCGCTCGTGTTCGCCATGCAGTCATGCCATACCATACCAGTTTTGCAACATGTCATGAGCAAAACCACCGTAAGAGCAGTAAAACCATGAAATGTAAAACATGAGATTCTTAAGATGCATGCCATGATTTTTATCTTATGATTAGTCAATTATGCTCGTCATACAATCATATTATCCCATACTAATTTTGGTATCGATACCGTTATCGAGGCGACCAGGAGAGGTAAAAGTCGTAGGCAGATAGATAGATAGATAGATAGATAGATAGATAGATAGATACGGTCTAAGTCACCGAAGTTCGCTAAAGAAATGCTTCGCATTTGAAAACGCACCTCCTTCTGGCCAGGGTGCGGTGCCTATGTTGGTGGTCATGCTGGCTCTGTAGACGATTTCGTGTTTTGAGATAGCGTATCACCGTTCGCAGAGCTATGCGGGCAAGCAATGGGGACGCATGACTGCGACGCTGCTGCATGCGCTGACTGCAGTTAAGAGCCCTATACACTCCGACGTCACGTCGACGCGCGCGCGTGCTGGGCACAGCAGCGCTACGATAGCAAAACGCCAACGCCAGGTGTGACCAACGCGACCGGCGTCTGTCGGCGCGGCCCGGAGGCAGCCAGCGCGAAATCGGACGTGCTGCATTTTGCCCCGACGACGTTACCCCAAGGAGGCGTTACCCCAGAGTATATAGTGCCCAGAATATATTCTAGGCACTTTACCCAGGGGGCGGAAACTCCCTATACCTCCCATGTATTCGCTCTCGGCAGCGGCAGTGCCGCTTTTAAGTGTGAATACACTTTATAAGCGACCCCAAACCATCCACCGCCGTCGGCGGCGTCCGCAGTCATCTCTCTATCTTTAAAAGAAAGAGGACTTGGCGGGCCGCAGCGCGACGCTCTACCGAATAAGCCACGGACGCGACGCTGATATCGGTGTCAGTAACGCGCCTTATATCTTTAACGCCTCTGCGCGCGTCGCCCTTCCCTTCGCTCGCTCCTCCGCTATCCTCGCTCGCTGCAGCTGCGCGCGCACCCCTCTCTCTCGCGCGCCCGCCTTCTCTCTCAGTCTCCCGTCGAGAGCGGGTCGTGCGATGGATGTCCCCGAGGCAACGCGAATTAATAAATACCCCTCATAGCATCACCCCGTGCATTCGCACTTAACCATGTTCACCCTCGGGGAAATGCTTGGGAGTTTTTATCACCGGCGCTTGCTGGGCATCCTGCTAGAAATAAATTGCGAACAGAAAATTTGTTTCATGACGGGATCAGTGACGTCCCAAAAAAGGGGGAAAGGACGAAAAATGGAGAGGAGGAGGGTTGCCGTGGAAGTCCTCCTTTTCCACTACGCATGCAAAGCGGAATGCGATCGTGCTTTCTTTCAGGTCCGCTGGCTGCTTGGACAATGGCGCCATAAAATTAGGTTAATCTTTATTTTTAATTTTGTTCATATTTTCTGAAAGGGCGAAGGTTAAGCCGACTGATTTCTCAGTGGGACAAAGCACGATCGGCACAAATAGGATGAACTTTTTTATTGCACATTTTGTAGACACACGTACCGTTAAAGTGTCAATCTGTAAAATCAGCTTTAATTTGTAACCGACATACGGACATAATAAGCAAACGTTGAACCAAGAATATCAGAACCAGCACAAAAATATTCATGAATGGTGAGTAAGACACGTCGTATTTGACTCAATCCCGCGTCTTATGAAGGCTCCCATAGTATTCCTACAGACCTAGAGTACCAAACAAGACTGAAGTTCAGAGGAACGGAGAGGCTTGAAGCGATCGGAAGTTTTTCGATAGAGAACGTCACTGGAAGCAGTGCTTCAGCAAGTTGACTTGTCTTCCTCAGTGTAACAGCGTTACTTTGGCGAGTGAAACGTTAACTTGTGAAAACGTTGGCTCCATGACGTTCTTTGTAATAAGTTTTAAAAACGTTCAGTTCATTACGAGTATTTAGGGTGCCCTATTAGAAGTAAAGACTCACAAATTTCGGAACTGCGGCTACAATAATTTAATGAGCATGAATCAGCCTATGATTACTTGACATCATTCAGACTACACGCCAAAAGTAGAAGAAACTGAAATTACATAGCTGAGCCAACTCGAATTCGTCTTTCAAAAAACACACTTTCCTGGCAGGAGCTTGGCTGCCGTCTTCACCAATTAGTCAAGCGACACTGCCTTTCTGTCAGTCCAGTCAGGCCTACAGAGAGCTGGGTTTAATCTTACCAACTCAAGCAAAATCAATACTTGGTCAAATAATGGGTCCAAATTCTTGGGCTCACTCGTTGCCTTTGAAAACGCTGAAGACCATTCGCGAAACTAGAAATACATGGGTTATCACACCACAGCGCTGCAAAAAACGTGTTATTTTCAGCGAGTGTATGGTTAACCTTTTCGGCTTGTTCGGTTGACTTGTTCGAAGTGCATGGTGTATATTGGTAGCGAAGCAGTGCTTGCTCGTGCAGTTGTTGCACGAGATTGTAAACGCGGATGCCTCGCGAGAAAATGGCAGAGTTTTTGCGCTCATCCTGTTTGTTGCAACGGCCCCTCGTGCTGACCGAATCAGTAGTACCCTTCCTGTTCCTCGAAGAAGCTTGGCGAGAAGCTCGCTGTACACCCTCGACATCTTGTGTTGTCTACTCGCAGCGTTTCCTCAACAGCACCTGGGGTTTCTTCTCAGAATCGACGCGATCGGACGCGTCTGCACCGAGCTCCGGAGTTTTCCGATGTTTCAGTAGGAAGACGTGCCATAGCTCAAGATTTCTTGTACGAATGGTTTCTGCAAATCATACCGGTCCCGAGGATACAACTTTCCGACAGATATTGGTCACAATTTTCAAGTAAGCTTTTCATCTTTTCACGCCACGCCGGCAAGATCCGCCACTGGACGCCTAAGCCTAGCGACGCTACACCGAACGCCGCTGTCGCGGCCGCTGGGACACTAGCCGACATGGAAATCGAGGTCGACGGCGTCGAAATCTCTCTCGAAGAATGGTCAGACGATTCCTGGACACCACCTCAAGGTTTCCGAGCCCAGGCGAAACGTCACCAGGCACTTAAGCAACAAGCCCAAATGAACGACGCGCAAGTAAGCAAAGCCCCCAAAACTCCACCAACCCCCCGGCCGCCGCCGGAACTGAAACGCCATCCCTTGCCAAGACTGCCGTCGCACACGTACCACATCGTGGGACGCCCCAAGACACCCATTGACCTCACGCGCACATCACCCGGAGACTTGCAGAGAGCACTGCTTAAAGCGGCATCTCTGTGTGACCTGGACCCAGCCAAGCGTGATCAACTACGCATACACCCAAGGAATAACACTTTCACCGTTAGTGTGGCAACCACCGACCGAGCAATCGCGTACCAACGCATCACATCAATCCTCCTCGGAGAAGACCGGCAGATTGAGCTACACATGTACGCCCCGCCACCAGACGACGCGATACGAGGCATTTCTTTCTACGCCCACACGTTCCCCACCGATGATGAGACGCTGAAGGACCTTCAAGACAGCAACCCTGACTACCAAATAGTAGGTGGCCGACGCATGGGAAAAACGAAGAATTTACTTATAACGCTGCTCGGGGACCACCTACCTAGATGGCTTCTACACCGTGGAGGTCTCATTCGAGTATACCCTTTCCATCCCAAAGTAGACGCATGCTTCAACTGCCGGAAGACCGGGCACCGCTCCGATGTGTGCCCTCAACCTAGGCGCCGACGCTGCCCGCGTTGCGGAGAAGACCACGAGCCACCGCCGCAAGGAACGCCACCAACATGCCAAGCACGCTGTATCGTCTGTCAAGGAGGACACATGACGAACAGCTCAAGATGCGAGTACCGCTTCGCCAAAAAGTCTGAACCACTTAACGCAGCACAAGCAGGAAAGACGCTACAAACCGAGTCACCAGCGACGCAGCAAACCTCAAATGACGATAGCCCGCCTGCCTTGGACGAGCGTAACTACCCCAGTTTCGGGACATCACAAACGCCGACGAAACGCGACAGCCGATCGAAGTCACGATCTCGCCAGGGTCAAGCAGCCTCCCACTCTAGGTCCAAATCAAGAACCCGATCATCAAGTCGCATCCCACATGCTGATATATCCAAAGCACCACCAAGCAACCCTAGTGTAGCATGGGCGCCAAGCGCAGCGTCTCCGCTGCCATCATCTCCCCCGCAGCCATCGAAACCGTGCGCCTCAACGCATGACCCGCTCGTCAAGGAACTTACGCAAACAATCAATGCGTTAAAATCCCAAATGGCGACGCAACAAGCTCAGATCGAAGTGCTCCTTGCGCAGAACCGCTCCCTAGAAAGTAAACTGGCAAAGGCCAGCCAGTCCGTGCATAATTCAACTCAACAGCCCCAACCACCCGCAGCAGCCAAACGCAAAGCAACGACTTCCACGGAAACGCTGCAATCCGAAGAGGACATGACGGCGCGAATTATTGAAATGGTCAACGCATCCGTTGCTGAAGCCCTCCGCACGACAGTCCAAACCACGGTCGTCAACGCCGTTCGTGCCGCCGTAACAGAAGCCTTCGCAACCGTAGACTCACGCCTAACGAACATAGAGACACGGTTCTCAAACATGGAAGCCACCGTAAACAACACCGTAGCCGGATTAGAAGCACTCAGAACTGCCACAGACACCAGTTTTGCAGTAATCAAGCAAAGCATGGCCAGAGCACCAGCTATCACACGCAACCGAGTGACCTCTCACTCTTCCACCCAGCACAGCGAACCCACGACGGCCTCAAGTAATGCTCCAGCTGCTGCATCATGGCCAGCACCCACTTGACTATATGGCAGTGGAACTGCAGGGGCTTTCGTAAAAAGAAAGCCCACCTGCAGCTACTCGTACAAGAAACACAACTGCCCAATTGCCAAACGCCTCCAGACGTCATCGCACTACAAGAAACAATGGCTTCTGTCTCACTCCCTGGATACATCGCTTTCCAACAATTCACCGACTCGCACAACCAAGAAGCCCCAAGTACAGGCACGCTCGTCCACAAGAGCCTCACGGCGAAACAACACGACTTAGAATTCTCGGACATTCCACACACGGTCGTTGAAATTCTTCCGCGAAAACGCTCGCACCAATCAGTCTTCATCCTCAACGTATATTGCGCACCCCGGGCACGCGCCGACGACTTCAACCTGCTCTTCCAGAAAACCACATCGCTTTCTCGAGGCGCACAACTGCTTATACTGGGCGATTTCAACGCCAGGCACCCTGACTGGGGCTACCTGCAGGCGAACAAACGAGGCAAGAAGCTATGGCAACTCGGTCAGGACCTCCGGCTCACTCTACTAAATGACCTGCAGCAGTCGCCAACCCGCATAGGAAACAGCGTGTGTAGGGACACGTCACCCGATCTCACATACTGCAAGAATATTGCGCAGGCCAGATGGGAGAACACCTGTCAACTCGCTGGTAGTGACCACTACATCATTGCCATCCAGGTACAGACGTCCGCTGGCAAGAGAGTACACAACGCCCTCGCTCAAATCACGGAGTGGCCAAAATTTAGAGACATCCGTGAAAGTGAAGCCCCAGAACGCATAACAAACCTCAAGGAATGGACAGCCTCCCTAAACGACCACGTGCGACGCACAACGCGCGAAAGTAAAGCAGCAGAGGAAACGCCTGCCACAGACTCTCGTCTTCTCCACATGTGGGACGCACACGCCAGCCTGCTGCGCAGATGGCAGAAGCAGCGCTACAATAAGAAATTGCGTCGCCGCATACAGGCCCTCTCTGAAGAAATTGAGCGACACAGTACCTACCTCGCCCGCCAACAATGGGGCCAGCTGTGCAGCGGACTCAACGGACAGCTAGGCAACAAGAAGACGTGGCACCTGTTACGCCACTTACTGGATCCCGACGACTCGAAAACAGCCGCACGGCACAGACTTAAGCGACTTGTCCACCAACACCCCGGATCAGACGAAGATCTACTAATTGAACTGGCGGACAAATACATCAACCAAGCCCATCAACCAGCGACACCGCTACCACCCTATGAAGGTAAACCAAATCCAACTCTTGATGCCGACATCACAGAAGCCGAAGTGTATGCAGCCATTCTAAAGCTTCGCACAACTTCGGCACCAGGTCCAGACGGCGTCTCGAACAAAACAATCCGCAACCTAGACGCAAGGTCAGTAACTGCCCTTACTGAATATTTCAATGACTGCTGGCATGCCGGAAATATACCAGAAGAATGGAAGCACGCGAAAATAGTGTTTATACCAAAGCCCAGAAAAAAGGCAGACTTATCAAATCTTCGCCCCATCTCGTTAACTTCATGCCTTGGCAAACTATTTGAGCACGTGGTCTTGGCTCGGCTAGAAACACTTGCAGAAGAGCAAGACCTTTTCCCCCCAACCATGCTCGGTTTTCGCGCCCACTTATCTACTCAAGACGCCCTCGTACAAATCTACCACGATTTGTTGAAAGACCCCGTACGCGCGGGCACGCGAGCAATGCTAGGCATAGACCTACGCAAGGCGTTCGATAACGTAACACATGAAGCGATAGCCCAGCACTTGGCTTCAACAAACCCTGGGGAACGCATTTACAACTACGTGTGCTCTTTCCTCCAAGGCCGTACTGTGGATTTTTCCCTGATTGACAGCAACGCCACGAAGAGACTTGCCCTATCCAACAAAGGCACGCCACAGGGAGCTGTTCTTTCACCTTTCCTCTTCAACCTTGTAATGAGCCAACTCCCACAGTTACTAGACTGCATACCCAATATCCGACACACCCTATACGCGGACGACGTGACGGTATGGACCACTACTGGCTCCGACGGACAGATCGAGGAGGCACTGCAACGTGCTGTGGACACAGTGGCCGGATACGTCGCGTGTGCAGGTCTCGAATGCTCAGTGGAGAAATCTGAACTCCTCCTTCTTCGTCCTCCTGACTACCGTAAGGTTAAACACCCGCCACTACCAACCATCACTCTCAGAATGGCCGGATCCGAAATACCGATAGTGCAGCACATGCGGGTACTCGGCCTTCACGTACAAGCCGGCAGGGGCAATACCGTCGCACTAGAGAGGCTTGCGGTCACCGTCACTCAGACTGCCCGTCTGTTAGGAAGAATCTCCGCGCGGAAACACGGCATGAAAGAAAAGGAACTTCTCCAGCTGTTAAACGCCTTCGTAACCACAAGAATAACTTATGCCTTACCGTACCTACGACTCCTCCAGGCTGAAAAAGAAAAAGTAGACAGACTTATTCGCACAGTCCACAAGATCGCTTTGGGCCTCTCCCGCACCACATCGACCATGCACCTCCTCAGCCTTGGAATTCACAATACAATAGATGAACTTATCGAGGCTCACCGAACTGCACAAATTGAACGATTGCGTGGTAGTAAAACCGGAAGATGGATACTTCAACGAATCGGAATTCCCTCGTCACCAAGCGGACAAGACTTGATCTCGCTACCGCCTCTCCTCAGACAGCGCTTCATTGTGCAGCCGCTGCCGAAAAACATGCTGGCCGGCATTCATGACGGTAGACGATCAGCCCGCGCCAGAAACCTTCACAATACCTATGGTACGAACACAAAAGTGGCTCACGTCGACGCGGCAAGCTACCCAACCCCCAAACAAGCCTTTGCAATCAACGTCTCGTCGAAACGTACCCCAGTCGATATAGAGCCTACCACGAGGTGCGCCGGCTCCATACGCACACAAGACCCAACCGAGGCCGAAGAAGCTGCCATAGCACTCGCCGCAATGGCCGGTTTTGAAACAATTATCAGTGACTCCAAATCTGCTATCATCCGATTTGCCCGGGGCACTGTTTCCCCAACCACGGCGCGCATCCTCCGTCCTCTGCCCCGAGCGGCACGCAACGCCTCAGGCGACACTACTGCCAGCAGCACCGACGATGACGATCCTCGTTTAATCCAACTCATCTGGGTCCCAGCGCACGCAGGAAACCCGGGCAACGAAGCCGCCCACAGACAAGCTCGAGGACTCGTATGCCGAGCGGTGGGCCAGACTTCGGACCACGATATCGAAGCAACTGAAGCACTCATCACCTTTCACGACATCACACAGTACTACAAGCTATCAAGGCAAACCAGACCACCCCCGCACCCGGAACTAAACAAAGCTCAACAAATCACTTGGCGGCGGCTTCAAACGAACTCATTCCCTTCCCCGTACATATACAGGCACATATACCCTGCCTTATTCACATCTACGTGCACCCTTTGCAAGACCCAGACCGCAACCTTGGATCACATCATCTGGGGATGCAGCAAGGACCCTCCCCCACCAAACCTCCTAGGACAGTCACCTTCAAGTGAGGCCTGGGAGAGAATCCTCACGACCACAAGCCTGGACACCCAGCTCCGGGCCATCAAACGCGCTGACGAGGTGGCGACCAGGCATGGCCTGACAGCCCTCGCCACTTAGGAAACCGTCAGCTGCCTTAATAAAGTTGTTTACTACTACTACTACTCAACAGCACCTGCTATCGAAATTACTGTGATGCTATAAAAAATGCAAATATGTAGGAATGGAGCAACACCCAACGTTTATTTATTCTGAAATCTTTTCCGTTGCTCTAATGATGAGAAGATGAAAAGATAAGGACTGGCTAAGAACACCGTCAGTCGCTGAAAAATTTGATTGCCACATTTTGGAATTGTGACATTTCCCGTTAATTCCTTCTTATTCGCAGCTTACGATATAAAAAAGAGAATGTCTGACATTCTTGCCCACTGCATGGACAAGTGCAATATTTATTTATGTATATATTTTATATTTATTTATTGTCTGCTTTTTATTGGTTTTCTCGCCGTAGAACAAGAACAAATTGTCTATAGCAGTAGTAACCCCATCTTTTTTATTGGTGTGATGTAAAAAAAAATGTCGACGTGCAAATAGGGTGCCGGGTACTCTTTATCCCTTAGAGGTGTCTAACATTGAGCACGTGGGGTTACATTTATGTGCACATCACATATATGTGCACATACGGTGACGCTAGCAAATTAAAGAGCTACCGTCGCATACAGTCAGCAGTCACATATAGTTTTAAATGCGCTTATGTCAGCCAAGAATGACAATATATTAGAGAAGAAAAACTTTCAATGCTTTTACTGCGCATTTTTGTAAACCACGCATTTTCGCCACTGACCCAAACGTTCTCTGAAACTTGATAGTCTGCTATATAAAGTCATTAGAGGTTATCTAGGAGGGTGTGTTGGTGTTTCTTATTTCAGGCAATCTTTACCTTATTCTCAGAAAATAAATCCCACTGTACGACTACAGAAGTGAAAGACCCAAGACAAAACACTCGGTGCACCTGTACAATTTCTACCTTAACTGGTGATTGTCTTGTTTCATGGAGTAGTTTACCTCGATCGATATGTAGAACGTATTACTTCTGAGCGAGAAACTGTAGAAGTCGAGCACCCGTTTTCTTTGCCTATAGATACAAACAAAACCTGTATGTTGTACCGATAGTTCATGCAAAAGTCATTCAGTAGCTACCAGAAGAACCGATGGTTGACTGAGTTCGCACTTATTCATCATGATCAGTGCGTTTCACTACACATGGACAATGAAAAGACCGCAAAAACAGAGTGAAATGTGCTTTCAACGATGATAAATAGGTGTCATTCTTTCTTTTATAAAAAATTGGTGAGCTCGTGGTCGTGCTGTTTCGGTCTTCTTTTAGTGCACGTCTGGCGTATATAAATGTTAATTGATGGCCAATATTTGCACTCCTAGGTTAACCTTTATTATATAAATAAATATCACAGCATATTCATGGAGTGAATGGTGATGAGTGAGGTGAAGCGTCCGTCCGCCCGTCCGTGCGTCCATTCATGCGTCCGTCCGTGAGTCCGTCCATCCGTCTGTCCATCTGTCCATCTGTTCTTACGTCCATCCATCCATTCGTGCGTCCATCTGTCCATTCGTGTTCTAGTCTGTCTATCCGTCCGTCCATGCGTCCATCTAGTGAACACTTCAAGTACTGCCATCTCGCATCTCACACCCCCTGTGGCACATACCCGCTCCGCGCGTCCGTCCGTCCGTGCCTCCACCTAGTGAACACTCCAAGTAACACCATCTCCCATCTCCTGCAACACATACTCGCTCTAGAGTGGGCATGTGCCACTGGTGGCTACGTACAACAACAACGGAGGAGGGGCAGACCCACATCCTAAGGAGCTTCACTCCTAAAAAATAACTACAAAAAACGTTTGGTAGCCAGCTTTTTGACCATGACAAAATATGAACTCATTGTTGTTGCCTATCTTAGCACAGGCTTATTGATGAATCCAGGTGGTCAACGCCGACCCGAACTTGTCCAGCACCTAACGGGAAATGTGATACGGCCAAACCGGCCAACACTAAAGGAAAGACCCACTCCGGCGACTCCTTTGAAAACGCACAGAAATTGCGATACACACATTCTACAAGTCAGGACAGTAGTCGCGGTTCAAGAAAACACCACGAGTTGAGGAAGTTCGTGAAAACTCGTTCGCATGCTAAAATGCACCCCCAGCAGCACGTAAGTAAAAGAATGTTTTTACAGCGAAGCCATGTCACAGCGCTGGAACGACGTTTCAGCGACGTCTTCGCCGAGAAACATCTCGTATCCAAGACGTGACAAAGATTCGCACCGTTTCTGTATAAGTCAGTGCAAGCTGACGTACCTGTTTCCCTAGCTCGTTTTATACGTTGAGATAATGTCCAACCTTAATTAAACTGCAACATTGGCTATTCGACTAACTACAAGTACTATTCCTGGCAAGCATGATGAAGACGACATTGTTATTCGGAAGCCTTGGTTACAAACATTCAGTGCAAACACGCTTTCTCATTGTCGTCGTCGTGGGTAAACAATGCCTTCTCTAGCTTTCTTGCAATTGAATTTCGCTAAAGCTGGTGAAAATGGAACCCGCTCACTCAAACCTACTCTATCCACAGTTCCCTGTATTGTTCGCCGTTCGAACAATAGAGCGTCCGAAGGCACATTGACACTGCAGTTATGGCTTCAGAGAAACCACCTTGTTAATGAACATCACAGAGTATCCTCGGCTTTATCGGTATTTCACAGTTCCCTAATGGAAGGTTTCAGCGCTGATGAGGCGCTATTGTGACGTTCATTATCACTGATAAAGAAAGCGTGGTGTTATGCTGCTTGAATGCAGCTGTCTCCGTGTATCGGAATACGCCTGCATTTGCACAGCATATTGTCCAGTGGACTGTAAAAAGGAAGTCCTTCACGGTATTTCAAACGCACATAATTTAGATAACTTATTCGTACCTTTTCTTTGCATTGCAAAGGTTTGAATAGTTATAATACCTTACCATCTGGTTCAGTGTTGCGAAGAGATTCCGGGTTTTCCGATGTGTGATATTTTTTGACACTGCTAGAATGGCGCGAAAGGCAAAGGGGTGAAGAAGTGTGCCAATTTTCAAACGAAAAAAAAAGACGTGTATGGTCCTGATGATGAGTTCTGGTAACACCGCAAACCGTACGGTGAGTTACAGCAGCTTCGCTGGTAATAAGTTCTCGTTTCCAGGGAACTTACGCACACACGCACTCGCACGCACGGAGAGAGAGAGATAGAGAGAGATAGATAGATAGATAGATAGATAGAGAGAGAGAGAGAGAGAGAGAGAGAGAGAGAGAGAGAGAGAGAGAGAGAGAGAGAGATGAAGGAAAAACAGGGGGTATTCACCTGGGTTGCACCCGCTTAGCTGCGCTGCACGGAGCGAGTGTGAAGATGAGAAACAAACTTGATTTCAAATAGACAAATATATTGGGTACCGATGTTGGTGACCCCTGATGGTCGATTGCCCTTCGTGCGGGATACCGCTATATACTCTCCGCTGCCACGCTCGTCCTCTGAACTAGTGTGCGATGGGCTTCTAGTTCTGAGCAGTCGCGGAGTGCGGCCTCCCATGTTTCACGTCAGTGGGAAGGGAGAAAGTAGAGGAGGGCGGTTTGGGATACATTCCCGCATCATATGTGAACGACGTATGATGTCACCGCACCGTTCAGGTACTTCCTGCCTGAATTAGGGTTCCAGAAACAATATGCAATGGGGCAAACAAGGTAGTCGGCGGCCTGCGAATGCTTAGCTCATTTCTCCGCTCAGACCCTTAGCTGTGCCTGGGTACGCAGCACTGAGCTCTGGAAAATCGAGTAATGTTATCTTATAGGTCAAAAGTGGTTTCTTTTCGCTGGAGTCCCGAAGGGTTGGGGAACGAGCTATCTAGTCAAGGTTGTTCGGGAACTAATATCAAATATTCAAAAGCTTTGAAATACGTTCATTTTGCATATAACTATATATCAAGTAAAGTTACGTGCTGTCAAATCATTTTAATTAATGAAATGTTGCTGAGCAAGTATGCAGATGTCTACTACCTCATATTTAGTGCAGTGAGCCAATATATTACAATCGCTGCTTATATAAGGTCTTGCATGAAGTACCGGCGTCAGAGTTTAGAAGTTATCTACTATTCTGTGAATTTTTATTTGGTTGTTCATGTGGCACGTGTGTGTAAAGGAGAAAGGAAAATCTCCCTTATTCAAACCCATACTCCACGTTTGTAGTACATATTATCACTGCATTCTGCTACACAGGGGTCGGGGAAATAAGCCTGCGATATCTAAGGAGGAAAATGCGTGCTTCAGCATCATTTCGTGCTCTCTACATAGCTGGTACCTCACAAGAAGTAAGCCAAGAGAAACTATCTACTACTTTTCATTTGTTACTTGGCTTCAGACCTGGAGGAATATCAGAACACTGAGTCCGGCAACGTACGACGTGAATGATAGAAAGAAATGAGAAAACAAAATAAGTAAGGTTAAGACAGTGTGGTCCTTTATTCCCGCCTGTTCAAAGGAGTGTGAGGTACAAAAAAAAATGAAGAAAGAATGAAGAAAAAAGAAGAAAAGTAGCTGAATTGGGACACGATTTGTAGCCTTTGCATGTGCTAGTGGCAGCATGCTTTTTGTTTGTTATTGCAACGAGCTACCACCACCACACTGTTTGGGCAAAATAAGCCAGGATCACCAAACGTTTTCACGCTGAAAACAAGTATAAAACGTCGATTCCATAAAATCTATTCCTCTTAGTGAACCACGTATTCATGCTGCTTTTTCGTAACTTGTGTAGGAGGTTATCTATGGTGTGGACGTGAACACCGAAGCCAACAAGCTGAAAATACCACGCTCTTTTTCCCGCTTGCTGGCAAGTGCGCGAAGCCGAAGAAGCTTTTTATGGTTATCTTCGAAGACGATTCATAAAACGTATGACTGCATCTATTTTATAGTCCAATGGCATGAGTAAGCAAAACTTCATTCGCACCTGCCCTGTCTTTTCTGTGCGCAGCGGAATGAACATTCGCTCCATACGTAGTGAACCGTATATTTCTCTAGCGGCTGGCTGACTTGACAGTTCGGTAAAACACCTTGACATCATGACACGGAAATGGCGAACCCGCTTGAGAGGACGTAATATAAAGGAGAGGAGGAACTGTAGCATGTTAGGCATCGACTTTGACATTAAAAGTAGGTTCGCAGGTAAGAAACAAGAGAACACATGGAGACCACACAAATTCCATGTGTTGTATTGATTTCCGCTAGTCTTCTTTTTATTATTAGGTGACACCAACCTGCTAATCCTTCTGTCTTTCTAAGAAAATGGAAATTCTGCTTCGGGGCATCGCAATCATTGGAAGTTTTTCCGGCTCTATGAGTTTGCATTTATAACATTTGGCACCTATTTCTATGCTAACCTTGTCACGCACCTTTAGCATGGAACCTTGTCACACACCCTCGATAAGCTCGATATGGAACGGTGGGGGGTATTTTGATCCCAGAAAACCCCTCTCTCGAATATGGCAAACTGTCCGAAGCCTTCAGACGCCCACTCAACAGTTGTTCCCTTTCCGATCTTTGGCTCTAAAGCAAGGTCGACCTGAAGTAGAGGTTGCAGAAGATTACTGCCACTTACTCGTAGGTATGTCCTCCTCATCGATATCACCTTCGTATTTAGCCTCACCGCCATCCAGCGACGATTGCCTCGACTTGCCATTCACAATGCACAAACTCGACGCTGCGATTTCTACGTCCCGACGGTCGTCCGCACCAGGGCCTGACGGAATTACTTATTCGGCTCTATATCACCTCAGCCAGGAAGCAAGGCAGGCTCTCTTGTCGTTCTACAACTCTACGTGGGAAACAGCGACAGTCCCAGAGAGTTGGAAGTGCAGCCGCATAGTGGCCTTACTGAAACCAGGCAAGTGTTCACACGAGTTGTCTTCTTATAGACCCATTGCCCTAGCCAGTTGCATCGGTAAGGTGATGGAACGCATGGTGCTGGCAAGATTGGAATGGCTGCTGGAGAATAATGTCGGCTTACCAGATTTTATAAATGGCTTCCGTAGGGGTCGATCATCTATAGATGGTGTTGTAGATCTAGTTTCTTCTGTTGAAAAGGAAAAACAACGTCGGAGATTGGTAGGGGCCATTTTCTTAGATATAAAGGGCGCGTACGATAGCGTCTACCATGAGGCCATTCTTGACGCACTTGAAGACATCGGCGTAGGTGGCCGACTACACGCTTGGATAGGGAACTATCTCAGAGGACGTACCATTTTTATGTCGACATCCGACGGTGACACGGCCAGGCACCTCGTAAGCCGTGGAGTTCCGCAGCGCCGTCCTGAGCCCCATGCTTTTTAACATAACACTCATTGGCCTTGAAGCTGAGCTTCCCGACGTTGTCAGAATCAGTGCGTATGAGGACGACATATGCATATGGGCATCTGGAGCAACGCGACCGCAACTGCGAGCAAGGCTACAACAAGGCACATCAATAACATCTAAGTACTTACGTCGTCAAGGCCTGGAACTTTCAATAGCAAAGTGTGCTGCATTGGCATTTACGAAGAAATCAATGTCGCGGTACCCAATCTTCGCTCACGGAGCAGTGATTCCCGTGGTTAAGCACCACCGCTATTTAGGGGTCGTCATTGATCGCAACCTGTCCTGGTCAAAGCATGTGACTGTGCTGCGAAACAAACTAATCAGTTTTGTGTATGTCCTTCGTTTTATAGCAGGACTGAGATGGGGCCCTTCGGAGAAAAGTCTTCTGCAGTTATACAAGGCATTGTTTGTAGGCTATATAAGGTACAGCTCACCTGTGCTTTCCAGCATGCGGGCAACGTGCCTTCGTACTTTAGAGAGCCTTCAGGCATGAGCACTGAGAATATGTCTTGGCCTGCCACGGTGCACATCTACCTCTGGCACTATAGAGGAGTCACACACCTACCCTATACAGGTTTACACGTCCTGTGAGCCTCTTCGAGTGCACCTTCGTCTGCTGACCCGACATGCACAGCACCCTTTGTCTTCGCTACAAGTGGACCGACCAGGCTGTACCTATTCGCGATGCCTCGATACGCATAGGCACATTATCCTATGCGTCATGGTGGCTCCGCCATTTTTATATCAAACAACATTCTGTATAAAAGGCGCAATGATTTAAACCTAAATGTGGCGAAATGTGAATCTCTTTGGTTGGAAATCGATCTGCCGGGTCTTTGTCAGAATCAACGAAAAACTATTCTTGCTACTGTCTATCGATCCCCTTCCAGTGACCCCTCCGCTTTTTGTAATGCGCTTCGTCACTTGCTTGATAAACTTACTGCTGAGCGCAAGAGTATAATAATTATGGGCGATATGAACTTTGATTTACTAGATTCCTCTAACCATTCTGCTCTCGAGTATGACTTGTTTTCATAGTTTTGGGTTTAAATCGCTAATATCTGTACCAACACGCTGTTCTCATAACGGCTCACGGTCATCAATCGATCACATCCTCACAAACATTGATGACGTCAGTCACGCTGGTGTCATTGAGAGTGACATCACAGATCACTTTCCTGTATTCCTATATTTTGAACAGGTCATCACTCGTAGCAACATAATACGTCAAAAGTATCGCTTTGATTCAGACAAGTACTGCATGCTCATTGCCGATGAAGATTGGTCCAGTGTATATGCCGCGAATGATCCTGAAGAGGCCTTCACCAGGTTCTACGACGCTATTTATTCAGCAGTTGAGCGTTCAACTACATTGCAATCATCTAACAGACGCTACTTCGCCCCACGGTGCCCTTGGTTATCACAATCACCGATACGATCTCTTCGCAAAAAAGAGAACCTATATAAAAAGACGAAACGTCAGCCTTTTAATTCACGCTTGAAATCACGCTATAAAACTTACTCCAGCACATTAGCCACACTTTTGAGAAAGGCTAAACAAAGTTATTACGAGCGGGAACTACAGAGTTGTGGACATAACTCAGGGAAAAAATGGCAGCTTTTAAAAGAATTTTTAAATTCCACTCAGTCGCGCAGAAAAGTGACCTCTATTCGTGTCGACAACGTCACCCTCACTGCGGCCAGTGACGTGGCCAACGCCTTTAATGTACACTTTTCCACTAGCCTTGCAGTCCCCTTCTCCTCAGACTATGTACCTCCGTTTTCTCACAGTCCTCAGTCGATGTTTCTTTTTCCTACGTGTGCTTCTGAAATTTCCTCAATTATTTCTGGATTAAAAACTACCGGAGCTGGGTTAGACAACATTCATTCAAAGCACATTAAACTTGTAAGATATCTTGTAGCTCCTATATTAAGCCACGTTTTTAACCACTGTTTGAAGAACGGTGTTTTCCCGGATAAATTAAAAGTTGCGAAGGTAGTGCCAGTATTTAAAAAAGGTGATACCCTCAGTATGTGCAATTACAGGCCCATATCTGTCCTTCCCTTCCTGGATAAAATTTTGGAAAAACTAATTGAAATAAGAATATCTAAATATTTAAGCAAATTTAACATACTTTCTCCTTGTCAGTTTGGTTTTAGGGCTGGTCTTTCCACTGATACTGCAATTGCTTGTTTCACTGACAAAATCAGATCATTCATTGATAATGGTAACATCGCAGGATCTGTCTTCGTCGACTTTACTAAAGCATTTGACAGTATTGATCATTTCATCCTATTTCGCAAACTCGAGTACTATGGCATAACTAGTCCCGCATTAACGCTATTACAGAGCTTTCTTCTTAATAGGTTGCAGGTGGTCTCGGTCGATTATTTTACATCCAGTCCCAACCCCATTACAAGAGGTGTTCCGCAAGGTTCAATTTTGGGTCCATTATTATTTTTATTATTCATAAATGATTTACCACGTTGCCTTAATTATTCTTCTTGTTTACTTTACGCTGATGACACGACTCTCTTTTCTCATCACTTGGATTTAGCGACTCTCGTGTCAAGACTTCAAGCTGACCTTAATTGTCTTGTTGACTGGTGCAACTGTAATAGATTGTTGATTAATCCTTGCAAAACCTGTTTTATGCTTTTTTATTCAACAAACAAAAACTATCATTTATTCCTTACCTTAATGTGAACTCAGTAGTTATTCCTTTAAGTGATCATACGTCATTTTTAGGAGTTATAATGGACACACATCTGAAATTTCAGCAACATATCAATTCTGTTTGTAAAAAGATTTCGTACGGTATCAGGGCATTGGTCAAGTCACGAATGTGTTTTAACATCAAAACTCTGAAGGCATTGTATTATGCATTCATACACAGTCATCTCAGTTATTGCATTACATCTTGGGGTAATTCATATTCGGTGCACATTTGGCCGTTAAAGGTATTGCAAAAACAAGCAATTCGACTCATAACTTTCGCTTCACGTCAAGCGCCATCACATGAGATTTTTCGCCAGCTTGACGTATTACCGATCTCCCAAATGTACGTTTACAATGTGTGTGTTTTGTTTTTCAAAATTTTCCACCGTACCCTCACTATCGACATCTTTCCTATTACCTTGTTGGATAATTCCAATAATACTAGATTCGCGCTCGCCCATAACCTGTTATTACCTAATGTTCGCACTAATTATGGAAAAATGAGCATTATTTTTTCATCAATTTCATTATGGAATTCTTTGTCACATGATGTGAAAGACTTAATGCACATTCATGTTTTTAAGAGGAAATTGAAAAAGTCTCTATTAAACGTATAACTGCTAGATTTTGTTAAGTTTTGATATCTTGCTTTGTTTGTAGAAAAAAAAGTTCAAAATGTTCCGCGACTTGCTCTTTCGATATTCATATTTTAGCTTTTTTATTGTAATAACATAGGAGGTCCCGCCTGCGGTTTACTACCTTGGGACCTCCTCCTGCATACTTACTTACAATGTACACTTCTGATGCTAATAAAGAAACATTGATTGATTGATCCCGTCAGGCTTTGCACCTGCCGTAATCCCTGCAGTGCCTCCGTGGACATTGACTAAACCACTGGTGTGCCTTCACATACGTGGAATTTCGTATAAGTCGCATGTTTCTTATATTGCCCTCAAGCAACTCACCTTGGCACATTTAGATGACCGATACAGCGACTCTGTGCACATATACACCGATGGATCCGTAACTTCATCCGCCTCAGCTGCAGCCTTCGTGATCCCTCAACTCGGTATTTCCCGACAGTACAAATTAGATCATAGGTCATCTTCGACAGCTGCAGAACTTGTTGCTATACAAGAAGCCATAAAATTTGTGAACGACCAAGTACCGCGTAAATGGACGATTCTGTCTGATTCAAAATCAGCGCTTCAAGCTATCCATTCTTGCTCAAGAAGAGGCCAATTTTACGAGTTAACGTTAGGAATCGTCCAAGCATTTGACCTAACACACAGGAGCGGTCACTTGATTACACTCCAATGGATTCCTGGACACTGCGGCCTGGTTGGCAACGAAACAGCCGATAGCGAAGCAAGAGCGGCAATATACAACGCTCCTATGTACGTCAAAATACCCTACTCGCGAGGTGACGTCAACACATTGTTGAGATCACTCATGCGCGAATGCGCTGCCACTTACTGGTCGCTACCAGATCACCGGAACCAGCGCCTGCGGGAAACAGACCCCGGTATGACTTTTCGTCTTCCAGATAAAATCAGCCGAAGACATGCTAATATACTGCACCGAATTCGCCTGGGCGTCGCCTTCACTCGCCACTACACCCACCTAATCGGCCGTGCGGACAGCCCAAATTGTGAACGCTGCCAAGTGCGCGAAACGATAGGTCACATATTTTGTGACTGTGCATTATACGTGGCGCAAAGAAAAATGCTAACTGCAACGTTGGCAAGTATTGGACGAACACCATTAAGTGAAAGCCACATATTGTCAGCAATGAACGACCAAACAGTGTCAAAAACTGCTACAAAGGCTGTTCTAGACTTTATAAAAACCACTGGACTAGAAACTAGACTGTAGGGTACTATGCTAAGTGGCTACTGTACATACGCACCACCTCTTCTTGTCCCCATCATCACCCTTCATCCCTCTTTCCTTCCCCTTTCCCTTATCCCCTGTGTAGAGTAGCAGGCTAGAGCGAACTAGCTCAGGCCGACCTCTCTGCCTTCTAATAAATTCTCACACTTGTCGCACACCACTCACAGCAGGCTTATCCCGTTAATATCGGCGGACCATCGGGCTCTCCACTGGCGTAGAGGGATAAGCATAAAAATTCAACCGAACGCTGGCAGCGCACTAAAATACCTGCCCATCTCGTGACTGGAACTCCCTTTGAGTATATGAAATAAATATACTGCTCATTGTGTTCTCTACGTTGGGCTATCAGTCATGAAACGCTGATTTTCTCGTAGGCTTTTGAATGTCACCTTTTTGTTTGCTAAGCAATCTTTAGTGCTAATGTTACATTTTCTGGGCTAAGTTCCTCGATCATCTGTTGCAATTAGTCTTTGCCGCCGGTGAACAATGCCACGTGGTTTTGATACATGAGGTAAGGTTAACTTGAGGCTTCCAGACCAAAAAATGTTTTTCAGTTATGTTATCCGTTCCACAATAATTTGAATAGGTGGTTATTCCATTCTCTTTATTCAATTTCCTATCAATCATAGATTACAATGCTCGTCTAACCTCATCATAGATTACACACGGAGTTTTTGTATCATTTTCAACTCTATTACAATTAAAGGCGGCACGGAAATTCTGGTTGTTGTACAACTCATTTAATATAGCCGCTGCTAGTTAACTGCACGATTTAATTTCCCTCTGACACTTCCACACCTTATGTGCCGCTACACCTCTTGCTCTTCGCTGCATCGTGTTATCTGCGCGAAGGCTTCAAGAGGCCCCTACCTAACGCATTTTTCGAAGTGTCTGGAATGTTATAATCTTGTATGTCTCTGACCGAATGAATTCTGAAGGTATATAAATAACATTCGACGCAGCAGCACAAAAATAAAGATAGAACGGAAAAACGTTACATGACACGTACAAAAATATTTAAAAAAATGCACAACCTCTTTTGTGCTGTCATGAAAGACTCGTATTCGCTGGCTTCGAGAAAAATAATTTTGGTCTGGCGTTTCTTTCAAGCACGCAGCCTCGTCTTTTTTTCTTGGTTCTAGGCATGATACAGTTCTTTTTTTTTCTTCTGTCATGTAAGCAAGTAGACAGGACTTCATTACTTCTAAAAACCACCAAAGAACTTGTCTCTTCTGCTGCAGCTGCGGCGAAGATTCGCTCGTCTCCACGAAGCCTGGAAGGCTGTTCCTTACAACAAAATGCCGTTGCAACGACATAAGAACAACTGAAGCAAAGACCACCGGGAGAGGGAAATACTTTAATGTGTTGCTATTTTAAAAGGAGCTGGAACTTAGAGTGGGAGAGAAAGAAGTTTCCGTGACAGGTCGGAATGACGATGGCCACCGCACAGAGTGTCTTCGAAAGCAGCCGTGTTGTCGCAAAGATGTGTGTCCTCTTTTTTTTTTTTTTTTTTGGCAGTCCTCGTTGTGGACCGATACGAAGGTTATAGGAAGCGCCAGAGATTTCGCTAGCATATCGGTGACGTCTTTCAGAAGACGTTGCTTTTTATTTTTTATTTAACTGTCATTGCTGTATTAGTGACAACTTCCTTTTCCAGAGTTGATAATGCGATACAGTCTTTTCTGTTTGTTGAATTTCGCAAAACACCCGTCTTACAGCG
Source organism: Rhipicephalus microplus (assembly GCF_013339725.1). Classification (NCBI taxonomy): domain Eukaryota; kingdom Metazoa; phylum Arthropoda; class Arachnida; order Ixodida; family Ixodidae; genus Rhipicephalus; species Rhipicephalus microplus. The sequence goes on along the minus strand of NC_051165.1, from coordinate 175,350,608 downwards.
AGTCAGTGCGACTTCCTACATTTCGTGCTACACGGACATGCCTCCATCGATTTCGCTATTGAGAATCTGCCACCGTGTGTTTTCTTCTTGCAGCTCTGATCAAACCTACAATGCCTTAATAGAAAGAAATAAATTGATAAAGGAGAAAAGGAAAGGAGGAAAACTAAAAGAGAAGGAAGGTTAACAGAAAAACGATTCGCCCGGCAAGCAGACACACCTCGTCAAACGAGAGGGGAGGAGGTGGAGTCTGTAGTCGTGGTTTCCGAACGTTTTCTAAGAAAAAAACAACTGAGCTCGCAATAAAAAAAAGGCAAGTCTTTTTTTTTTTCGACAAACGGGTGTGTTTGCCCTGAAGTGCTGCGCAGTTGCTTGCAGTCTTGTGATAAACAAACACTGTTGCTGCACCTTTTGAGCAACGTCTTGACAACAAAACGTCAAGATTTTCCTCTTTCTTTTTTGATTTAGCGCAACCCAGTTGTTTGCATACTTATTTCTAGCGTGATCATACCGCCATCAGTGTAGATTTCGAATTGGCATTGTTAGTTATGAAATTATGAAAAACAGTGATTGCAATATGTCATGCTCCCATTATTATTCAGCACGAAGTTACATAGGGCGCTCATACGTGTTGCTCAAAAAAAGAAAGCTTGAGCCTGTGTTCGAATCTCATGGAAACATTAAATTTTTGTCAGTATCAATAATTTCTTTCTGGGAAACAGCGCAACACCTACGAGAAAAGCAGCCACAAAATATAAGTGGATTGCAATCTTTTGAAACAGCGATGCTGCTCTAGCTCGGCGTGAAATGTCTGTCTTGATCGAAAACTATCGTCGTTAATAACAAGGGCCCGCTTTCTTTCCCCTCTTCTTCCTCTAGTGCTTCGCTACCTAACACGCGCGCCGATTGATCCTTCGTATAGCAAGGGTGTACGCGAAAGAGAGAAGAGCGAGAGAAAGACAACCAAAAACAAAAGAAAATTGGAGGACGTTGTGCCGAAAAAAAAATGTCTCGCGAAGTGGGATTTGAAACCGCCTACCCATGGTACGAGGGCAAGTGTCTTGCCCCTAGGTTATCGAGGCTTTTACGTGGAAAGCTGTGTTGAGATCACAAAAGGGGCCGTTTTAGTAGTCCACTGCCAGTGTCGCTAACCACTGTCGGTTGAAATAGAAAAAAAAAACGCCAGGCCTGCACGGAAGGCCTGCACAGTCAGCGCGAAAGCAAGAAAGGTGGCCTTTCAGAGCATTTTCTATGCACTCATTTGGTAACTGCCTCAAGCAAACTTGCTGGGTACTCGCTACGGCATAAATATTATAATTTCCTAGTTCTAGGCTAGCATTCGCTATGAAATCTTTTGTATATAAGCAAATATCTTTACTGACTATGCATACCTCAAGCTCTGCACTCAGGCTTCTTGAAGTCAGGGCATACCCCAACCCCGTGCTATTGAACAAGATGTATCCCGAAATAAAGCCAACTAATACACGTTCCTTCTGCAATAATACAGCTAACTTTAAACACATGCTCTGGCTGTGTCTCGCGTTACACTGTGGTGAAGTTATCACGCCGTCCAAATGGGCGGTTGCTATCACCAGCCCCAGACCTGAAGTGCAATTATAGGCAGTTCAACGGGCCTGCCACGCAGAAGAGAGCCTTCGTCTTTCTGTTGCGACGTGGCAGCGGCCAGCAGAGTATTAAAGCACGCTCCGAAGGACCTAATAAATTTCATCCATCCATATATTCACACTTACAAAACAACAAAAATGTTGAGAAAGAAGACTTGTCGGTAAACAGCGAATAAAAGAAAAGGTTTCATTTCTGAAAAACTTTCTTGGAACTCTGAGATTGCAAAAGCCCTAGCCTTCAATGCTTGTCATCAAAATGAAAACGGATTAAACGGGTTCTTCTTCACATGGAGTCGAAACTTTGTTCGGCGCTCGAAATTTGGATGAGTTTTAAGAAGCCTTCCTCAAACCAATTCCTTGAACCTTTAATCGTCTACTCGGAGCTTTTAGTAGAAGCTCGACTTCAATATTTTCTTTAAGGCGCCCACTCCAGACATCTGAAAAGATTGAAATTGAAGGAGTGAGCTGAAAAGGCGATCTACATTTTTTGCCTGTCTTGCTTAGGCTATGATAAGCCTGATGGCAAAGTATACGAAAAAAAAAAGAAGTATGGAATGATAGGCTTCGCATAGTACGCCGAGGGAGGTAATTTAAAGCAAGAAAATTTGCATTTTCGCTATACTAACCTCGACACGCACACTCTAACACCTTTTTTTTTGTAGCACGAGTACCGAGACACACGTTATTTTTCACTTACTTCCGGTTTCAGGAATATTCTTGAAAAATTCGAAATATAGAAATTGAAGGTTAGGGTCCGGGTTCAAGTTAGAAGTTACAATGAATATGCATATATTGCAGTATAACTAGTAAAAAAATGAGGAATGCTTTATTTTTCAATAAACCTGCTTACAAAATATTTCTGCGGAAACATCCGGATCTGTAGTCGATATGGATAGCTAGGGATCCTCTATAGACAAGGCATGTTGTTTAATTAGCGAGTATAATCTTGACAAAGATAATTCTAATAAAAACATAAGTAATGTTAAATGTGCAGAACTTTGAACAATATTTGTATAGCAACTGATAACTCTCCGATAGAAAGAGTTTTCTGTGGGATTGTAGCATATTTGGCAGACATTTAATTAGGGTAGGGATAGTGTTCCAAATTTTAGCAGCAACAAAGGGTATTTTTCGATGACCGTAGACCTTGTGAATTATTGTCAGATTAAGAATTTGTTTCTTTGGCCTGCCGTGTATGACCTTTGAGATTTTATAAAATTGATACGGGAAAGGATAAGTTATTATTCGTTATTTTGGGTACTAATATGGAGCTATTGAATTACCTAACAATAATAAAAGCTATTACGGTAAGATTTCTGAAAAATTGAGCTGGTTTTTCCCAACGGTTTTTCCCAATGGGTAGAGGAGTACACCGACCTGGCAAAGGGTTGCTTCTGGGTATTCATCTCGAAAGGTAGCCCCATATGGTTCTGCAAAGGCCCCTGGGCTTACCTTAACCCAGCACATCCCTGGTGAAAATAGTTGAGCATCTGCCGCTGCTGTGGGAGGCCGATAATTACTGCCGCCAGGAACCTACTGGTTATATAGGTAGAATCGCGCTTCCGGCGTGGTGCTCAGTAGAACGAAGTTCTAGTTGCCAAGGAGGGCATCCTTCCAGTGGAAAATTGGCGAAATGCGACCGCCAGACCTACAATAAGGTCATTCTTTTTTTATTGCGATAGCAATTATATAAATACTCTAGGCGGAATTTTTTCACCGGCGTTGGTGTCACTCACCATATATATATATATATATATATATATATATATATATATATATATATATATATATATATATATATATATATATATATATATATGTGTGTGTGTGTGAAATTGCAAAAAAAAAGAACACTTCAGCGCGTGAAATCGAACTTGGGTCCTCTCAATCGTGAATTCGAGGCGTTAACCACTAACACTTTATATCTACCACTTACAGCTGCTCAGGGGAATCTCAGGGGGTGGGGGACTATCGTATTTTCAGCATTACCAGCCAGATGGCGCAACGAGCGCGCCTCGCCACGAACATCACCTCTGCCAGATGGGAGGCGGCAATCCGCAGCTCGTCCTTGGCAGATTAGCTCTGGGCTGTCCACCAAGCCCGCGAGGCGGCTGAGGAGCTTGGTATATCAGTCCCCACGTGGGAGCTGCCCGCAACACAGTAATCTATGTTTTGGAGGATCAAATAAAAGTTTATTCAATCCAATCCAATCCACATCGCGCGGCGGCACGCGCTGTAAACTCCCACGCGTACTTTGCCTCTCTTAGAGGAGGTGAGCGACGCTCCCTCGCGCGCCCTTATCTCGCGTTGGGGAGGAGGGGAGGATCATACGACTTGGCTGACTTCGGGCTTTATACGAAACGATTCTGCTGTAGTTACCGCGTGCACAAAGTCACTGCAGTCATTGCAGTCTCTCTTTGCGAAAACAACATGCTTTACATACACAGTGAAGTAACAGCTGAGACGCTTATTTGCGTGAATCTGTACCTGTTGGTACTTTTCGTGCGTCATTTGAGCGTGAGAAACGCGGGGCACGTTTCGATGTGCATTCCATTCTGCGCGAGACTTTACAATTTGTTGCATTCACGTTCATTACTTCGCTTTTGCGGGAAAGCTGTGACTTTTTCGTTATATATTGTTCTTTGTTAATATGGACCGAGGTAACCGTCAGTCCTGGGAAGTGGACGGGCGAGAGCACTGCAGCTCGCGAATTAGTGAACAGAGCAGACGAAGCTTCGAGTAATATTTGTCATATTGAATTCCATGCATGTTTACGCCCCCGAGGTCGTTCCTTTGTCTGCATGTAAGCCTGGTTAGAGGCCAGTTATTTATATAGTTAGAGCAACAGGCATTGGTATAGTGCATGGTTCAATAAGTTTTCGCACGAATGGCTGGATTATCTGATTTGGTAAGGCATGTCAGCCGTGAAACGAATGAATAAGCTATGCCCGAGAGCATCGCCTCCTGGTTAAGGCACATAATTCAGGTACGTTTGTCCACACCGGAACCATAACAACGTGTCCTGACTTTATAACGAGTATTTCGCCCTGCTAGGGAAGGAAGGAAAACATGAAAAAGCATCGTTTCTTGTGGTTTATGCTGCCTGTTATTACGGCCGGACCGCTTCACGCGAAACGTGCTATGAGTAAGAACGTAGGAAGGGGCGACGTGGATTGTAAATGCACTCATATCGAGAAAACCCCGAGCTATACAGAACGCGACTTTAAAAACTCGTTTTCAGCATTCAGTCGCTGTCTTTCGCCGAGTTCTCTCGTATTGTGGGCGCTGTCTGGCCTGAGTGTTCGCTTGCTAATGTCGCTTGCGATGTTCTTTTCTGGGAATGCATGGATCGCAATTGCCTTTTCGGAAGTATATCTACCCTTTATGGAAGGTATAATGTATATACAGAGTGTGATGCTATTATAATCGCCACGTAGAATGCAAAGCATAGTTGAGGTATTGTTGATTAACGTTAAAACTTACAGTATACGTTCTTTACGACATAGCACGGCAAACAGCGTGAATGTTTTAGCGTGAATGCCAGCTAAAAGATTCATGTTTCACTGCTTTTCCAATTATAGTGAAGGATTGTGCACATATAAGCGATTAGTGTGAGCCATTGCGCGCTTTTGTGTACCAGTAAACGGAAAATCAGACCTAAAAATATAAATGTAAACAAGCTAATGAAGGGCATTGAGGGCTGATTTCACAATGAAAGCATTAGCGCTTAATTGTTTATGTTTATGAATTTATTCCCACAGGATCACACCGTTTAAAAACGTGGTGTCGTAGCTCTTGCTTACTCATCCGACGTGGTGGTGTAGCATTTACGCTGCTCAGCTGTTAAAGCGAAGTTTGCGGGTGCGACCCTGGCTGCTACAGTCTCAGTAAGATGGACGCGAAATCATAGGAAATTGTGTTATGCGCACGTTATGGCACACAAGATCGTCCAAATTTCAGGGACCCTTCACTACGGCGTCTTTCATAGTCATCAAGGTTTTGGGACGTAACATGCTCAATACTATTACTGTCAGTTTTTTGTCACTCTTATTCATTCCGTACGAAAGTAACCTGAACAAAATATTTAAATCTATCGTTTGATGAAAATATCTTTCTTAATGTCCCATCAGGCTCGAACGATCACTTCTGAAGTTATTCACTGCAGTTCTTTTTTCTTCGACTTCGCTTCATCCCGTTGGCCTTCTGCATCCTTTATAGAGCGTCACCTGTCTTTTCTCTAAATTGTTAGGAACACGCAACAATTTGAACTACGTCACTGGATAAGTGTGTATAATGTGCCGGCAAATATTGCTGCGAGCTCAAAGAAAAAGAGAAAGAGCTTTGTTTAGACTTAACTAGGAGCATTAGAAATAATTGGGTCACTATTCCAGGGCTCTGTAGGACCTCGCAATCATATCTGCCCATTGAGCCAGCCAAAGCTGATCGTCAAAGACTAGGCTGGACAGCAGTGCCTCCCATTGTTCCTCTGTGTTGTTGGGGTGGGGGGTTCTTCATTGTGAAGTGGGCACTCCCACGTAATGCGAAGCAGAGTTAGTGTGGTCCCGCACCATGGACATTTATTTCTGTATGCTGTGGCGTAGAATACGTGTAGCCTGTGTAAGTTCGTGTGTGTGCTTAGGATTTTAAAAATTCTGAAAAAAACCCAAGGAAGCTCTCTTGTACTTTTCAAGGACCACTGGACTTCACGGGTGCTTGTGAAAGAACATCATGAGACCGTGCTGTGTAGTCTCGAGCTGACTACTTGTCCATCTCTTTCTTACTTTTCTTCTTTTCCCTCTATGTCTTCCCTTTCTATTATTCCCCTTTCCCCTCCCCAAGTGTAGGGTAGCCAGCTGAGCCAAGCTTGGTGAACCTCCCTGCCTTTCCTCTCTATTTTTTTCTCTCTCTCTGAACCGCAAATGAAAAAAAAAATAGAACAGTCCTGAATGGCTAATTGGGAAGAAGCAAAAAGAGGTGGCTTACTTTCTCAGCAAAGCAAAGACGCTAAGGGCGGAAGAGAAAAATGACTTTCTTCAGGCACGCGTTAGTGGGAAATTCTTCAAAGCATTGCTCTACCAGCCGAGAACATCTTTTCAAGGTGATGTGAAGAGAAGTGTGAAACAGAGGGTTGAGTGCTCATTCACCGTTGTGGTGTCTCGTAAGGTGACAAAAAAAGGACTCAACAGGTACCAGGACAGTGACAAACCACTTGGCGACCAACATTGCTTTTCTTCCAAGCAAACTTTCTGCCTCTGGCGCTTGCTCAGGCCCATCCTCGTAAACGTCGCTATATCTCAGAGCAGGTACTGCTTAATTTTGCCGAAGAATGTACGCAGGAAGCACCAGAGTAATACAAGGCAAGAAAAAAGAGCGGTTCACGAGTTTCAGCTCCATCACATCAGGGTGCTTGTTTTTGAGACATGGTAGGCACACAGGCGTGCGACGTATTATCTGTCCTCCTAAAAGCATGCAGCATACTCGAAGCTGGAAGTACTTTCAGCTGATGGCGAGAAATCCCGTACTTCAACGAAACTGCATGGTAACCATGAGGTTTACATACCTTGTTCATCTCACAGCCCTTGGCAGGTGCTTATACACGTCATCTCTTTTTAGGGGCGAAGCTCCTTAAGCCGAGGGTCGGGCGTCCGCGGTGTACGTAGTAGTAGTGGTAGTGGTAGTGGTAGTAGTAGTAGTAGTAGTAGTAGTACTAGTAGTAGTAGTAGTAGTAGTAGTAGAAGGTAGCCACCTCTACAGCGGGCTAGAGGAGCGGATAGCGCGCACTCTTTTGAGTTGAGGAGGAAACCCACGCACGTTAATCATAAATAAAGAGATAGTTCTTTCTGATGAACTAACCTACAGAGACGAGTGCAGGCGACCTAATCTCCAATAAAATTAGCCTTGATTTGATGCTTACTATGAAAAAACTAGATACAGACGGATAAATTTCGTGCACTATCTGAGCAAAAAAGGTGGCTACGTCAAACTTGCTGGGTGTAACCTCCTTAGTTTTAGCAAGGTTAAGCGAGGTTTGGCCGCATTGCGGTGAACTAGTGGCGTTAGAAGTAGGCACTAGGCACGAAGTGCAGGCCTTAAAAAAGTGTGCGCATGCCGACCCTCTAGCCCGGCCATGCCACCTCTCGTTTAGTCCTTGGAATGTCCGCTGAATGACGGTACTTCTATATGATGAATATATGATGAAAAGAAGCGAGGTGGTGGTACCTGGAGTGTTCACTAGATGGACGGACGGGTGGACACACGTACAGAATGACGGACGCACAGACCAACGAACGCACGTAAGATTGAACGGATGCACGGGCGGACGCATAGACGTCGCACACACGAACGCAAGGACGGACTAAAGCAAGGACGAATGGGTGAACCGAGGCGCCGACGGACTGATGGACGCTCTGCCCCATCCATTATCGTGCACTCTCTGGATATGTTGTGATTTTTTTTTTGCATTTAGTGTGTTTGCGGCATCTCTCAAATGTGCTGCGTCACGCTGTTCTTTCGCGTTTGAACGACATGCCTACATGCTATTGTTTTGATACAGTGAGTGGCGCACCATTCTAAACAAATAAACAAATTCATTTTAGACTCGGAGCGCTACTTTCTACCACAAGCTTTCTCCAAAAAACGTTGCAACTCTTCAAAACGTTCCACCAAATAACCGTTAGAAACGTTGCGTACACCATCGTGTTACGGACACAAAGTGTACATTCCAGGAGCGTTAAAGCCGTTGAAATGAAGCACGGGACCAACAAAGACGTGCATTGCGCAAATGGTGAGGCTTTGGCGCAAGAAGGGAGGAAAAACAAGATGTTGAGCCGACAACAACGACGAGTGGAGCAAACGGCCATCGTGTGTACACCACATTATACAAGATGATTATTTTTAACCGAAGGTTTTATGTTCGTACTTGCATGAACTGAAAAATTAAAGATAGTGTATGAATATTTGTGGAAGGAGGCGCTGATAAACGAAGAAAGGGGAAGGTAAACAAAAGATAGAGCTGTTAACTAAGGATTTGCACTTGGTTAACCTGTACTTGAGAAGTAAAAAATAATGTATAAGATACAATAGAAGCGGAGAAAAGTTTGAGATGGCGTCACAAAGTCGACATGACTCCGGCAATGTCTGACTTACACGCAGAAACTTACGAATGAACTATATCAATGCGTGGTCCGTTCAAGTGTGCCTAAAAACAAACAGAAAAAAAAAACACAGCGCCACTTTTACAGCGACTCGAGCTGATGACTACCCGGGCCTTATCTCGTCCATTCGTCTGAACACGCTGTGTGTCGGCTTGCTCCCAACGTTCACAAATGTCTTGCGAATCAGTGTCGAATCGTGATTACAAAATGGGCTCTTCAATCTTGCAGTGAACGACGTTTATCGCTTCGTGAATTGATATGTCTGCGCCTTTTCCCATACACTTTGCTGATTACTGACGTTAAAGAACCCCAGGTGGTCAAAATTTCCGGAGCCCTCCACTATACGGCGTCTCTCATAATCAAATAGTGGTTTTGTGACGTTAAACCCCACAAATCAATCAAATCAACTTTGCTAATTACTGGTCCAAGTATTAAATACCAAGTCATGCAAGCCAACGCGTTAATCTACCGAGAAGCGCTCGTTTTATTGTTCTGAAGAACCTGGCTTTTTTTTTCTGAAAGGGGCGGGTGGAGGGGCGGGGCAGGGTTATAATAAGCAACGAACGTTGCTTGTAGCAAGCGAAAAAAAAAATGCTGTAAAAACACCACGCTAGTAAATCCCGATAGAGAAACACAGATTTTTAACAACCGTATATAGTTATGGCAGCCGAAGGCCGCTCTGCCAAAATGAATATTGCCAGGGGCACCGGCTGTCGTGACATGCGCATTGGGTGAGCACGGTTCCTGATTAGCATTTTGTTGGAAGCCCGCCAAGCCTCCTGGTACCCTGCAGTGTTTTGCTGTTTATGGTAAATGCTAGGCAATGCGAGTACTCTAAAAGTGATTGAGAAAAAAAATATGCTGTTTTTTTTATTTTGCGTAAAAGAAAGGACTATGTTCTAGACGTGGTCGTCTCTGTCAAAATGAGTGAGGCGTTTCAGAAAAATCTCCATTACTTTCTTTTTTTTTCTGCCGGTGGAGCAGCATGTTTGCGAACAATGCTTTCGAGTGGCGGGTTTTCTCAGTTTTAAGTTTTACGCAATGCCACTCACGTGTTACCGGTGTTTGTGTTTGCCTTTACAAGTGAATAAAATAAGACTCACTTGCACAGGCTACACTTCTCATCGTCGAAGGCTCACAAGTAAAAGGGGCAAAACTTCAAAAGCTCTTAAGAGACCATCAACTATGATACTTGCTGGCTCTGATGCAGGAGGAAAATGGGGTAATGAAGCCACTATAATTGATTGATTGATTAGTTGTGGTGTTGAACGTTCCCAACAACGACTATATGATTAGTGAGAGACGCCATAGTGGAGGGCTCCGGAAAATTTCGACCACCTGGGGTTCTTTACGTGCACCCAAATCGAGCACACGGGCCTACAACATTTTCCGCCTCCACCGGAAATGCAGCCGCCGCAGCATGGATTCGATCCCGCGATCCTGTGGGTCAGCAGCCGAGTACCTTAGCCTACTAGACCACCGCGGCAGGGCATGAAGCCACTATAAGGATGCTAGGACGATGCCCAGTCTTTGCGCAAACGAGTGAAAATGTGCGTCTGTTAAACACGCGCATAAGCTAGCACATAGCAAACGGGGTGGCTGACACCTGTCTAAGTAATAAGACATGTAGAAACACGCAAATAAACCATATTTAAAGCAAAGCTACGTTTAGCGGTATTACAAAGACAGCTTCAATCACGAATGCTTAGCATGATCGTGCTCTTTTTTTTTACAACGAAAGTAGCGATGAGATAACAACGTAGGTCACGTGCGGCTCTGTAGTTGCACACCACCTCCGCCGCTAGTGTCCGTAACTGGTATCGCAAGAAATAACTGAAAAATGGCAGATCCCACGTACAGTGGGAATCGATGATATACGTAGCACGAATGAGAAAGGTTGATATGTCATTATGTAATCAGCACAACTTTACGAGGTGTAGGTAAATGGTGCCGTACATAACTTCCGTGTCATAATCATCATGTTTGGATGTGTCGTTTGCCTTCGTCATCCATTCACGTCATTTGATACCAAATTTAGTATATGTGGAGCTAGCGAAACGACCGCGAGCACGCTATGATCGTGGTATGTTGTCATGTTCTTGTATGGCACGCGTCTCATGATTATCATGTTTGCCCCCAGTCATATACCTTCGTCATCCATTGACGTCACGTAGCACCGAATTTGGTATATGTGGAGCTGGAAAAACGGCCGCGAGTGCATCATGAAGGGCCAAATGTACTCCAATGTAGCGCTGGCGCACGCGCACGGTGGGTACAGCGACGCTACGTTTGCAAAACGCGAGCACTCTATAGTCTGACGCCAGGCGCGTCCAGCCTCCGTCAGCACGGCCGGACGGCAACCGGTGCGAAATGCGACATGCTGCATTTCGCGCCGATGCGTTACCCAGACAACACTGCGTCTCCCTCTTTTCGTGACAGAGGGATGCCGGACGCGCTGAAACGCGCATTCGTCAAAGCAACGCAGCGCGGTGCGCGCCTGCGAGTATATGACAGGACCGGCGCTTGGCGTCGCAACACCGGCGTGACGCGTCAAAATGTACGCCGTCGAGCACGTGCACGCCGTCACGTTGAAAGGTGTTGGCGCCTTGACTGTAGCATGTAGTCATGTTCTCACATGAGACACACCTCATGGTTATCATGTATGCACCAGTCACACACTTTCGTCATTCGTTGACGTCACTTAATACCAAATTTGGCATTTGGGAAACTAGCGAAACGGCCGTGAGCGCATCATGAGTGTGGCATGTAGCCATGTTGTTACATGACATGCATGTCTTGATTATCACGTTTGTATGTGTGATTTACCTGTGTCGTCCATTCGCATCGCGTAATACTGAGTTTGGTACATGGGAAGCTAGCGAAACGGGCGCGAGTGCATCATGAGTGTAGCATGTAGTCATGTTGTTACATGACACGCATCTCATGTTTATCATGTTCGCACCATTCTCATACCTTCGTCATACATTCACATCCCGTAATACTAAATTTAGTATAAGTGAAGCTAGGGAAACGGCCGCCAGCGCATCATTAGCGTGGCATGTAGCCATGTTATTACATGACATGCATCTCACGATTATGATGTTTGTACCAGTCACATACCTTCGTCATCCATTCACGTATCGCAATACCAAATTTGGTATATGTGATGCTAGCAAAACAGCCGCGAGCGCATCATGAGCTTGGCATGTAGTCATATTGTTACACGATACACATGTCATGACTTTCATGTTAGTCTCTCGCTTGTGTTCGCATGCAATCATGTCATGCCATACCAGTTTTGCAACATGCCATGTGGGGAAAACCACCGCAAAAGCTGCAGGACCATGAAAAGTAAAGTATCACATTCATCACATCTATGTCATGATTTTGATGTCATGACTAGTCAAATACGTTTTCTTCATACAGTCATGTTATGTTGTACCAAGTCTGGTCTCGATACCATTATTGAAATGGCCAGGAGAGCTAAATGTCGTAGGAGCTAGATAGATAGATAGATAGATAGATAGATAGATAGATAGATAGATAGATAGATAGATAGATAGATAGATAGATAGATAGATAGATAGATAGATAGATAGATAGACAGACAGATAGATAGATAGATAGATAGATAGATAGATAGATAGATAGATAGATAGATAGATAGATAGATAGATAGATAGATAGATAGATAGATAGATAGATAGATAGATAGATAGATAGATACGCTCAAAGTCACTGAAGTTTGCTAAGAAATGCTTCGCACTTAAAACTGAGTAAATAAAAAAAAGTCACTAAATAAACTTCGAAGTTCTCTGTATTCAGCAGCTCCAGCGCGTTTGCGTCGTCAGTAGGGAGTTGGCGCGAAAGGCCCCCGTTGAAGGATCTCTGAAAGGCGTCGGCCCACGCGCTGTGATGGGTCGACGGCCACAGGACGTTGCCCATCCGAGCGTTTTCACATGGTGGTTTGGACGCTTTGTACCTCTTGCTCGTGTTCTTCTGCTGTGAGTTTCCCTTGAAGTTAGGTGATTAGAAAGAGCACGTAAGTCACTTCGTTCTCTGCCGCATTTACAAAACGAGCGTGCTGCTCACGCATCAAGAAGTGAAAGTTGTGACAGTTCACAGTCATCCTCGTATACTTGTGCGTTCGTTTCATGCGTATTTCTTTTTGTTTGAACATCGCACTTCAAGTGCCGAGTGCGCCCCGCCGCGGCGGTCTAGTGGCTAAGGTACTCGGCTGCTGACCCACAGGTCGCGTGTTCGGATCCCGGCTGCGGCGGCTGCATTTCCGATGGAGGTGGAAATGTTGTAGGCCCGTGTGCTCAGATTTGGGTGCACGTTAAAAAACCCCAGGTGGTCGAAATTTCCGGAGCCCTCTGCTACGGCGTCTCTCATAATCATATGGTGGTTTTGGGACGTTAAACCCCACATATCAATCAATCAATCAATCAATCAATCAATCAATCAATCAATCAATCAAATGCCGAGTGCTGATAGTTGTTTATCCACGATCGGCCTGTCCATGCTCGTTACGCACATGCTTTTGCATGAGGTGCGCGCTGCAAGTTTCGAGCTGCTTGCCCTTCGTGACATTACAAAATGTTTTTGTTGCACTCATTTAATCATATGGTGGTTTTCTAACGTTAAATTTCACATATCAATCAATGTAGCACTCATTCCTTTGCTCTTGTAATGAATCTCTGCACAATAAACGCTCAACTTTTTCTGGAAGGACAATCTTCACTTTCATGGTATACTGATTCCTTGACTTTTTTTCATCTACCTAACATTTTCCCACTGCCTCTCGAACAGAATAGAAAAATAGAACGTCTCAAATCTACAAATAACTTGAAGACATCCTTGTGAAAAAAAAATTCTTTTCGCATTTCTGATTCAGCAAAAACACAATGTAGCAATGTTACACTTCCAGGTTGGTTTCTTTTTCGCTGATGTTTTGTATAACGTGAAACAACCCACGAGAACGTGTTTATAACTGCAGGAAACGTGTGATCTCTGCATTCCTACTCCCCTCCCCCGTGCCCTGTGAAGTCATACGCACGTGCGTCATGCACACTTGTGCACATGTGCAACATCTCTACGGCCGGATGGTTGGACGTTTATATTACGAATTCTTCGGTACATGCGGACTTTCCAGAGCATGCTTTCAATTCGATGAATTGTGCATTTGGATGTCTGAGCTGTCACGTAGCCGGCAGAATGCAAGCTTACGAAATGCAATATTGCTCTCTGAACAACGTTTGATATCTGTGCACATTCGTACGAGACAGCTTTTGAAAGTCAGCTGTTACGTTTCTTCAAAAGGGAAGCATATTTATTTCATAGCGTATTTGAATGAGCTTGCCAAAATGGTCACCATTGGTCGAAAAAAAAGAAAAACTATCCCCAAGAACCATGGCCACTTGAAAATGATATAATTTGGCTGAGCATTTTCTCTGCATGGCAGTCTATTCATTAAAGCTGAAAGCAGCCCCGCGGTGGTGGTCTAGTGACTAAGGTACTCGGTTGTTGACCCGCAGGTCGCCGGTTCAAATCCCGGCGGCGGTGGCTGCATTTCCTGTGGAGGCGGAAATGTTTTGGCCCATGTGCTCAGATTTGGGTGCACGTTAAAGAACCTCTGGTGGTCAAAATTTCTGGAGCCCTCCACTACGGCGTCTCTCATAATCAGATGGTGCTTTTTGGGACGTTAAACCCCACATATGAATCAATAAAAGCTGAAAGAATCAGTGCATACATACTATATAAAGCCTGCTTGTTGACATTGCCACGTTCCTTTCTTAAAGGTTTGTTATCGCCCCGTTACACTGTGTTCATCGCAAACCACGCCTACAGTGTTGGAGAAGCTTCGAGGCTATATTGGATCGTTTTGTTAAGATTACACCTCCTTCGTGAACGTTTCAGAGTATTCTGGAACCTACGTCACCGCTAGCGATAACACTAGAATGTTCGATGGCGAATGTATAAATGCCAACACCATTCACCGCTTTTCAGTTGATCGATGACCGACGCTCTGTTCGCCACTATCAGTGCCAGTGTATTACTTTTCTTTTGCGTGGCCGCAAGTTCGGCCCGAATTAACAGTTTCTTCTATGACGTGGAGTCTGCTCCCTTCGTTCACGTCACAATCCCGCGACGTCTGGTGGAGGTGCTGTTTCGATCATGTACCGGACACCCCAGTCAAGCCGTAAATCCAGCCCACACCGCGACGAAGACACCGACGCCGGCCTTGAGCACCGAACAAGCCGCAGGTGGCAGGGTTTACCTCATGAGTACGTGTCTCTACAAGACAAGGCTCGGAAGACCAAGGTCATGACTTCGACAACGGCGACAATGACAACAATGACGACTGCTGCGCCACTGCCCAATTTTTCATGGGTCGTCGCTTGAAGTCTCGGACACCTGACTAGAAACTTACGACCACGTGGCCGCCCTCAACCACTGGGGCGTGGAAGAGAAGCTTTGTCGCGTCTACTTTCATCTTGACGACGTGGCAAGGACGTGGTTTAAGAACAGAGAGTCTGTGCTTCAAACGTGAGATCTTTTCTGCGGCGCATTCCTGCAAACATTCACGAGCGTCACATCAAAGAGAAGGCCGCTGCGTTGCTGGAGACCTGGATGCAGCTGCCCAATGAAAATGTCATCATTTTCACGGCAAAAATGAGCCGCCTCTTCCGCAACGCTGACCCCAACATGTCCCAGCAGAAGAAGGTCCATCTGCTCATGCGGGGAGTTAAGCAAGAACTCTTCGCTGGGTTGATCAGGAACCCCACAAAGATGGCCGTCGAATTCATTTCGTAAGCATCAACGATATAGAAAACGGTGGAGATGCGGACTTGGCAATACAACCATAGCTTCTCGTCTGCAGGATACGGCGACATTCATGCGCAAGGAACCGCCGACTTGCGTGAGACGATCCGAGCGATCGTGCAAGAAGAGCTGCGAAAATTGCTTTCTTCAGCGCAGCCTCGCGTGGACTCTATCACGGACGTCGTATGCCAGGAGATCCAGCAATCGCTGGGCGTTTCTCATCCTCCAAAACTTCAGCTTCAAGTAATGTGCTATGCTGCTGCAGTCCGTCGTCATGCCCCCCCCCCTTCACGCCCACGCCATGACCCCGCCCCGTCACACTTCCATCGCCAGACGCCCTCTCCGCCACCACCACCACAGATGTCTTACCGTTCACAATCGAGACAGCGCAGCACATCCGATGTTCGGTGTGCACCTTACAATCGCCCGCTTTGCTACCACTGCGGTGAGGCCGGGCACACCTACCACCGTTGGCAGTATCTACGGATGGGTTTATGTGGCTTCGACATTAACGCGCCGTGCCCACAACGGGGTGAACGACCGTATGACATCACCGACTACCTCGCGGTAGCGCAGTCTACACTTCGACGACCCTATCGTTCGCCGTCGCCAGGCCACTACGCCTAACCGCCCTGCGGGCAGTACACCAGCCCTGCTCGGGACTCACCTCCAAGCCCTCACTCGGAAAACTAAGGGCAGCAACCGATGGAGGTGCGGTTGCTGTACGATGTTGCGAAGCGCGCCCCCGATGACGTTACGAAGGGCGCCACGAAATCTCACCGCTGCAACCACTGTTTCGAAAGACGGCGACGCAACACGGTCCCGAAGGCGCCACTGCTTCGAATTCCACGCCTGCCTACAATAGGACTGCATATGTCATTGCCAGCACGATTCAGGATTGAACAACATTGCCCCTTCGCAGTGTCTTTTTTCAATGCTGTTTAGAGACCACGCATTCCTCATATGCATGATTGACCCGCAGAATGCCTGACTTCGAATCCTTGGGACCCTGTTATTTATTCTTAGCGTTCATCAGATCAATGCTTGCGATGTAAATTTTTTAACGCTCTCGCTCATTTATCGAACATCACCTCTGCCAGATGGATCGAACATCACTTCTGCCAGATGGGACGAGCTGCGTCAATCCGCAGCTCGTCCTTGGCAGATCAGCTCTGGGCTGTCCACCAAGCCCGCGAGGCGGCTGAGGAGCTCGACATCTCAGTACTGTTGCGAACCGCACCTCCGACGACGTTACGAAGGGCGCCTCGAATCTCTCCGCTGCAACCACTGCTTCGAAAGACGGCGACGCCAACACGGTCCCGAAGGCGCCACTGCTTCGAACTCCGCCGGAAAGGTCACCTGCCGTTTGGTAGCGTAGGTTTCTCAGCTCGCGACTGCTTCTGCGCAAAGCTGATAGACGAGCGGACGAGACGACGGTGAGTTTAAACAAGGTTTATGTACAGCATATATACAGAGGCGTTACAAATTCGGCACTGGGGTCGACAGAGACTCGAAGAGCCGAGCTCTCCTCTCTAACACATAGGTCTGCTCTCCAACGGGTCCGTTGTAAAAAGGGGTCCCTCTCGACGCGCCGCAGGGCTTCTTTTATATGCCCCGGGTCCAACCCAAACGTCCAACCCGAAGCGCCGCTGCTCGCGAGGTCAGACTCCTCCAATGGGGTCACCGCTGGGCCGCGTCATTCTTTCTCATCGAATCTGGAGAGGCTGCGCTGCAGGTGGCTGCACCCAAGGACGAGTGACGTCGCCAGGCATTGCGTGAGACCCGCCAGACAGGAAGGCGCCGGTTGTTTGCTCGACGGGATCGTGGGCTGAGGTGACTCACTGCACGTGTGCGACAGAAAGGCAACGTCGCGTGTTGACGCCGTGGAGTTGTTCATCACGTCAGGCGGGCTCGCGTGCTGGCCTTGACACAGATTTCCTTTTTCCGAGGCATGGACGTTTGCTGCGGACTCGCAGGCATAACAACGACTAACTACCGGTGATCCTTCACCGCCGACGACGCCACAAAGAAATCGAAAGCACCCGCCGCAAGACAAAAAGGGTCTTGTTGTCGAACCTTCGCAGCCTGAAGGAGGCGTCACGACGCAACGTAGAAGCAGCGGACAAATAGACGTAGCCGCGAACAGACACCACGACCCAACCGGAGCGCACGGCGACGAACCAGCGACCTCGACGAGATATTCGAAGGCCACCTCGACACTGCTCTCGTCGATACCATAGGCGACTATTTCGTCGTCAGTGCGCCTTTCGCGACGAACTTGAAAAACGTAAGGACTGCATGGCAAGGCCCCAAAATTTGGACCACTGGAGGTCACTTAGTAACGCCGACTGGAGACTGCACGGCAAGAATCACCAGCAATAACCAGACTTATCCTGCGAGCTTTGTAATCTTACAAAATTGCTTTAGGGATTTGATACTTGGGATGAACTTTCTAAGTCATCACAGCGCTGTCATTGACCTTAGGTCAGAGTCAATCGCACTAACCTCAGAAAACACGCTGCCGACGACCCCTACACAACGCCAAGAGCAGGTCACCGTGCCGCCTTTCTCCAGCGTCGTCACCTTCGTTGTCGCCGATGTCGCCTTCGTTGTCGTCGTTGTCGTTTTTCTCCAGCGTCGTCAATGTTTATCAGCAACTTCTAAACCATCAGATTTGCGTTGCAAGAGGCATAGCTGAGCTGCCTCTTGCAACGCGATTCAAGGACTGCTTCTCGTCATCACCGTGAATTTGACAAACTCCAGTCGCGAAACATCGCATCTTCAGAGAACAATGTGCCAGACCAGTTCGACAAAGCCCGTAACGAGTCTCGACGCACGAACGAGGCGTCGTGAAGAAAGAAGTCGACGAAATGCTACGCGAAGACATCATTAATTCAGCCGTGCAAGAGTCCGTGGGCGTCACCCGTGGTATTAGTGAGGAGGAAGGACGGGACCTTACGTTTTTGCGTCGATTACCGCCACCTGAACAAAATCACACAGGAGGACGTGTATTCCTTTCCACGTATAGACGACGCCCTGCACCGACTCCACAGCATGAAATATTTTTCTTCGATGGACCTCAATACGGGTTATTGGCAAATTGAGATTGTCGAGAGAGTTCGAGAGAAGGTGGTCTTTATCATACCAGATGGCCTCTTCGAGTTTAAGGACATGCCATTTTGTCTTTGCTCAGCGCCTGCGTCGTTACAGCGCGTTATGGACACGGTGCCGGCTGTATTGAAATGGCAGGCTTGCCTCGTGTTTTGAATGATGTTGTCGTGTTTTCCTCAAGCTTCAACGAGCGTCTCCGGTGCTTTGAAGCGGTACTTCAAGCTATCGACACCTCTGGACTAGCTTTGAAGCCAGAAAATTGCCGCTTTGCGTACGAGGAGCTGTTGTTTCTGACACACGTGATTAGTAACTCTAGAGTCTATTCGGACCCGCGGAAAGCAGCCGCCATTGCTTATTTCCCGCAGCCAACTGACAAGAAGGCTGCATGCTGATTCCCCGGATTGTGCGCCCCTTATAGGCATTTCGTCAGACGTTTTTCACAGGTCATGGAGCCGCTAACTCACCTCACGAAATGCAACGTCAAATTCCGGTGGGAAGCAGCACATTTCAAGAACTTAAACGACGCCTCTGAACACCGCCGATATTTGTGCATTACGATGAACATGCCGAAACAGAAGTACACACCAACGCAAGAAGCGTAGGACTCGGTGCCATACTTATACAGAGGACTGACGGCATGGAAAGGGTGATCAGTTATGCCAGCTGGTCGCTATCCAAGACCGAAGCCAACTATTCCGCAACAGAAAAGGAGTGCCTTGCTATCATCTGGGCAGCGTAAAAGTTTTACCCCTACCTATACGGCAGGCCTTTCAAAGTTGTGAGCGACTACCACTCTTTGTGTTGGCTAGCTAACTTAGAAGATGCTTCGGGTCGCCTCGCACGTTGGAGCCTCAGACTTCAAAATTTGACTCACCGTCGTTTACAAGTCTGGAAGAAAACACTCCGATGCCAAGTGCTTGTCTCGTGCTCCCCTGTAACCACCACCGCCCGACAGCCTAGATGAGGGCAGCTTCTTAGGAACAATAACTGCCGACGACTTCGTCGAGCAACAGCAAGCTGACCCGGAACTCAAAAGCCTTGTGGAATACCTTGAAGGTAACATCACGACTGTTCCGAATGCTTTCAAGAGAGGACTAGAGTCGTTCTTCTTGCGAAACGGAGTTCTTTAATGAAGAACTTCTCGCCCCTTCGAGCCGACAACCTCCTCGTGGTTCCTGCAGCAGTGAGACCAGAAGTACTTCAGGGCCTACACGACGACCCGATGGCAGGACACCTTGGTGTTTCCCGCAAACTTGCAAGGATACAAGAAATGTACTACTGGCCACGCCTTACCACTGACGTCACTCGTTACGTGAGGACATGTCGAGACTGTCACCGACGCAAGACACCACCGACAAGGCCCGCAGGCTTCCTTACGTCGATCAAATCACCGCGCCAGCCGTTCCAACAAATCGGGATGGACCTACTGGGGCTGTTTCCAACGTTGAATTCGGGAAATAAATGAATCGTCGTAGCTACCGACTACCTCACCCGCTACGCCGAGACAAAATCTCTGCCTAGGATCAGTGCATCTGAGGTAGTCAAGTTCTTTGTTGAAAACATTGTTCCAAGTCATGGTGCGCTGGAGGCTCTCATCACCGACAGAGGTACGGTCTTTAATGTGGATCTAATGCTGGCGATCTTAAGGTACAGCCAGACAAATCATCGCCGCACCACCGCCTACCATCCACAGACCAATGGCCTCACTGACGGGCTAAACAAGACTGTCGCCGACTTGCTGGTCATGTGCGTTGACGTCGAACACAAAACATGGGATGCCATCCTTCAATACGTGACGTTCGCATACAACACCGCTGTACAAGAAAAGACGCAGATGACGCCGTAAAAGTTGGTCTACAAAAGGACCCCGGTAGCGACGCTCGACGCCATGTTACCAAACGTCCCCGACGAAGAAAACCTCGATGTGAGCGAGTACCTTGAGCGCGTCCAAGAAGCCCGACGGCTCGCCCGCCTCCGTATCAAGAATCTACAGACGACGGATTGCCACCGTTACAATCTTCGACGACGCTTCGTGGAATACCAGCCTGGTGAACGTGTTTGGGTATGGACGCCGATGCGCCGACGTGGACTCAGTAAAAAACTTCTGCAGTGGTATTTTGTACCATACAGGGTAATTTGACGTCTCGGCCCACTCTAATACGAGGTTGTCCCCGACGTCATCACGAACTCTCAATGACGCCGATCGCGACCGAAAGTCGTCCATGTCGCGCGTCACAAGCCGTTTCACACGCGTCAACAAACTGAAACAGTTTTTGTTGTTGATGTTGTAATTATTGCTCTATCGTAATTTAGTGCTTGTTTTTCTTGCAATAATTTTTTTCTACTTTCAACTTCTGGTAAAGCATGGGGACGATGTCTTTCTCAGAGGAGGGCAATGTAACGTTCCCTTCCTCAAGTTTCGTTATTGCCCCATTACACTATGTTCAGCACAAACCGTGCCTACAGTGTCAGAGAAGCTTCGAGGCTGTAGTAGGTCGTTTTGTTAAGATTACGCCCCCTTCGTGAACCTTTCCGATTATTTTGGAACCTACGTCGCCCGCTAGCGATAACGCTAGAATGTCCGACGGTGAGTGTATAAATGCCGCCACGCTTCGCCGCTTGTCGGTTGATCGACGTTTGACGCTCTGTTCGCCGCCATCAGTGCCAGTGTCTTACTTCTCCTTTGCGCGGCTACAAGTTCGGCTCGAAT
The DNA here is from genome assembly GCF_013339725.1 of Rhipicephalus microplus. Taxonomy (NCBI): domain Eukaryota; kingdom Metazoa; phylum Arthropoda; class Arachnida; order Ixodida; family Ixodidae; genus Rhipicephalus; species Rhipicephalus microplus. The sequence goes on along the minus strand of NC_051165.1, from coordinate 175,329,186 downwards.
AAATAGTTTCTTCTTTGACGTGGAGTCTGCTCCCTTCGTTCACGTCACAACCCCGCGACAATATCTTTGGTGAATGTGAAGTGGAGGCACAGAATGATAGCTCTGCTTTACATGTACGAGTTCTGACAGACAAGCTCTCATGACGGAAGCGGCAGTCGGGAATTTCTCTCGATGGTCGCTTTGTAGTTACGCTCCTGAGAAAGTGGAATAGCAGAAAGCGCAGCGCATTTTTGAGTACTTTGTCTAAGGCGGCTTTTTTAGAATACACATCGTCAGAAATTTCGACACGAGTGTTTGGAAAAGTTCACAGATTCGTGTGTGATGAAATTGCCTGCTGTTCGCGCAGCAACTCTTTCTTCTCTTATCACTGCAGATGCGTAGTGGCATTACTGATCATCAGAATTGTCGTGTGAATGATAATGACATGACTTCTGTGCCGGAAGAACAGTAGCTGCGGTGCTCAGCCGGGGAAGCGAAGGTCGTGAGTTCGATCCCGATCGTTGTAGTAGTATTTTGAAGGAGGCGTGAGGATAGAGGACCACATACTGTGTAATGTGAGCACACGTTAAATAACAGCAGATGTCCGAAATTCCCTGAGCCCTCCAGTAAGAGATGCCTCGTAACTGTAATCATATCCTGGTATTGGCATGAAATACCCAAGTTACTGTGTTTGACGCTTACGTGAGGTGAACGTAGAATTATGGTGGCTGTGACTACTTCCAGCCGTGCGATTCTGTGTGTAAGACCAGAGTCCTTTGATACTGTTCTGGTCACGAAACTTCTCCGTCACTCTATGGGAGAGCTTGATATGCTGCCAAGAACGGCCGCTACGCGGCGCGAGCTGGGATAGGGGGGCCATCGCTCCGTTGCGCCCGGCCATTGCCCGCGGAACGCATTAGCAGTGGCGGCAGCTCGAAGGCGTTGTGTAAAGGCAGCTCGTGGTATTCCTTCGAACACAGTTTCTGCATCAGCGTCACGAGAACTTCAAGTTCCAGCGCTCCACGTTCAAGGTACACGGCATGAAAATTCGAGGGAGCAACGCCTAAGACATGCTGTGTGACGGGCTGCAGCTCCAGATACAGGAGCAACAAGGAAAAGGCGTCGCTTTTTTGTTTCCCCAGTAAGGCCGAACTTCGGGAAAAATTGCTCCTCATTGAGAACTTGCTCCTCATTAAATGCATCTGATAGGAAGTTTGCATTGACAGGTACACACCTAAATACTAAGCGGCGTATCATTAATACGAAATTTCAGGTTCACTGCATGCTTTAAATCGTAACCCCCTCCCCCAAGCACAAAAAGTATGGTATGGTACCTAGGTAGGGTTTCGAAGGTCGCCGAGCAGCTAGCACTGGCAGCGAAAGGAACTTCCAGATTAGGTTGCTGTACTTCCCGAAGAAATCGTGGTTTGTCGACCGGTAATAATGCTGCTATAAGCAGTAAACGTAAGGAAACGTCAAGACACGGGTGTTTCGACTAAATTGCGTGTAAAAAAAAGGATCAATCAGATGTTAGGCAAGTTAAGCTCGTGCCTATTCAAGAAGCACTCTTAATACCGAAGCGAGCGGTCGCAACAACGCTGAGCTGCTATAACCGCGACATCGAAAGTACCCGCGTCAAGAAAGCGATCGGCGCTCACAAACGTGTGTTCAGAACAACTGCGCATTTGAGTGCGGACTCAATGGGAAAGTCTAGAATAAAACATCTAGCTCGACCATTCCCTTCATTCGATTCCTTGAGTAGCAGTGCACGAGAGACGAGCCGGATATAAATATATGCGATCGCCCCTGTCCTACCCAGTCGTGTTTCATTCCGCTCACCTTCCTCCCCGTATTCGCGGCACTGCCAGAATAGAAAGCTTTACTACCGCATAAACAAAATCGTCCTTTGGCCAGGCGCGAACACGTTGTCGAGCAGATCCATTAGTAGCTGCTCGCATCGGGAGCATGAGCGTCGTCTTTAAACACTGGCGAGCCACGACGTACCACTTCGAGGCATCGTAAGTACGCATATAATTGGGCTATGAGGTAATTCTTAACATAATGCGTTAACGCTCGGTGTTAAAACATTTGAAACGCGCTGCTATCTATAAGGTTGGTCCGCACTCCCAAGCAAACTACGCGTGCGCTCTTAAGTAAACAGCTTTCATTCGTCGTCGACACTGGATCACGTTTATACTGATTTAATGGCATTGCTGCGTTCAGTGACGTTTATTAAAACGTAACAAGAAAAACAGCACGCACATAATCACGTCAAAACGTCGGCAATAGTGCGCATAAATGCCAGCACTGGCGGCGGCTTGTGGCCCCCTTACGACTGGTGGCGCCGCTAGCGGGATATTTTGTCCCTATATCAAAACTTTGGGCGGAGTTTCGTGACCAGAAAGCATTGAAGGACTTTGGTAAGACTGAGCTGTGTTTCTTCTAAAAAATGTACCAATCACTTTTTCCTGCTGGCATTTTTACGACAGGCTCACCAAGTTTCAGTCATTTATTGCAGGAAGAACTAAATAGTACACGACGCTAAATAACCTAAACACGCCAAGTATTTGGGTTGCCGCAATAGATAAAGAGAGAATAATAGAGAGAACAAAAAAAGGTGCAAACAAAAGTAAACGAAGGAAAATTAACGGAAATTGTGTCACAAGAGTGGGAAAGCGGTTTACACTCTTCGGGAGTTTAACAGCGCACATGACGTTGATGGGAAAGTGGCCATTCGTCCACTGCAGGCTGCAAGTGTGGCTTTTATTTGACCTTGTTTTTGCTCTGTCAGTGTTCGCGCCCTTGTTTACTCAGCACGGCTTGCTACGCCGTAACCGGGGTAAGCAAACACACTTTCGGCACACTGCCAATTACATTGAGATTAAAACGCCACCGTGGATGGCTGCTACTCGAAAAAAATACGAGCAAGCTACGCGAATTGGCTCATGCTTTGTTACCCGAATGCCTTTTTCACCAGGGAGCTCATTTACTTGAGGCGAGGATTGTGTTTTGTGCAAGGGTAAGACAATTGTTCCTTCGATCTTCGCCTTTTATTTTCCAGTTTTATGTTGTTTTTCAATCTGCTCGGCTGATTCGGAGCTGCTACGTCTCGCTTGCTTCCATAGAGGCGAGTTTGGATATATTCGGACTTACTGTTATTGTGCACAAGTGTAACGGTCAACTTTTTTTTTTCGTAAAGATAAGGCCTGGGTGCAATGTTAGACCATCGAATTGAATCTATAATATATACAAGACCGAACGAATCAGGATGAACCAAACATGTTTGCCAGCAATGGTTAATTGTTGATATATGTAATATTAAACAAGAACTGGCTTCCAAAGGGTGGGTTAGAACCTATATTGAGATAACGTGCCACTTGATTGTGACATCACCACACTCTATTGAGAATCGCGATCATGGGCTGGGATATGACCCCACCCTTCAGCCTTCGTATAACAGGCTCTAAAAATTTACTTTTTTTTACTGATGCATAAGCTTTAAAAGAAGCAATAATACATAATGTTGACCTCAGCAGTTATCACTTCTAGGCTCAACTTGACCAAAATGTTGCTTTCAAACTTAGAGTGTTCAAAGTTTCGAGCCATAGGCTTCATTCCCATAATCATCAAGTCCTTCGCAGTGCTTTTTTTACCACTCATTTTTTTTTTACATAACGCTGAGTAGCAGGTCAGAAAATAGATTCAAACCAACCTCTCCGTGTTTCGCTCATGATAGACCTCGCTGTCTCCCTCGATCGAACTAAAATATTGTTACTCGAGAAAATGAACTCCGACATTGTCCTAGCGCAGAGACTCCGCATTCGATGACTCGACAGCTGATGGCGAGTGAACGCTGATGGTGGTGAACATATAATGGTTAAAAGCAGGACGCAGTCGTAGTCACGTTTTCCACATGGCACTCCAACGAGGATGCCCGCTCCACAAAAGCAACGAAAAATATTTGTGCTTATTCCTCTGTATTATTGTGCTGAATATAAAACCTTGTGTTCGTCACCAACGTAATGCATAGTTTATTCCGGCAACATCACTTCGATTTCTAGATGAATACCTCATTGCGAGCATGTATTCTCCTATCGATCTACAAATAGGCCACTGCCTTGTGGTGTTCCTTTCTTTGCTTGGCATCGTGACGTCTACAAGACGGTCACTTACTATACAAGTGAAATTCTTCAAAAAAAAACCACAATATTTCTTATAATAAATAGTGTACTTGTCCGACAAACTTGGAAAAGTTTGTGCCAGGCTGGATTGAAAGTGATCGACAAAACAAGAGAGATTTCCGTGGTATATTGCCGGAAATCCGGCAATATATTGCCGTGGTATACATTGCCGTGGTATATATTGCTGTGGTATATATTGCCGTGGTATATTGTGCGCCCATGGCATGTGGTGAGATGTACATCGGCCAAACCAGCAGGTGCGTAAATAGAAGACTCACTGAGCAGAATAGAGCATAAGCAAGTATTGCTTACTATGGTATTAGACGGGATTGCTTAGATTGGGGCTGCTTCTCGCTGTTCCCTGAGAATGAAATATTTTCTAGTCACAGAAATGAGGTGATCGGGAAGTTATCGATTTCCTCGTCGCTAATACAAAAAAGATAACTAAATTATCCAAGCATCTATTAGCTTAAACAATTTTGAAGTGTGCTTTTTGGAAAATATGATAGGTGGTGTTTAACATCCTAAAATCAACAAATGATTATGAGAGACGCTGTAGTGGAGGAATAGGGAAATTTCGACCACCTGGGGTTCTTTAACGTGCACCCAAATCTGAGCACACGGGCCTACAACATTTTCGTCTCCATCGAAAATGCAGCAGCCGCAGCCGGGATTCGATCCCGCGACCGGCGGGTCAGCAGCTGAGTACAGTAGCCACTAAACCACCGTGGCGGGGCTTTTGGAAAAAAATGCTGTAACTGATCGTCCTCTTTACACGTAGTACACTAAGATGTTTTTCATTGATTATGTTCTTTCTGCAAAATAAAGTTATTGCAAGTGCAGCAGTGTCCTTTTCGTTCCTTTCCTGCTTGTCTTCGTGTGCTGCTTCGTAAGTAAACACGAAGTAGTTTGCCGGCTGTTTGGCAATAGCTCAACATGGCCAGCTTCTCATTAAAGCACCGCGTGCAAAAGGGCATAGAGTACAGTTCAATGCTAAGCAAATGAGTTTTCCATTCTCTTCGCTTGTGACAGAATACAGATGTCACTATATAGTGTCCCTGTTCCTTATGCTTTCTTGATCTGTCTTGCAAACTGCTTCGCCACGCTACGTCGTAGGCGGCTTTGCTGCATGCGTGCCCCTCATTAGGTGACAGTGAGCTGAGAAACCATGTTTTTCCTGCTTGGTTGTACTTGTGCCGATCAACCGACGGCAAACGTTGCTCTATATCTTTTGTTTTTGCAAGAGAGAACGAGCCATTGACGAGGACGCGATCTTCATCGCATCGGCTTTGTTATGCTTTCTTTCTTATTTCTTTCATTATTTACGAGCTTCACCGATCCCAATTGGTCGCCTGCTGCAGTCGAAAGAAGCACCAGAAGTGGAAGCCAGATGAAAAAGAAGCATGTCGTTTTAGTATGCGTATGTAGTCTTCGTTTCCGTCGACGTCGTTGTTGTCGTTGATGATGATTATGATGATGATGATAGCGCATCACGGTGACGATTCGATCTTATTGAAGGGCCGAAACAGGCATTGTGTTTGCTCGTCGAGCAGGCCGTGGCGTTTGTAGTCTTTGCTGTATGATGCTGCCTTTCTTTAACACAAATTGCGTTGAGGGAGATAGGGTACCGCAAGCTCGTGCGGAATGTGTGCTCATAAAAAGGGAAGACAATTGCTGTAGTGTGACATATTATGCCTATTCGTTGGCAGTTGTCTGGTGTGTACAAAAACGTGAGAATAGGGTGAGAACACTTCAAACCCCTCTTGCACGAAACAACAAAACGGACAAAGCCTATCTACTTGGCTTCATGTCCAACGGCACTATATGGCCTCCGGACATATAGGGTCGTTGGACGAAATCTGTAAATGTTCCAAATATCAACCACTAAAACATTTCCCACCCGCTACTTACTGGTCGAGTCTTTTAAAGGCGATAGTCTTTCTTGGAAACCTTCGGCGAAAAAATTTTGGTCTGTCTGTACATTTGTCTGTTTGTCCGCCCTAACGATACTTCAAACGGCATCAAACGGCCAACCCCATTCGCAGCGCCCACCAATATTGCTGAAGCTTTAGCGTTCGTAGCTGTGCGATTGTCAAGTAAAAAGCAATTATTGCGTATATCTGAGGCGCAACAACAATGCTTCGATGTTTTGTATGTCTGCCTTTATACTAGAAGAAGCACACACAAGTAACTCTAAGGAATGTAGCGTTTATCGCGCTGCACTGACAGTGCAACGCGATGCTAAGAAAGGTGTTTTCAACGCTTTGGTGTGCACGCCAGGGTGGTGGCACCTGCCCGCCGTTTTGCGTTCTACACCTTATCACCTCCGAGACTGGCGCGCATCTTTCTCCGCGGGCTTGTGCCTTCGTTTCCGGAAATAACTGCCAGATAGCGCTTGTGTCTAATGTGCATCGATGTGATCGTTCCCCTCCGCTACACGCTCGAGGCACTCTAACGTAGCGCCTCCAGAATACCATTCACCGATTTTCTTGCGCAGAACATCAAATAAATGTTTTGTTCACTCTCTCCAGACGCAAGACTGTCGTCTTTCAACGACATTTGCTGTGTAACATGCAGATTTGGAACCAATTTTTTTATATTCTACATCGTTCTCTGTTCGGTCCTACATCGTTCACATGGTTGCAACGTAGTCGTTTTATGGCAGCTAATAACGTATACCTAGTAGTAAGTACCGTCTCGTTAGAGTGCAGATAAGAGAAAAATGCGTCACAGGTGTACCCACTTTTATGTCACGCTGTCTCTTCTTTACTGTCGTACTCGCATAGGGAGCCGTTCTTATCTGCTCACATGACACTCCTTTGTTTCTTTAAGTAGCACTCAGAAAACTTATTTGATGATAGTTGCTATCATACTTCTTCAAAAACTTGGCTTCGCCTAGAAGTGCTTAAGCCTACTTCGAAGCTTCGGGGTTGTGAATGCTTGTCTAACTGAATACATCGCTCAGTGGAGTATTCTGTTCCTCGGATTCACTGTATATTTCACTTGGTTAGAGGGCTGGGTTGTTTTCTGCCACAGTCATGAATAATATATGAACCTCGGAAGAAAGGGTGTCGAATACTGAGCAAATCAGGGCTTCGCAGTTCCTGATACCAAGAACCTTCCACGTGGCCGCACAAGAACATCGCCGATGCTGCGCCAGCTGCTCATATAGGAAAAGTGATCGATCATATCTATCGAAAACGGGGATGAACAGCAAGCGTCGCATGACGAAAAAGGTCACAGACTTGCAGAGATAAAGAATTACAAATACGTATACTGAGGCTAAACATCGACTATAACTACATGCCATTAATAGGGAAATAGCACAGCTGTAGGGAGATTGCATTTATCAATACGAACTCTCTCACTTTTCTTTTCTTTTTTTCTTCTCTTTTCCCTTGGTGTCGTTTCCGTAGTCTTTGTCGTAACACTACTGTTGATGCAGGTGCGCTTCGAGCTGCTTCAATGTACCCTTGCTCATACTGTGACCTGCGCTCGTCCTTGTCCTTTTCCCGTCCGTGTTTTCTACAGCGTAGTTTACTTAGAGCTCAAGACCACGTACGCCATTCTCAAACTTATAAGAGGAAGAAAACAGCGCAAAATTCAGGCAAGACACAAGCTGAATCTTTCGAGTTGTTTTTTTTATTATAAGCATCAACAAGCTTGCCCAAGCTTCATCCTTTTTATTGTCACACAGCGTGCTACCCTACGCACTCCGAGTGAAAGACACGTAGAAGGCAACGATTAAGACTTGTCTAAATGCCTTGGTAGAGTCTGATTTTATGATATCGTGACTCGCGAGTGTGAATAGCTTCTTGGTTCTCTAAGCGTCGCTGACTCCCAGTGGGATGTCACGCAAAAACAAAAAATAATCTCTCCAACACGTTTTCGTGACCGATGTCTTTGTAGTTCATGTACAGGAGATGAAAAGGACATTTTATTCGTAAGGACATTAAAGTGTACCTGGGATGAACGTGAAAGTGCGTATAATAAGAAATTGCGGAAGCCATTCCGGGTGCCCGCGTACATTTCTGGTTGGGTGCATTACAAAGTGTTTCTCAAGCTTGTTTGAGGTGACCGCCTGCCTATAAAATAAATAAACGAGTAAAAAGTAAAAAAAAAATCCGAAACACAAAAATTGTTGTTTCAAAAAAAAAGTAAGAAAGTACGGCTCATCATTTACGTTATTTGTTTGCTTCTAACAGCGCCTCGTGTGTTCACATTTAGGCGCACGTTAGAGAATGCCAGGTGGAGCCATTGTGGAGGCTTTCACTACGCGTCTCTCTAAAGCATATTGTGGGTTTGGCACGTAAAATACCTAATAGTTGTCGTGAGTCGTTAGTTATCACTGCTATAACCCCAACTGAGTTTGAAGATGAAGCGGTCATTAGCATCACGAAATAACAAACGACACTATTGCGCAATACCAAAAATAAGTAGTTCCGGAACCACTGGTGGAAATAGTTTTGATTTATCACTACCACTTTCTTTGTTCATTCAGTGGAAATAACGTAAAAGCGACAATTACAGGCGAGTGTCCACTCCTCCTACGCTCTTGTTACTTCCTTCATTGTGTAGCGTTTCCCTTCACACGATACTTTTTGTAGTTAAGTATAACACCTGTACCCAGTTTAAGTTTCAGTTTATTCTGTTTACTGTTTGGACCTGTCCAATTACTTTGCTAACCTAGTACCAAACTGCTATCCGCCCAATTTGATGGCATTCTGTGTTTGACGGGAGGTGCAAAAAAAAAAAAAGAAGACGAGAAGTGATTCAAGAGGCATCTCAGGGAGGTGCTAGGAGGGTGTTGTGCCCGTTTGCTGGCGTGATTTGCGTCACGTTGGAAGGTTCTTTGTAAAAGGCCGGTGTAACATACACTCCTGTATAAAAAAATAAACACCTGCACAAGTTGGCACATTTAGTGTCGTTGGCATGAACATAACAATTTTGTTTACCTACAAAACTATCGTCAGAAACTGTAGCTATGTATCTATAACCTTTTTTGCTTCTGTGTTCTTATAAACTGTCTCTGTGGCATACACATTTCGTGGACGAAACTTTACTGTATTTTTAATTTCCTCCCGCAAATTTCTTCTCTTCGCCTTACTGCACTGTGATGGATACTATTACCATAGTCCATGGCACTTTTGCCTCTTCTCACGAACCACTTGGTTTTTACGTGAAAAGATGAAAAGCTAAAAATTTCACTATAGTACAGAAATTTTGTTGAAACTTCAAACCTGAGCCAGAATAGCGCGCACCTAAGCCCCGTAAATTGAAGATACTATTTTCTGCACACGCGTCATACGCAGCCACAAACAATCGGTCCAAATGTGCCAGAATTACCTCTTTCTTTTTCACCAGCTGCTCCCAGTGCCAATGTGTCATTGTATTTTTCTAGATGCGCGGCTCGTTTCTTGAGCATTTTTCTTTAGTTTCATAGACCTTCGGATCACTTTTGCCCGTAAGGTTAAGCTTAAAATGTGGAGGTCTTTCTCTGTGTGTAAGCGTTCTCAATGCGGAAATACGCTTATCTTAGAACCATCGGGTCCCTTGAGGGGCTTTATCGTGGACTCCAACGCTTTGTTCTCGAATCCCTTAGAAAGATATATATTGCACTACCTTCGCTCACTTACCTCCCTGGTCTGCGTACCAGGAGGAATTGCTTGATAGCACCCTCCCAAGTAGAACCACCCACTGTTACCCAGAAATGTATTTAATTCAGGTTTTGCTCTGTGGCAATGCTTCGTGAAAATCTGTGTTTTACACAGCTGCCGTTTGGCGCAACTAAATGACCCACACAACCCATGGAGAATCATCCTCTGTATAGTTGAACGAATAAGGCTTTTGAAATATCAGTGGGCTGCAAGCAAGCTTTTCTAACATTTCAACATTAAAAGAAAAACTGACAAACAACAAAACAATGGGTGGGTAAGCTACATGAGAGCCGGCTATGCCACCAACATCGTAGTAGTATTGAAAAAAAGCATGGCGCTGTGGTACAGAATGAGTAAGCGTTTATGAATTTTCCTTGCCTTTTTTTTTAATGTGTATGGATAGTTTTGTTGAATATTTTAGCGGTGTTTTCTACACGTTTATCCACACAGCATGATTTTAGTGTGTTCATGCCAATACCTGTTGTACAATGTAATCAGCTCCTTCATGAAGAGGTATAATGAAACCGATTGAGAGACTCTCAATGAATAATAATAATAATAATAATAATAATAATAATAATAATAATAATAATAATAATAATAATAATAATAATAATAATAATAATAATAATAATAATAATAATAATAATAATAATAATAATGATAATATCATTGTAATTGTTATTGTTGTTGTTATTGTTATTATACACTTCAACTACACCTAAATCTTGTTAACTATGATACCCATTTTTGGGGTATAGGCGTTACACCAGCTTAGGAAAACGGGCGCACATTTCGCTGCCATGCTGGCAATTCATTTCGAATGCATTTCTGCTTGCAGACTCTGCACAAATGTAGATTATGGGCAGAATCAGTATAAATAAGTGTCCATATTGTTTCCAGTTTTAGAGATGGCGGTTCACTCGATGGTGTGCTGTGGAGACCTTTTTAACTCTGCTTGCGTTCCGTCAGTACTGTTAGTGTCACGAGAGAAAAAGAAAGAAAGAAAGAGAGAGAGCGAACGTTATTTGATTTACTAAAGTAATGAGGAATGAATGCCGATTTTAAGAACTTCACATACGTACTCAGCCAGCCGTGATGTGTACAATACATGACTAACCATATGTAATCGGCAGTAGCTAACGAGACTTGAAGAATTTGGTGGTGTTAAGAAGACTCGGGGACCTACACACTGCTCGATAAACTTCAATTCTGAGGAACCATCGTCAACGGATAGTTAACTCAACTAGCGTACTCAAACATTTGAAAATAGCATGCGGGGATGGTATACACGTAGATGCACTTAACTGAGTAGTTCTCTTATTTGTCGTCTTTCTTTCTTTCTTTTTTTTTATTTATTTATTTCTTTCTTTCTTTCTTTCTTTCTTTCTTTCTTTCTTTCTTTCTTTCTTTTTCTCTCTCTTTCTTCCTTCCTTTCTCTCGTTCTTTTTCTAGTTTGCTTTAAAACAATCTATAGGCGTCTCTACAGGTCACGATGTTCAAACTGAAGAACATCATGTCATAACCAGTTGCTCGTGACGTTTCATATAATTTAGAGCTTAGCCCTATATTGTTAGGATAATGTGGAAATAAGCTCTAATTTAATGTCGAGAATATAGCAATAGAGGAATGAATTCTTCCATAAATATCTTTATTCGGAGTTAGAGAGTCGTTCCAGCGCAACACTTTGCCACTTTACATTTACATCTGTCTCTTGTTCCGTGTTTTCACTCTACCAGTTGTGTTCGTTTTTTTTTTTCATCATTGCAAATGCGTTTAAGTCGCCCACTGTTCTATCCCTCTCATTATTCTTTCTGCGTCTTCTGAGGACAGCTTGGTGTTTCCATTCTTTTCTCTACTTCCTAAACCTCACATAATTCATCCTTACCATCATTTCCTCCCCCTCCCCTTCCCAACCACTTACTTCGCTATACTATGCAAGGAGATGTATAGTTTACCTTCACCCTTCCGCTTCATTGTCATTTCCCTTTCTAACCTCTTGCTACTCATTGGTAATGCTGCTCTTCACCCTCCTTACCTGCTCCTTTTCCTTCTTCTCGACGTAAGTTCCCTTTCCAGCCAGTAGCACATTCACATGTTCCACATAAACGGTTGCATTCTGTAGTGGAGCTTTTAGAACTCCTGTGACGCCTCCCACCAACCAGTCTCGGCAGACCATAGATTACACCATACGCCCAGCTTTAAAAGCTTCGACGTTAAAAGCTGTTCTGCCGATTATTTTTTTTATTCGGAGTGAATTAGATCCACTTTCTGGTGCTGTGCCTCTGATTAGAGAAGGCGATCTGCCATAAATAGCACATAACATTAACTAAGACAAAGCTTTCCGAGTTAACCGACTTCTATAAATAACCGACTTAATTTTATCAAAATTTGCCATTGTTTAATTATATTCAAATTATACGTTTGCCTCTTTTTTGGGGGGGGTGGGGTGGAGGTGGGGGGCTTTAATTTAAAGACTTCGCGAGTGCTGGCCCTTGGAATAAAACTTGCGAAGCATGTTGTAGGTAAATTTTGCTTGCAAATGTCCCGGAGATTTCGTCAACACTGTTCCCAGTGTCATTACTTGTTCACAGCTTGAGGACGCATTCACGACCACTAAAAGCCGACCCAGAAAGCAAAAACGAGTTCTCACGTACAAGTATTCTGTGTTACCACTCGGCAACGTACCTCGTGATATAAAGCAACGCAGCGGTCGATGATGAGGCGATGTTGAAGAGCACGCGAATGGTACGAGGAAGAAGTTTCATAAGCGCAAGCCCGAAAAATTGGAGGGCTGCATGTGGAAATTTCCGTGACGTGTGTGCGCAAGCGTGTCGTGCAGAGTGGTGTAGACTTTTTAAATGAGGACCGGTTGTATTTTTATAGAAATCGCATTTTTTGTCCTTTTTTTGTCCTTGTTTGCAGTTGAAGCTACATTCCGCGTTTCGTATGTCCGTCAACGACGCTTAAGTGCTCACAAGAAGCATTACGTCCCTTCGTAATCTGACCCATCTCCGACCGACCTGAGCAGACGTGATTACAAGCGAAACGTACGCCTCACTGGAACAATGGCTGAGGTGCTGAGCTGCTGACCCAATGGTGGCGGGTTCGATCTAGGCCGTGGCTTTCTCGTTTTGATGGAGACTAAATGGCAGAAGCCCGTCTACTTTACGATGTCAGTGCACCTTGAAGAAATGTCTGTGGACACTATTATGTCCAGTGCCCGAGAGAAGACGTTTCAACAGAAGGCGACAAAAGCTCTGCTGAAATTCCTACGCGACACGGACTTGAACAAGCGGCTGTAACAGCAATGTCACACACCGCGAAAGACAAGGCTGGACAATGACTCAGTGTGCGCGCGTGTGCTGCCAAATGTGCTGTGTTGATCTCTCTTCCCTATCTGCTCTCTATCTTTCATCTTCCCCACCCCCTCCCATGCGCAGGGTAGCGAACCGGCTGCATACAGGCTGGTTAACCTCCCTGCCGTTCTTTTCTTTCTATTCTCCTTCCTTGAAGAACACCAGGGGGTCGAAATTTCCTCAGCTCTCCAGTAGGATGTCTCTAATAAACAAATCTTGGTTTTCTGACGTAAAATCCCAGATAACATTTTATGTAAGAAATAAATATAACCCTCTTCACTTAACGCTAAAACTGCGTATTTGCAATACAGCTTTTTGTCATTTGCTTCAAAGGAGGAGCAGATTTGTGAAGTGTCTCAGATATACATTCTGTGTTGCGGTGATGGCTACGTTTGTGGAGTGCTTGTAGTGTTGTTTGCACACTCGCACGGTATGTCACGCCAAGCAGGACCACAAGCGAAAAAAAAAAAAACAGAACTGAAGTGTCTCGACAAACTGCCTGCAGAGCGACGAAGGTGAACCAATCAGCAACTAAGAGTGCAACCATTACAAAATGTTTCATTATTTTGTTAGTTTCAATTGATCTTTTCAGATGCATCTATAGCTTCAAGATAGGTTGACATTTCTCTCTTGAGCAATCCCAACGTCAACGGCTTTCGAGAACGCGAGGGTGGATACTTAGTAGGAGTCTAAATGATAAGTTGGTGGATTACTCACTCAATGCGCGCTAAAGTAATTCCGTGATGCTTTCATTCATTCGGTTCCGCTAAGAGGGTAATCAGAGGCAAACCAATAACGAAGGCTTATTTTTCTGGTTGTATGTTTTTTTTCGGGGGGGGGGGGGGGGGGGGCTTTCTTTGCGAAGCCTTTTATGCTATGCTGAGAGACGGTGCTGGTGTTTGTAAATAGAAGCTACGAAGCGATGGAAGATAGCTTGCAACAAAACCTTTGGTTGGCCGGGCGAATGGAATCAAGGCGACAGCACAGGCACGGTGCAGTAGCCATTGTTTTGTTTGATATGTTCGTTATCACGAATGAATAAGCCAGCTGGTTGGCCAGAAGCAGTCGCACTACGTGGCTACATCGTCCGTGAATGGTAGCTCCTCTCCAAATCGATCACACTTGGTCTGGGCCAAAGGTGTGTGCTGTGAATCTTGCGAGAACCCGGTAGAACGAGTGGCGTGGCTTCATCGATAGTGAGCAGAACCCAAGTACACAGTAACCACCATTTGTTGTTCCTCGCACGAATTTTATCTTTTGCGGCTGAGGTTTCTGGTCAAGTGAAATACAAGCTTCCTTTCGTCTATGTGCCTGTCGGTGAAGTTAGAGGCTGCAGGGGCGGCTGTCTTGTGCTACGATATGTTCGTATCTGCTGTGCTGCTTCATACTGGTCTGTAGGGGGACCAATCTGTTTACGGGATTCTCATTCCCTCTATTCGTAACATTCTTTAGGGGCGAAGCTTTTTAAAACGGCACCCGTTCGTCCCTCGTAGTAGTGCGTAACAAGTCTTACGCTTTGACCTGTAAGGTGGTGCCGGTGGGAGATTTCTCGTGTGCATTGTTGAACAATCGAAAATTCGCAGCGTGCGCGTTAACTAAAAGCCGAATTCTCCTGTCTCTTATTCCCCATTAGCTGTCATTGGCATGTACATTGAGCACTATCCGACAAAAAAGGGTTGCTACGTTATACTCGCTGGGCGTAACCTCCTTGGTTTTAGAAAGGTTTAGCGAGTGTTGGTCCGCAGTGCCATGAATGCAGTGAACTTGTATATACCATGAACTCGAGGGGGTTAAAGGTGGGAAGTAGACACGAAGCGCAAGCCGTAAGAAAGTGTGCGTGTGCCACCTCTCGTTTAGTTCTTGGAATGTCCGCTGGATGGCGGTGCTTCTATATGCGGAATATATGATGAAAAGATGTGAGATGGTGGTACTTGGAGCGCAGACTGGATGGACGAACGGACACACAGACAGATACATGGACGGACGCATGGATGGCTGCACGGACGGATGGACGCATGGACGGACACAGGGGCGGATGCATGGACGAACGCAGAGACAGACGCTCGGATGAATGTGTGGACGCACGAACAGACGCACGCATGGACGGGCGGACGGATGCACGGACAGTCACACAGATGGACGCATGGATGGACGGAAGCAAGAACAAATGGACGGACGGATGCTTCGCCCCACTCTCCATTATTCACCCCGTGGATATGCTGCCATTTTTTTTTGTGACAAAAGAAAGTTTTGCTTGGGGCTTTTGTACAACCGCCTTTGCTGATCAGTTTCCGCATTGTCGCGCTCATTTAATTTATTTGAGCATTTCACAATTGTTACGAAGGAAGCAAGGGATGACTGTACATCTCGAGACTTCGCACACTCTTCGTGATTCTGCGAAAAAAGAGCGCCCACATGAGGCGATGTCGTTTTACGGAGAGCGAGAGAGAGAAAGAGAGAGAGAGAAATAACTTTATTTGAGGGGAAAAATCACAGAGGAATGGCTGTCAGGCTGTGCCTAGCTGCCACCTTTTCAGCTCGCTGTATGGCCCGAAGCTGTACTTCTAAGCGCGTATCACGGAGTACACTTTCCCATGCCTCGGACGAGGAAGTGGTCAGAAGAACGCTTGAGATGCCTCCCCATGCGCCGAAACTCACCTTCAGCGTCGTGGGGGGGGGGGGGGGGGTTGCTCGTTGGATTTAGTGGCTGATGGTTGTCCGTCCGCGACGTCCTCTCTTCGACGCCCACTGGCCGATTGGGGCCCCATCAGCGGACTTATCTACTATACTGTTACTTTTATTCCTGTCTGTTTCATTCACTCCTTAGCCTTTTCTTTGTGAACCACTGCAGGGGTGTCGTACTTTGATGCAGGCCATTAAGGGGTTCACTTTTCTTTTCAGTTCCTATTTGGAAACCAAGTCACGGTTGCGTAAGTCACGCTTGCCTGCTCAAAGGTAGCCAAAGATCACGGAGGCTGTTCAAGATCAGGTAATCTGCCGAAAGGGCCCAACGCCTCCAACCCTGAAGCAATTGGTTGATTGATTTGTGGGGTTTAACGTCCCAAAATTACCATATGATTATGAGAGACGCCGTAGTGGAGGGCTCCGAAAATTTTGACCGCCTGGGGTTCTTTAACGTGCACCTAAAAACTGAGTACATGGGCCTACAACATTTCTGCCTCCATCGGAAATGCAGCCGCCACAGCCGGGATTTGATCCCGCGACCTGCGGGTCAGCAGCCGAGTACCTTAGCCATTAGACCACCGTGGCGGGGCAACCCTGAAGCGAGTGCTGAAAGCTTTCAATAGGGGGGGGGGAGGGGGGAATCAGTACATTTATAGATTAGAAATAAGAGAGGATGAAAATGGCTTTGGCGTTGGTCTTACGAGGATAGTGATCATGTGAATTTTCTTTCGCTTTGGTAGCATTTCCGTTACAAGTCATCAAATTGAACGTAAACAGTAGTTTTATCGCAGTTGTAGTTCTCGTGCTATTTCTTTTACATTATTAATCAAGCACAGTTTGTGCGGGAAATCTCTCGCTTCGCCAATGTTTTTTTGCTGCAAGAAATACAAAAGGTAGAGGAAGGTAGGATCATAAGAAGCAACAGCTATGCGAATTGAAGTAAATGACGAAGAAGATTTAGTTTCAAAAATTCATTAACCTATTCATTCATTTATCGCAACTTTTCACAAGTTAGTGTTCCTCGGAGTTCACCCATTGTGTACCGTCAAACAGAAAAGAGACATTAGACCGAAACGCCGTGGGTTTCAGGCGTGTTCTATAGCGACGACATAGTGGCGGCAGTCCACAGCCGAGAATTTCCCAAGAGACTCGCCCAAGTCTTGCCGCGTCAGAAGTTGGGTAGTTATAATAGTTTGGTTTGCGAGCTAGCGATGTGTTCCCCTCGGGACACGTGTGCTGATTCGGTGCTGCCGGCAGCAGTCCTCCAGGGAGGAAAGTTGGCTGAAACCGGAGTTACACTTTTTGTCCATCATTCACTCCCGCGTCCTCACCAGGGTTCTCCAATGCATTTCGAAAGAGTGCATGATGCTCCGGTAGCATATTATCCTACATGCTTCGGTGGCTTCTAAAACAACTATCGCGCACGGACAGCTATAGTTGTATAGTCCCAGCGAAGAAGAGGCGTCACTGAGATTCACGTGCTCCAAAGTCTATATTATTATTATTATTATTATTATTATTATTATTATTATTATTATTATTATTATTATTATTATTATTATTATTATTATTATTATTATTATTATTATTATTATTATTATTATTATTATTCAGTATTTTATCAGCACACGCAGATATACAAGGACTCAAAGAGAAGGGGAAGAGACCAAGCTTAGAACTTCTACGCGTGTGCAATACATCCGGGCTCACTTGACTGAACTCCGAGTAACTTGCTGTTTCGTGCTTATCTGCACACTTATATATCCTTATTTTTGTATCTCGCCACTCTTTACTGTGGCGTTGCATCACAAATGAATGATTTTTTAGGTCGTCTCACTCACAATCTTGCGACGTTGAGACCTCCTTCTGTATTTGTATTCAACGCATGCATTGTATCACTCGCAATTCGATTTCAAATAAATTTTAAGTTTCAACTGGCGGACCGAAGCAAAGAAATTTACGAAGTTGTTGGTTTTAATCGCTATTGAACGCTGTCCCAGATGTCCAATTTAAATGATCAGATTTAATTAAGAAAGTTGTTTTTTTTTTCCTGTGTTCATGAAGTTACTAGACCAGGCCTAATCATGTTTACGGCATCTAACATGTTGAGTGCTGAATAGGACGTAAATATAGAGGCATTAAGCGTCCGGCAAATAGAATAGTTCTCAATCCTTTCTGTGAAGTGGCGTCTTATCGCACTGTTTTGATCACGCGACCCCGGGGGAAAATATTATAAATTTACATCAGACTGTCCATGATCAGGGAATGAATAGCAATATCGCTTTATATAGTCTAAATTGTGAAATAGACGCCTCACAGGCCGTTATTTCTTAACATTGGTGTGCGATGTGGACTGTGAGCTACCACGGCGTATCCTGAAGAAAACTAATCCCATCAGATTAACAAACCTTGTAACAGATGTGCTGTACTGACGAAGTAGATGGTGTCATTGTTATATTTACATGAAAAACTACTAGCTGATAACACAGTTTGTGATAAATCTCAAAGAGACTCCTCACCAACAGAGCCATCGAAAAACAGCCATACCGGGACTTTGTTCCTTGCTTTTTTTTCCTATCAAACCAAGCGAACAAGTTGGTTACGTCTTTACGAAGCCTGTGTTTCCCAACGTTGAAAGAATTAAAGCTTCCGGGGGAGACCGTCTCGCCAGATCCGCGTTGGTTCTGGCACTTACGGTCGTATTGAACTTTGGCACTAAAGAAAATAGCAACTTCATATACAATTTTTGCTTCCGTTCGAGCATTAGTTTGTTTCTATATAGTAGTGTCAAGCAAGTCTTAACTAGATGCAGAAGAAACAAAGTACGTATATGCATTTGCCCAGCTAGAACAATCTGAATGGAGAACGATTTTTGGAAGCGTTTTAGATGCGAAGCAGCTTTTTGACTCACGTGTGTAACGCCGTACCTACGCGCGTCCATACAAACCCGCCGCAACACGTTCTCCTCGTTGCAGATGTTGGAGAGCGGTGCCAAGCAGGTCACGCCGCAGTTGCGCGTTGACGTCACTCACTCTCGCACCTACCGCGTACTCGCCGCAGCGTCTGCAGCTGCCGCCTCGTTCATTTACCTGCAACACCTGCCGTTACCACCGCTCGCTATCCACCGACTTGTTGGTGGTGTAGCCTGACGCATGTCTAACGTACGCATTAGAACATGTATGTACGGGTTTGAAAACTTACGCCAGTCTTCACTTCGAACGATTCTTTTAGCGCTGACAGCAGCACCCGTGTGAACCTGGTTCAACCCGTGACGCCACCCGTCCACATTGCTGCTGCTTCGCATCCTATCAGAGTTCCCTTTTGGAAGATGGTGCGACTTCGTAGTTTATCATACGTTAAAAACTACGCTTGTCATTCCTTTGTCTTGTTTGAGTTCATGTTGCGCGCTTTGGTTGCTAAAGTAAAGTCTGAAATCAATAACATTGTTTTTCTACTGCTTCCGCGATTGTACCTTCTAATAAATGTCAATGTTATGAAATGATGCCATCATGTGATGTCACTTGCTGTGGCGCCATGATGGCACCGCAATTTTGGCGATATAATGTTCTTTATGACTAGTGCTGCCACCAACACTCCGGGACGCCGACACAGCCAGTAAATTGGCGTATTAGGTGCGAGATTTAAGGCTTCCACCTTGTACATACTGCAGTAAATAACATGTGCTCCGTTGAAATCATAAGCAATGAAACACGTTGGCATCTTCACCTTTCACTGATCGTTCCTACGTGGCTAAGACGATATATGTTCTCGCGCCTTTTTTCTCCACTTCTCTAACAATATTGAGACTCTCATTGTGTCGACAATAGTTTATGTCTAAGGTTCTCAAGAGGATTTTCTTCCCTATTCCATACCTGATAGTGGAAACGACATTAGAGTAAGCAACCGAAAATATAAACCAGAAGTCGCTCGTATTAGCAGCAAGCAGGAGCAGCAGCGTGTCCAGGATAAGTTGAAAAAAATTAAAAAGAAAGCCTTCATTACGAAAAAAAGTAAATAAAAAGACAAAATTCAGTAGCAATGTCGGGCTTCACCACATATGCACAATGCTTGCAGAGGAGCACGCTATACAGGCAAAAGTCCAGCAACCCAGGTTACATCGGAAATTGTTCGAGGGGTCCGTTTCTTTGAAACAGCTAGTTTACCCACTGAAAGGCCAAGAAATGCGCAACGGAAATTAATTGTTTTTCTGTGAACAACACTGCTATCAGAGTAACAACATATATTTTCCGCACAGTTTTTTAACATGAAAGGTTTTATGCCGGGGTCCACCACAGCTCCGCTGACGCATTTCTGTCATGGATATGACATTGTGAAATATATACTAACAGAATACAACAATAGCGATGAGAAGAAAAAAAGGACAGCATATCCACGGGGTGAATTATGGAGATTGAGGCGAAGCTTGGTCCGCACGCCACTTCGGCCTCCTGTTGTCGTGCTGCAAGGTCCTTGCGGTGCCGCTGCGCAGCTCCGCGGCACGTTTCTGCCTCGCGCGCCCATACGTCGGGGTCCCTTATTTTACCGCGAGCTGCCGCCACCCTGCGGGCACACCGCTCTACAGCCTTGTGCATCCTCCACCACCAAGCCTATAAATGCGCGCGCGCGCCAGAATGGCGCTTTTATTGTGCTACAGGGCGCCGCCTGGCGTACGGCGCCGCCGAAGAACACGCGAGCGTAGTCGCGCGATCATCTCTCTCGCCTTCCGTACCTGTGGCATCAATCTTTTTTTTTTCTACAAGTAACGCCCTCTAGTGTCATACTGTTTGCATTTTTCAGCGTTTTGTACAAGTACCACCCTCTAAGGCTGGTTCAAGAATTAACGAGGATTGGTTACCCACAACGGAGACGCACAAGCCACGCCATAAGGAGCTATTCCCCTAAAAATTAGAAAGATATAAAAACAAAAAAACGAACATAGATCAGGAAAGAAATAGGCAGGTGAGAGGAGTAGCGGAATGCCACCACACCCTGCTGCCTCAATCTTAGCACCACTAGTGTGGAGCTGTCTTAGCTTTATTTTTTTGACAATATAATTTAGGTCAACCTTTGAGAACGCTGATATCTTCATGTCGTAGTATCAGCGGTGCTGCATTCGATGACTGTATAATTTATTTTCGAAATGACCGTGTTTCTATTTTATTTATGTAAAGATTTATTTTGAATGACTTTGTGTTTGGAGTCCCAAGGGATGCGATTAGATAGGACGAGAAACAAGGGCACGTTATTGTACAGCAGCCGAGCACGTTATTATGCAACAATAATTTTTACACTTCTGAAATATTTCTAAATATTTCCATTGCACTAAATATTGTACTAATACTTTATAACACTACACACCGTAGAGTTATGAAAGCCCCTTAGCGGCGATTTCACTGTGCACGAGAAACACCGGCAGACACTGCATGATGGATATGTGTCACAGGTGGCTGACACTTCATATCTGCCACTTATTTGTTCGCACTATTCAAGGGTTGCAGGTACAGTCCTTGCCCTTGGAAAGTTATATTATCATCCACTTTTTATTCTTCACACTTACATTAGAAATAATTTCATTAGCATCACCTACACTCTCTTTCGCATGATTATCTGTCAGTTCTCATTAGTATTGTTTCAAACAAAGAAAACAAGCCCTTATGTTTACCCTTTTCTTTAGGATGGTTAGAACACACATGGGTAATATTAAAGCACGAACGTTAACAAAAAGCTGACATGGGCAGCGTTGATCGACGATTACGAAGAATAAGTGTCAGGCTCCCATCAGAAATCAAACCCAAGCATTGTGCGTTACAGTCAAGCATTACACTACAGAATGACGCCAGGCTGGTCTCGGAACTTCTTTTTCAAATAGACGCTAATGTTCGTGAAACGTCAATGGTGGTTGCAGTGCTGGCTATATATATTTTTTTAATATTACATATGTACTCCTATACAGTTGTCACGTCGGGTTAACGTCATCTGTAGTTAGGTGCGATCCGCTGAAGTTGATTTATGTAGCAGTCTCCAGTGCTACTATACTCGCGAGCACCAGCGCTTCATATCAGCGTATCACTTCTGGTGTTGCTAACAGTCATGCCCCTGTTGCCTTTCTTGCGCAAGTGCAAAAGACTGGTTATATGAACATCTGCACCTGTTCATATATGCCTCGGTGTGCAACATTTGCACATATACTTAGCATCATTTCATAACGTGTCATTAATTAAAAATTCAGCATTCTTGCCTTCCCTCCATGTGCTTCCCAAAACCTTAATTCCAAGGTACGTCAAATTGGCCATATTTTAATTTTTATTTAGTCATTTATTATCTTAGCATGTCTGTATATGTCGTTTATCTATTTATTTATTTATTTGCGTAATGATTGTGCTATAGTATTAAACGAGAAGTTTAGCCCACTTGTTTTCGGTATACGTGTCATTTGGGCAACTCACGTTGATCTCTATTCTGATCATTTTCCAAAGCGGACGCAGGCATATGAAAAAACGTGTTTGATTTCCGACCGGGCCAATACGTTATATTGACAGACTTGACGAAATACACCCGTTTAAGAACAGCGCAAATTCAACGGAAGCCCTAGTCACTGAATATAGCCCGTCTGTTCAAAGCGCTTGAGTTTCTTTTGCATAATTGAAGAAGTGTCGATCCATTTCTAATGAATCCGACTCTTCACCATACTTCATTCGCATGCATAAGCAAATACAAAAGAAACTTTGAGCTCCTCTCTTTACACGTGTTCTCAGCGCCGAAGGAGAACGCATCAATAATGAAGTATAGCGCTTCGTCTGCTCAGCCATGCAGTGAAGTAGAAACTGAAGCGATTACTTAGTTCGCTCTTCAGCCCATGCACGCGTATTTGAAGAGAGAAACAGCGAGAACATTTTAAAAATGGCAAAGCAAATAAAAGTTGTTTCATGTTCGAGCTCCAGGGTTTCAGGTATCCATTTTGTGCAGCTATAGCGAGGATACATACTCAAGCAGGTGTGGCAAGGTACAGTCGCTTATCCGCAAAAAAAAAAAAGTGTTGCGCAACAGCATACGGACAAGTTCTTCGAATGTTAACGCTGTATGTTGCAGTTCGCGGTGTATATGAAAGTCCCGTCTGCGGTTTTCATCTGTAGCGACTGGCTATATGAGTCTGGGTTAGAAATGAACTTGTTTTTGAAAGCATGTCTTTTTCATTTTCATTATTTTATTGAAAGTCACCAGGCCTGCACAGACCACGCAGCACAGTCACAGCAAAAGCTCCAAGAGCGTGCTGTCCACTGCCCGTGACAGACACGATTTCGGGAGACCTCCACTTTGGCGTTTCTCATAATATTTTGGCTTTCAGACGATAAATCTTACAAACTATTATTGATAATCACATGTCGCTTGACACAATGATAAATTACTTAATATATCCTGTAGCCACGAAGCTATTATACACAATTATTGTAGTCTTATCTATTCGTGGCGCGCATATGCATTTTAAGCAGCACTCAGCTAGATGACTTTTTTATGCAATTGCCAACCTGGAAAAATACTGAATTAACAGGAGCTTGACGCGTCACTGTGCTTGGTTGGCATGCACCTCATTTCGTACCGCGTGACATCATGCTTAAAAAACAGTCTGAACCCGGTGGCTACAAAGTTACCAAGGTGTCATGAAAGTGTTAATTGTCATTACGAAAACAAAGGAATCATTAGGGACTTGTGATCTTGACTTCAGTGCTTCTGCTTACTTTGATATGTTCCTTCTTTGTCCTTTATAAGTGCATGTGCTTGTATCAAAATAGATTGTACATTGGTTTGCACTCGCATCACTATTACCGCCTTCCTTGCCCCTGCATAGCCATTTGCAAAGACCAGTCGCCATCAACTGTTACAGAAGCACTTGATGGACGTTCTGAGATTTCTGGGCTCACGTGTCGGGCAGCGAAATGAACAGTATATATAAAATATATTTCACTTTACTATCCTTCATTATTTACCTTGCTGTCTTGTTCTTTAATTTTAAGGACTAAAGGAAAAAGGGCCACTGTTGCGCTGGTTATGAGCATGGTTCATATGCATGCTGCGTATTTCGGCATGCCTTTTTTTTTTTCAACAGACTTCGTATTTTGCCATCGTTGATCATCACAACCCACTTTATGCATTGAACAACCACTGTCTTCAGGACGCCCGCTATCAACTCTATACGCTGTTAGCCATGTAGGTTGCTAGAGTACTTCAAAAGCATCACACTTTTCTCGCTTAGTTTCTTCGGGTATGTATGTGCACTTATGGAGCTACCAGAATCACCATCGAAGAATTAACATACCCACCAAGAAGATCCGAGGCGAAATTAGCGTATGAAAGTTTGTGTTCAGTGTTTATTTATGCCGACTTCCGAGCCAAAGGTCTTTTCCTTTTCCTTATTTTTAATCTCAGACAGGCAATTTCCCATCCTGCAGCCACATCCGGGCCTGGGCAGTTTCCTGCTCTGAAGTTACCGGCACGCATCTGATCCTGACCAAACTCAGTCTCGTCCGGAAAGATCCCGTTTCCTGTGCTGCATCTACGCATGTTTTTTTCCCTGTTAATGTCTTTAGTGGTGATATTTGCCCAGCGTTCATTTGTAACCGCACAGGAAAACTGCTGGAAGATGTATATATTTTCTTATTAGTCATTTAATGCGGCTCGCTACATCACTTTGCTAAATGTACACGCTCTTCTAGTGTGCATGTGTCTGTCTACAATGACTTTTTACTACGTTATCATGCATCCAAATCAATATTTGTTAGTGTTCTACCTCCTTACCACAACAATCCATTTTCCTACGGATGTAAACATTACCTTCATATACAATATAGAGCGAGAACCTCCACGTTAATTTAAAAGATACCATACTCGCGCAGAACGAGTCCGCGCTCACGTCTTGAGTATAATTCATTTTAATTGTCTACACTTCACCATCATGCTTACGCGAACGATTGTTGCCGACTCGTGCGAACCACATTCTTGAAAACATGCTTACGTTTATGCGTTGGTACGGTGTCACCGCCGAGGTGGAGAGGAGGGCGGAGGCGTTTAACCACTCTTAATGCATGTTCGCGCACGTGTTTGTAAGTGAGCATGTATATATGAATGCCAGTGGCTTACGCGCTGTCTACCTGCTCCGATTTAAACGTACCATAATTTGTACTTTCCTCTATATTTGGAAAGATGGGGACATATCTTCGCAGTGAGCATGGCAGTCACATGCCATGCTTTACAATGCTGAAAATTGCCACGTGAGCTACGAATCGCCTGTGACCTTTCCTTTCGCGAAGTGATTTAATTGCCTGAGTCAGACGTGGTGTGCTAATTACGTTTTTTAGTTCACGGTAACAACCTTTTCGGCTGCATCGTCATCGCACACAGACGTCAGTTCTAACAGTTTTTTTTTCATCAACAACATTAGCGGATAAATGTTGGTGGTAAACAATATCATCATAGTATTGTCATCATTATCATTCTCATAATCATCATTTATTAACCCTTAAGGGCCTCCAGTTGGGGTATTACATAAAGAAGGATCATACATCAGCAAAAAAGGAACGCCATCACGGGTACGGTATGACGTTTTCTTTAAAAAAGGAAAATAACACGAATAAACAAAGAAACTAACACGCAAATAAATGTAGTCTTCAAAGTTCCAAATCAAAGTGGACGATTGGGCCAGCTGGTGATTCATGATTGACGTTTAATTACCACTGAAGGCGGAACAAAGCGGACAGGAGGAACCTGTCCTCTGACATATACACGGAGCTTTTAGACGGTCATTGTCTGCATAATCGAAGCTGCCATCTTTAGGAATTCACAGGTTGTTATGACGGAGAAAATTGCGGTGGTGTCTATGGGGACGGCTGCCTTTCGCCGACATGCTGCAGGAAACGTAGTGTCTGTGCGGCTGAGACCTCGGAGAATAAAACTGCCGCAGTCGACGCCGACAGGTCTCGTTTTCCTTAGTGTCAGCGGCGTCCCCTGCGAAAGGTTACACCTAAATAAGCATTCTGCAGCGTTGGATCAATGCCTATTTTCATTTCCCTCTGGTCAAAGCACCATTGCCTAATGTTCTTTGATTATTCGGATATGTTTTTGTCAGACAGCTTTGGGAAATCAGGCGATTGCAGATGCTCCCTGTGTTGTTTAGGCTGTCAATACAGGCTATTGTTCTAAGCGAGCGATAACATGTGATTCGAATTAAATGTGAGCAGGATTACCTTGGTGGTGGGCAATTGCGTCTATTATTCGGTAAGAGAATCACATGAAGTGTGTGCCTGCGTGTCAGCGCGGTACACACTCCAAGAAGCTTTTGTCGCGAATCACTCTAGTGTGCGAAGAGCTTCAACGTTGGAATTAAACAAGCTTTTAGGAAGTCTACGCCTGATCGGTCTAGAGATTCATACTCCAAACAAAGCGAGGATATTGTTAGAGCTCACTAGCGTGAGTCCGAGATTGTTTCCGCTAGCAAACCACTTTGTCTCATGACTGATGGCCCAAAGAACAATGTCGCTGACTAGCCGATGAAATGGTTGAACAGGAATGTCCTCCTCTTTTTCCTCATCCTCCTCTATCTCTACCAAACGGGTTTTCACAATACATTCATTGTAATCTATGCAGCGTTGTTCATATTGCACTTCATTTTAGTTTCTAATTTACAGGTTTACGAAAACTTCACCTCGATAATAGTCTCATCATGTGCGTTAAGTTCGCGCATTGTTTGTTGATGACAAGTGATCATGACAGCGGCCAAACGGCGTTGCCAAGGGGAAAGGGGCGCTAGATTTAAACCGTGCTTCCCAAAATTTCCTTCACGACCACACAAAGTATAGCTCAACTAAAAGCCTCAAGCCTAATACCTGCCATCTACGTCCCCTTTCCGAAAAGAAAAGTTTCTGGCAACGTTCCTCGCTGTCAAGTACTGTTTACTGTATGCACGCCGCACAATGGGCTAATTAGCATTACTAACACTCCAGTACTGGATCGGCCCTCCAATATTCCCTCTTCTTTTGCCCTTCGTTGCCTATTTATCGCAGTTGCGCAGCGGTGTGTTGTATAGATATGCTGCTCTTCGGGACCTGCATATCCTTTCTGCAATGAACATTGTGAAACGTTTTCCAAATACGTTTTAACGTGAAGGTAACCGCCTAGGTGACAGTGCTCTATGAATACCAAGTATTTTTGTTTCATTCAAGAACATGAATTCGCATTTATAAATACTTATGCCGAGCTCTCCACTAATTATGGCGAAGTGTTGTAGTTTCCGACCAGTATAATTGTAGGAACAATTAACGGTCGGAAAGTCGAATACAATGCTACCTCACTGACACATATATGTACTGAGCTCCCTCACGCGTACATGCGGTCGTAATTGAACAAACATACTTACGTCAAAAGTTCAAGTTGGAGTTCATTCATGTCCTGCTTATCACAAAAAAAAAGGAGCACGATTACTGATAGTCGTTGACGGAACACCGTAACCGCGAAATGTTTGCACAGACATCGTTTTCGGCGCCGAGTAATACTTAACCACGTGTCTGTCAAGTTGTACAAACATCTGTGCAATAAAGAAAACACATTGTGCAGAGAACAGTAAACACCAGAGTTGTTCGGTCGGCAGAATGAACTCCTTGTGTTGACGCTATGGACGAACAGTCGAAAATAAACAGATGTCTCTATCTTTTGCTTGCATCCCTTTGTGGGTGAATTCTTTCTGCCAAATTAGAGCAAGCCACGTCATAAGAAAGGCAGGAAAGGTCGATTATTCGAAACAAGGGATTAACTGCTAAAACAATGAATGCCTGCGGTACGATGGTGTTCTACCTTTTGAAATGTCATGTTTTTATTTCGCGTTTCAGTGCTAAGAACGTACGGTTAATAGTTTACTCTCAAAAATGATTTTTCTTTCATTATCTCTGTGTTGGTATAGTTTGGCTTTCTCTTTGACAACGATATTGCCACTTTTTGCGGTAGTAAATTTAGCATCCATGTTTCGCGAATTGCGGATAGCGTGAAGGGATGCAGTAGGTTGCGCAATAAACCTATCACTGACATAGACAGTAACCTATAGTGGTTCTATCATAAGAAATTCAACATAGCTTCTTTTTTCTATGATGTTTTCCTAGGCCTTCCCTAGCATTTGTACATTACTACCATAAACTATTCAGCCACTGATACGTGCCACTGAAGTCCGCCCTTCGGCTTTCTGGAACTTTTGCCGTCAGGTCACGCACTACCGTCTTTCGTCGCTTATACGACTCTTCGTCGATAACGGAGCTTCACGGCAGGCCCCATCGTTTGTCTTCGTTAGCCGCTCTGCTTAGGCGGCGACGCAATAGATTTCGACCACCTCATGGCTGAACTCCTCTCCGCATTAATTCACTCTCTGCTTACCTCTCGTGCAAAGAAAACTACGGACATGTGCATGAAGATTGTTGCCTTTTGGTAAAGTGTACGGGCAAAAAGTTTCGCCCTTATAATAGAGTAAGCTGCTGTTACATACTATGTTAGCAAATGACCATAGTAATAAAGAACATTCGCCAGACTTCAGCGACTGCTTCGTTTAATTAACGCTATTAGTTACTCTTGACATAATTAAGAAGTACCGCGACTCTTGGGTACGAATAATTCCGGAATCCACATCTGATTTCACGCACCGTCAGATTCTCTCGGGATACAATGAGACATTTACTCTGCGGTGAGCTGTTGTGGAAGGGGGGGGGGGGCGCATAAGATTACATTTGGCTCCCTTGAAAAACAGAAGAGACGTTTAAAAACTTCGCAATATATTCACAATAAAATGTGATTCTGGTCGTGCACACGCTACTGCATGCAGTTGCGGTGCCATACAGTGAATCTACACATAACTGGTGGCTTAAGCTTATATTTCATGAACGTGCCCGCACTGTCAACATTTCACGTGCTATTCATTCTGTTTTAATAAAAAATATTTGACATATTGAGAGCTGCTTGCCAATTTACAACTTGCTCGCCCACTCCCCGTGATTTACCAGTTATGGAGGCCATGGCCTTTCGGGCCACTCTCTCCTCAACATGCAGGACTTACTATGAGACAGCTTTTGAAAATGTACGCATTTGGGATAAAAGGTATACGCTTGAGGGACAAGCCTTTCAATAAGTTCACCGTGGTTATTGCAATCATACTCTTTATGTCGTGCTTAAATTTTATAAATGTGCTTCAATATTTGAAGCTCACTGGTGTATTTGATATGCGGGGTTCAGGATATAGAGGCTGAAGTAACAACCTTTCCATTCATGAGCAATCATTTAGTGGCCTTCCACCATGAGCCCCTGACGACAGTAATCCACACTTGATATTAAAGCGTGGAATTTTCAAGTGGCTGCTCCTCTTCGAAGTAAAAGAACAAGACTTCGACCGTTTGTTAGTGCACTGTGTTAAGTTTGCCTTGGAAGGGCAAAAGCTTTGTAACAATATGCAACTGCTAAATGATTGGCCATTTCCTCGCAGGTGCAGCATGAGCCCCATTTTAATCGCGCCTCGGCCCACGAAAGATAACGAATGTGTCGTGCTTCTAGAAGATGCCGAGCTTGTGGGATGCATTTAAGTTTTATGTGGCGAAGCCTTGAACGTGTCATTTAATTCATTGCTTATATTTTACTCACCCCCTCTTTCTAATACTCATATTTTTCTTTCCCGATTCTCCAGTATCAGGTAGCCAACCTGACACTACTCTGTTAACTTCGGTGACCTCTGCCTTTTTGTTTATTTCCTTCCTAGCCATTCTAACGCAGACTATATAATATACGCACTTGGAATTTACCCAAGGTTGTTCTCAAGCTTCCAGCTTGAAACTCAGTAACCATACTCCTGTAAATATAAGAAACACAACTGCTTGAAGCAGTGTTAGGCGTCAGGTTGTTCACTCGGGATGAGTTTTAGGAAAAGGAAGGGCGAGCTATGCAATGCAATTAGGTTCGGGTTCCGCGCACAACAGCAAGATTGTAAATGTGAAGTTAGACAGGTCAGGTTAGATAGGAACGTGTTAGCAGACGAGACTCTTCACTCCTTCCCCCTATTTACGGTCACCGACGTTCCCCAGCTACTTTTACATCTCATTTTACTCCATCTCGGTTACTTGTAAACATTGAAAAAAAAAAACAAGCCACATAGTGCTCTGCTTCAAGACTCGCTTCTGGACTCACTGTGACGTCACCATAGAAAGTTCGAGACGCACAAAGCATGATATGTTCACAAGTAAACGAAAGCATAAACTCTGCGAAGCGTGCAAAGTAACTGAAGAAAGTTAGATTTAGTGATGCACGGGTCACTTGAATATACTCTCGAATGTGCGAGAAAGTGGCAGACTAGCTGTAACGTGAATTGACGCTGAAGCCATACCGCAAGCTGCGCGCATGGAAAAGAGAACAAAGCCAGGGCATTTATTAGACAGCCTGGTGACGCAAAAGTTAAATCAAAAGGCAGTTTCATTTGGTCAAATTACTTTTGACTTTACGGTGAGCAAAGTAGACTTACTACATAAAAAAACTTTAAAGAATAGCCAAGGTTGCACTACACCGAAGCCGGACGATTCCGAATGATAATCTGGTTGCCTATAGGTTGTGTCTACATTTTAGTAAATGATGAACGTTGTTTTTAGGTTACTTCTAGGTAGATACTAAACTTTAGTTTTGTGATGATTGGTTGTCTCTACGAAGGTTGCCAGCGCAGAGAGGCTAGAGTTAAACAAGAGGTGGTCACTGACATCACACGAATGCCTGAACTCTGGAAACAGCAAGTCGAGCTGAAACCTAGACGTCGCATCTCAAGGTTTCAGATGTGACACGGATCTCCAGAATCCCGAGACAGAAACTAACGCCGAAGCCAAGCGCTTTGATTACAACAGAGTGAAGCAGGTTCTTCCCAGATTGCTCCTACTGACTCGTATAGTAGCTTCTATCTCTTCGGGATTGCAATATAATGTGGGATACGCAACGCGCTTGTTCTCTGGACGCAGCAAGAAGGTGGGCAGCCATGGGTACGGTGAGATGGAGCGTGTATCTGCCTGCTTGATCCAATAGGAACGGAAACACACTTCTCTTGCCTGTTTAATAAACGCATGGTATACTCTCAGTAAGCAGAGCTGCTGCTACGCTAACGTTTTGCGGATGCAGGTCTATGCCTTTGTTATTCTTATTTTATTAGAACATTTAGGTACACCTAACAGTTCTTTCTGGAGCTGGTTTGGTAGTCGAAACTTATTAATAGTCTCGAGAGACTCGACTAACGAGAAGGGGGCTCCTCCCACGTTGGAAAGGACAGACAGCCAACGGGACAGCTTTATGCTCTCTAAAAGTAGCGACAGCCCGTGCAGTGAAAATAAACAAACGAACTCAAGCTCATATTGCCGCGAAGTCATCGAGGCCACAAAGAAAAGTGTTTTTCAACAACAACTTGACGATGGGGCAATACGCAATCTGCACACCGTTTACGAAGATTCACTTAGAAAATAGTTCGTAACATTGTTTTCAAAATGTTCTGCAGTTTGAGAATCACGTATAGCATTGGGTAATACATTCCATCTTTTATTGTTCTAGGGAAAAAAGAGTATGCATATTTCTCCACACGACATTGAGGAACTAGATATTTTCTGAGGTGGTCACTTCGTAGGCTCCGCACTTGACGGGCAATTAGCTACTGCTCTGCATCAAAGTTAAAGGTATTTTGGAAAAGCAGGAACAAGGATTTAAGTCTGGCTATGTGACGGCGGTCCACGAGGGGCTGTAAATTTAATTCTTGCAGCATCTGTGTTACAGAATCCTTACAAGAATATTTTGAAAGAATAAATCTGGCCGCCCTTCTTTGTACCCGCTTGATGTTTTTAATTAATCCTTTTTGATAAGGGTCCCATATGATGCTTGCGTATTCCAGTGTAGGCCTTACTATTGCTAAGTACGCTGTTAACTTTACGGGGGCCGGAGCCAGTTTTAATTTGCGACGTAAGAACCATAACTTCTTTTCAGCAGTAGAGCAAATATTACTGATATGTTGGGTCCAGTTCAGGTCTTTAGATATTGTTACTTCTAAGTATTTACGTCTGTTAACGGTAGCTAACGCAGTGGAACTTAGTTTTAGTTAATACTCGAAATTTTCGACGTGCTTTACTTTGTTTGTAACTCGCAAAACAACCGTTTTTTCTTTATTTATTTGCATTTTCCATGTCTCGCACCATTTCTCAATAGATGCCAAGGCATCGCTGTTATTTTTTTATCATTATGGTTGCATATTTCTCGATAAAGTAAACAATCATCGGCGAACAGTCTAACAGTAATATTTTGATTAATGTCGGAACAAATATAGTTAATATAAACGAGAAATAACCCCGGTCCGAGTACGGACCCTTGAGGGACTCCAGATGTTACGTGTAAACGATCAGACTTGTAGCCGTTTATGTCCACATACTGCGTCCTGCATGTCAGATATGACCTGACCCACTCAACGACATTGTTATTTATGCCAATCTGCTTCAATTTCTTAATTAATTCGTTATGAGGAACCCTATCGAAGGCTTTTGCGAAATCAAGGCATATTGCATCAACCTGTCTTTCGTTATCTATTGCTTTTGAAAAGTCTTGGATGGTCTCAAGAAGCTGCGTTACGGTTGATAGCTTTTGTCGGAAGCCGTGTTGGTTAAGATGCAGTAGTTTTGTATTTTCTAGGTACTGATATATAGCTTTGAATATAACATGTTCGAGGAGTTTGCAGCAGACGCAGGTTAAGGAGATTGGCCGGTAATTTTCGATATTCTGCTTGTCTCCGGTTTTGTGTACCGGGAACACTTTTGCTACAAGCCAGTCGTCTGGGACCCGTTTTTGTTGCAAGGAAGCATTAAAGATTATTTCCAAGTATCGGGCAACCCATTAATAGTCTCGAGAGACTGGACTAACGAGAAGGGGGCTCCTCCCACGTTGGAAAGGACAGACAGTCAACGGGACAACTTTATGCTCTCTAAAAGTAGCGACAGCCCGTGCAGTGAAAATAAACACATGAACTCAAGCTCATATTGCCGCGAAGTCATCGGCGCCACAAAGAAAAGTGTTTTTCAACAACAACTTGACAATGGTGCAATACGCAATCTGCTCTTCTGAAATTCCACGTCTTAAATGCTCTTTAACAGTGGCGTTTTGTGTTTAAACAAAAAAAAAACTGTAACTCGCCCTGCTTCATGATGAGTAAAGAAAAATAGCAAAATTGAAGATGAATGCCCAAGGAACACTGTTCTCTTCAACTTCCATGAACATCGGCTTTTTGCAGCGTTCTTGATAGCCCATAACTTTGCACTTACAACGCAAATGCTCGAGTTACAAATAACCAATTTCTCACCAGAATGTAACAAAAAGAAACTAAAATGTTAAAAAAGAATCAATGAATTCACATATGAATGATAAACCAGCACCCTAAGACGTCTTCTATGATTTTTCTTACGCAGAAATGGCAAGCGACAAAGACAAGAACGAAATAGGGCTCTGAAAATAGGGCTCTAAAACTAGAAGAAAAACAAGCAATGCTGCATATTTAAAAGCGAAGCTCTAGGCAGCGACTCGTGGCTGAAAGTTTTAAAGATCGAGTTCCGGGCGTCTTGTCGTTTACTACTAGCCTTAAACCTGCTTGGGCACGGATGATTTTATTGGCCTTTGCGAATAACTTTTTTTTTTGTTTTTCTGTAGGAGACAGTTTAAGCATCCGCGTCACAACATACGCTATCCATGTATGCGGAAATAGTAAAGTTGCGAAATGCAATGACATAAAGAGAGGGTAACGAGGCATTTTTAATAGATTCAAAGAACACAGATCTCAATCTATTGAAAATGTTTAGCTTTCCCCGCTTCAAAAGTTGTTAGAAGCATAAGAAAATACCTTTTGGTTGTTGTTGAGAGGGGAAACTTAATCATGAAAGTGCGCACACAATGCTGACAGTGATACAGAATTCAGGGTTGCGTTTTAGGTAGGGGTAGTAATTTTAACCAGGAGTAGCAGTCATAAACTGATTTAATTCTGTCAACCCCGCTCTGTTTCTCCAAAAGATGTTGTCGATTATGCAGCCAAACGGCAATTTACAAATTATAGATTTCCAATACTAGGCACAAACTAAACTTCAACACTGCAAACTTAATCAAATGCTTATCATAAGTTGGGAAATCACTCATTATGCTAGGAGTGCTCTAATTGTGACACAGCAATTATTTTTAACTTTTGCTGACGGACCCACCTAGCCCCGCCGCTGTTGTCTAGTGGATAAGGTACTCGGCTGTTACCCGCAGGTGACGGGGTGAAATTCCGGCTGCGGTGGCTGCATTTTCGATACAGGTGAAAGTGCTGCAGGCCCATGTGCTCAGATTTGGGTGGAGGTTAAAGAACCCCAAGTGGTCGAAATTTCTGGAGTCCTCCACCACGGCGTCTTTTATAATCACATGGAAGTTTCGGGACGTTAAACCCTACACATCAATCAACAAACCCACCTACAAACAATGCCTCATTTTTTTGTAGAACCTTCAACAATTAAACATTCAACATGCGTCCAACAAAGTGCATACATCTGTGCAGACGTTACCCTCATTAGATGCACTCGTTTCGTGATGCTTGCTTCAGCATCCTCCACGTGCATACACCGGAGAAAATGAGAGTGCGTTCACTCTGCTGCAGTAATTGCGTGCTCGTTAGGACATGCGAGCTTATCGCAAGAGGCCTGTCCAGTTCTCTTTAGCTGATCTTTCTGCTGACACCAGTATAATCCATGGGTCAGTGTTTTCTGTACACTCAACCTATGCTCTACTGCCCACGAGGCTGCAGTAAAGGTTTGCAAGTATCTGCACAGTTGCACACCTTCAACATTCAGAGTGTTCATTGTTGTTTCTCAATGTGGTCCTGATTGCTATAACCGAATGCATGATTCTTCAAGAACGCTTTAACTGAATTCGAAGGTTGTGCTTTTCGTTCCCACCTGTGGGAAGGGCACTCTTTCGTACACTTTCGTTCGTTTCGATTTAGCTCACAATTATTACACTACGGCTAAGTTACAAATGATGCTCCCTATGCTTTCTTTGGTCCAGCTATTTTTCGCGCCCATTCGGGTGTGTCTAAAAAGCGAGTACCCAGTCTGGCGTGGTGAAACAGCGATTATGCCGCTAGGATGCTGAACGGAATCTCGAGGGCTCCATACCAGCTGAGGCATTCGAATTTCTTCGGTGGTGATATGCCAGAGGCCTGTGTACTGGGTGATGTCTGTGCACATTAAATAATAAAATATAGCCAAAATTCTCTAAGCACTCTACTACAGCGTCCCTCATAATGATATCTTAGCCTTGAGACGTAAAAACTCAGCTAATATTAACAAGTGTGCTCTTCGAAAGAGGAATTCCGTTCTTGAATTATGTCTTCTGTGAAAACTATAGCCATGCACACAACCGGTATGACATCACGAACTAGCCATGAATGTGGCACGTAAGTCATGATGCACATGACATGCATGCCATTGTCTTCATGTTAACACCTGCTATTTATGTTCGTAATACAATAACGCCACAGAATACCGCTTTTGTTACATAACCACTAAATTACACAGCCGCGAGTACCCCAAGACCATGACGTGTAATTCATGTTTTTCGCACAATAAAATAATTATTATTCGCACCATAAAACTTCTCAATTCTGGTCACCATACTATCTTGGCGTAGCGTAAAAATTTTGGCACACATCAAGTGCATGAAACAGCTGGAAGAGCGAAAAGACTGTGGCCAGACAATCATACAGTTTATGACATTTGTCATAACTTTCGTGACATGAGCGTTATTTATCTTTGTCCTACAGTCATGACATGACAATTTTTGTACACATACCATTAGCCAAATGATTACCATGACAGTACAAATCGTAGGCGGATGGACAGACAGACAGACAAACAGACTGGCTGGCTGGCTGGCTGGCTGGCAGGCCGGCCGGCCTACTGACCAACCGACCGACTGACCGACCGACCGACCGACCGACCGACCGACCGACCGACCGACCGACTGATTTATAGATAGATAGATAGATAGATAGATAGATAGATAGATAGATAGATAGATAGATAGATAGATAGATAGATAGATAGACAGGCAGAGAGACAGACAGACAGACAGACAGACAGACAGACAGACAGACAGACAGACAGACAGACAGACAGACAGACAGACTGACTGACTGACTCACTGACTGACTGACTGACTGACTGACTGACTGACTGACTGACTGACTGACTGACTGACTGACTGACTGACAGATTGATAGATTGATAGATAGACTGATAGATTGATAGATAGACTGATAGATTGATAGACTGATAGATTGATAGATAGACTAATAGATTGATAGATAGACCGACAGATTGATAGATAGACTGATAAACTAATAGATTGATAGATTTATAGATTGATAGATAGGCTTAATGTCATCGAAGTTACCTAAGAAATGTTTCGCATTTAATAACAGAACTGGGACTCCATATCCTGTCTTCAGTGTTCTCTGGAGGACAACCTACCTTCCACTGGATACTCGGTCCTTGTCGTCTAGGCTTCTTCATTACAAGAATGGTAATCGGGTCAGTGGCTCCTTTGTACTGGTGAGCAACTCCAGGAGCACACAAGCATGCTCCTTTTCATGCCGCACACTTCGGCACAAGCGTCTTAGCAGGTCAGAAGGGTACAAGAGATAATAAAAAACCGAGTTATATTTTTTGAAAATTGAATCGGCTCATTCAATTAACTGTTCCTCGAATGTGCGAACTCGAAAACCAGGGCAACGCATAATAATAGGGGCTTGTAAGAAGGGACTGAACAAAATGCCTTTATGTGGCATCTTGTTTCTCAAGTTGCAATTTAATGATCTGCTATTAAGCAAAGAAACAACTGTTGAAGTGAGCAACAGCCAAATTATGTGCCAGAGACCATTCGAGCAATGTAGGGTGGAGGGTTGTTTTTTTTTCCGTGAGAGAAACACCCACAGAGGGCACTCGGCAAGTGAACCTATCGGTATCACTCTCGTGTAAAACGCCATGGCTGTTTGCTTCCTTCCTTCACACCCTACCAGTACGGCGCTTCCAGCGGGAACTCTTGTGAGTGCGAAGGAACATTTCGGAGGTGATCACAACATGTCAAGGTGTAAGAGCAGCAAATATTGCAAAGGGCAAATACACAGGTGCACTATTATTAGGTAACTCACAAGTGAGAAAAAACTGGAGAAGTAGCACAAGGGATGTGAACCCCTCTTTGGGGAGTGGTGTTAATTAGCTTCGTACGCAACACTGAAATAAAATAACGTAAAAAAGTGAAAATTTAATTGCTCGTTTTTTTTCGTTACACAACATTGATGAGAAATAATAGACAATTGAAGGACGGAACAACAATAGAGAAAGAAGGTGCGTCCACCAGGCACATGTCCTGTGGGCTGCTGTACGCTAAAGAGGAACATAAAGATTAGAGAGAGAGCGAATTATCATGCCACGAAAAGTATAGAGGGTGTTACTAGTAGTTATTGCAGTGTCATGAAGAAGAAAGAAAAACAGACGAAAATACGACATGCCGCTGGCAGAGACCGAGCCTGCGACCACCAAATAATGTGGCTGATGCTCTAAGAACTGACCTACAGTGGCGGCCATTCATTGACCTATACACTTTATGGAGTATATATGTGTATTTGAACCTGGGACACTCCCATGTTTCCCGTCCACGAACTTGTCGGTGATTGTTCTCCGTCTGGTGAACCATCTACGGTCGCGAAAATGGAGCGTTGGTACTGCATGCAGAGTCGCGAGCAATATTTATCGCAACACGTCATTCATGCTTACTCAACGATCACTTGTGATGTGCCGGTGTGGATGTCGCATATTGAAATACAAAAGACATATTTTCGCTACAGCATTTAGCTTAATGAACATTTTCGCGCTTGCTAATTGCTTTTAGCTTTTATGACCTTTAAATTTTTTTCAGTGTTCTCACTCACTCACTCACTCACTCACAAAGAAATGACATAGTTTGGCTTCGCCACCGCAGAAAAGCAATCGCAAAGAAGTCACCTCTACAGGCATGACGCCCACCTGTCTCTTGACGGTTGAAGCTTGGCTCACCACCGACTGTAACGATGCAGCTCTCGCTCAAAACTCTGGTGGCGCGACCTTCAGCGCCTGTTGTGTTTGTGACGTGGTAATAAGCTGAAGGGAAGATGCTTGTTAACTCAGCTTTCCTAAGGGATATTGTTGCGTTGCGAGAGGGCGCTGTCATAAATCCCGGACAGGGTGACCCCAATTAGTCGGGATAGCATTCTTGCAACTCGACGAACGTGTAAGCGTAGAAGACCGCGTAAAATACAACAAAAATGGGTGACAGTTCAGAGTAGGGGTAACTTGGTGTGTGCAGTGGCGTCAGCTTTCGGTGAGGGTGGTAAGCTTCTTAAAATAACCTACATTAAAGCAAAACTAGTGAGCCGCTTATCGCGATGAGACTGTGGCCTTTAGAAAATTCAATGAATGAATAAACTTTATTCAAAGTCCGGCAGTTTTCTTAAGGCCCCTCTTTCGAAAAGTGCTGAAAAAATTCAAAAGCATAATATTTACGTGCTAAACATGAAGATATAATGAATGCACATTCGAATGTACCATCAAAGCGGAAAAAGACAGGGAAGGCCGGCAGTGCCCAGAAAAACAAGTAAAAATGACCACAAAAAGCTGGTCAGAGGCTAGTGACGTTAAGTAAGTTAAAGAAAGCTGTTTTTATGTCCTTAACATGACTTCAAGTCGTCCTGTCCTTCATAGTATTGCTCCCCAGGGGAACCTATCGAAATGACTACAGGGCGTTGATATTGAGAACATCAAAATACACCGAAGGCCAAAGTTTTCTGCAAACTCAGGTCATGGCAGAAGAAGCTACATCCGCATGGCCTACGACTTTTCGGATAAGAAATTCAATGAATTGGTCACGTATCTCGAAGCATTTTTCTCTTTTCTGCAAATAAATACGAGGGAACACAAAGCTATGCATAAGGAAGCGCCGCATCATAAAGCCATCAATATAAGGCAACTACTGAGCCCTCAAACGTTGAAGCCGCTATGTTGGGTAGCAAGTGAGATTGCTTGAAATTAAAGTGGGCCGGAAAATTTTCTAGCATTCTTCATGACTCAAAACTGTCCCAAATTTTGTGACATGCGCATAAAAAGTCAAATATTCACAGTGCTGCAGGCAAAACAGTTTAGGCGCTCAGTTAGTGCTTGCCTTCAGAAGTGACGTAAATATATTGCATCTGCACCTCAGAGTTTCTCCTAAGTCAGCGTATTTAAAGGCGGAAAAAAATTAGCCGCATTAAAAAAAGAGCTGACCGTATCCGACTCGGAAGCAGATCTTAATGGCATTCCTTTAAGCCTCAATATCTCCCTCGCACGACGGCACTTGAGAAAACATCGCAGTCGGGTTGATAGAAAAGTTCACATATGTAGTAAAGATATTTCTCTCGCCTCCAAATGTACACATGCTTGCAGGCTTTAGGAAGTCAAAATGGGATAGCACGTTTATTTTGGTTTTTCTAAATCAAGTGCTTACGTATGCTTCTTTCTGAACCTGCATGGCTACTCTGCATTGTCGTATGAAAAAGACGAACTTTTTCAAGAGGACTGCCTTCAGTTTTTGCGACGTACCTTGCGGCGCGCAAGTGCAGTAGAAGCACACGTTTTGACTTGAGCAGTGCTGTAGTGCTTAGAGAAACTTGAATGTACGTTATACTAATCTAATTACTAAAAGTTCGTGTTACGTTCCCAACTCTCGCTAGAACTAGCTGCGTACATTTTTAAACACTTTGTAAACAAATGTGGAATGCTTTATCAGAGACTTACACATGCGCACTGCTTGAATATGAAATGGATCTTCGTGCCAGGTGATCATATTTTAACGCTAATATATGCGGCTATACCATGATACTATTACGCCTTAGTATATTACATAATCAACGTAAATAACATGTATAGCGAAAAATCTGATTAAAAGACAACAAATCACCTAAGCCTCAAATGCGACTGAAATTGAGTTAGCGGAGCTTTAAAAGGTAATAATTAGGCGTAAAGTAACCGAAACCAAAGGTATAATATGGAGACATTCAAGGAGGCCGTAAATAGCGATAGAAACCTAAAAGCTGTGAGGGCAAACTTGTGCATAGGAACAAACCAGATGTATGCATTA
Source organism: Rhipicephalus microplus (assembly GCF_013339725.1). Classification (NCBI taxonomy): domain Eukaryota; kingdom Metazoa; phylum Arthropoda; class Arachnida; order Ixodida; family Ixodidae; genus Rhipicephalus; species Rhipicephalus microplus. The sequence goes on along the minus strand of NC_051165.1, from coordinate 175,289,070 downwards.
GAAGACAAGGAAAGTAATGTCATAACCACTATAAGCAGAATAGTTGAGGGGGCGGAGGAGTTATACAGAGAGCTGCACGGAAGCCGAAACAGTTAGGATGATATCATAAGTAGCGATACTAGTCCGGAGGAATTCCACATCCTGCCATTAACCACAGAGGAAGTGGTTACTCGGGAAGTGAACAAAGCCCTAGAAAAAATGCAAGGAGGCCAAGCCGCTTGTGAGGATAAAGTAACAAACCTACTCAAAGATGGCGGAGAAATTTTGTTGAAAAATTGGCCAACTTATATACAAAGTTCCTCTTGACTGGAAGGGTACCAGAATCTTGGAAAAACGCCAACGTTTATTCTATAAAAAAGGAGACGTCAAGGGACTTGAAAAATTACAGGCCAATAAGCTTACTGCCCGCCCTCTACAAACTACTAAAAAAATTGAAAAAATTTGGCGTGAAAGTTCCAACTTCCCAACCACTCCCTTCATGGGCCTGCCACAAGAACGTACTACACGTGAGATTGTAGACGCTTATTTTATTTTCAAAGCTGGAGATAGCAGCGTGTCAAGTCCTCTGTGGCGTTGCGCAAAGTATAGATAGGGTATCGTGCTGCACCCCCGTAGGTCTTTTTTGCTTGTCAATCTTGCACAAGTGCTTTTATCGCTTCTTGTATTAAGCGTTTATTCAACAAATTCTCAGTTGTTAGTTCGCTCCTGTATGGTTAATTTCTTGCTATATCGACGTTCTTCGAGCTTTCATTTATATGTGGGGTTTATCGTCCCGAAACCACCATACGATTATGAGAGACGCCATAGTGGAGGGCCCCGGAAATTTCGACCAACTGGGGTTTTTAACGTGCACCAAAATCTGAGACACGGGCCTACAATATTTTTGCCTCAATCGGAAATGCAGTCACCGCAGCCGGGATTCAATCCCGTGACCTGCAGGTCCGCAGTCGAGTACCTTAGCCACTAGACCATCACGGCGGGGCGTTCTTCGTACAGTTCAACTCTGATTGTTTTTTAAAGCTTGCTTAAGGGTAGCATAAATTGTTTTACAATGATTATATCTTTATGTCACCGTGAAGATAACTAATTGATAGATCCCTTCACATACACGAGATCACGGGCTTGGTGAAGTTAAAGCTTACACCGACGGGCACAGAGTGAAGAGGAAACAGTGTGGTTTGTTTTCACTTCAATTTGTCCTTATGAGTGTGTCCTGTAAGTTTTGTACTACAGCACACATCTGGACATATTCGTCTCTCACTGCGTTGCAGTTGATAAGTTAAAAAGTGACTTAACGAAAAGTAACACAAAATGAAAGTTTCGTCGTCGTCGTCGTCCTCGTCGTAGTCATCATTATCATTGTTGTTGTTGTTGTTGTTGTTGTTGTTGTTATTGTTGTTGTTGTTGTTGTTTTCCCAACATGTGGGCGTGAGCATAGCTCCCCGCATTTCGCTAAGCCCTGCAAGACGATTTAGCGCAGGTACGTGTTCACATACCTTAGCCCCAGGGGAGCAATAGAGGCTGGAGCACCAGCACCATTTGTTTCTTTTTTTATTCACGATAAAAGATATCTATGCTGTACACTTCCTTGACAGCCAAGGTTTTCCCTTACTCTCCAAGCCTCTCAAAGACAAATTGCGTGTTACAAAGACAACGAATTTATGGTCATCGCGAAAATGTGTACTAGATTCTGGCTACAGTATACAGCACTCCCTCATCGATGTCATTTGTCAAGGCACACTGCTTTTATAACTGCATGCCCCTTGAAAAAATCGTTCCAACAGCTAAAGGTATCACAGACTATGAAGAAGAATCCCAACATGATTTATTGCTTGCCAGTTTTTTTCCTACAGGGCACGATATTTTAGCCTATAAGAAGAGTTGTCGGGGGTAAAAGATAGCCCAAAATCAAGCTTTGCAGGTTCGCAGTGCCTTGGCGTTAATGGTCTTCTGCATTCTTGATGATTTATTGCACCCGAAGTAGAATTCACGAAAAGTTCGCAGGATAGAGGTGTGAAACGGGATATCGTTGCAATACAAGACCTTCAGCGCTATGTCCCCAGACTGTGTAGGGCAAGTTTATTGCGCGTGCACTTGTTTCTGGCTTCAGAAGCGATAGCCATGAAAGATCGCTGACCAACCAAAAGAAAAGAACACGTGCTCTTGACAATTTAGAAAGAGATTCAACTGCAGCGTTTCTTTCTGTGTTTGATATGTTGTTTCCTCCAGAAGTCTTACATGATGCTTGTTCACTCGTTTCCTTATTATCGTTTTTCACTTATGTTTTCAAGATGAATTTGTAGGACTGCTTGCTTTAACCAAGTCAACATTTTTTCATTAAAAATTTTAATGAAAGGTTCGTTGGAGCATGTGTGTGGCTCTGCTTATTTTGCTTTTCTTACATTATAGTTTTCATTTTGGGGCCCCGCCGCGGTGGTCAAGTGGCTAAAGTACTCGGCGGCTGACTCGCAAGTCGCGGGATCAAATCCCGGCTGCAGTGGATGCATTTCCGATAGAGGTGGAATTGCTGTAGGCCCGTGTGCTCAAATTTGGGAGCACGTCAAAGAACCTTAGGTTGTCGAAATTTCCGCAGCCCTCCACTACGGCGTCTCTAATAGTCATAAAGTGGTTTTGGGCCGTTAAACCCCACATATCAATCAGTTTTTATTTTAGGTTAAAAGTTCTGACAAAAGTGTGCAAAAATGACGCATGAATGAGTATTTACAAATGTAATGCCAATGCTACAATGTAATTGTCCATGCAACACGAATGCGCACACGCTATTGCTCACACGTCATCAAACTAAGCTTCCACTCTTTACAGACGACTTGATAAAAACTGTTGTACAACAGTCAGTAGTTACTTTGCACGCACTTTAGACACAACAGTTGCGACAAAGATACTGATTGATATGAAAAATGAAGAAGCATACCAGAAAACTGCAAATTCTTTTTCTTGCTTGTAATATAGTTGATATAAAAGAAGCTCAGCACCGTTTTATGCTGACGTACGACCGCATCGGCTACTTGAAATGTATTTCTGTATTCCATTTTCCTATTTCTCAACAAAAAAAAAGCAAGTACGTTTGAAGGTTTCTGTTGTGCTAGATAGACCCCACATGAATTTTCGTGCCAAGTTGACCTACCTTCCTCAGCATGCTGGTAAGCTGAGTCATAAATTTTCAATGGGAATCAACCACTTTTAAGTTTTCCAGCTTTCCGAAACTTATTCAGAGTGAAGATATAACTTAAAAAAAATGAACTGAGACATCGAGTGAAATAAACACAACAAGATGTTCACCTAGCCCATCACCACAGGAGCTCTGGAAAGCTAATATTTCATGGAAAATGGAAGATTGACTTTCGAGATAGTGGTCATTCAGACTACAATTAGCTGAAGTATTAGGACGAGGAAGACACTGAACCACTTCAGAGATATGTAAAAAATGAAAGGCCACTTAAAAGAATTAAGGAAAAAATAGCAGAAAAAGTGAGGTATATAATGAGGATGAATGGGCGGAAGTCCACTTCCGAAGAAACCACTCTGGCTATCTAGGCTCTTTTCTGAAATGATATAAGAGCCCACAAGTGGCACTGAGCCAGAGCGCATGGAATGAGTTCTTGTGCTCGAGTGCAAATAAAAAATAAAAAGATATTGTGAATAAAACACAGAAACACACAGTAAAGAGCTTGAAAGTAGACCAATGCGAAAAAAAGGGGACTGTACAAAGAAAGAGAAAGGAAAGAAAAGGATTCAAGAATTCATTTTCTGATTGAACGAAACAAAACGGAGAACCGAGACAGTCGTGAAACGCGACATTGTTATAACGAGCGCCGCCGATACTCTGGGGGCGAATGAAAGCGGGAAAGTTGGAAATAAAGGGTAAATAGCCACGTATACTTTTTGTAAAAAGCATTGTTCTAAACTGCGAAAAAAAAATGAAGTGCATACATGAGAAGCTTTAGTTTGTAGAAACAAAACAAAAAAGAAAACACTCAGCCTCGACAGACTATAGAGAGTGACTCCCAGGTTTCGACCGCATCTCGATTGTGGTTCAAAAGTGCTTCGGCCTAAAAATAGCAGTGGCCAGGACTAGTACCGTAATGACTCAATTGTAACGCAACCGTGATTGTTGCACGAGGTGGAGCGACATTTTATTACGTGCGGTACAAAACAGAAACAGACTTGTGTGTTTCGATTTTAACGGGACATGTTAAACATGTAAGCACATTACATGTTCATCCACATACATTGCCTCTTTTCAGGAGCGTTTTCAGTTCGTGGACATGGCATCAATAAATCTTCCTCTGCCAGGTAACGGCTTAGAGACGATGGCGAAAGCTCGTCGCTAGAATTGGCCAGAAGGCAGTGGGTGCACTAAGTCACCTAAATTGACTGCAACTTTACTTTCATTCGATGATCTAGGCCTTGCTTTCGTCTTTCCCATTCGTTCATTCCGATTCTGCTTATCGTCCTTAATGGTCTTGCCAGCCCTCCCTACATAAAATTTCTTCCTAAACATTTACTTTTCCTACTCGACCAGCCCAGAGTGGAGAAATTAAATTATTTGTTCTTGTTTAGTTACAACAGCACTTTCCTAAACGCCGGAGAGATAGGAGGAATAGGAGCAAGGAATCGTTCCACATCGCTGAAATTCTGGAAGAGAAATACCTTGATCAAACCTTTTTCTTCTGCCCAAACGAAGAACAGTGGTAAACAACTCTTTGCCAACGGGTGTACTCTAGCTTAATCATTTCACAATCGAAAAGCCCTGAGGCACGACAGTATTTGCTCGGTAGCATAAATATTCTTCCCTGCCTTTCGGTGAGCTTTGTTCCTGAAATAGAAGCAAACACGTGGACTCTATAATCCAGAGTAATGTAGGCCCGTGTGCTCAGATTTGGGTGCACGTTAAAGAACACCAGGTGGTCGAAATTTCCGGAGCCCTCCACTACGGCGTCTCTCATAATCATATGGTGGTTTTGGGACGTTAAACCCCACATATAAATCAATAATTCAGTTAATCTTATCAAACTGAAGCCGGTTCTGATCCTTTTTTTTTTTTGAAGCGATCTCGACGGCGTGTATTCGCACAATATATTTACGGAGTGCTCAGGTACATTACATAGGCAGTGACTTTTGCGGAGAAAACTATTCAACACCTCTTAAAATGCTGACATTTCTAATTACTAACATTACTAGGATCGCGTGGGTATCTAGTTTTTGTGTGCACTAGAAATTCGTGCTGTAAACATGAGTGATAACTTACCCAAGCGCAGAGTAGCATAAGGGATACAAAATAGTTAACGTCTCTGCCTAGCTCGTCTCCCTCTTTACATGACAACTTTCACTGTTCAGCCCGCAGTAGAGAAGCTCAAAAATGAGGCGCATTTAGGTGGGCACGAAAATAAACGTGATTTATGCCCAATAAACATGATAGATTTTGCGCAGCCTTCAACTGTGTTGTGTCGGCTTGTGCTTCATTGATAAAAGCACTCTGCGAAGTGCGCATGAACTTCCCAGAGTGCCACTAGGTGTTAAAAGCAGAGTGCCGCTTGCTAGTGCAATCTCTTCTTGCCCGAGCCACGAAGCCACAAAGCATGGGTCAATAAACATCGTTCACCCGTAACTTGTCTGGTCCTTCCGGCAAGTCTGTTGCAAAACGTAACAAACTGTAGAAAAGCCTCCCCCTTGAATTATTGCAGTTCCATCTAGACTGACCTTCGTACCACTGCGTTGCGTAACAGCAGAGACAATTTCACGAGTATAGCGTTAAACACTGTTCTATGCATTTTTATTTTTCTGCCTCTGCAGTAGGAACTGAAGAAAATTATCAGCAGCAACGCCCTAGTGATCGGGGATTGAGGAAGTCCTCTCTTGGTGAGCAGCTGGCGTGAACCAGTTTCTTCGGGAAGTAGCCTCTGTAGTACAGTGAAGCCAGGTTACGCCTAATGTAAGCACAATTCTGCATGGTGAGTTGTATTTCACAAAGTGAAAGTTAGTAATGATGAGTGTCAGCATTATGACGCATGTCACTATGTTCCTGTGGATCTATCAGCCAAGTGTAAGCATTGGTCAAATATTATCAGGAGTGTTCGTTGTATTTCATAGGCTCTGAGCTTACCTTTTCTGTCATGAGAGACACGGTAGCATGATAGCGTTTCAGGGAAGTGACGGGACATTGTTGCGCGGACATCCAGTTATGAAAAAATCGAGGTGAATTATCGTAATCTTTTTCTTACTTTACTTGATGGTGTTGTATAAAATGAATGGGAAAAAGGGGAGGATTTCTTATGGCTAAGATGAAATTTAGATATACCGCATGTTTCTCACCACATAGTGAAACAAATCTTACAAGCATTCATTCATAGGATATCGATACAAACAACGTATTGTCTAAAGCTACGTATATGAAGAGCAAGTTCTTCACCTTGCATAAAAAAAGGTGCAGTAGGTGGCCTTTTTGTAAAGGTTCAAATGTTCTGTAGCGGTGACCTCTTTCTGGTCACACTAGAATGCTTATTTTCCCATGCACTGAACTTCCAGTGCAAGTACTTTATGGGTCCCGCTTCATTATGTTACAAAACTTCAAGTTGGACTCAATCAAGTCATATGTTTGTCCGATCTACAGCAGATAAATGTAAATTGAAGACAGAATATTGTTGTCTTTGTGCTTCAACAATACACTGGGCGCATCGCGTGACTTCAGCCAAGCTGATTTGCGTAATTGTTCGCAAACTCAAAAGACACCCTTTCGTTGTTCATGAATCAAGGATAAATCTGAAACAAATTATGAAAAGGAATTCTGCAGAGCTATCTTTTTTATGCACCCGGAACCAACAAGTATGAATGTGACCTTCCTGAATCTCCTCATTACTCTCATGAGACGCGCCATAATAACGAATCGCTCCTGTCGATAATATGCTTACTTCAGAACAACTCTCAGGGCCAGCTGAAGGCATAGTTGTATATACATAGCCGCTCGTAAAATAATTTTGCGTCTCCATGAAAATAATAGCTTGTCAGGAACAGCTGTTCTTGCTTGTGACACAAGTCAGAAGCCTCGCTTTTCCTTATCCTGGAGCTGTCGTGGGCATCGACGTTGAGACAGAAAAAACTAATCTTGCCTCGTCTGGACCGAAGGGAAGATTAATCAATCAGCTAACAGAGCGGTTCCAGGCATGGCCGAGAGCTCGCCAGCAGCTATGAGGCATAACAAATTGTGTGCAGCATCGCGAAGCGTGAAGCTGCTATATTGCATCACATTTCAATGTCTTGAGTTGTTCTTACTGCATAAAACATTACTGTAGCATAAGTCATCTTGAAACAATTAGTAATTAACTCACGCAGAGTTTGAACTTACGCTGCAGATTACTGATCTGAGGCCGCGCCTCTCGCGCAGCTGATGCTAGCTCGAGCTGCGCGAGGATGGGAACAAGCTAGCGCACTTGGTGTGTCGGACGTGGAAAGCCACGCGGCTCCGCTTCAGGCGTGAAATAAAGTGGCGAGAGAACGACACGACCACTTTGACCGCCGTCCCGTCTTCCTCTCTCGCTACATTTGGTCACCCGAAGAACACGCCCTTCGCCGAGCTGCCCGCGGCCATGTTCCCGCAACTCTGCCCGCCAGTGCCGCCGTTCCAATCGACCTACCCCAAGGTATGGTTCATGCAGCTCGCTGCCGTTCTTGCGTTGAATGGCGTCACGAACCAGCCGCTGATGCACGCCATTCTTCATGACGCCCTTCTGGTAGAGTTGCGTCATCTCTCTGCCACTTCAACCTCCAGCCAGCAGCCTTACGATGACCTCTGCTCAGCCGTGCTTGCCAGCTATGGCCTCACCTACCACACGCTGCCGGGAACCCGCGACTTTCAGGTTTTCCCTGCGTCGCAGCGTGCTGGACCCTCCGGCCCGAAGCTCTCATCTGACCGCAATCTAACTTCCCCGACAACGTCTCCCTCCACCTTTGGTCCGGCCACTAGCGCAGTGATCCTCACACCCGGTCACAGATCCGACGAGGTTCTTGAAGTCGTTCCTGCTGCCGACAACCTGTCCACCACGAAGTGCGTTTTTTCAAAGTCTTCGGCTGATGGTCCTTCTGGCATGCTTGCTACCTCCATGTTTTCCACGAAAGCGACGGCACGCGACACCGTGGCCCCACCAGACTCCATGACGACCACCTTGCCGCCCGCATAGGAGTCTGGCACAGGTGACCTTTCGCCCGTTATTGACTTCCCGAACTCGAAGCTTTCGCCTTCAACAACGTCCGATAAACGAGACTTAACCTCTCTTCTGGCCACTAGCGACGCGTGTCCTGCGCCCGACTGCCCATCCGCCAAGATTCTCGACATTTGGGCTGAATGCAACCAGTCAGCCACAAGGTTTGTGTTTTTATCGTCCTCGGCTGACGACGCTGCAGGCATGCTTACCACCGGCTCGTCTCGGCCGACCTCCATGGCTCACAACACGGCTGACACGTCAGGTTCTACGACGGTAACATCACCGAACGCCCTGGTGGCTACCACGACTATGGGCATTGTCACGCCCGCTATTCACCTCCCGGTTGCGGAACCTTCACCCTCCCCGAAGTCCGAATGCAACTGTCGACCAGCCTCAATGCTCTGCACGTCCTGCCAGCAACGACCGCCATCGTCCTCGCAGTTTCCCGCAGCTGAGGTTAAAGCCACCAGCCATCAACCACGGCCAAGCTTCCAAGATGCTGCGACTATGACTGACACGCTTGAGGACAACGTGCCCGGTCCGCTTCAGACAGGGCTCACCAGGCATACCACGCCTGCGGTGGAGCAATCTAGGGGGTGTTGGCTAGAGGCAGCCATCAATTATGCAGACCTGCACGACAACCCTCGTGCGTGGACTACCGGAGGTCATTACACGAGCACAGGTGTCCCGTCCAATACTCCGGGCGAGCCCACGCTGACTGGGTTCGACCACCACCATTCCCCGGAGCCTTTGCCTCCGGACGGCAACAACCAGACGCGTGTCCACAACACCAGCTCGTGTGTCAGAACCGCGACAACGCTCATACCTCATACGTGTCTACCACCCATTACCCTACGTCGGAGACGACAACGTGCTTGGCGTCACACATTGCGGCAACTTTTGAGCCACCCTGCTACGCAGCCACGAGTTGCAGTCACAGCCCTGAAGACGGCGCAAGCGCCTACTCGGCCTGTCCGACGCAATGTCCAACCACTAGTCGTGTACCCGACTACCCACCGTACACTTGGCGGCATTGTTAGGACACGTTCCTGCGTGCGTCGGCACGTCTATCTATACCGGCACGTCAGACGCCGCTCGACTTTGAGGTCTGTGTTACGTCGATCCCAACGTCAAAACACGCACTGCCGACCCTCAGCCGACGTTAGCAGCATGACCTCGCGACACACGGTCCACTCTCGGCCTGTCCGACCAGGTCATTGTGAGACCCGCTTGTCGGCAACCACAACGACCCGGCACTTCCTTCTTCGTCCCTTGCGCTTCTCCCAGAGTCGCCCACCGGAGACACACTGCTTACCGATGGCCTATAAACGTTGACAACATGGACTTGCCAAATGAACACTTTATGGATTGTCGTTCATGTATATAGCATTTGTCACTCTCTTTCTTTTTTCATATGCCTTCAAATCGCGCAAAGCGCTAGGGGGGGAGCCCTGTAGTGCCACCATCACCATCATCATTTCTCAATCACCACGCCGCGCCTCTCGCGCAGCTGTTGCTAGCTCGAGCTGCACGAGGATGGGAACAAGCTAGCGCACTTGTTGTGTCGGACGTGGAAAGCCACGCGGCTCCGCTTCAGGCGTGAAATAAAGTGGCGAGAGAACGACACGAACACGTTGACCGCCGTCCCGTCTTTCTCTCTCGCTACATATCTATTCTATCTATCTATCTATCTATCTATCTATCTATCTATCTATCTATCTATCTATCTATCTATCTATCTATCTATCTATCTATCTATCTATCTATCTATCTATCTATCTATCTATCTATCTATCTATCTATCTATCTATCTATCTATCTATCTATCTATCTATCTATCTATCTATCTATCTATCTATCTATCTATCTATCTATCTATCTATCTATCTATCTATCTATCTATCTATCTATCTAGCCACCTACGAATTTTAGCTCTCCTGGCCGTTTCCGTAATGGTATCGATGCCAAACCTAGTATGGCCTAACATGACTGTGTTGAGAACGTATTTGACTAGTCATAACATAAAAATGATGACATGTATGTTTTGAATGCCATGATATACATTTCATGGTCCTGCAGCTCTTGCGGTGCTTTCGTTCACATGGCATGTTGCAGCACTGGTATGGTATGGCATGATTGCATGGCGAACACAAGCGACAGACCCTAACATGAAAATCATGGCACGCATGTAATGTAACAACATGACTACGTGCCACACTCTTGATGCGCTCACGGCCGTTTCGTTAGCGTCACATATACGAAATCTGATATTACAGCACGGGAATGAATGACGAAGGTATGTGACTGGTGCAAACATGATACTCATGAGATACGTGTCATGTAACAACATGACTACCTGCTACGCTCATGATGCGCTGGCGGCCGTTTCGCTAGCTTCACTTATACCAAAATAGGTATCACGTGACGCCAATGGATGACAAGGGTATGTCAAGCGCATCAAAGCTACATGGGAATATGTTGGGCCTTTCATGATGCGCTCTTGGCCGTTTTGCTAGCTCCACGTATACCAAAGTCGGTACCACGTGAATAGATGACGAAGGTAAAAGACACATCTAAACATGATAATCTCGACACACGGGTCATGTAAGAACATGACCACATACCCCGCTCAGAGTGTCCTCGTTGCCTTTTCGCTAGCTGTACATATTCTAAATAATTGATTGATTGATATGTGGGGTTTAACGTCCCAAAACCACTATATGATTATGAGAGACGCCGTAGTGGAGGGCTCCGGAAATTTAGATAACCTGGGGTTCTTTAACGTGCACCCAAATCTGAGCACATGGGCCTACAACATTTCCGCCTCCATCGGAAATGCAGGCGCCGCCATATTTTAAATAAGTATCACATGGCGTGAATATATGACGAAGGTAAAGGACACATCCAAACAAGATAATCATGACAGAGAAATCATGTATGGCATCATTTACCTACACCTCGCAACGTTGTGCTGATTTCAAAGTCACAAATCAACTGTTCTCATTTGCGCTTCGCATATCAACGATTCCCACTGTACGTGGCATCTGCCAATTTTTTTTCTCAGTTTTACTAACGTTTTTTATTTTGTTGCAAAAGAAACCGATGCACAAAAACGGACTTACAGGCTACCTGCCACTGTTGTCATGTTCAGTGGCTCAGAAGTTGTTACGGCTGTGGCATATAAACATTTCTTAACGTTAAAAAATTAGTATATGAATTTTCAGAGGAACGTTTTATATTCCTCGTCGGAAGCTAAAATTTAATGGCATCCTGCATTGGTGCCACCAACTGGAGGGGCGTAAATATTGTCACTGCGTGACGACTTCTCCCTAGCACATCTTCCCAGTGTCACAGATCGCCAAAATTCGGGATGACATCACGACGGTCATTTCCTGTCACATATCGTGATTTGAAGTGTTGACGTCACTACCTGCTTTTGCTTGCCCAATGATGAGATGATCATGAAGGCAGTGTTAAATGAGGTGAGGGGCATAAATGTTGTCATTGTCTCTGATATCAAAGGCATTGCAAAAACTTGTTAGTTGACAATGCTTAAAACAGGTGGCTATTGCCTTCGGGTAGACCGAGATGAATGTGTTAGGGCGCCTGTGAAGGGGGGGATGAACAACAAGAGAGAAGGCAGGGAGGTTAACCAGGCACATGCCCGGTTCGCTACTCTACGCTGGGTGAACGGGAAGGGGACATAAAGATGAGAGAGAGGGGAAAGAGAAGAGAAAAAGAGAGAGAGAAAAAAAAGGATTGTCAGTCTATCGGCTGGCGCGTATCCAGCGGTGGCACTACACAAAAGTTAAAGGTTGTCACGTAGGCCTGTAGTCCTCAAAAAGCACAAAACAGCTTTGACTACTTTCTGAGCCGACGAAAGGCGAGAACGGTGTTCCAGTAGCATCTGCATAGAGAGTGGCCGATCGTCCAATTGTCGCAATGCATCTGAAAGCTTCTGTCTTTCGGAGGCAAATCGAGGGCAATGGCATAAATGGTCCATGTCTTCTTTGGCGCAGCAGACGTCGCATTCCGCATTGTCGGTCAATCCGATGAGGGTTCTATATGCTTTTGTGAAGGCAACCGCCAACCAAAGGCGACAAAGAAGCGAAGCTTCTGTGAGTTTTAGTTACGTCAAGGATGTGAGCTGCGATTGAAGCTTTTATAGATAGCATTCAATTTCGCCGTTTTAACTTGGAGAGTGAAGATCCGGGGATGTATATCCAAACAAAGTGCCGAAATGTCCACAGTACAAGCCCGTCATTCTGAGAATCACGGGTTCACGGGACTACGTCTAAAGCATAAGTGCACAAAGCCAGACTTCAAGATTACTAAAAATAAAAGTTACTTGCGGTCCTTCCACCTAAAAGTCATAAGTGCTAAATTTTTCGCTAGCTTGAGCTAAGAATCATACGTTCCTCACTACTTTTTCTACACACCACGTACAAACTTTAGAGAGAGTCCAATATAATCGAATTCCGAGACACACAAGCCGTGCCCTTGGTCTTGTCAAGCGAGCAAGCCTCCGTCACAACAGCAACTGCAAAGAAAAGCACCAGAAGTCGAGTCTCGCTCAGCAGCAGTTCCAGGCAGGGTGCACAAGATCTCTGACAAACGAAGCCACTGTCACGTGTGCTCAAGAAGATAGCGAATAGAAGGGTATAAAAAAGACTCGTTCTCGTTGAAAAAGTGTCTGTGACTTGTATCCTCTGTCTCCAGGTTTGTTCACTTTTCTTTTGCTTCTTAAGCCTATCCCTGTGACTCTGCTTCCTGACTCGGTCAAGTCGTTTCCTCGGCGTACTTTCGCAACTGGTCATTGTTGGGTCATTTCGGCGGCGCATCTTCTGAAAGCAGAATCATGGCTGAAGAGTTGGGTGAATGTCTCTTCTTCGCGGTCCGGAATTGACCTAGTTCTACTACTTCCGGGCTTCTCCCGATAAGTGGCCACTTAGGAAAGTGCAGCCGAGCGAAATGTCAATAAAATTTAAAAAATACGTAAAGAAACAACTCAAAACAAGGTGACACGCCCGTACATTGAAAAGCATGCCGCAACAAAATCACATGGCAGAAAAAGGAAACTATTTGCTTTCTGTTTGTTTGCATGTTAATGGTGCAGCTGCTTAGGTCTATCATTTATCTGCGCTTTTTTCCTTGTCCTCTTCTTCATTTTCCACTTTGCTCCTAGAAAACATGCGTCGATTTGTAGTGTAGCATGCAAAACAGTTTTATGGGCGAGAAAAGGGATTCAGATGGAGCGAGAAAGGAAACAAAAAGTATGCAAAGAGTTGAATAGGCAAAATAGGTTGAGGAAAACTGGAAAAGATAAAAAGACAGATAAAAGGTAGACAGAGGGAGAGATATACCAAGAAACGAAAAAAAAGCACGTAGAAACAAGACCACGAGAGAAAGAGAAATAGAGGAGAACAGAAAAAAAAAGGAGAAAAAGCTGGAGATAGAAAAAAAAAAGCCAGCGATAAACAGAGACCGTGTGAAAGAGAAAAAATAGAAGAACAACAAACAAAATTGAGAGAAAGAAGGAAACAAAAAAAGAGGAAGAAGGGAGATGAAAAAGAACTTCAGTGAATTCCACTCATTCTGCAAGTCAATGTCATGCGAAGACGTAGGCGAGTAGTGGCTTGTACTATTTTATTTGTTTATTATTGATTTCATTGAAGCATTGCAAGTTCAATCGACATCTTTTTGCTATTGGGGTAGAGAGTGAAAGATGAGCAACAAGATAGAAGGCAGCGAGGTTAAGTATATTGTGGGTAGGCACATGGTGAGGTAATTTTCCTTATCCGGAAGGTGCTGGGACACTTGCTGAAGGCCTTGTTCATTTGAGGAAAGTACCTATGTTAAGGAAAAAAGTTATTTGAAGAAGCAACAGCGTGGGAGGGGGGCCTCAGACCCCCTCCTTTCTCTCTTCCACTCGGCCATGGGATGGATGGTGGATGTATTAGGAACATGAATTACATTGACATACAATGGTTATTTCATGTGTTCCGACGTAACGATGGTACTCGCATTAAAACATGGGTGTCTGTTTTATCGAAATTAACTGCACGAAACGGTGCGATGATGTGCATATCATAAGAAGTGGTTTTCACTGTACTACTCCGACTTGTGCAATGGTTGACCATAGCTTGGTGAGTCGCAACAGTTAACATGGAATGTTTCTTAAACATTATTTTAAAGCCAAAAGTGAACATGGCGTCCACAGTTGACGTTGGCGCGATATGAGGTCACTGTGCAGTTTTTCTCGTAAACTGTTTCAAGCACCGGAGTAGTCACGTGGTAGAATGCTTGACTGCCACGCAGAATGCCTTGGTTTGGCTCCGGCTCTAAATCTGAACCTTCCCAATTCTCCTATTCTTTCCCCTCTAATAATAATGACGGTGCCTTCCCAGCATATACCGCCCCGCCGCGGTGGTCTGGTGGCTAAGGTACTCGGCTGCTGACCCGCAGGTCGCGGGTTCAAATCCTGGCTGCGGCGGCTGCATTTCTGATGGAGGCGGAAATGTTGTAGGCCCGTGTGCTCAGATTTGGGTGCACGTTAAAGAACCCCAGGTGGTCAAAATTTCCGGAGCCCTCCACTACGGCTTCTCTCAAAATCATATAGTGGTTTTGGGACGTTAAACCCCACATATCAATCAAATCAATTCCCAGCATATACCGCCCCACAAGCTCCTTAACGCGATCGCGAAAGTATTCCCGATGTTCTGGCATGGCCGTTCTTGGTTTGATACAAACTGTCAATCACCTCGTAGCTGGATTAGACGTGACGTAGTCGTATTACAAAGTGACAGTCCTTTTACCTGGCACGAAGGGTTTATTCCTCCTGCGCCCCCTAAACTCAACAAACCTGCAGACAGCCCTCCCTTCGACTACTCCAGAACAGATCATACCCGTGTCCCTGAATTTATTCGCGACGTCTACCTGGACGTCTTTTCCGAACGGCCTGTTCTTGGCATAGTGGAGAGACTGCCACATAAGATAATATTCCCTGCACGTGCTGAATCCATGTACTCATGCTTCATCTTGGGGATGGAGACATGCTTCTCTTCAGCCCCGCTCCCACTGGTGAAGTCACGGCTTTCCAGTGTGGCCGCGAGGTGGCCGTTAAGCTCGGCTTGCCAGAGCTCTGCATGGGACTGAGCCGGGTGCGTGAGCAAGTCGTGTTCCGGCTGCACGGCTTAATGTTATTTTCCATTCTGTTCCACCTGTGACTCATATCTGCATTTTATCGGCCGTGGCATGAGGTTATGTGCCACATGGGACTGAAGGAAAGGGTTTGCTGACGTACACGTGAAGTATTTCACGTATATACTTGATGTAATGACGCCTCCATCGTGTTCATCATGCACTATTATGTCCTCCCAGCCAATCTTTGGTATGTGGGCAGTTAAAGGGGACGACCGCGAGGGGGCTCAGTCGTAGGCGGCTAGTTAAATGCGTAGACAGGAGCACTCAAGTGCTTTAGGTTTGCAGAGAAATGCTTCACGTTTAAAACCGACAAAATGAAGAAGAAAGAGGTGTAAACAAAATAAAGAGCAAAAGAATGACAAATGAGTCGGTGACCCAGCTTCTCACTTGTGGTTTGCTTGGCAACAGCGATTCGAGCTGCGCAAATTTTTTTCCTGCAAAATATTTATTGACGAAAAAAAAACAAAAAAAAGAAAGGATGGCACGTACGTGCGATATCTACGTACAGCTGACGCTAAATGCTTACAGCATCTCTGAAAGAAGTATCTGCAGCTCTAGTTGTGGCACTGTTTTTCATCGAGACCTTACACACGCCTAATATTTCTTTCGTATTTGAGTAAACGGGGGGTTTCCGAGATGTTTGTTGCTTCAGCGGGTAAAAACAAGTGCCACTATAATGCTAGCCTCCATTAAACTAGTTTAGCCCCGCCGCGGTGGTCTAGTGGCTAAGGTACTCGGCTGCTGACCCGCAGGTCGCGGGTTCGAATCCCGGCTGCGGCGGCTGCATTTCTGATGGAGGCGGAAATGTTGTAGGCCCGTGTGCTCAGATTTGGGTGCACGTTAAAGAACCCCAGGTGGTCAAAATTTCCGGAGCCCTCCACTACGGCGTCTCTCATATTCATATGGTGGTTTTGGGACGTTAAACCCCACAAATCAATCATTCAATCCATTAAACTAGTTTAGACGACGTACTTCGCGACAAAGTTTCCAGGGATTGACCATGCAGGCAACTTCATACTGTGACATCTTCCTATCTTCCCCACCGCCCTTGCTTCTTTCTGTTTTTCTCTCTTAGATCTGAGAAAGAATCATATTAGGCGAAACACACGGCAGCGTTCCTTCCGCTGACAGGGCCTTTTCTTCCATTCGTCAACTGGTCGCAACTGTTTTGTTTTCGTTTTTTTTGTCTTTTTTACTCTCCGCGTATCATTCTTTGAGGCTAGGCGATGCTAATCTCGTCCACTCATAGCTTCTTACACGGCTCATGGAATATATGTCTCCTCATCTGTCTGCTTGGGTGAAATTTTCATTAATAATTAACGCCCTCTTCCTCGGAGACGTGGAGGCCGGCTTATGAAATACATAGCATAATTTCATCGTTATGCTTGAGCGCACGCAATCTACAGTAATGATACAGCCACATGGGCGGGCGGATATTGATCATCTACTTCCAGATTTAGAACAGAGTTAGAACAAAAATTGGATCAGAGATACGAGGTACTCAACAAGGATGCCATTATCAGCCTGGAGATAAACTCAACAGAGTGTCCGTGCGTGCAATTGCCACAAAAAGAGCAATACATAAATTGGTTCCTATTTACTGTTAGTTACTAATGCAAATAATAGGTATTTGATACTACGTTTTTTTCTGAAATAAATGGTGTCATTGCATTACAAGTTCACCTTAGACTGACTGTGCCACTTTGGTATGTAAGGCTACGGTGCGAAACGAATCTCATTGCAACCCGGCGGTAAAACCCGAATTTATTTTCCCTTTTTTTAGGGGAGGGGGGGTTAACCATATCCTATAGTGGTTCTTGCGTGTATAAGTGAATATGCCAAAATGAGAAAATCAGGGTAGCGGTGTGAATCTACCTATATCTTCGTTGTCTACACTCCAGTGCCTAAAACTTTCATATCGAAGAGAGATAAAGAGAAATGTTCGGAAACGAAGCGTGCAGCAGAAGCACATTATTTGTTTTATCACTGTCCCTCATGGCACATCTCTATACTTACTTTCTGCAACGATTACGAACAGCTACGTTGATGATGGCTGTGGTAGCTGCTTTGTATCTCAGTACCGAATACCACCGCTGACTTTTCAGTCATGGCAGCGTTTTTTTTTTAATTTTGTTCAAAGTATCCGTCTTAATAAATGCTACATTCGCAATACCAGGACATCTCAAATGCAATGCGTTCGGTTGTTTTCAAGAACATTGGTAGTCATGCCGTTTGGACGAGATTGATAGTGTTGACTCTGTATGTGTGGTTATATTGTTCGGCGCTCCTCATTATTATTTGGTTTACAAACCTTAATAAGCAGAAGACCGGAAACGAGGTGTTGATTCTGAGGCCAGGAAATCTGTGAGCCAGAGATTGACGTCGTATTCTGTTTGACCAAGAAGCAGGACAACTGCGAAGGTCTGAAAGCTGCGCGCGATATGCGTATATCACTTCACCAGACATGCGGTTGGGATTTAGATGGGTCAGGGGAAATGTTTGCTGCCGACGTCGACTATAGCGTGACTGCCCGCCCGCTTAAGTCGTGTTCGGGTGTGTGTTTACGAGACTGGGAGGTCGACCTATAGTCCAGACAACATCGTGTTAGGGACTAGGTCGTCAAACAGCGGGTGCTTGTTCAGGCACCGTCCTCTTTGCGAACTCGGAGTCATCTCAGCTAGATGTTTGTGTAGCCTGATATTTTGTCTCGTCTTCATTGAAAAGTGGGAGAGAGGGAGGAAGGGAAGGGAATGGTTGAAAAGAACGGAGAGACATACCTGTACAGAAACGAGAGATTGGATCGTGCTTCTTGAATGAGACCAGTACGAATGACCACCAAGAGCAAGTTAAAAGTAGGCACCTAGAAGGCTGTGAAGAATTTCAGAAATATATGAGTATTTTGAACCTTTCTGCTGAGCCCCCTTGCACAGGATATCAAGAGCTTGTGATGCTGGACAGTCAATTACTATGTTCTATTTTCGTGTGGGTTGTCTTAGCTTCGACACGACCGGTCACGATTCATTTTTACAGATCACCGTCCTTTCGCCAATCTAAACAGATTAAGAAAATACTGAACACTGTGAGAAGAGCATACGCTTAACTGAAGTCTTTCTATGATTTGTTAATGCAATCTTTATACCAATAGGTGGACATATCTGCTGTAAAGATGAGTGGAAAATTTGCAAAAATAGCTACACAGTTGGACCACAAAGTTACACAGATAAACTACACAGTTAGAACAGTTAGACTGTGTATGCAGGCAGAAATAGAGTGATTCATATCGCAGCAACCTTAGTGGCTTCGCGAGCACCACTTATACTTTCAACACCAAAGTGCTGTCCAGCTAAAATATTTCCAAGTTCAGATTAATCGAAATGCGCTACTCTACTGAAGACGTACAGAGGTATAGAAAAAAAGATTACAAAAGAAAAAAATACGCTACATTGACATGGCTTACAAGATCAACAGTCTCCCTCAGAAGTTAAGAGAACAAACTCCAGTGCTCTTAGTAACCGTCACTTGAAATTTCGCTAAGTTATATAAATGACGCTTTTCTAGTGCGCTACGCAGTAATGACTTGACGCTCGCTATCACTTAGGTCGCATTAAGAGCTATTGAGGCGTCACTTTCAGCGTCGAGGGTGTCTGGCATTGCACGAGTATATTGCAGACAAGTGCAAAGACAAAGAATCACAGCACTGGCCTTCGGGAGATCACACTAGGCAAAAAGGATGTCTGCATCTTGAGGAACATCCACGAATAATCACAAAAGTGGCAACATCAGCCTCACCCAGATATGCAGGCCCGCATAGCAAAAGTTGTTCTTACCGAAAATACCTTTGAGTGTG
Organism: Rhipicephalus microplus; assembly: GCF_013339725.1. Lineage (NCBI taxonomy): Eukaryota > Metazoa > Arthropoda > Arachnida > Ixodida > Ixodidae > Rhipicephalus > Rhipicephalus microplus. The sequence goes on along the minus strand of NC_051165.1, from coordinate 175,269,801 downwards.
AAGCTAACGAAGTGACTGGAGCTAATCAATGACAATGTACGACAATGTTCCGAGAACGTGAATGTTCTGTAAAGGTGGCTTAAAACTGCCTAGTCGGACAAGCTTCCTCGAGGAAAACAGTATCACAATGCACACAACATTTGAAAAATGGCGAATTCTTTATCAAGTTGCACAAGGCTTGAAACAGTGTAACTGGAGATTAGAAGTCTGATCCGGTCACTTTAGGGTTCTCCCTAGGTATTCGCTAGGTGTTTTGAGGGTGTTTTAGGTTGCTCTTTGGTTATTTATAGGCTTTAACTCGGTGGTGCAAAGTTATTTCTAGGCTGATTCTCAGTGCACAGAGGTTCGAGTTAAACCGCATAGTGCCACAGGCGCGGCATGGATGAACTCCAGAGGCAAAAACTCGCTGTGAAATTGAGTTCGCAGTTCCCATAGATCTACGTCATTCTTCGTATTGATGATTGGTGTGAGTCGGGAGTAGTGGCACCTACCCGTTTGCAGTGACGATGACCTCCTAACGTCAAAGCCTCGGCTGAGAACAGCTTTGCCCTTAGAAACAGATATTACGACATTAACATAACGAAAGATAGATATAAAGGAACTGAAAAAAAAAGACTGAGAAAGAAGAAATCGCAAAAGAGGAGAAAGAAATGGACAGAGAGAGAGAGAAATGTAAAGAAAGAGAAAAAAGCACCTTAAGAAAAAAAGGAGAGCAAGAGAGAAAAAAAGAGAAAAAAACAAAGAGAAACAATAAACACCATTCAGCTGTGCTCTTCTTCCAGTTTTGGTACCACTGCGGCGAAACTGTCTAATTTTACCCATACTAGGTGATCTCCGCTCATATGACATATTATGCTAGATAAGTTACTTGATGAAAAAAAAAAACAAAGCATAAGATGAAGCCCTTTGTAGCACAGTTACAACGCATTCGGATGTTTCAAGAGTGCCCCATATGTTCCGATGGCGTGAGTCACATTCGCCCAGTTCAAACACTGTGGAAACATGCAGTGCAGCGCACTGCGACACCAACGCGAACTACGTGACAAAAATTCTGTTCACGTGGCTTCTCAAGCGTTCATTTGTGACCTAACGTCACAACAACGTACGTGGTTGTTCCCAGTTTGCGCAACGTGCTTGTTACTGTATGTAGACACGCTGACATGTTTCGTCTTCCAACCTCATCGCTGTGGCAGACGGCTTCATATTCTGTTCGGCCACGCTTTGCTTTGCTGGGATCGTGTGCCGGCTCTAAAATGATATAATCAAAGTCAGACGGCCAGTATTAACCGCAGAATTTACCATTAGTGACCGCCTATACAGATGCCGCCGCGTCCAAATATATAAACTGCTGTGATAGGAGCAGTCCTCTCCGTCGGTGAGCTTCGTTTGCGGCGAGATCTGCCCAACCGGGTAGTCATCAGATACGCTACATTCTACTTAGGTCTATGAAACTGATAGCTGCCGTTAGTCTTTCTACAAACGATGCCAATAAGCGAGCAATTGTTCTTGCTTGCACGTGAGGACACTGAACGTTGCCGAGGTTGCTTTGTTGGCGGCAAATGGTTTTCGGCCGTATAGCTCCGCGCTGAGACCACAATGGATGTCCCGGTTTATGGGCATTACGGAGACTGCAGAAATGCGACACCAACACGCGATGTTTCTGCGAAGTGTATCGCTATAGAAGTGCCATGTAAGGATGCCTTGAACACCAAATATTACAATTATAAACCAAAATGAAGGCAGTGTACCAACATTGGATTGTAATTGGCTAACTGGTTAGCACTACCTTCTCTAACCGAACATGCTTTACTTATTGGATGACCTGCCACGGCAGCGTAAGCAGAGCGCTGGCATAGCAAAAAAGCCCAAACATGACGGAAACTTGGACGAGTTTACGAGTGATGGTGTATTTGTATATGCAAGCTTTTCTTTGAGAATAAATCTCTCCCTCTCTAAACCATCAGATCAGAGTAAAAGAAATACGAGGAGAAATGAGTAACGTAAATAAAACACAACTTCTCAGCGGTACACAAACAATACAGCATCAGTGCGAGTTGTGTCTTGTGGAATCTTAGTTTCTGGTAGACCTCAGTGCTACAATTTTTGATGAGAAAATCTACATGCAAAGCTTATTTTCTCCAATACTCCACAACTCTAAATAAGTTACCTATAGAGCGTTTTAGTGGAATGTTGCCATTACCCTTGTCTTTATTTCATGCGTTTACCATCAAGAGCATCAATGTTCCAACGACTGCGACTCGCCGACCGCGTGATGTTGCGATCCATACATCCACTCTGCCGAAACTATAGGACAACGCATAACTCACTAAATGCCTATTTGAAAGCCTGATTTTATGTACATCTGGATATTTGCGATGCTTGATGAGCAATTCAATTTGAGAAGTCTCGCAGCCACTCTTTCTTCCTGATATAATTCCTTGCGCAACCTTTTCACGTGAAGTTTATTTGCATTGTAGAAGCGTCAGAGCCACTCACTTGGCTATAGCGTCAGTGAATATCCTTCTGCAACGGTAAACATGACAGGAAAGAAGAGGAAAAAAAAAACTAAAGAAAACGTAACAATTAAAAAAAGAAAGGTTCTTTCACTGCAGGGAAGGCCGCCAGGGCTGTGCATGGTATACTGATTGCAACAAGATTGACCTTGAGGCCTATTCGTGGTAGTTCCATCAGCCAGGCACAACTACGCAGAATTGTCTCACGCACTTTGAAGGCCGACCTCATCTAAGAAGAGCAACTGACCTCCACATTGCTTCCCTTCTATTGGACCTATATGTTTGATCGATTAGTTGCTAGCCAGTCAATCAATCAATAAACACTTCATTCAATTGATCAAGCTGAAAAATAAATAAAAGAAATTTTGGAGTGTGACGCTTCAAAGGTGCGACACAATTGTCAATGACACTGTGGTGTAACACTGTTAGAATCCATCACCATGCTATTCCTATCGCTCACTGAAATATAAGTGTGATTATATAGTTCTGCCCAAAATAAATATCGTTGTTGCACTCAATAATGTAACATGTACCCTTCTGCTTGGCGACTTCGCCATAGCGAAAATCGCGCCCCGAAGTGAACAAAGCTGTAAATAGTCGGTCATTCAAAGATATAATCTTTTCTCTGCGACTCTACTTTCAGACCGTGTTTTCCGAGACAAACTCTGCCAATAAACGGCTTACTACGAACTGAACTTTCGCAACCGCTGATAAAAAGGCAAGTTATTTATTGCCAGCAAAGAACAGTACATTAGATACAATGATGTCATCACACCGTACGTTACCCCTTCTGCCAGCGTCAATTTTTTGTCTTTATGTACTTCGTGGGATAACACGAAGACGTACTGCAGCTACGCCATAAAGTCTACATGGAAATAAAAAAATAATAAGACAAGGTCATCAGAGACCGGGCACCATTACCCGGAAAAAATATCTTTTATCTAGACATTTCATAACCGGCGTATCAGAACCGTTCGGCCAAGTTTATTCCATGGAGCAAATTGCTTAGCTCACCGGGTTTTCTTACGCGGTCTTCTGGTTACATGACCTTATTTTCTCTGAGCTATTTATAGCCCCCGAGTACGACACTTTTCTTTTCAGTTCCTGGCCCTACTGGTATATTGTTGGCTGGTATGAGGAGGAGGAGGAATAAATGAGGAAGGACAGGGAGGTTAGCCAGTTCTCAGACCGGCTGGCTACCCTGTACTGGGAAAGGGGGTAAGGGGGGGATAAAGGATGAGAGAAAAGAGACATTGTAAAAAAGGAGAGAGATGGCTGGTATGAGCGGTGCGAATTGTATAGGAGCACAAATTACGATAAAAGAAGAAAGCAAGTTGAAGCCATAATCAGCATTACCACGTCGTTTCCTTAGCTCCCAACTCATCATCATGTAGTAACATGAAAAGCCAGACAGCCTGCTCGTACATGCGCGGGGTCGATTAGGGTTGATGGTACTATGGCCACTATCATTACCATCATCCTCCTCGTGATCATCAACATCATCGATAACCTGACCACATCATACGCACGCCGATAACCTCTCTCGTGTTTCTGCCAGCAGTTCTACAGCGGCAGCCAGGTTATCTCTGCTAACATCATTTCATGTGACCTAATTTTCTGCCGGCCTCTAGCATGCTTACCTTCTTTTGAATTCCACTCTGCTTTTCTTATCACGAGTTTTCATTTGCTTATCAGCCACATGCCCTGCTCACGTTCATTTATTCTTCTTGATTTTGACTTGGGCGTCATTACAAGGCATTTGTTCACTAACCCACACTACTCATTTCGTGTGCTTTATGCTTACAACAAAAGCTTTTCTTTTCATATATAGTACACGACGCCATCATCAATTTTTGTAGCAGCACTTCAGTAAGCCTCCAGGGATATGTAAGCGTGAAAGAAGACTGACGTGTGGACCCTGTGTCTAGCATCAGTGCATTCAGAGGCCAGTAACCCCGGCAGCCACGCCCAGTGTGGCCGTTGCCATAGCTCTCGTCAGCGCGTTAACGTCCCATAACAGAAACAACCACAACGCTGACACGGAAGTGGGGCGATGACCGGGTGGCGTCGGGGCGCGTATTTAGAGAGGTCATTGCACTCTGAATGTCGTCGGCGTTTCTACACTTGCCTCGTATTGGGGAACTGTCGCGCCTGACGTTATCCATAATGATGAAGGGTCACTGGCGTTCTTCTTCGAGTCTACTTTGGAGAAGTTCTGCACTTCGGATTTTGATCGAAAGCTACTCAAAATGCAAGAATCTTTCTCATTTAAAATAGCAGTTTAGGTTACGCTGATGTACGTTTTGTTGCAAAAATGCATATCAGTGTTATTGGCAACAACGTTTGAGTAGCTGAAGTTAACGTGTGACATTACTTAGACCCCAGGTGACATTTCACAGTACTGCCATGACGATGTACAAACTACTAAGTATAATTTAGTTATTAGTCCTGAGACACTCATCATAAATCGGGTTAGAAAATAAGACATAATTAGTGAAAGCACTGTAGGCATAATATTAAAATTCAATGAAGAAAACAAAAGGGCATTACATTAGACTGTATATTCAGGTTAACATTATTGTGCCAATAACAAAGCCGTGATACTCTTGAGTTTACACTTGTTTGGTACTTCGTCCATGGATTATGGTAGGTCTGTTCTCTGCAATCAAATTGTGGCTAATAACGAGGTACTCTCTGCCTTGCCTTTGCATTAAAGATTTTCTTGCACCTGCCAGACGGTGCACACTTCACATAGCCTCACACACTCCAACACAGAGGGAGAAGGATCGCTCAGTGTTTCAATCTGAGCACGATAACACCCGGATCTTAAATTGCTAAGAGTGTCTTGGCGCTTACGAATTCTGTATCAATTCCGAGCCGTTATGTATGCACCAGGCTTCCTTTATGTTCCAAAGACAGTTGTAGTGCAGTAACTGCATATACACTGAAGCAGCCTTATAGGAAGCGAGCAGGCTTGGAACAGTTTGCACGGGCAACTTTTATGAGCCTCTTTATGAGCGCTGTTGTGAGTGGCGTGTTAGCTTGATGTACACGCATGCATGAAGTGTTCCCCTCATCTGGACTGGACTCATCCACGTCCCTTTGCTTGTATTAGTAAGATCGTCCTCACTTGAAGCAGTGCGTTGTCGTTCTCAGCCGCAGGTGATTTGCACCTTATGACGAGATTGTGGACGACGACGCTTTCAGAAATCACCGGGATCGGCCCCGTGAAGTCTAACGCGTGCTTCTCGTTGTAGATCTCAGATTACAGAGCCCTCGTCAATGTTCCAAGGGTCTGAATTATGAACTTGTATGCCTGGCATGTCTTCTTCAGCGTAGCAGCTAAGCAGTTTGGTCACGCGGCATTCGTTAGGAGGTGTTGAAACTACTAAGTGAAAACTTGCATAAATAAGCGACTGACGATTTACGTACGCCTGTTTATAGCAGAGCAATAGTTGAAACGAACGTGTCATGATCACAAAAGTGCGACGAAAGCTTTCGATACTAAGAAGCAATAAACGTCGCCGCCACTTGCCCAGTGTACGGTTTCGTAGCATAAAACTTAATACACGTAAGCGAAAATTTGAAAAAAATAATGGAGGACTAGAGCGCTGAATTTTAAGCAATCTTGGAGTATGCTGTCTTTCTTGAAAGGGTGTTTTTCGTGAGTTGATTCCTGTATACTGGAGAATAATATTTGTGGTATAACGAAGAATATACTTGTACGAAATCCCGCATCAAAAGTTTTTAAAGCTAAACGTTACTTACGAACCTTACTTTTCATATCTTCACTTTCGCGGCACTTGTTGACGAGAAATGCGCCACCAAAAATGCATGAACCACCTGAGCGTGCGTGCCCTGCCTATCTAAACCCCGATGAATCTTTCTCCTTTTAAACTTTTAAAAACAAGATATAGAAATTACTTCGGCGGGCTACTTAACATGGCCCCCATCGTACACGGTGATTGCAGAAGACCTGCAGTTCGGCAATAAGGCTTCCGCAACGATTCCACGTATACGTGTATCGTATAATTCACTGGCTCAGCGTTCAAAGCACACGTGCACTTCCAATGCCCGCGCTGCGCCTACACTTAAAACTCATGAGTCACTCTAGCAGTGTGAGTGGGGACAAGCTCGCCGCATACCCTGAATGCGAGTTTTGGGATAAATTACGCCTGATATAGCTCTTCAGCCCTCTAAAAGGCAAGGTTTCATTGCAGGCAGAGGGAAACCTCATAACGGGTTCCTAGGTGCGGCCATTTGTTATTTGAACCCTTTTTTTGAGTGGAGGACGAAAATCAGCATCAAATGCATTTATTCCGCCGTTTTAGAGAGAACATTTATGCTTGCTTACATCTGCGCTGAAGTATTTATATTTATCTGTTCTTTTTCTGGGTAATTTTTTGTGACATATACAAGTAGGGGTGCTTCATGGTGAGAGAGAGAGGGGCGAGAACAGAAATTGGGTCTCGTGCTTTCAAATAGGGAGTAACGGCGATAGTAAATTACGAAGTTGCCAAAATGAGAATATTAGATTTATTGAAGCACTGTGGTGTTTATCACGTGTCTTTTAATACATTCCTAAGTAAATCACTGAATTTATTTGAGTTCACCGAGTAACTGTGGGAAAGGACGGATAATTGTAAACGCGCCATTAGAGTACAGTCTGAAAATAAGAAACTGTGATGCATATATCTGCTTAAAATTATGGGCATTCTACGATAGTGTAGGTAGTTTACATTTTCACCATCATGTAAAGAATTAAAACGATACGTCGACAAACTGTGAGGACAACACATATGGCCCACGGATACGATATATACGCAGATGCGTTTGTATAAGCATTTGGTAAAGACTTGAATTGCAATTAGTTTGTCCTAAACAGGTCACACAATGTGAAATGCTTCCGTTACTGTTAATAAAAGAATCTTAATCTTTTAAATCTTGTTTCGTGAAAAAATTAACATATTATACAGGCCTATACAAAAGAGGGGACGATTTGGAGGCAGAGTTTTGCTCGATATTGGCTAACAGTTGGAGAGAGCGAAGAGAATTAACCATTTACTAGCAAGGTAAATGTAGCAGGTTTTCTAAGTTAGCGTGCCTACAGCAATAAGTATTGCTGATTAGGTGAGTTCGTGCATCGTAGTGTTAGTGCAGTTTTTGACCCTCACGCTTTGTGGCTCCCTTGTAATCTATAGCTGTGGACGAGCTGTAAACATAGCGCACGAACAAATTCACGAAAACACCATGGCAGGCTATGGTAGGGCTGGTATAGTTTCGAAGAAAACTGTATTAAGGTTTGAAAGATTCCTGCTTGATAGGGTCATAGGGTTGGCTCCTTGAAACAAATGTTAACCGCACGTGCTCTATACGCGAAAAGCAAGTGCTGACAGATGAGTGGACATATATGTGTCAGTCCTACTTTGTATGTTCGTAGATTCACACAAGCGTTTTAGTTGCTTCAATGAAGTGTCAACAAGACTTGATTGACCCCGTATGAAATCAAAGGAAGCAGCATACGCACTCATTATACACAAAACCAGCACAGAGAGAAGTAGACAGATTGATATGTGCGGCTTAACATCCCAAAACCACGTTATGATTATGAGAGACACCATAGTGGAGGACTCCGGAAATTTTAACCACCTGGAGTTCCTTAACCTGCACCAAAATCTGAGCACACAGGCCTACAGCGTTTCCGCCTCCATCGGAAATGCAGCCGCCGCAGCTGGGATTCAATCCCGTGACCTGTGGGTCAGCAGCCGAGTACCTTATCCACTAGACCACCATGGCGGGGCCTACAGAGAGAAGTGGTGTAAAACACCAGTGATGAAAAAAAAATGGCAGATCCGACGTACAGTGGGAATCAATGATATGAGAAGCACGAATGAGAAATGCTGATATGTTACTACAAAATCAGCACAACGTTATGAGGTGGAAGAAAATCACGCCGTACATGACCTCCCTGGCATGATTGTCATGTTTGAATGTATCGTTTACCTTCTTCATCTATTCACGTCACGTGATGCCAAATTCAGTATATGTGGAGCAAGTGAAACGGCCACGAGCATGCTATGAGCGTGGTATGTTATCATGTTCGTACATGACATGTGTGTCAGGATTATCATTTTGGCACCAGTCATATATTTCGCCATCCATTGACGTCACGTAACACCAAATTTGGTATATGTGGAGCTAGCAACACGGCTGCGCGCGCATCATGAAGTGCCCAATATACTCCAATGTAGCGTTAACGCGCGCGCACGCTTGGCACAGCGACGCTACGTTAGCAAAACGCTAGCACTCTACAGTCTGACGCCAGGCGCGACCAGCATCCGTTGGCGCGGCCCGACGGCAACCAGCGTGAAATTCGACATGCTGCATTCCGTGCTTATGCGTTACCCAGACAACACTGCGCCTCCCTATTTTCGTGACGGAGGGACGCTGGACGTGCTGAAACGCGCATGCGTCAAAGCAACGCAGCGCGGCGCGCGCCTGCGAGTATATGGCAGGACCGGCTCCTGGCATGGCAACGCCTGCGTGACGCCACGAAATGAACGCCGACGAGCACGCGCACCGCATCACGTCTAAATGTACTAGCGCAATGACTGTGCCATGTAGTCATGTTCTCACATGACACGTATCTCAAGATTATCATGTTTTCACCGCTCAAATAGCTTCGTATAAACTGGCTTAGCCACTCAATCTACTCGTTCGGCTCCCGGTGAGTATGAGATAACGTATACTAAACTACGTTATCTCCCCGACAACGCGAAGGAATTTCTATTACACACATTCAACGAAGTACGGAACAGCGGCCGTCTTCCTAGCTCTTGGACCTCCTCTCTAATTTGCATGATTCCGAAGCCGGGCAAGCCTCCATCTCTCTCTAACCTTCGCCTTGTCTCTTTGACGTTGTGCGTTGGCAAGAATCGTTAGCGAATGGCCTTGACTCGACTGTCTTATTTTATTGAGGCGAAAGTGTTTTTCCCACCTTCGCTTATTGGCTTCCGATGCCGCGTATGTGCAAAGGACATGTTCCTTGTTCTTCAGCACACTTTTCTTTCACCTTCTCGTAGTCAGATCCATGCTCTTGTAACCGTCGATGTGCGGAAGGCATTCAATGGTGTGAGTCATGACCACATACTCGCTCAGCTTTCCTTCCTGTCATGTGGCTGCCGCATGTATTCTTGCATCCGATCCTTTCTTTCCAATCGAGTTGCTCACTTTAGAGTCGATACTCATTTGTCTGACCCACACTCCCTCCCCCGTGGCACTCCTCAAGGTACCGTACTATCTCCTGCTTTATTTAATATGGATATGCCCCCCCTTGCCTCCCAACTGTCCCAAATACATGACCTCCACCACTCCACCATATTTTTTATGCAGATGACATCACTCTCTGGTATACGTCTGGATGTCCCGGCAACGTGCAGGATACTTTGCAACGTGACCTGGACCTTATCGCTTCCTTTCTCGCTACTGCTGGCCTGTCTCCTGCACCGGAGAAATGTGAGCTACTTTTGCTAAACCGGTCTGCGTACCAGCGCTCCCACAACCTCCTCATCTCCCTACATCTTTCCAGCTTTCTCATCCCCACTGTTCAGCAATGCAAAGTTTTTGGCTTCTCTTTGCACGCGACAATAAACGCTCAGGCCCTACATCACGCTGCGAGGACTTTACACTCGGTGACTCACCTCCTGCGACGCGTTGTCACTCGGCAGTCGGGGCTCCACGAGGCTCATGCGTACCGGGTTGCACATGCGCTCGCCCTTAACAAGCTCTTGTACTTTGTACCCTACGTTCCATTCAACCAAGCGCAACTCAACACACTTGAAAGAGCTCTATTAGGCCTCTACAAGGCACCTCTAAACCTCCCTTTCACTACCTCTACCGCTAAGCACTTTGCCACAGGCCTCTTCTATCCATTACGTTCTCTTATTTCTCTACATCACGACTCTCTGATTGCCCATCTTTATCTCACTTGTCAAGGCCAATGGCTATTGGCCTAAGCCGGTATCCCTCACATTCCCGTTTCCGTTGCCACCTTGTCTTCTGCTACTAGCACCCCTGCTTCTAACCTTCGCATCCTTCCCCTCCCATTGAATATGTCTCCCGTTCTTCACGCCAGCCGGCGTCATGCGGCAGCACAACATCATTCCCCTCCTCTCTCTACATAGGGAGTAGCCTACACGGATGCCTCGTACATGGCTCCTCTGGGCTTGTGTGGCTACGTTATCTACCATCCACACCTTTGGGCACCTGACACGCACACCAGCGGGCCATACTTGCACCCGCCAAATGTACTTTCGCTCGAGGTACTTTCCATGGTCCACGCCATGCAGTCATTTTCCTTCCTCCCTTCTCTCCCCGAGTACGACATTTACTATGACTCTTACGCCGCCATCCGTCACATACAGAACAACACGTTGCCCCCTGCTCTTCAGCAGGAGGTCGAGCGAGCGGCCTCTGCTCTTCATCTCTACACTGTCTTCCTCCGCTGGGTTCCTGGGCATTCAGGTATTACCGGAAAAGAGCTAGCTCATCAGCTTGCCCACGATTTATTGCACCGGGCACCGTTCATTCCCTGACCCATACATTCGAAAAACAATCAGAGCTCCGCGAATTACGATGGGCAGATTTCTTTGTGTCACACTATCAAGGAGGTATATCTCCAGCTCCGGCTCGGCAAGCGTCTTTACCCTCCTCCTCATCCATCACTCACTGTGCTCGAGGTTGGAACTCTACGGCACATCCAAATGAATTGCCTAATAACCCCTTCTCGCCTTTTCCTTTATAAATATAGGTCTAACCCCTGCTGTTCCGAATGCCCCTCCCCATATGCCAACCTGTCACAATGCCTGTCACACTGCCATATGCCAACCTGTCACACTGCCTGAGCCCAACTGCTCAGCAGTCCAAATATTACCCTCCCTCATCCCTTTCCATCGACTCCTGGCTCGACTGGATCGGCGCCGAAGGGGAAGAAGAACAGCGTCGACTGGTCGCACAGGCGGTCGAAATGCTCGGCTTGTAAATTGTGGCTGAATAAAAGATTACTACTACTACTACTACTATGGCAGGACCGGCGCCTGGCGTGGCAACGCCTGCGTGACGCCACAAAATGAACGCCGGCGAGCACGTGCACCGCGTCACATCGAAATGTATATGCGCATTGACTGTGGCATGTAGTCATGGTCTCACATGACACGTATCTGATGTTTTTTCACGTTTGCACCAGTTAAATACCCTCGTCATTCATTGGCTTCACGTAATACCAAATTTGGTCCATGTGAAGCTAGCAAAACGGCCGTGAACGCATCATCAGCGTGGCATGTAGTCATCTTGTTACGTGACACGAATGTCGTGATTATCATGTTTGGATGTGTCATTTACCTATGTCATCCATTCGCGTCACGCAATACCAAGTTTGGTACATGTGAAGCTAGCGAAACGGCCACGAGCGCATCATGAACGCAGCATGTAGTCATGTTGTTACATCATCATCATCATCATCATCATCATCATCATCATCATCATCATCATCATCATCATCATCATCATCATCATCATCAGCCTGACTACGTCCACTGCAGGACAAAGGCCTCTCCCATGTTCCGCCAGTTAACCCGGTCCTGTGCTTGCTGCTGCCAATTTATACCCGCAAACTTCTTAATTTCATCTGCCCACCTAACCTTCTGTCTCCCCTTAACCCGCTTTCCTTCTCTGGGAATCCAGTCAGTTACCCTTAATGACCAGCGGTTATCCTGTCTACGCGCTACATGCCCTGCCCATGTCCATTTCTTCTTCTTGATTTCAGCTATGATATCCTTAACCCCCGTTTGTTTCCTAATCCACTCTGCTCTCTTCTTGTCTCTTAAGGTTACACCTAAAATTTTTCTTTCCATTTCTCGCTGCATCGTCCTCAATTTAAGCTGAACCCTCTTTGTAAGTCTCCAGGTTTCTGCTCCGTAGCTAAGTACCGGCAAGATACAGCTGTTATATACCTTCCTCTAGAGGGATAGTGGCAATCTACCTGTCATGATTTGAGAGTGCTTGCCGAATGTGCTCCACCCCATTCTTATTCTTCTAGTTATTTCAATCTCGTGGTTAGGCTCTGCGGTTATTACCTGCCCTAAGCAGACATAGTCTTTTACAACTTCAAGTGCACTATCACCTATCTCGAAGCGCTGCTCCTTGCCGAGGTTGTTGTACATTACTTTCGTTTTCTGCAGATTAACTATAAGACCCACCTTACTGCTCTCCTTGTCTAACTCCGTAATCATGAGTGGCAATTCGTCCCCCGAGTTACTCCGCAACGCAATGTCATCGGCGAAGCGCAGGTTACTAAGGTATTCTCCATTGACTCTTATCCCTAACTGTTCCCATTCTAGGCTTCTGAAAACCTCCTGTAAGCACGCGGTAAATAGCATTGGGGAAATTGTGTCCCCCTGCCTTACACCCTTCTTGATTGGTATTCTGTTGCTTTCTTTATGAAGCACTATGGTAGCAGTTGATCCCCTGTAGATTTCTTCCAGAATGTTTATATAGACTTCATCTACGCCCTGATTCCGCAGTGTTTGCATGACGGATGATATTTCTACTGAATCAAACGCCTTCTTGTAATCTATGAAGGCTATGTATAGTGGTTGGTTATACTCTGAGCATTTCTCTATTACCTGATTGATAGTATGAATGTGGTCAATTGTTGAGTAGCCTGTTCGAAATCCTGCTTGTTCCTTTGGTTGATTGAATTCTAATGTTTTCTTTACCCTGTTAGCAATTACCTTTGTAAATAGCTTGTATACTACAGAGAGCAAGCTGATCGGCCTGTAATTCTTCAAGTCCTTGTCATCTCCTTTCTTCTGTATTAAGATGATGTTAGCGTTCTTCCAAGACTCTGGTACTCTTCCCGTCAGGAGACACCTCGTAAACAGGCTGGCTAGTTTTTCTAACACAATCTGTCCTCCATCTTTCAGCAGATCTGATGTTACCTGATCCTCACCAGCAGCTTTGCCCCTTTGCATGCTCTTCAAAGCTTTTCTGACTTCTTCTATCATTACTGGTGGGGTGTAATCTGGGTTACTGCTAGTTCTTATAGTATTAAGGTCGTGGTTGTCTCGGCTACTATACAGATCTCTGTAAAACTCCTCCGCTATTTTAACTATCCTATCCATATTGGTAGTTATTTTGCCTTCTTTGTCCCTTAGTGCACATCCGACTTTTGCCTATCCCAAGTTTCCTCTTCAATGCTTTGACACTTCCTCCGTTTTTCAGAGCGTGTTCAATTCTCTCCATGTTATACCTTCTTACATCGCATACCTTACGTCTATTAATCAACTTCGAAAGCTCTGCCAGTTCTATTTTGTCTGTTGTACTTGACACTTTCATGCTTTGACGCTTCTTAATTAAGTTCTTCGTTTCCTGGGAAAGCTTGCCAGTGTCCTGTCTAACTACCCTGCCTCCAACTTCCACTGCACACTCCGTAATGATACTCGTCAGATTATCATTCATTGTATCTACGCCAAGGTTCGTTTCCTCACTAAGAGCCAAGTACCTGTTCTGCAGTGACACTCTGAATTTCTGTACTTTCCCTCTCAGTGCTAGCTCATTGATTGGCTTCTTGCGTATCAGTTTCTGTCGTTCCTTCTTCAAGTCTAGGCGAATTCAAGACCGTACCATTCTATGGTCACTGCATCGTATCTTGCCAATCACTTCCACATCCTGCACGATTCCAGGGTGTGCACTCATTATAAAGTCGATTTCGTTCTTATTTTCGCCATTAGGGCTCCTCCATGTCCACTTGCGGTTTTCTCGTTTTCGGTAGAAGGTATTCAAAATCCGTAAATTATTGCGTTCTGCGAATTCTACTAGTAGCTCTCCTCTGGCGTTTTTAGTACCGATGCCATAATCTCCTACTGCCTGGTCTCCAGCCTGCTTCTTCCCTACCTTTGCATTAAAGTCGCCCATCACTATAGTATACCGTGTTTTTACCTTACTCATTGCCGATTCCACGTTTTCATAGAAGCTTTCAACTGAAGCGTCATCATGGCTGGATGTAGGCGCGTAAGCCTGTACTACCTGCATCTTGTATCTCTTATTCAGATTAATTACGATATCTACCACCCTCTCAATAATGCTATAGTGTTCCTCTATGTTGCCAGCTATGTTTCTGTGAATTAGGAACCCCACTCCCAGTTCTCTTCTGTCTGCCAAGCCCCTGTAGCAAAGGACGTGCCCATTCTGTAGCACCGTATAGGCCTCATCTGTCCTCCTAACCCCACTGAGCCCTATTATATCCCATTTAACACCCTCTAGCTCCTCGAATAGTACAGCTAGACTTCCGTCACTAGATAAGGTTCTAGCGTTAAACGTTGCCAAGTTCAAGTTCCAATGGCGGCCTGTCCGGATCCAGAGATTCTTAGCACCCTCTGCTGCGTTGCAGATCTGACCGCCGCCGTGGTCAGTTGCTTCGCAGCTGCTGGGGACTGAGGGCCGTGAGTTATTTGACGTAAGCATGTGGGAGGTAGTGGCCAGATACTGCACCAGGGTGGCCAATCCTTCTCTGGTGAGGGAGTGCGTTCTCGGCGGTGTTTGCCGGTGAGGCCGCACCCCAGGCTACTTAATGCAGTTCCATCAACACGCGGATTTTTTTTAATCTGGTTGGGAACTGCGCGGTACCGGGATTTGAACCACGGACCTCTTGCATGCGAGGCGGATGCTCTAACCACTACGCCATACATACATACCTGGAATGTGCATGCTCCCAAATGCACACACGCAAGCTTACACACAGAGAAAAACATTAACATCCTGGCTATGATACGGCGTATCACACAGAACATTAAAGGAGGCTAACCTGATGATACTGTGACATGCATATACATTCAAACCTCAATGTAACAAACTCAGTTATAATGAAGTGTCAGTTATGATGCAGTAAATGAAGAATAGTCTTGCAATAGACAGTGTTAGGAATATACCTTTATCACAAATTTTTCGATATAATGAACTTATTTTTGTGCAAGATGCAATTTTGTTATAATGAGGTTTGAGTGTACAATCTAGCATGCTAGTGTGGCCTTTAGAAGCATTTCAGTTTCAAACGAATGGTCTAAGCGGCGGGTGTCACGACCAAGGTCATTTTTGGAGTCTGAACATTTTGCGTTGGGTAGACAATATATGGCGGAAGGTTGAGGGGCGTAGAGATGTTTTAGGATGATGTCATGAATGTTGTAATTTCTTATGATTTCTGTAACCATATGAAAGCATAGAATTCATTTCCAGATTTTTGAGTTATTTTTGTAATATAGTGATTATCTATGCAAGTTTATTGACTGCATAATTATTAACAATTCTCGTTTGTATAACTGTAAGTTGTCTAAACTGCGTAACATATTTGAAAGCTACCTTTACTCAATCCCTTTTTTGTGACTGTTATGTAATATGAATAAATAAATATTCATAACTAATTAAAAGAAGTGAAGACATTAAAGGAAGTGACAATATATTTGAAGCCAGGAAAATCTAAAGATTTAAAAAACGTGCGCTGGCGCAATAAGTAGCCAGAAAATAAAAAATGCTAAAAACAGACCTGACAATTAAAAAAAACTTGGAAGGTTTTAATGCGAGAGCATTAAAAAGGTCATTTGGTATAAATTAGTCTCTGTGTCGATGTGTTTGGTTGGGAACAAAAAAGTAGCTTTGGCACTGCGAGCGATACTTCGAGGCAGATGTGCAAATAAAGATAGAAGCTGGAGGGTGCTAGCACTTTGATTTTCCTTGCAGCATAGTCTAGATCTCCGTCAAGAAAAGAAATCAGGCTAGCCATTCAGAAGGCAATAGCACTTGAATGTGTAACTGTGTGCATGCGTGCGAACGTCGTCGCTGTCATGTTCAACTCTTAAAGAAGAAGCTTAGGGTTCCCAGAATTTTTATTCACATAAAATGGCTTTATGCACATGCAACCAAACAATTAAGCCAGATGTGCAAATCCACCTTGCATAAATATTGCAGCCTTTCAGTTGGCAGTGCACATATCAGCCTATGCTCATTTCTGTTTAGTCCACTTTTCAGTGCTGCTTGTTTCGAAGTCATGTAGCAGCCAACTCACCAACACGCTTAATCTCAAGAAATTACCAAATACACTGAATGTATGCATAAAGAAACCAAAACGGTGCTTGCCTCTTTCAGAAACGGCCCCATTATTCAGGCGGGAGCGGACAAGTCGGGCTAGTGGCTCACGCAGCCTTGTCATGGTTGTCACGAGGCCATCATTGGTGCCCATCTGACACCACAAGTGGCCAATGTCATCTTCCTCGACAAGTTGAGACCCATAAAGTTACATGGCATGCATCTAATGTTAATCATGTTTGCACCAGTATCATACCATCGTCATTCATTCCCGTCCCGTAATACCACATTTGGTACAAGTGAAGTAAGTGAAACAGCTGCGAGCGCATCATGAGCGTGGCATGTAGTCATGTTGTTACATGACACGTATCTCATGATTATCATGTTTGCACCAGTCACATACCTTTGTCGTCCAGTCACGTACTGTAATACCAAATTTGGTAAATGTGATGTAAGCGAAACGGCCGCGAGCGCATCATGAGCGTGGCATATAGTCATGTTGTTACATGACACGCATGTCATGAGTTTTATGTTAGGGTCTCTCTGTTGTGTTCGCCATCCAATCATGCCTTACCTTACCAGTTTTGCAACACGTCATGTGAACGAAACCACCGCAAGAGCTGCAAGACTGTGAAATGTAAATTCTGACATTCATGACATGTATGTCATGATTTTCATGTTATGACTACTCAAATATGTTCTTCATACAATCATGTTATGTCATACCAAGTTTGGTATTGATAACATTATCGAAACGGCCAAGAGAGCTAAAAGTCGTAGGCAGATAGATAGATAGATAGATAGATAGATAGATAGATAGATAGATAGATAGATAGATAGATAGATAGATAGATAGATAGATAGATAGATAGATAGATAGATACGCTCGAAGTCGCCGAAGTTCACTCAAAAATGCTTCGCATTTAATAAACTGCTGTGTTTATACCTACAAGAACGTATCTAGCGAAGAATACCCATTGTATATGGAGTATGTGGAGCGGCTGTGTGCGTGTGCCTGCATGGATCTACGCAGACGAAGTGCATTACCATGGTATTATAAATACCGAATAAGAACTGTGCAAGGCTGGTGCAACGAGATTCGCGAGAATGGTGTGCCACGTGCGTGACCTTATTGTTTGCGCGCGTGCGTGCATAGACCTACGCAGACGAAGTGCATTATGAGACTATTCATAATGCGGAATAGGAACTGTGCAAGGCTGATGCAACGAGATTCCCGAGAGTGGTGTGCCACGTGTGGGACCTTATTGCTTGCAAACGGAAGGGCGACATGCAAATGAAGAGGCAACAGTCGAGAGATCTGGCACACTGTATTTTTTCGGACGACTTCACAGCATCCGAGTACCTAGCTACAAAAAAAAAAAAGAGAAGAAGCGCAGCCACAGCGACAACAGATTCACAGTACACACGAGAAACCCCTCTATTTAGTTCACGCTAAGTCACTCGTTTTTCTTCTTCAGTTATTTTTTAAGTTTTAGCAGACAAAACAGGCCCCACAAGAATCATGTGAGAAGATGCCCAAGAAAAACGAATACAAAAAAACAAGAAGATTGTGCGTAAACGTGACTGGCAATGCTGCCAACGTTTCCCAGGCTTTGTCAATAAAGGCTCTGAAGACCGTGCTCACGATCGTGGGTGTTTCACTAGTGTTGAAGGTGGCGACACAACAAAGAAGCTATGTGTGCGGTTGATCTAACTTAGTTTGTCTGAGGTTCTCTTCACGGCACCTCTCAAATTATACGCTCCAATGCTCTTTTATTTCTTTCCGTTTGGACATTTAATTCTTCTCATGGAAGCTTATTGGGTTACCAACGCCACCGCAAAGTACGAATAACGTATATACGTGCAAGGATACGCCGGGCGTGCGTTGAGTCACCGGCATTGTCGGAAACATCTGTCGGCTGAGATGAGCGAATTGGGCGCGGTGCTTCTTCTTGTGGTACCTACTCCGAAGGCGCTACTTTCTAAATCTTGCCACGTGTAATATAATGGTTGCTTCAACGCAGGCGAGAATGTAGTTCGTACTGTAGAAAGATACGCCTACGGTACGGAGATAAAGTGAGGCCGTTGAGCAAAAGCACACACTTGCAAAGACGTTTTCTGAAAGGCCACATGTTAACATTGTTACCCGACATCGGCAACGAGAGATCATCAGGTAGACGACGAAGACGATGAATGCGATCGCGCTCAAATCGTTGTTGCTGTTGTACTTTCATCTTGGCTGCAGCTGTCTCTGACTCTTCCTGTATATTTTGTAAATATATTTATTTCATTCATTATCTCAACCCCGTGGCATTTGGTGGTGGTGCGGGGTACAACACGACATAACGGAGCTCCGCAGTGGCCAACGTTTGAATTTTTCCACCAATGGCGAACCAGGCACCCGCTCCCGCCGAGGCGACTACAAAAACTGTTGTTCTTCCGCAGCTAAAAGATCATGGCACTTTCTGTGACACTGGTGATGTCGACATTGAAGAATGGTTGCCGTTGTACGAATGTACAAGTAAGAATTACCGCTGGGATCAAACTCTCATGTTGGCCAACATCCTGTTCTACTTGAAAAGAACAGAAAACGTGGGGTTCGAGAACCACGAAGATGAAATTGGAAGCTGGGATACGTGCAAGGAAAAGATGCGCGCCCTTTTCGGCAAGTCTGTGGGTAGAAAGGCAGTGGCCAAGAAGAAGTTGGCATCTCGTGCGCAAACGTTAGCAGATTCCAACGTGACTTACAACAGGACGAGCTCGCCCTTTGCCGAAAAGCAGACAATGGCATGGAAGAAACTGAGAAAGTAGCACACATATTGAAAGGAGTAAAAGATGATGCGTTCAACCTTCTCATATGCAAGGACTGCAACACGGTAGATGCCATCATCAAGGAGTGCCAGCGTTTTGAGGCCGAAAAAAGTCGAAGTATCACCCACCATTTCACTCGACTACCAAACACAGCAGCAACCTGGTTGTGCGAAGGCGGGCCTGCACTACAGACGCCGTTAACTGCAGAGCATGTGACCAAGATCACCAGTCGTGAACTTGAAGCTCTGTCTTCTGCGTCCCCGTGCTCCCATGCCTGTGACTCTAGCCCTAAGATGGTGCCACTGGTACATGCCATTGTGCGATAAGAGCTTTCCAATGCTGGAGTGGCCTCCGAGTGCACTACTGCTCCCTCTCAGCCGATCGACCGTCGTTGACCCTCTGTTTCGTATGCCCAAAGCCAAAACCTTCCGGTGCGCCCTCGCAATCTAGCCGAGTGGAGGACTGGTGACGACCGCTAGATTTGTTTCAACTGCCGCCGTATCGGATACGTGGCTCGTCATTGTAACACTCGGGGGTATTGGCATCAGGCATCCTATGGGTACACCCATCGCCAAGAGAGGCATCATGGACGCTTTCAACCTTACCAGGAATCGCCTCAGGCCACCTGTGAAGACGTTCCTTCTATGCTGCAATATCATCGTCGTTCTCTATCTCAGCATGCTCACCAGTCTCGTTCACCGCTACCCCGTCGCCCGTCGTCTCGCTCGCCCCAATTTCGCCGACCAACGTCGCCGACTAACCACCTGCCACGAGAAAACTAGATGATGCAGCTCCCGGAGGTGAAGCTGCATCGACCACTTGCCTGCCAAATCCTCTGACCATGCTGCCAACTCGACGCAATCTTATTGATGTTGAAGTAGACGACACAACAGTTGATGCACTTGTGGACACAGGGGCTCACATATCAGTAATAAATTCAGAACTTCGTTGCCGCCTTAGGAAAGCTTTAACGCCACCTACAGTACCGCTCATCCAGGTCGCAGACAGTGGCAGATTTCCCGTGCTTGGAATGTGCTCCGCGCGTATAAGTATTGACAATCACTCCACGACAGTGTCATTTGCTGTGCTCGAGAAATGTTCCCATGAAATTATCCTCGGCATGGACATTTTATCTGCCCTCTCTGCCCTTAATGTTTGTGGAACCAGCATGCTTCAACTTCATTTACCGTGTCACCATGATGACCCAACACCAGCTCAACCACGTCGGTGTTCTGTAGATCACGTTCGCCTAGCACCTCAAGCCGTTACCTACGTGAACCTGAGATATGTTGTTCCTGTTTTCGACGGTGCCTACATGTTGACACCTATTGCTGATGTTCTGCTGGCCGAAAATGTTGCCGTGGCTCACACACTTTTGACAGTCACGGGAAATACAACATTTCTTCCGATCCTAAACTTCAGCCGGTGCATTACAGTTATCCCAGATGGTAATGACCTTGGCAAAAGCTTCTTCTATAGATGCTGCCCTTTCAGCGTTCGTTGTCGAATCTTCTTCATCTTCTGCTCCATTCTCCTTATCGAAGAGCGCAGCGGATGCCACCATCGACAAGATGATTGCCCCTGTACTGCTTCCAGCACAGACAGCTGATATCTTGCACCTGCTGAAGTCCTACCATGACATTTTGGGTTTTGATGACCGCCCTTTGGGTCAGACTACCTTCGTGACTCATAGGATTAACACTGAAGATGCCAGCCCCATCCGATGACGTCCTTATCGCATGTCTAATGCTGAGCGACAAGTTATCCAGCATGAAGTTTAAGAAATGCTCGCAAAAGACGTCATCGAACCTTCCTGCAGTCCATGGGCATCGCTGGTCATGCTAGTCAAGAAGGATGGCAGCTGGCGCTTATGCGCAGACTACCACCACCTAACCAAAGTAACACGTAAGGACGTGTATCCACTGCCGTGGATTGATGAAGCTCTCGACTGCCTACATGGGTCTGCCTACTTTTCATCTATCGACCTATGATCAGGATACTGCGGATTTCTGTTCATCATCGATACCGTGAGAAAACCGCATTTTTTACACCGGATGGACTTTTTCAGTTCAAGTTTATGTCATTCGGATTGTGTCATGCCCCAGCTACATTTGATAGGATGATGGACTCTCCCCTTTGTGGATACAAATGGTCCCCATTCCTGTGCTATCTCGATGACGTCATCGTATGTTCACTTAGATTTGAAAGCCACCTTAGCCGCCTATCGGCTGTTCTTGAGGTTTTCTGGACAGCATGACTTCAACCCAACTCTTCAAAATGTCACTTTGGCCATCGGGAAATCACTGTGTAGGGCCGCCTTGTCAGTGGTCGAAGCGTGCAACCTGATCGTGGCAAAATTCGAGTGTTCAAAGATTTTCCCGTACCACTTTCCGCAAAAGATGTACGTAGTTTATCGGCCTGTGTTGTTACTTTCGACGTTTTGTGAGGAATTTCGCTGACATTGCCCGACCACTTACGGAACTACTGAAGATGGAAATGCTTTTTTAATGGGGTACTGACCAATTAACTGCTTACAGCACCCTTACAACACTACTTACTTCCCCACCTATCTCGGCCCATTTCAACCCATCAGCCCATATTGAAGTTCATACCGATGCCAGCGAACATGGAATCGGTTCTGTTCTCGCCCAGCGGCAACGAGGACAGGATCTCGTCATCGCTTACCCCAGTCGCCTCCATTCTCCTTCGGAGACCAAGTTTTCCATCACAGAGCGTGAGTGCCTCGCACTAGACTGGGCATGCAGAAATTTCGACCATGCTTGTTTGGCCGCACCTTCTCGGTAATTACGGATCACCATGACTTGTGCTGGCTGTCGTCCCTTAAAGATCCAACTCGACGACTTGGTCTTCGGGCCTTAAAACTCCAAGAATACAGCTTTGACGGGGAATACAAATCTGTCCTAATGCACCAGGATGCCGACTGCCTATTCCGTTACCCCGTGCACCCACCCGACCTTTCAACACAAGATTCTTAACCTTGTGTCTTCGCCATGTTCGTTTTTACCGACATACGCAAGGAACAGCTTAGCGATCTCCATTTCCAGTCTATCCTGCAGAGTCTACTTTTGCCCCACGTAGACTCATCGCTACATTTGTTCGTTGTACGCGATGGCATTTTTTACCGACGCAACACCAGCGCCGAGGGATCAGAGCTACTACTCGTAGTTGCTGCGACACTCCATTCCGCTGTTCTCGAACAGCTTCACGACGCCTCAACCACTAGACTTCTCGGGCTCACGCGCACGTACGATCGCGTGCGGCGTAGATTCTTCTGGTCAGGCCTTCACCGTTCTGTGCGTCGATACGTTGCTGCGTGTGAGTCCTGCCAGTGCTCCAAACATGCCACCTTGCCACCAGCTGGTCCGCTCCGACCAATAGACATACCCACCATCCCCTTCTACCGCGTTGGTCCTGATCTTGTTAGACCATTTCCTACTTCTCTCTTTAGAAACAAGTGGATAGCCGTAGCCACTGAGTACGCCACAAGATACGCTATCACACAAGCTCTACCGACAAGCTGTGCCACTGACGTCGCGGACTTCTTGCTTCATGACGTAATTCTTCACCATGGTGCTCCTCGACAGCTGCTGACCGATCGTGGTCGCTCATTTTTTTTAAGTAGTAAGTGACATCATTCGCTTGTGGTCGACGCGTCACAAGCTCACTACGGCCTACCACCCGCAAACAAATGGTTTAATCGAGTGCCTAAATCGAACCTTTACGACAATGCTCTCCATGTACGTTTCCAAAGATCACCTTGATTGGGATAGTACTTTGCCTTATGTGACAGTCACATACAATTCGTGACGCCACGACACCACTGACTTCTCCCCCTTCTATTTATTGTTCGGCCATCATCCATCGTTACCATTCGAGACTCTTCTACCATCAACTACGCAAACGGTTACAGAGTACGCCCGCGATGCGACTGCTCGGGCTCATGTGGCCCGCCAAATCGCACGGGAACGTCTTCTTGGCTCGCAGCTCTCTCAGAAGGCCCACTACGATAGCCATCACAGAGTAGTTTTCTACTCTCCAGGTTCATTGGTCCTCCTCTGGAGCCATGCCACCACGTTGGCCTCTTCGAAACTCCTATCTTGATACTCGTCTATCGGTGGGCATACACCATGTCATAGCTCTCTTTTTTTATTCTCCTGAGTCCCAGGCTGGACATTTGAGACGATAACCTAGTTTAAACACACGGAATGGAAAATAAAGAATCTGATGAAGTGAAAAAGAAATCGTCGAATTGTTCAACTGCGCGTAGAGCATACCTCCTTGTCATGACGCAACTTCCGTTCTCTTTTTTCTGGGAAGTAGTGAACCATTCATTCGTCTTACGGATTACAGCGCTTCACAGCTCGTTGCACTAAGATGTTTTTAATCCATCGACGTACATGAAATCCAGAAATGAAAGTTCACCATGTTCTTTGTTCGAAGTGTTCTTATGAGCGCGTATTTCTCGCACAGCTCCCGAATTTATCCTACGTATTTCAATATTCGTGCGCATGCATTAACAGGCATCACGTATTCAATGTATCTCATCCTTTTTACTTTGACATTTTACATTTCATTCACCCTAATGCCATCTTAGATGGTGCCTTTCCTTCATTCTTGGGTGGGTCCCTTGCCTTTATATCAGCGCTCTCAATCTTTATTGACTCAAAGCGCTGTTACGTAACCGAGTTATCTGGTACTTGTCCTTTATACTTGCGTCTGAAGACAAAAAGAACAAGAACTAGAAAAAATAGAGAAGATTGACGGATGAATAAAATGAAATGGAAAACAACTTTATTGTGCTCTGTGGAACACGACTGGATTGTGCATCCGGCCCAGCGCCACGTTGTGTCTAATTTTTCTTGTGACTGTGCTGGAAACAATGTGTCAAAGGAAGTCGTGCACGCAATTGAGGCTGACATTGGTTTGTCACTTCGTAGCACTCACCTTTAAGGCCCATTGTTGGCGCGCGTAGGAAAAAGTGAAATCTGCTCACGCATTCACAGCACCTTGCATTGTTGGAGCTTCAATGCTGCACAGTAGTTTTCTATAGTTTTAACTTGCATAAGCATGCATGATGACGTCATGTTACTGCAGAGCTAATCTTGCAAAACTTCGTAAAGTTTGCATCCGGGGTGAAAATCTAATAAACAAAGAAAATGTGTAACATATGGCGCTGTCATGCGAACGAGCCCTATAACAAGTTGTTTATGTTGGCCAGGAGCCACTGAAGTTTAATCTCAATCCCATTCCACTGCTCCACGAGCACGTGCTGTGCCATATGACCAGCCTAGATGTGTTAGCCACTTCCTCTGCGTAATCTCATGTATTTTCAGCTCTGACTAGAGCTGTATATTATGCACAAGTTCGGACATAATTAGTTCACCGACAGCTCAGGTAGGTCAACGGTTCCGTTCCAATCATCGTTTACTAACCAGATGCGGGATCACAAGAGTTGCTGCCACTACAGCACGTGGGAATTAACTATACGCTTACGCAGGAACGAGACTAGCTGAGCGTTATTTGTACGGCAGACGTAAAGCTGTGCCTGGAAGAATGTTGCACGCGCTTATAGAAATACGAATTAATTTTCAATGTTCGGAATGAGGTTTCAGTTGCTTGACGAACAGATAATGATGTCCCACACATTTTATAATAGGTGTACAGGACTGTTTAATGTTTAATGCATGCATAATTTATCATTCAAAATACAGCTGGTGACAAATTGCATAATCCCTGTGCGATGATACTATGCCCGAACATGACTTCCTATAAAAATAGAAATGTTGTAATGGCTAATTATTAGGAACCACTACTTAGCAAATTGTTTGATTATTTTTTGACCTTCTGTGCCGTAATTTACTTAATTTACTGTAGTAGAGGGCATACTGTAGTTTGCTGTGTTTTAATGAGTTTACTGCCATATATGGTAGCTTACGGTAAGTTTGGACGTCTCTAGTCTGAGAAAATTGTCATGTTGCTGCCAATTTAGAGACATATGAACGAAAAGTATAGCTGTAATTCATGTAACAACAATTTCTTTGGTTGTGATATATTATCGTTCTACCTATTGTCACCTTATGGCCAACAATAGCGTGAATAAATTCTAAAAGCACTAATATACCGCAGATACCTGTAAAGTAGTTCAGAAACATTTCGAAAACTAGACAGGATTCGGCAGAACTAATTTGCATTGGACAGTAAAGTAAATGTATTTCTGATGCAAGTTATGTCCAGTAGTTGGGCTCAAGGTAAATATTTTAATTTCTTATTCTGAAACAAACGTGGCTCATCACTCTAATATAGGAAGCGACTTAACACATAAGCAAAACGTGTCTTCACAGAAGCAGGTGAGCGTTCATAGGACATTGCTTCACCACAATGAGACAAAATGAACGCTGTAGCCCCAAATTGTAATGCCAGGCGAGGAACGGTAGTCCGATACTTTCAGTGCACTGCTCAGCAGAAAGGACACATGGAAAGGACATACATAGGCGCAGCGCGAACCAACAACTGTCGCAGCTCAATATTTAAAGCATTCTGCTCAAATATGAAGGATGAATGAAACGAACTCACAAGCACACTCAATACGAGCGTGAACTAGCGAATGTCACTTACTTTCTCGTGCTTGAGCAGCGTGCTCGTTTTGCAAACTTTTGTGCACACATGCGGTGAAACCAGAAGACGCAACCATCCCATTTCCCGCGCGTGTGGTATCACGTGGTGCGATGACTTTTAAAAGCCCACCGCCCTGAATTCCGTGGTATTTTCTACGCAACTGACACATTATTATTAGTCATCAGCCCACGAGAAAGACAAGTGGCGTAAATTGCATGTGCGTGCCAGCGGTGCTTTTTCAAGGAGCGAATAACGACGTTGGCCGGTGGAACATTGTGACAGCTCACTTATTGCGATCGTTATTATTGTGATAACTCACTTGCGAAGACGCCTCGTAAGGACATCTTTGTTTTCGCCTGTGCCTCTTGCACGTCTTGGCGCAACCTTCACGATGTCCTCCTTCTAGGTTCCCGAGCTTCTAATGAGATCTGCGCTGTCATTCCTCCACAGCCAACAGCTGCGCTCGACAGCAGGCTGTTCGCCAGAGTGTAATTAGTTCCAGTAGCAGCGGCTCTATGTCAACGACCTTTATCCAGGAGCAGTATGGTTGCCGTGTGTCAATAACGCGGGATTACTTCATGTATATAGTGTTGCTTGTAACTCTTTCATAGTTAATCCTTGCCAAATTGGGTGACTAATCGAAAACATGTTGCTACCGCATAGTAATGGCGTGGAAGTACGTAATGACATGAGTTTATTATGCTAGTTATAACATTGCATGAATGATATATACTCTAAAGTACGAGCTATATATATATATATATATATATATATATATATATATATATATATATATATATATATATATATATATATATATAGCTCGTACTTTAGAGTATATATATCATTCATGCAATGTTATATATATATATATATATATATATATATATATATATATATATATATATATATATATATAGATATATATATATATATATATATATATATATATATATATATATATATATATATATATATATATATATATATATTGGACAAAAGAAGGGAGAAGAACCTAAGATATCATGTCATTGTTGTTAGACACCCAAATTATGTCTACAAATAATAGTCATGTAATAGTCATGGAAAGCATAGGGGATGTTATTTGTAGCTTCTAGAGGTAGCGTAGCAATATTGACATGAAGTCAAAGGAGTTACACCTCACAATGACTTGACGTCAGTAAGGACCGAAACTGCAATCTTCGTATAACGCGTCCGATGATATACCATAGAATCCAACGCGGTATACTTACTTATATTGTCCCTGTATAAAAGATTGCTAAGGAAGGCTAACACAAGGCGTATTGTCGGCACACATAGTTACCATGTGTGATTATGCCGACGCTGTGCAACCCTCTAGGCTTTCATCATTCTTCATTAGCTCTCTATATCTCCATACCAAATAATTAAGCTACACTGAAATGAAATTAGGAGCATTCACATTCTAGCCATCCATTTCAACATAGCCCTGAATGACGACCCTATATGTTGTCATAACTGATGGCCACAGCTATGTAGAAGGGGCGAAGCAAACAGTAACCTTGGCAATGGCCGGTATACAACCGCTGTACACAATTACAGCACGTTATATTCTCAAATAGTTCATTAGAGTCGTACCTGTCTTGCTTCAATTAGTCTGGTATATCGGCACAATTTGGCGGCCACAAAACCTACATCAATGAATTCCCCAAATAAATAAGTCGTTCAGAGACGACATTCACTGTCGCGTACGGAAGTTAAGGATCAGTGTATTTTGATCCAGAATGCCGGTGCAGAGCGCGTGCCATTTTGATGCTTTTACAGTGAAATCTGCATATGGCTAGGAGAAACGAAAAATCCGTCTGACAGTGGTGTCACGAAGGGTATCCGTTAGCTGTGTTATCAGTTACGTCATTCGTAGTATCGTACCCAAGCGCGCTCGCTACTGGTTGCATTGTGAGTGACGTCGTCCATCCGGTCACTGCCGTGGCGCCGAGCGCGCGCGCATCAGTTTTTCCTGAAACCTTCCACATGAGTATGGCACGGACAACTTTAAAAGAGAGCCGAAAATGGGAAAGTGAGAAAGCTCGCATTCGCCGGGCCGATGGTGCAGTCTGGGCACAAAGAACAGGCACTGGAGGCCAAGTGCCGGCAGCAACTGCGTACCACTGATCCGGCAGCCTTCCAAGCCACGCTGAATCACGAACGGGAATGCAAGCGCCAGTCGCTGGCGGATCCAGCAAACCATACAGTTTCCCACAATACTTACTAGAGGGAACTCTGGCGCTAGTGTCTACGGGAGCTACAACGCACGGTGCTTCAGTAAGCATGTGAATGATGGGTAGTACACACACTTGTCTAATATTAGTACTTCTGGCCTGCTTTTGGCTCCGTGTGTTCGTGTGGCTTGGAGCTGTTTTCTTACAAAACAAGTATTAGCAAATGTTCAGCAGTTGCGCTTGACCATTTTATATTTTTTAGACTTACTTTCCAAATTGGCTCACGAAGTTCAAAAGGGTTCAATCTTTCTTTCAAAACAAAACCGAAACACAACAATAAACAGAGCCGCAAGTACGATTCGCCACTCGCAAGTACGAAGACTAGGCAAATGTGTGTACTACCCATCATTTCCATGGTCGCTGAACGATCGCAGCGCCAGAGTGCCCTCTAGTTAATTTTGAGAAACTCTATGCAGCAAACCACGCCACCGAGATATCTCGCGATGTCAGACACCTGCAACGTCGTTCCGGCGTCAACGTGATGACTGTGGGAGCGCGTTCGGCGGAACCAACGCCCACTTTCGGCGGAAGTTTCTCCAGAGGCTCATCGGCTTCGTCTGCGAGGTCTGTGACCGTCTGTGGGTTAAGAACAACTACTGTGATTAAAGAATTGCTAAACACGTTCAACTACTCGTTACACTCCTTCATGACCGTGATGTGAAATAACACTATAGTAAACCCAAGCCAAACGTGTGTCTAACCTCGTTAGAAAGCAGGCAACCGAAGAACTCTGAAAGGCTTCAGTGCTACGCCGGATTTCAGCTTTCGCTGGTTAACTATTCGTTCGGAATGCAAACTTGTGCGGTGATTTTGTTTTTTCTACTTTGAGCGCACAATACCCTTTCCTGCAGCCACGTTCGACGTTGACGGTTTCCATAAACGTGAAAAGAACACTTATGTTTATTGTTACGTCGCTTTCTTTAGTTTATGCCTGATAATGACTTGAGTGGCAGCATTTTCCCCGGATTGTTTGTCACTATATAAACACCATGAAGTACTTCTGGACATTGATTAGTAGTGCTTAGCAAGGCCTTTGTACCTGATGCAACATAACCGCTCTGTGACACATTATGCTGCCACATCTGCTACCACATCTGCTACCACACCCCGCTACCTCATCTGTTTGATGACTGTTTCCCCCAATGTTAGTCAGCCCCGCTGCGGTGGTTTAGTGGCCAAGGTACTGGGTTGCTGACCCGCAGACCGCGTGATCGAATCCCCGTTTTGGGTGGCTACATTTTCGACGGATGCGAAAATGCTGTAAACCTGTTGGCCCAGCTTCTGGTGCACGTTAACTCTTTCAGCCGAAGAATTTTTATTTTTGTCAGATACATTCTCAGAAGACTGCAAATCAAATAGTTTGTAGTGTGAGTATTTAAGTATTTAAAGCCATCACATTCAATTAGATCATCATGACCATGAAGTGATAAATTGACATAATTCAGTAATTTATTGCTGCTATGCCCTAAAGGGAACAAAATCTGAACAAATGTAGTATTTGGAAGCGTTGAAGCTCTTAAAGCTCTTCACTTAAACTCGTCACTTAGACTTAAACTTAAAGCTCTTCAGGACTTCAACTCGAAAGTGCCGCCTTCACACCTCTGTTTGCCCACGTCATCGTCAACAACGACATCGGTCCAAATTCTGATTCTTTACGGCTCTATTCTCTGCAAAAAATGAAACAACGGTGGTGTCGATCGCAGTGGGGATAGATGAACAAATACTGCTCCGAAAATGAGCGGGTTTCATTATGTCTTCAAGGTTCTAGGAAAAATCTTGAGTAGTGTCGTCAATTGACGACACCAGAGCCGAACTCATTAAAGAGCCCAGAATGGTCAAAATTTTCGAAGCTTTCCACCACGGCGTTTCTCATAATCATGGAGGTTTTGAGACGTTAAATCTAGCATATCAATCAATAAATTCAATGAATCCTTACCTGAAACCACAAACGCATACATGACCACAAGCACGATGAAAAACCGATGATTGAACAACGTTGAAGCAGAATGGGTTAGACACGGGCGTCTTATATTTCTTTATACACACATGAGATGTATGATACATGCCTACATTGTCCTTCTTTATTTATCTACAAATAGTACAGACCCTACTTGGGCCAAAGCAGAAGTGGGAACATAATTAAACATTAACAATACCAAAAATAGTAGGTACAATGGTTGCTAACCTAGTGGTAGAGTAAACGTAAACTACAATAAAATCAACAAAAGAAAATATATAAATGTGCTTCGCATCTCCAAACACACAAAATTATAACAGTGATAAAACGTGCACATCCAACAATTGAACAAGTTGGATAAATTGCTCTCCATACATAAAAAATAGAACGCGGGAATCAATGCCGACATAGCTGTTCAACATAGATATGCCTTTACATTTCAAACAAAAGGTTATTTAAAAATTGAACAAATCAGTCTGTTGTATTAGTGTTTACTACATGTTCGGGTATTTTTTAGATAGTAATATTGCATGTAAAAAAAAGGAATGCTGATGCGTTTTAAGATTACTAAACCACTGCTTAACTGTTTTGTTTTGACACTCTTTAAAGTGATTTCAAACATCCTACCATCAATGTGGACGTCGTTCGTAAACAAAAACACTCTATCCTGTATGAAATTCCTCGTCTCGTAAACTGCGTATGCAAGCAATCGTATAACAAACCACTGTACGTTTGGCACAGGCATGTGTTTCAGCGAAAGGAACAAAGCGCAAGTGTTTGTCATACCGGCTTTGTTCACAGTGCAGATAGCAACGTTCTTGTGTCCTGGGCATGAATGCTAGGCTGGCGCTCGCAAACAGAGCGATATTGCAAGCCTGGCTGATGCTGTCACAAACAGCATTCACGGTGAAAAAGCAGTGCGCACAGGAATGTGCACCGAGAAAACGAGCATCGACAGCTTGCGTTTCGCAGCGTTCTCGTAAAAGCTCTTTCGTGCGAGGCACAGGAACGACCGCGTTTTCTATATTGGAATAAAGGCTACACGATATGTCGTACGTATCACATGCGATGCGGCAGCAACACATATATTATAAAAAAAACTCCGGCATCGAAACCCAAGCTCAACTGAAGAAAAGGCACGAGACTTGGTTAACGAAGTATTTTCATTCCTTACACGTGTCGTTTATGAGCATGCACTGGGGTCCGCCTTGGTGATGCTGGGGCTATACGGTGCTAGGCTGCTGGCCCGAAAGTCACTTGTTCCATCCAGGTTGCAGCGGTTGCATTCTTATTGAAGCGATACGCTACAGGCTCGTGTATTGCGGGGTGTCAGTGCACGCTGAACAAACACCCCATGGTCGAAATTACCCGAGCCCTCTGGTACAGTGTACCTCGTGACATCGTGGTCTTCGCAACGCAGAGTTTGAGGTAATATATTACCACATACTGTGCAATTTCTACGCACACTAAATAACACTAGAGGCTCTCGAGTATCCAGAGTCACCATCTACGGCGTCTCTCTTATCCTGACTCGCATTAGCAAGTCACAATATGCAAACAAAGCAACCACCAGGGGGTCAAGTTTTCGGAGCCCTCCACTATGGCGTCTCTCACAATCATATGGGTGTTTTGGGACGTTAAACCCCACATATCAATCTATATAATTTCGTGCGATGTGGTTAACAGAGTAAAGAAAACATTAGAATTCAATCAACCAAAGGAACAAGCAGGATTTCAAACAGGCTACTCAACAATCGACCACATTCATACTATCACTCAGGTAATAGAGAAATACTCAGAATATAACCAACCACTATACATAGCCTTCATAGATTACGAGAAGGCGTTTGATTCAGTAGAAATATCAGCCGTCATGCAGACACTGCGGAATCAGGGCGTCGATGAAGTGTATATTGTCGGTGAAGTAATATAAACATCCTGGAAGAAATCTACAGGGGATCAACTGCTACCATAGTGCTTCATAAAAAAAACAACAGAATACCAATCAAGAAGGGTGTAAGGCAGGGGGACACTATCTCCCCAATGCTATTTACCACGTGCTTACAGGACGTTTTCAGAAGCCTAGAATGTGAACAGTTAGAGATAAGAGTTAATGGAGAGTACCTTAGTAACCTGCGCTTCGCCGATGACATTGCATGGCTGAGTAACTCAGGGGACGAATTGCAACTCATGATTACGGAGTTAGACAAGAAGAGCAGAAAGGTAGGTCTTAAAATGAATCTGCAGAAAGCGAAAGTAATGTACAACAACCTCGGAAAAGAGCAGCGCTTCGAGATAGGTAATAGTGCACTTCAAGTTGTAAAAGACTATGTCTACTTAGGGCAGGTAATAACCGAGGAGCCGAACCACGAGATTGAAGTAACTAGAAGAATAAGAATGGGGTGGAGCACATTTGTCAAGCACTCTCAAATTATGACAGGTAGATTGCCACTATCCCTCAAGAGAAAGGTAAATAACAGCTGTATCTTGCCGGTACTTAGCTACGGAGCAGAAACCTGGAGACTTACACAGAGGGTTCAGCTTAAATTGAGGACGACGCAGCAAGCAATGAAAAGAAAAATTGTAGGTGTAACCTTAAGAGACAAGAAGAGAGCAGAGTGGATTAGGGAACAAACGGAAGTTAAGGATATCATATCTGAAATCAAGAAGAAGAAATGGACATGGGCCGGGCATGTAGCGCGTAGACAGGATAACCACTAATCGTTAAGGGTAAATAACTGGATTCCCAAAGAAGGAAAGCGGGTTAGGGGGAGACAGAAGGTTAGGTGGGCAGATGAGATTAAGAAGTTTGCGGGTATAAATTGGCAGCAGCAAGCACAGGACCGGGTTAACTGGCGGAACATGGGAGAGACCTTTGTCCTGCTGTGGACATAGTCAGGCTGATGATGATGATCAATGAGACAGACAGACAGACAGACAGACAGACAGACAGACAGACAGACAGACAGACAGACAGACAGACAGACAGACAGACAGACAGACAGACAGACAGACAGACAGACAGACAGACAGACAGATGGACGGACGGACGGACAGACAGACAGACAGACAGACAGACAGACAGACACAGACAGACAGACAGACAGACAAGAAACAAAAGAACAACCTTCTCGAAAGGCTCGCTTTAAAACTCTAGTAAGGCACTATTTACCGGCCGAAGCATTGCACAAGTTTATCTAACTATCACCATAACACTTTTTCAGATGGCCGGCCTTGTCATAAACACACTAATTTAATACACTGATTCGCTGTTCGTCTATGCGTGACTGGGCGTATGCTCACTCACTCCTCATTCTTTTGGCTGCTGTAGTTCCTAGAAGCAA
This sequence comes from Rhipicephalus microplus, assembly GCF_013339725.1. Taxonomy (NCBI): domain Eukaryota; kingdom Metazoa; phylum Arthropoda; class Arachnida; order Ixodida; family Ixodidae; genus Rhipicephalus; species Rhipicephalus microplus. Next base: position 175,236,146 of record NC_051165.1, on the reverse strand, counting down.
TTATATTTAAAAGGAGACTGAACCAACTACCCATCTTCTGAGGTTTACACGACAAACTTTGCGAGCCGTTTCATTGGATTATTCGATAAGGATAAAAACAGAGAAGCTACAAAGGAGAGGGAACAGCAAGCGCAATAATAAGGAAGACGATAGTGTGTTGGGAACCTCATCCCTAAACTCCCCTGAGGGCAAACTCCCTTCTTTGACGTCTGCTTTTTATTCCGTCCAGCATTCGTCGTTACAACGGTGAAAACCAAGTTTGCGGCTCCCAAGGCTCTTACGGAGCAACAGTAGCCCGGACACGTTTATTTCCACGCTACGCAGCTCGCAGCAAACACGCTGTTGAGATAATACAGAAGAGTCGGAAACGAAGAAGTAACCCTGTTGTATAGCAGGAGTGGGCGAACCCTGTTGCGAGGCCCCATTCGAGGCAATTAAGAACGAGGCTACAATTTTTTCTCGCCTGACAGGAGCGCCTCTCGGTGAGCACAGGTTTTCGTGTCGCGCACGTTCAAGAGGCGCTCGGTGTCTGCTCACAATTTTCTGCGTTAATTATGACTCCGCAACCATTCGTGGGAATTTCGCGCACCCTCTTGGGATCATGAAAAATGGCAGCCCACCTTGAAGGAGAAGAACGCCATCAATTCGCGCTGTAGGTCAATGTTCTGTGTGCTTGATGATCTTGGTAAATTATGAAGTAGCAGGATCGGTGGCTGTGCTAGTTGGAAAAACTTACTATTATGTCTATATAGAGCGGTATCTGAGCGTTAGCAATGATAGCGGGACGCAATCAGAAGACACTACGAACAGCAAGTTTATTGTTTGCTTCAAAGTTTTTCTCGAATAATTGTTTGGCCATTTTTCGTATTAATATTTCATTATCCTCACTGTATGTATGTAGAAAACCTTCAAAGGCTACACTGCACTTGAAGGTATCTGCAAATATTGGTGAACAAATGCAGCTATCGGTAATTTTACCAAATATGTAGCAGCACCGATACATCTTATGCACACGCCGCTGATCAAGAATTTAAAACGAAGCAACATGTTATTCTCTATAAGCATCATCAATGCTGCTTGTTTCCATAGAGAATCGTATGCGTTACCTTGCCTACAAATAGTGTGTGTGTTGGGCAACGTTGGAGTCACGTGGACGTCTCTCATGGTAATATGGCAGCACAGGCTTAAAGGGTAATGCGTCTATATGTGTCAGCTTTGGAAGAAACAGTGCCGAGCCCTGATATTCCGAGACCATAGCAAATAGCCGAGTGATGAAACCAGAACAGAGATTTGCTTTTCCTGGGCAGCTTTCTTCCCGAGAAATCAATTGATTTCTCTGTGGCTTTGTGCCGCAAGCTTAACTGATATTAATCTTACTGTTTTGAAAAAAATTGTACCAGTTACGAGCTGGGGCAGAATTGAATTGTCACAGAGAAACGCTTGATTTCACTTATGTGCTTGGCTTATTACTAATGACCGTGTAATAAATGTCACGAAAAAAAAAAACAAAGCCAGAGCGATTATCAGGATAACATTAGGTTAAACAGATGACAGTATGTATTGCCTTGTAAATGCCCAATTAATGTACATACATTCCTTCTTCGTGTTCTCTGCTGCAGAAGAACTTCAAAAATAAAATGAAGGCATTTATGTTGATCGAAGATTAAAAACTCGAGCTCGAGCGGTGTCCTTGAACAAACCGTTAAAAACGCCAGGTCTGAGCGGAAAGCGCAGCATATATCACAGCGAAAGCTAGAACAGCAGCCTTTCAGAGCCTTTCGAAACACTCATTGGGTAACTATTGCAAGCACACTTGCATGATACACACTAGGACATTATTAATAAAAAACGTAGGATAGTAGGCCGGCATTCGCTACGCTATTTTTCGTCATTTTTCTGAGAAGTGTCGTATCCGCTAAACACTTTCAAGAAATTTTGCACCAATTGTTCATGCATTGGCTGACGACAATGAGGAATTTTGATTGAACTGGGTATGCGCCACGGTTAATAGGGATACAACAAGCTTTCGTAATAGTCTGGAGGGTTAGATGACGTACTCGTTACGGAATTTGCATTGTGCGACGACTGGTTGTTTTTTCGCCGTGTTAAAACCCTTTATAAGTCGTATTACCACGATTGCTTTCCTGACATGAAGCCTGCCTAAGGAAAGTTAGCCAGTAAATCCCAAGCACCGATGTAGCCTAATGCTAGAATACTGGGCTGGAACGCAGCAGACCCGGATTCGAGCCCCACTGTGTCATTGGTGGTAGTTTTTTTTCTTCTAATTTCGTGCGATGTGGTTACGGAAACCAGTGGCAGCGGCGGCGGACAACGGCATGTGACCCGAGTTGTGGTCTCATAACAGGTATCGCTGTAAAAAATCCAGGAGAAGACGCTGGCGGGCGGAATCGAACTTGGGTCCTCTTAATCGTGAGTGCGAGGCGTTAATCACTGAGCCACCAAGGAACACTCTTGAAACAGCAAGCTATTCATACCTATCACCTACCGCTACTCACGGGCACCTCCGAAAGAATTATTGTGTTTTAAGCATTACCAGCAAGATGGCGCAATGAGCGCGCGTCGCCACATTGCGCGGCGGCGCGCGCTCTATATCTGCCACGTGAATTTGGCCCCGCTCAGAGGAGGAGAGTGACGCTCCCTCGCGCACCTTTATCGCGTGGTGGGGAGGAGGGGAAGATTGTACGTCTTGACTGGCCTCTGGCTTTCATTGGAAGGATCATTGTTGTAGTTACTGGGTCCACAAATGTCACTGCAATTGTCGCACAGTCTCCGTTTGCGAAAAGGGTACGGTTTTCAAACTAAGCGAAGCAACAACTGAGAAGCTTATTCGTGTTCATCTGTGTACTTGTGAGCACGTTTTGTGCGTCATTTGTGCGTGAGAAACGCTCGGCATGTTTCGATATGTTTTACATTCCGCGCGTGACCTTCCAATTTGTTGCTATCGCGTTTATTCTTTGCCTTTGCGGCAAAGCTTTGACTTTTTCTATAGTTGAACCACCCAATATTTACTTTTTATTCAAGACGTGTTTCCCTCTGAGTAGGGTACATTAGCGTATACTCTGCTATTATGGTGATGGTACTTGAGTACCTGAACTCTGAAATAACTGTTAAGACATTCCGATAGCCTAATACAGTTCCTATAGGTGAAAGGCAGTCCGTATAAAGAAGAATCCGTCTGATAAATTGCCGATGTAACCGTGGTCCCCACTTGGCCGCTAGGCAACCAAAGAAACACTCGAGCCCCAGGTATTGACGGTAACTTAGAGCGACATCATGCGAAATACAGCTGATATAGCTGCTCAACGCTAGCCATGCTGTTTGATGGATTCGACTGAGGCGTGGGCCGGAAAGGCCGTACGTAAGGTTCGTCATAGCTTCAGCTCTCCATCTACAGCGCTGGAATGGAACAGTAAATTCTTTATCGACATTATACGAAGGTAGTCCTTTTGCATTCATGGGTTGGCATGGTTTACAATTTGGCAGTTGAATGCCTGTGACATCCTTGGAATGGTTGAGAATTTTTCGATGATGGAATGCCTTCGTTGCTCGCAGGAAAGCGTTCTCTGAACCTTTCCTGCGGCGCTGACCCACTGGTCGCGGGATAACTTCCGGCTGCGGCGGCTGCATTTTCGATGGAGGCGGAAATGCTGTAGGCCCGTGTGCTCAGATTCGGGTGCACGTTAATGAACCCCAGGTCGTCAAAATTTCCAGAACCCTCTACTACGGCGTCTCTCATACCCATACGGCGGTTTTGGGACGTTAAACCCCACATATCAACCAACCTTTCCTGCGGCATTGGAGCGCGGGTATTTAGCTTGCGAATTTAGCATTTGACCTGCAAAACTGAAACTAATTGATTGATATGTGGAGTTTAGTGTCCCAAAACCACCATATGATTATGAGAGATGCCGTAGTGGCGGGCTCTGGAAATTTTGACCACCTGTGGTTCTTTAACCTGCACCCAGCTCTGAGCACACGGGCCTACAACATTTCCGCCTCCATCGGAAATGCAGCCGCCGCAGCCGGGATTCGATCCCGCGACCTGCGGGTCAGCAGCCAAGTACCTTAGCCACTAGAACACCGTGGTGGGACAGCAAAACTTAAACTTTGTCATTCTTTCAGGTCGATGGCCATAATATCTAAAGCTCCATTCTTCTTCGCCAAATTTTTTTTTTCGTGCGTTACGCGAATTTCCCTACATATTTTGACTGCTCTATGTTGTGGCGTACGCACTTGAGATATCAGCATTAGCACTCAAGCAAAATCCCGGTCACAGCGGCTGAATTTTGATGGTGTCAAAACTCTACTGGCCCGGCTACTGTGCGATCCTGATGCACATCAAGAAAGCCCACGTGGTCGAAATTTCCTGCCACTTATCATATCATATCGCGGTTACCACATTGTCAAATCGCGGTTATTTCGAAATAAAAACTCGCCCCGCCGCGGTGGTCTAGTGGCTAAGGTACTCGGCTCCTGACCCGCAGGTCGCGGGTTCGATTCCCGGCATCGGCGGCTGCATTTCCGATGGAGGCAGAAATGTTGTAGGCCCGTGTACTCAGATTTGGGTGCACGTTAAAGAACCCCAGGTGGTCTAAATTTCCGGAGCCCTCCACTACGGCGTCTCTCATAATCAAATGGTGGTTTTGGGACGTTAAACCCCGCAAATCAATCAATTGAAATAAAAACTCAGTAATTACAGTTGTTTTATCAGTGGACAGGCCGTAACAACGTGCTGACGTGTTCGTTTATGACAGCCCCTTGTTTTCTTGCGCACGTTACGCAGCAACGGGGAGCACTTACTAGTCCGGCAAGGCTTTGATATTCACACACAGCGCTGTTGTTCGCACGTGACAAACTATCGCAATGTACGAAACTGCAAGTGCCTCTTCTCCTGATTCATTCTGGCTGGGCACGCAACCCTGCGGCAGCAGGCGTCAGCTGCGCGAGCCACATGCCTCAGACGTCACGAGCTTGCTTCGCACCAGCGTGTCCTTTGTCTCAAGAACAATGCAACAGCTTCAACGTGTCAACGCACCTGACTAACAAAGAGGCTGCTTTCTTACAAAGGTGGCTGACGAAACGAAACTTTCTCAGGCCTGGTTATTATTAGCACGGCCGAGGTAAAAAAAGTGATTATCTTGTAGGAGGCGTGCGAAACAGTTGACACATGGTAAATGACGGCTCTCGTTCATCTTTTTGCGCGATTTATCTGCATATTACAAGTCGGTGCGCAGATGAGCAAGAGCAAGAGTTCTGCGCAGCTGTAGTACCAGTCATTCGCAGTGTATAGCTGGTCATTGTTCTTAATGGCAGTGGTTTACTTTTTATTAGAAGCCTTGTGCTCGTCGGCGGAAATAAAAAAAAAGGGGGGGGGAATCTCTAATTACGAGAATTATGTGAATGGAGGAACCAATCGCCAAGGCAAAATATAAATTTAGACCGTGGAGCACACGCCATCACGTCTCGGAAGTTCTCGCACCTTATGGTGTCTCACCTAAGCAGTGCATAAATGGAGCCATTCATAATTTGCGAGAACAGCTTTCATCCTTTCCGCTTTCTCTGTGTTCTAAGCATCCTCCCACACAAATTTCCTCTAAAAGAGTTTCAGCAAAATGAGAATTAACGCTATGGAAAAAAACTTGGCCCCGTATCTGCATGTTCCACTGCAAATGTCGTCGAAAGATGATAGTCTTGCGTCTGGAGAGAGTGAACAAAATGTATATTTAATGTACTGCGCAAGAAAATTGGTGAATGGTATTCCGGAGGCGCTGCGTTAGAGTGCCTAGAGCGTGCAGTGGAGGCAAAGAAGCGCATCAAGTCACGTCACACGTGAGACAAGAGCGCCATCTGGCAGTTATCTTGGAAAACGAAGCGCACGGCGCGCGCGCCCATCTCGGAGGTGATAAGGTGTAGAACTCAAGGCTTGGGTAGGTGCCACCACCGTGTCGTCTTAGCAAAGCGTTGGAAACACTTGCCTTTTCGTGCAAGCTTCGCTTGGCCAGTGCAGCGTGATAAACTTTACAGTCCTTAGAATTACATATGTATGCCTTTTCTACTAAAAGACACACATACAGAATATTGACGTGTTGTTATGTGCCTCAGATATGCGCAATAATTGCTTTTTAATTGACAATCGCACAAGTACGAATGCTGAATCTTGAACAATATTTGTGGGCGCTGTGGATGGGATCGGCCGTTTGGGGTATGGTTTGTTGCCGTTTAGAGTACCGTTAAAGGTGGACATACAGCCAAATGTGCCAACAGGCTGACCAACATTTTTACATCGGGGGTCTTCAAGAAAGACTATCGCCTTTAAAATGAACGCATAAGAAGAAAAAAAATAAATTTAGACTTGAACTAGTCCAGATTAATACTTTAAATTGAGGCTTTCCTAGATGCTTTTGTGTTATGGAACTGTTTTTTCGCAAGGACTAAGCACTAAAAGCAGTAACAAAAAAATCAAAAAATCGAAACTACAGCGTTCTGATAAACAGCGAAAGAATACGTCACCTACAATCATACAAGTTCCTAGGTGTTATAATTGACAGAGACCTCTCACGGAGTTCACATGTATCATACATGAAAAGGCGATTGACAGGCATCTGTCATTTGTTCAAGTTCTTCGCTGGAAAGAACTGGGGAATGTCCACAACTGCTATGTAGCGACTATACAGGATTCTTTTCCTTGGATTCCTTCAGTACAGCCTACCTGTGTTAACCAACGCAAGTAAAACAAGCATACGAATGCTTCAAAGTGTCCAGGCTCAAGCACTCCGGATATGTTTAGGCTTGCCCCAAAGTTCGTCAACAGCGGCAACTATCGCCATCACAAGGGACAACCTCATCAAGACCCACATTAATGTGGAAGGGCTGAGGACACATATACGACACCTTGCTCGAACCCCTCGACATCACCTAGCCTCTCTACCAGTGGTCCGACCATGCCCATCTTACTGCAAAACAGTGACCGCACATGGTGAGTCGATCCCAACTTCGTTCTCTCCTGCCGCTAGACCTGTGACTCCGCCATGGTGCCTCGCTCAACCAATGATTAATATTAACATACCTGGCGTCGAGAAAAAGGCCAATTTGTCGTCACCGGCTCTTAAACAGCTCACACTACTTCTCTTGTATGAGAAATATCAAGACTCCACACATATCTACACTGACGGATCGGTTCAGCCGGACAGCTCTACAGGAGCAGTAGTGATACCAAGGTTGGCCACGACAATTAAATTCAAGACATCTCACGCAACAACATCAACGGCATCAGAATTGGCAGCACTTCGTGCCGCGTTGCAATTTGTAGTTGATCAACCTACACGCAAGTGGACTATTTTCTGCGACTCGAAGGCGGCACTGCAGTCACTACTAGCAGCCTTACGCCGTGGACCACACGAGCAGCTGGTACTAGAGATAGCAGAGGTTATACACCACCTGACTGAGAAAGGGCACCAAATTACATTTGAGTGGTTGCCCAGTCACTGCGGAATCATCGGCAATGAACGGGCCGATCAAGCTGCCCGCTCAGCCCACACAGAAGATCATAAACTGCGACTACCACTTTCTAGGACAGATGCTGCACGAAAGCTCCGCAGACTTGCTCGCCTGCAAACCACATCGCAATGGAATCAGCCACACTTCAAGCATGCCCGACTGTACTCGCTTGACCCTACGCTAAGTCTTCAAGTCCCGTCGAGGCTTTGCCGAGCAGACCAGACCCTGCTATGTAGGCTGTGGTTGGGCGTGGCGTTTACCAACGCCTACGCTTTCCGCATTGGGATGGCTGACACCGCAGCCTGTGGCCACTGTGGCAAAGAAGAAACAATCAAACATAATCTTTGTGACTGCCTAGCGTATAGTAAACAACGACTATGCTTTCGCAAGGAACTCAACAAATTAGATGATCAACCTTTGTCGGAGCAGGGAATTCTGCAGTATCGTCAGGATGCGACTTCACAGAAGAGGGCCCTGAAAGCGCTACTAAACTTTTTGCGATCGACCTGCCTTACTAAACGGTTGTATCTAGGACGCCCTTCCTGTGTGTGTTTTCGTTTTTTTTTATGAGTGCGCGTGCGTTTTTTTTTTCTCTCTATCTAACCCCTCTTTCTTGCCCCTACTTCCCCGCCCCCAGCGTTGGGTAGCAAACCAGATGCCAATATCTGGTTAACCTCCCGGCCTTTCCTTTCTCTCTCTCTCTCTCTCTCTTGAATTGTTATTCTAGGTAACTCTAGCAGCAAGCACATTGAGGATCCGATCTTACGCAAGTCTACAAAACGCTTGCGTAAGGCATTACGCACAATACAGTTATCGAATCTGCTTTTGTCCAGTCTCCCTTTAACGCAAAGTAAGCCTTGAGACAGCAGGTACAAAGGCTATCTAACTGAGAAATAGCGCGTGCCAGCCCCCATTGGATCAGCATTAGCAGTTGCTACTAGAAGTAACATTATGCTACATTAGTATTTATTGTGAATATTTCCTTCATATACTGGAAGAATGATTTAACCAGTGTCTTGGGCTTTTTCTAGCTGCATGCGCACCACGTGAACTTGCCGGCTGATGTGGTAACGGCATCTCGATACTGAAGCCGGTGGGTTTCTCAATGAATGAGTAATAAGCTAGTTTTGTCACCATACATGCGGCTGAATGAATTCCAGTTTTGAATTGCTTCTCAATGAGCATCTCATGATGCGCGAAGTACCCATCTGCCTAATTGCACACAAGCAGGCGCCATCTTATTCGAGGCGCCAACTTAAAGAACTGGCTTGCCTTTATTTGACGACATAATTAGTTGAGGCAGAAATAATTTTGAACCATAACTATGGAAGCATTTCAAATGCTTTAATTTTATTGCTCGTGAAAATAATGAAATAAAACAATGAAATGAAATAGAAGCTGATTTGGGACGGCACATGAGATATGATTGAAGCGAATGGCCAATGAAAACAAATTACAGCAATCAAAGGAACTTATCGAGAAGGCTTCGGGAACCATCCGGCAACGTATCGTGGCGCTGAAAGTCACTCATCACTTACGCCGTCGAAAAGGAGCGGATATGTCCGTCGAGACGCGAAGCAGGAAACGGAAAGGAAACGGTAATGATGAATGAAGCCAATTTCGGGCGACCCTTCCGGAACCGTGCCTCTCCGGTATTGATCCGGGTACCGAGAGGGCTCTCATTTATTCAGAGCTGCTTTCTGCGTTACGCTTTCAGCGCTGTGGTCTTAAAAAACTGGAAGAACGCCTTTGCTTTCAAGAGTAGAATGCGATAGCGTAACTGGGCTCTGTACGCATCGCCTTCGACAAGGAAAGAAACATGCCGCAAGGAAAGAAACGTTTGCGGGTGTAACATTGATAATCTCAAACTGCCTTAGAACCACTGTTTAACGTTCAGTTGCTGAGTGACCATTACATCATAATGGTTCTATCTGCCAAATAACCACTACTTATCTGTGAGGTGGACACTTGCGTAGCGGCGTGCTTTAAGCCACCCACTAATTGCGAAATTCACACATTGTGACGCCTGGTGTCATTTTATGATTCTACCACGCCATATTACACGTGCTAAGAAGAAACCTTACACTTCATGGCATTCCTATAGCGCTCTTTTCTATGGCATCTTTAAGCAATGACGTGACGCTGTGCTGGAGCCACTGGTGAACTTACGTGAATTTTATTCTGTCAATACCAGCACTCTTCTTATTGAATGCCACGTCAGATGAGGTGGTTTTATTCACAGTGTTTTTTATATGCTGGGTAGTGTATCAAAGACAGATAATCGAGAAAAAAATTGGCACTGTCCACGTACCAAGGGAATAGTTTTAATTCGAAGCATGAGGAAAGAAGCGGACTCTGGTTTATGTTTTTTCTTCTGAATTGAAACGTTACCAAATGATGCAAAAGATATGCACAACTGTTTTTTTCACATACATATAAAGAAAAGTCGCATGCGTTTTATATGAACAGTGCTTTACAGTCGCGCAACGCTGTCAGCAGCAACATAGGTTTTGCAAGCACCAGAGGCGCTAAGCTAATAAATAGTGCTTGTGCTTACAAGAATTCTAGCCTTAGATAATGCTACTTAGACTAACTTCAGTGGATGACAATCAACCACAATAGATACTAACCAGACGTGACGCCTCCCTACAATAGGACTGCATATGTGATTGCCACCACAATTCAGGATTGAACAACATTGCGCCTTCACGGGGTCTTTTTTCAATGCCGTTTAGAGACCACGCATTGCCCATATGCATGATTGACACGCAGAATGCCTGACTTCGAATCCTTGGGATCCTGTTGTTTATTCTTGGCATTCATCAGGTCAATGCCTGCGATGTCAATTTTTTAACGCTCTCGCTCATTTATCGAACGTCACCTCTGCCAGATGGGAGGCGTCAATCCGCAGCTTGTTCTTGGCAGATCAGCTCTGGGCTGTCCACCAAGCCCGCGAGGCGGCTGAGGAGCTCGACATCTCAGTCCCCACGTGGGAGCTGCCCGCAGCACAGTGATCTGTGTTTTGGATGACCAAATAAAAGTTTAACCAATCCAATCGCACTAAAATTTACAGAATTCGTTCTTGGCATTCCAGAGAGGATATGAACTGCCACTCACCTGTGTCGCATACCCGCATAACGTGGCCCACGGTATACGGATATGTGTCGCACCATTTTAGAAGGAAGTGTTTGACGTCACACGTCAAACGAGATAGCAATAAAGGAATTGTTTCGTAGAAATTCCAGCGTTGGTGTTAGCGTCGGTATCCGCGTGGGCATCGTTGGCTGTGAGCGACAAATGATCGTCTTGTGTGTGACCGAAAATTCAAGAAAGGTTCGAAAAAAATAAATAAAAATAATTTCCTGACTCGACAGAGGATCGACTCGGGTCGTTTGCGTGGCAAGCAGGTGTTCTGCCACATAACTACGCCTCTTCTTGGAACTACATTGATTTGCGGGGTTTAACGTCCCATAACAACCATACGATTATGAGAGACGCCGTGGTGGAGGGCTCCCGTAATTTAGACCACCTGGAGTTTTTTAACGTGCACCCAAGCCGTGAGCACACGGGCCTACAACATTTCTGCCTCCATCGAGAATGCAGCTGCCGAAGCCGGGGGATTCGATGCCGCGACGTGCGGGTCAGCAGCCAAGTACCTTAGCCACTAGACCACCGCGGCGATGCTGCTTGGAGCTACAGAGAAAAATGATTCGGCAGATCCCACGTACCTTGCGAATGAATGATCTGCGAAGCATGCGCATGCAAGCTGTGTTCTAATTTTTTATTGAATGAAACGTTATGAAGTTGCGCTAAAGATATGTACAAATACACGCAAAACATATGTTAAACAGCTGTATATGTTTTATAACAGCATTTGTTTACAGTTGCGTAACGATGCCAACAGCAGCATGGATATTAGCAGAGTCATTGGATACATTTACTAGCCATGAAGCCGCGCCGTAACACTATATATGGGAGAGTTCTGTGCGTTGCAAGCGGGCACTGCGGGGTGGCGCCGAATCTCCGGGGAGGGTGGAATAGACGGCGGCCACACCACCGCGCCGTTTTCGTCATACGTTTGTTGTTGTGTGCGTTGTGTTTGAAGATTGAAAAGGATGCCACGTACATGCGGCGCACAAGGCTGTTCATCTGGTTACAAGGGAAATTACGAAGAGGTGTCGACGTTCTGGTTGCCTGGACAGCTAACGACGGGAAAAGGGGAAGCGCTCTATACCACGAAAAAAAAAGGGGGGGGGGATTTCATATTTGACTGCCAGCAAGTGTGTGCGTGTGCAAAAACACTTCGATGAGAGAGGTATCATTAGCGTGAGCCAGTGGCCAGTCGGAGGTTGCTGTTGCGAAGATACGACACGATGTCTTGGAACTTCTCGTTAACCACATTTCGATAACGGTTTGCATGCAAAAGTACAATATGCGCTTCCAATCTAGTCCACTCTCTACTCAAATCAAATTTAAGTGTTTTCAAAAGTAGAAAGGCTGAAGCATGATTATTGCTTTGTAAAGGATCTTTGGTGGCCGTGGTCCTCCATTATTTTTGCCAATAACTCCCGTAAGTGGAGCCCCTGCTTGAGTCACTGTTTGCGTGTGATGCTATCGAGACAGTCAAGTGACAGATAATGCACATTCTTCTCGTAATGAACATATGAATGTGTTGTATATGGCGCAGACAGAATTTCCGAATAAAAGGTGCCTATGTCATTGCGATGGAATGTAGGCAGTAAAGCTACAGTTTTGAGATGTGTACCCATGACCCACATCTTTCGGAGAAAGCCAGTTACTGCCGAACCAAAGCATGGATAGAAAGAAAAACAGCACTAGAACACGGAATAGCTCGCTTGCGCTAAAGAATATCGCAACTCAGCTTCTTCGTAACGTAACCCATTTTGCGTGTTCCCTTGAGGACAAGCTTCTGTCTTTTCGCACACTCCATCCATATCTTACTGCGTTCGTTAAAATAGCGTGAATCGTGTTTGCGGTTCTTTGCACTCGTGTTCAGCTGCAAGAGCGCAGAAGCACACTTCCTTCCATGTTGCACGTCTCAGAATAAACAGACCCACTTGCAGAGTGATGGAGATGCGACAGGTGAAACAAAAAGGTAGGGCACTGTTGTAGAGTGCGCCGGCACCGTTCCGCGACAGAGACCATTTGGAGCAATTAGGGTCGCGGCTCACTTTTCTTCCACGAAAAAAAAAGCACTCTTGGAGTGCACTCGGTAAGCAGAACTTTCGGTGTCGTGCTCTTTGAGGACGCGATCGCTGCTCGCCCCTTTTACTCGCATCTGAAGAGCCCCATGCTCGCTGCCAAAACTCTTACTGCTACGACAAGGAATTGGAAAGGTTGTCACAACATGTTAAGACATAAAAGCAGCGAATGTCACGGTAGACATTTGCGTGGGTACTTGCCATTCAGGTAATTCCCAAGTGAGACCAAACTTGTGGAGTAGCGTAAGCCGTGTGCGACTGCCTTGGGGAGCTGCTGCCGTTATTGGCCGTACACATACGGCTGTACAGCAGAACACAGCGAGCTCAGTGCGTGCTGCCATATTGAAGAGCGTGTGGCGCCATCTGTTACAAGCATGGCGAAGCGACAGCCTGCACTGCCACGCGAGCAGACACTCCCCAAATCAAACGCGAAACTCTACAAGCTGAGTCTGGTTGTAAGCATATTATGCGCTCTTTCTTTCTTGAAATTTCCTGCTGATTTCGTGAGAAACGATGAGGACACCTTCCTCGTCACTCCAGAATGCCTACAGCACTTGTACTCCAGACTGCGGACGCAACTTCATCAGGTACGTACTATCGTGATCGAAAGAAACGCGAACAACGGAACGCGTTGCTTTTCCACTCAGTCAAACTGTGGCGTGACTTGGCTGTGGCAAGCTTGAATTTGAGCTGTAAGCCGGCGTCAACGTATCACTAGAATCTCGCTCCAACTTGCGCTCATGCACCGCACGTGTTTACCAATCCATGGCAGTCATGCCGTGGACTCGGAACACACACTCAGTGCGAAAGTGGCAGTCAGAGCAAGATTTTTAATGCTACGATGGCGCCTACTGAAAGCACATTCGCCTAGGGACAGTCCAGGCACCTAGAAGTTCCACTAAGTCGAGAGGCACGCTTTTCGCTCCGTTAACATCTCTTCGCATCGTGATAGTATGCCGTTACAATTGTACTAAACGTGCGCGGTGCGTGCATCCACGCTTGAGCCGTAATATATCCTATTATCGGCATGCGGCTTGCGAAAGAGTACGGCAATTATTTGATTTAATATTTACGTGTGGGGCTTAACGTCCTAAAACCACCATATGATTATGAGAAACGCCGTAGTGGAAGGCTCCGGAAATTTCGACCACCTGGGGTTCTTTGACGTGCACCCAAAAATGAGCACAGCAGCCTACAGCATTTTCGCCTCCATCGAAAATGCAGCCGGTGCAATGGGGACTCGATCCCGCAACCCGCGGGTCAGTTGCCGAGTGCCTTAGCCACTATACCACCGCAGCGGGGCTACGGAAATGATTTGGTGACGCATACTACACGCATACTGCACTCAAATCGCCGCTGTAACGTGGTACAGCTGACGTCGCGCTTGAATAAACGCAATAAGTATACTTACACGTACAATTTTACTGGGGTGGTAGTTTTTCTTACTGATTGAAATTATTCACTGGCTTGATTGATTGATGTGTGGAGTTTCACATCCCAAAACCACCATATGGTCTTGTGAGACGCTGTAGAGACGCTCCGAAAATTTTGACTACTTGGGGTTCTTTAACGTGAACCCAAATCTGAGCACACATGCTCAGATTTGGACAGCATTTTCGCTTGCATTGAAAATGAAGCCGCCGCAGCCGAGATTCAATCCCTCGACCTGCGGGTCACCAGCCGAATGCCTTATAGCCACTACGCCACTGAGTCGGGGCGATGATTCACTGGCGTTTTTCTCAGCGTTTTTCGTTGCGTGTGTAAGCCTGTGCGATCTGAAAACACCAAACAGGCATGATTCTCGCGTACCGTTGTGGTCTTCACAGACAGTGCTGGCTAATATCTTCCTTTTACACTGAATGTTTTCGCATTTAAAAACGGAACAGTGGTTCCCAGACGGCATATTGTTGGTGGTAGCGGCATGAATAGGCGCTCTTTTGTATTTTAAGTTTCTAGAGACCCCGCTCGCCGTGCCAGCTTGGTGCCACAAAGGCACGCTTTGGCAGTTCAGGTGTCTTGGTACGAGAGTATGCGTTAGCAGCCTGAGCGCCTGGGTACAAGACAGGTGTGCCCTGGTCTATAGAATGTGAAGTAATGCTCTGTCTTTCAGTACTCCTTAGCGCCCGTATTTTTGTAAAGCGTGAATTAATTTTCATCACGAGATTGACGTTTGCAGAAAGTACGCGCACACCGCTTCCTCTCATAATCATGGCCATCTTTCGCGCGCATGCGTGTTCAAGAGGTTTGTTCCATGAAGACAAATAAGACATTATCGAAACGCTCCCTCATGAGAGGCAAGAGATGAAACAGCCGACACACAGGAGGAGGCGGAATTAAACAGGAATGAACAGAAATGAAAAGGTTTGCGAGGCAAAGTACCAGGCTGGGTCCCCCCCCCCCCCCTGTTCCGCGGAAAGGAGGTTAGGATCACAAAAGACAAAACGTAAAAGATGTTACAAAAATCAATATAAGAATGAGTCAAAGAAAAGGAAAACAGAAGATATGACGCTCCTTAATTTCTGTCGCTAAGAGACTAAGCTTTCACAAATATAGCTTGAGAGGGCAAGGGGCTTAAAATTTAAATAGATGAGAATTCATTCAACAAAATAACTAGAAGAATACGAATGGGGTAGATGGAATTCGGCAAGCTTTCTCAAATCATGAATAGTAATCTACCACTAACCTTCCAGAGAAAGGTATACAAAAGCTGCATCTTGCCCATACTTACCTACGGAGAAGAAACCTAGAGGCTTACAAAGTGTTCAGCTTAAACTGAGGATGACGCAGCAAGCGATGGAAATAATTTTAATAGGGGTAACCTTTTAAGGTCAAGAAGAGAGCAGAGTGAGGGAAGGAACAAACCAGGGTCAAGGAGGAGGAGGAAAGAAATGCCCGGAAGGACAGGTACACGTTAGCCAGTTCTTAGACCAGCTGGTTACCATGTGCTGGGGTAGAGTGTAAGGTGAATAAACGACGAAAAATAGGTATCGGGGTTAAGGATCTCATAGTTAAAATGAAGAAGAAATAGACATCGGCCGGGCACGTAGCACATAGGAAGGATAACCACTGGTCATTAAAGGTAATTAACTGGATTCCCAACGAAGGCGAACGCACGAGGGGTAGACAGAAAGTTAGGTGGACCGATGAGATTAAACGTTCGCAGGGGTAGCGTGGCCACAGAAAGTACAAGACCGGGTTGTTTGGCGGATCATGGAATAGGTCTTTGTCCTGCAGTGAGCGTAGTCAGGCTGACGATGACGATGAATTCAGTGATTGCTCAGCATCTGCACACACCGTCGAGACTGTTTGCTTAATTGTTACCCCTATTTCAGGGCACTAAGACGTTTTGCGTGGTCTCGCCTGCATTAAAATCTTCGCAGGGATTGCCTCATCGATTTTCACAGCCCGATAACCTGCAATGATGCTGTCGTGATTCCGATTGTCCAGTTGATTATTCACTCCCAGAGGGCATTGTATGTCTGTCCAACCATGATGCACTACGCAATGTTCTGGCCAGTTGTCCTCTCGGACATTCCTATTTCAGCCCTCTCTCATGGCAAAATGACGTACATGCATTGCACTCCTCGTTCGTGAGGCTACCCGCATAATAGTCGGCTGCAATTAAGCCAACTGCAGTTGGCTCGCCCCAAAACACCACCCAAAGCTTGATTACCACCTGAAAGGCTCCTGCAGCTTTTCTGCGGCGCCAAAAGGAGGTGGCACCTAACATGAGATCCCCAGTTCTTTATTTAAATATCTTCTTACATAATCAATGCAACTACTCACTCAACCTTAACACGGCACTCTTTGCCCTCCGGTGTGACTACCCTTATCGTTTGTCGTTTGGGTTCCTGGCTTTCTTCTATTCCTATTCTCTCTCCGTACTAGTTCGTTGGAATAACGGGATCTCTCACCTTTCATTTTCTCCCATTTCCTCTTTCCTCTATAAATGCCAGCTCGATCCAAGTCACAATTCACTCGGTTGGCGTAAAAGCACTAACCGCTCACACTATTCACCACCTCAGCCTTAAAAGCAAGTCTGATGCTTCTTGTTAAGCAATGTTCTTGTGTTTCTCGTTGTCGGTGCTCTTTCAACATATATATGACGTCTTGTTGGCGCTATTTCGTCTAACTCCACTGCGCATATTTTGCTGGTATTTCAAAACACAGGCCGATTCTTTCGCCTGACAGAAAAGTGCTTTTACGATAACGTTCTGAAAGGAAAGCTTTTGATGCTTGTTTTACCCGTGAACCTTCGTGCGTGCTTCGTGCACGGAAGCTTTATCGCGATATACGATATTTTTGACGGCGTCAGCCGAGCTCTCAACATGGCTTTGTGTTTGGGAGTGCCTGCCTCGCTTCCGTGTGGGGGAGACTATAGAACGTGACTTCTGCGCGCTCGAAGTGAAGCCGTGTTGACAAACGCTCGCTCTTTTCTCTCTTCACCGGAACGCATGTTGTGCTAAAATGTCGTGTTTTCATAAGGGATTGCCTGTGTGAAATTTCGTAAAGGGTGTCGGTTCGCTAAAAGCTTTTTTGTTTGTTTGTTTATGACGATACTGATATTGACAGCGAAAGTTTCATATTCCTTGGTTTTGGGACGTTAAACCCCACATATCAATCGATCAAGTTTCATATTCCCATAAAAGAGAACAAAAGCAACCAAGACACATCACATGAGCAGAGGCGTCCAACAGACCCCCTTGCATGATTGGTTTATTTGCAACAGTGTTGTCATTGCGGGTCTTTTCATTTCTTCAGATTTCAGATGTTGAGGGGGGGGGGGAGGTGCACTTGACCACACGTATCCTCTGCTGTATTTTTAGAGTCTATATCTTAATGACCTTTACAATAACGGCCCCCACGAATTTATCAATACTGCGTCCCAAGCGGCATAATTTTGTGGCAAGATGAACAGGTGGATTTCCAGTGACACAGATCGTTCGTTACACTTTTTTTAGAATAGTCCTATTTCCCATCGAGTGCCTGAATTCGCAGTACAAGTCCAGTTTATATCGAACCTTTCTTTCTCTCCTTCAATTATTTACTCCAGAGCACAAAGCTGTACAACGTTGGTTGCGTAAGTAAAGAAGGGTAAACTTAAGGGTTCTTAATTATTGTTAGAAGCAGTATTAATGAGAACTGACAGACAGCTATCCAAAGGAAAGTATGGGGGACATTATTTGAAGTGGTTGTCTCATAAATAAGAAGAAAGGAACGCGGATAAAAAGATATCTTGCCGTGGGCAGGGACGGCAAACTGCGACCATCGAATAACTAGTTCGATTATCCGCTAACTGAGCCTGCACGGCGGCTATCCTCCATCCACTTTATGGGGTATATATATGCATTAAAAGTGGGAGCGTCAGCCAGTGCCGCCTGTTGCCATTGCGGCTAGTGTGGCACGATCATTTTTTGCCAAGGAGGAGGGAGGAAGGGAAGAAATGAAAGGCAGGGAGGTCAACCAGACGCACGTCCGGTTTGCTACCCTGCACTGGGGTAAGGAATGAGGGGAATAAAGGAGAAGAGAGAGAGAAAGAAGTGAAGAGCAACCTGTGTGTAGATGTGACCTTGTACATTGCACGCTTATAAGTGGTCGCGTAGTGCGGTCGTCTTTGGAAAACTTAGCAATGCCCGCGTCGCTTTGCTGGCCTGCGACGCGTAGAGCCATATACCAAGGATCTTCTCTTCGGAAAACGGTGTACTGTCTAGTGTCTCTAACGTTTCGCGCATAAAGTTGCGTTCGCTCGCAAAACGTTCACATGAACACAGTAGATGTTCTAGTGTCTCGTCAGTGTCGCACGATTCACATCGGGAGCTATTCGCCATTCCTATGCGAAAGCAGTACGCCTTCGTAAAAGCTACTCCTAACCACAGGCGGCACAGTAAAGTTGCATCCTGGCGGGAGAGGTCCGATAGAACTTGAAGCTTTCTCGATGGGTCCATTTTGTGTAGGTGGCAGTTTCCGACACTGGGGTCACTCAGCCAAGTTTCCGACTTTGTGTTAGCGAACGAGTGAAGGCCCCTTGCAGCGTCGGTTCTCGACAACGGAATTGGGGTTGTCTGGGCGTCTGCGTGGGCGGATCGGGCAGCATTATCAGCAAGGTCGTTACCGACAATACCACGATGTCCCGGTAACCACTGGAGCACCACGTCATGTCCTTTCGATAAAACTTCGTGAAGCACTTCTCTTATTTCATTCACTAGTTGTTAATGCACCCTTTGTCGAAAAGCTGTTTGCAAGCTCTGAAGGGATGCCTTGGAGTCGCAGAACACAGCCCATTTTTGAGGTCAGGCTTCCACGATATAAAGTATAGCAGCACGTAAGGCGGCCAGCTCCGCTGCTGTGGATGTTGTCCTATGCGATAGTTTGAGCTTTATAGTGACCTGGTACGTCGGGATGACAACAGCACCTGTGGAGCTGTCAGCCGAGACCGATCCATCTGTGTAAATGTGGGTCCTCTGGCCGTATTCTTCGTTGAGTAGCGACAATGTCACCTGTCATAGGACCACTGTTGATTGACGGCTCTTGTTCGTTATTCCCGGAATAGTGAGGCACACCTGTGGTTGTTGTAGGCACCACGGAGGTGACGCTGGTCTTGTTGCTGGAGTGAAGCCAAAAGGAAGGCTTTCTCTATGGGTAGAAATAATCTTTGAAAACATCGCTTGTGGCCTTTGAAGTGGCAACACTGCAACATGGTGACCAGGAACTCGGCAGAGGTGTCTTATGTGGGCTCTCAAATTGTCAGTGGTGATGTATGTTAGAA
This sequence comes from Rhipicephalus microplus, assembly GCF_013339725.1. Classification (NCBI taxonomy): domain Eukaryota; kingdom Metazoa; phylum Arthropoda; class Arachnida; order Ixodida; family Ixodidae; genus Rhipicephalus; species Rhipicephalus microplus. The sequence continues at coordinate 175,216,640 of NC_051165.1, read as the reverse complement.
TTGAATGTTCTCTTGCGATCATAATTGCCCCGTAGGTTGAGGTGCATCGTGGCAATTCTAAGCACACGCGTAGTGCTTGTCCTTGGAGACTTTCGAGGGTGCGGATGTTCGTCTTGCACATACTTGCCAATAACGGCAAGCTGTAGCGCAAAAAGTCCAGAAACAGCGCCCTGTATAGCTGAATTATTGACCTTATCGATGTGCGCCAAGGTTTTTCGCAGAGGAACCGCATTATATGGACGATGGAAGTTAGCCTTCCTTTCAAGTAACTGCAGTGGGCACTCCACGAAAGGTCCCTATCAATAATCACACCCAAGAAGCGATGGTTCTTCTGGTATGAAATATTTTGTCCATTGATGGTAACGGGGTATTGTGTCATGGCTCTGCGAGTAACCGCAACCAATGCACATTTCTCTGTTGAGATGGAAAGACCTTGCTTGCGGAGATATCAGTATGTCAGGGTGGCAGCCTGCTGGACTCTTGCACGTACTTGTAGACGAGTTACAGCCGAAGTCCATAGACATATATCGTCAGCATATATGAATATGAGGATAGCACTTGGCGAAATTTCACGAAGGCCTACCATCACGAGGTTAAATAAAGTGGGACTTAATACGGCGCCATGAGGGACGCCACGGGAGGTATAGTAATTGGTGGTAGGTCCATCTGAGGTTTGTACAAAAAAGGACCTTCTCGTCAAATAATCCTGGATCCATTGGAACATCCGACCACCGATTCCGATAGCTTCCAACGATTCTAGGATGACTTTATGTGTTACGTTATCATAAGCCCCTTTGACGTCGAGGAAGAGTGCCAGTGGTATCCGCTTGAGGCTCTTCTGTTGCTGGATAAATGTTGTGCGATCAATCACGTTGTCAAGAGACGACCTACCTCGCCGAAAACCCGTCATGCAGTTTGGGCATACGCTGTAGCTCTTGAGGTACCATTCTAGGCGTGTAAGTATCATCCTTTCCATGACTTTTCCTACGCAACTTGCGAGGGCAATAGGGCGAAATGATGTCAAATCAAATGGTGACTTTCCTGCTTTGAGTAGTGGCACAAGTCGACTTATTTTCCAATCCTGGGGAACAATGCTCGCCTGCCATGAGTGGTTGTAGTAGCATAACAACTGTCCCCTGGCCTCCTGTTGAAGGTTGGCTAGAGCGGCATAGGTGATGCCATCGGGTCCTGGTGAAGATGATCGTCGGGAAGCCGCTAAAGATGCGTCAAGTTCTTCTATAGTGAAAAGATTGTCCATTTCGGAGTTGAGGGGTTCAGGGATAACACTCCTAATTTTTTGCCAATTTCTGTCGCGTAGCACGTGAGCTTGTTACGAGGTAGCAGCTGACCAATAATCCTTTCCATGCCAATAATCCCTCGGTACGCGAGGGATTATTGGGCGGGAAAGTACAGCGAGGATGAGTAGAAGCGATGTCGTCGTCAGGCGGCGGTGAGGCTCGCAATGGCGGCAGTTGCGCCTCTTCCTTCTTTTCGGCAAAATAAAGTTGTTTGCATTACTTTATGCAAATCATCGACTTGATTTTCAAGTTAGCCACATAAAATACTTATCATGACCCCATAACCTTGTTTTTTAAGTGTTTCAGTGTTCATTTAGAGGTATACAACACCGCATTTGTCGTCATGGTTTTCGATTGCAAATAAATAAATACGCACGGAATTTCATAGTTTTGCGTTGCTACAGTATTGGCTTCATGGCGTCAGTTTATACTTCTCCGTATCCCTTCTATTGACTGAAGAACGAAATGACAACGGTGATGCGTATAAAGGTCAGCTTATTGTTGATGTGCCATCCATCATTGCATGTAATAGAAAATCTGAAGGATGCTATGTTCGAAAGGTACTGACACAAAATTTGTGGTCTCTTGTTGTTGTTTTTTTCTACATTGTGTTGGTGGGGGCCTCTTAGTCACAACATGGTACGTTGTTTCCTGCAGTGCGCGACAGATGAATAATTACAGGCTTCTCGTTACCGACAGTTTTGAGTTCCGGCTTTAGAGAGCTGAGAAAAAGACAAGCCGCCGGGTGATATTATCACCACCTAACTTGAGCAGCACTCGATTACTTCAGCACACCAAACTGTGACGGATTTCCACAGAATCCGCATCAAGAAGTTCTATTGAACTGTAATCGACACACCATTGTCGCGAAACACAAACATTCAACGCACGCGCCACGGCCATGGACTCTCTAGCAGCCGCCGAGAAGTATGAAATGCTGGCACCTATGACGTCATCATAACTTGTTTTGTTAACTTGTTAACGGCAGTGTGGTGACGTCACGGAAATAAGAGGGTCGCCAATGAGTCACTTTTGATGGTGTGAATAAGTTCTAAATTTAAACTTCGATATTCACGTAAGATACCTTCCAAGCTACATTGACTGTTGATATTCAATAGATGATATACGCATGTTAACGCGAATCAGTCCTGAAGGCTGTCTCAGCCACGAAATTTTCTATCATTACCCCTTTATTCAATCTATGTGCTAGTTACAGTTGTGAAGTGGCAGGCGTCTTTTCCTGTCTCTGATGCACTTCGATAGCACGGCAGCTGTGAAACCATGGCAGTTTACGTCATATAATAATCAAATACACTACAGGATGAACGCCACTTCTGTTGTTGGTTTCATTAACCTTACACAAATAAAGTGCGTTTGATGAGTAAGAGGTGTGCAAATACAATAAAGACATAAAGGCCATGGAGTGGACACTTTTTTTCACAAAATGAAGAAGAGATATGCACAGACAGAATATGAGCATTATTGAGGCCCGGGGATTCTAGCAGGGGGAGAGCGGGAGTCGTTTTGGGTTTTTTGGCTGCATGCACACAAACCGAATATCAGAGCCAATACCTCTCCGTTGAGAAATATTTAGTGGAATTAGGGTTGTTGTGACTTGAAACTTGTACGTTACCTATATTAGCTACCATGCATTATTCTAAGATTTGAGAATAGCACCATACTGTTCATATGGCTCCTTTAAAAAAATGCAATGTTTCTTGGCCAATTCTCCGGGGTGGGTAAAGTACAGTTAAGTTCATCGTGATCAGCCTAGGAATGTTTTTTGTGCAAAAATTTCTTGGCAGCTCCATCTCTACTTCCATCTACTTTCCCATCATGCTTGAAGTTTCTTCGTGAGCCTTATTCCTACCATCCTTCGGCTACTTCACGTGAGGCTGGAAGGTAATTTGCTCGGCGCATTCGATCAGGAGAAAGATGATCCGTCATTTTGACTGTGGGGCTTCGGAATCGAAGTAATGGGAGATGAGCGGTTGTCGCTGTGATCGTTGTCGTTGTGGTTGTTATTGTTTATCAGATTATGTTGATGTGGAAATATATCCCAAGTGAAGGCCATCGCACCTAGTTTTCCGAGAGAAATGGAAAAGAATCTCTCTCTATTTCTTAGTCACAATATCATCATCGTTCCACTGACCTAAACGAACGTTGACTTCTCCATCACACACTGATGTACTCTGCGGGTCAGTAGCGGCTTGAAGTAGGTGGGGCGCAGGTCAGAGGAAAGAATGAATAGAGGGGGAACTTTCCAGGTATAGATGGCCACTTTTCGGTAACATAAATTCATAGAGGTGAAAACAAATGAAAAAGCGTTGATAAGAGCAACAAATAATGAGAGACCACATCTAGTAGTTTGAAATGACCACTGATAAGTGGAAGGAAAGAGAGCGCTGACTGAGAGCTATGGTATTATTTTGCAATTTTCCGCTACTTCGAAAACAATTCGTTGCGTAAACTCGCAGTGGGAGCAAACTTGCGATCGCGTTGCCCACGGTAAATGAACTCTACAAAAATACGTGCTATATTTCCATTTAAAGAATACTTGTGTGCGCTTTCGTTGCTAGTGCTTCACTGCCAAGACATTTAGAGGCCCGTGATGAAACATTCACTGTTCAAGTGTGAGAATGTCTCGTGTTTAAAGAAGCATATCGATTGCTCTGGGTCGCCGTTTCGCCAAAGCTAAAATTGTAGGTACGAATCTTTCACCGGCGCATATATCAGCGTTGGCATGCTGTGCATCAGATCTGTCTCCCTGTAGCTGATAGCGAAAAAAAGAAGAGAGAGATAGGGAGATAAAATTAGAAAACACCGTCTGCAAGGTTAAATTGCTAGTGTATTACTGGATAACTTTAGCACAAGCTAATTCCGCCGCTTGTATTGATTATTAAATAACGCTCGCTAATACCTGTTTAATGTTACTTATTTCTTGCTAAGGTGGCTTGCTATTTCCTGTCCGATGCTACAAATCTAACATTCTTTTCATTCAACGTCTGTTATAGTTAGCGAGTTGTCTGCCTTGCTTATATATATTCTAAGTACAGGTGCGTCAACACAATAGGCTGCCGTTCCGGTAAAACTTATTCGTTGATAAAACGAGCATGAGAGAGCAAGGCATCTTCACTCTTCTTAATTCAGGGTAGTCAGCATAAATAAAGAATAATAAACTGTCTGCCTTTCCATTCGCACCTTTTTAACTCTTTGCATTCAGTGTGATAAGGCTATTCTAGCCAAAGAGCTCGACTTTTGATTCGCAGTTCTAGACGACGTTGGGAGTGCCTCACCATGAGCTGACGCCCCGCAGCAGTGGTCCAGTGGCTAACTCGGCTGCTGACCCACAGGTCGCAGGATCGAATCCCGGCTGCAGCGGCTGTATTTTCGATGGAGGCGGAAATGTTGTAGGCCCGTGTGGCTCAGATTTGGGCGCACGTTAAAGAACCCCAGGTGGTCGAAATTTTCGGAGCTCTCCACTACGGCGTCTCTCATAATCATAAGGTGGTTTTGGCACGTTAAACCCTACATATCAATCAATCAAAGAGCTGACCATCGCGTATTGTTGCATCCATTATTGAGTCCTCCATCTCAAGCGATGGGTCTAAAGAACGCAGACACCTCTAAAGCTGATAGAGCGATCACGTGCGCGTATCGCCATTGCCGTCCTATATGCCGGGCTAACAATAATACCACGTGCGTTACGTGTTTTCACTTATGTTTCGTTCGGTTTTCGCCCACCAAGCCCGTCTGGGGGAATGCTCAGCGCAAACTGCGCCTCATCGTTCTCAAAGGTTCATGGATATCAGTGCAGATCTTTTTTGTAGCGTTAGCTACACTGGCCTCGCTGAGCCAATTTCGCGTGGCACTGGTCTGCGCATGCGCAATGATACTCCGCCGCCACCGCGCGCGGCTCGCCGCTGGTGTGCGCGCAATTCGATGCGCTGCGCAGACGATCAGTGGTGTCACGCACTGGAGCCGGCATCTCCCTCGCACTCGGCCGCGGCCGCGCGCGACTCGCCGCTGCTAGTGTGTGCTTTCCAGAGGAGTGCCGTCATAGCCTTGGTAGACATATGGACGCCGACGCGTGCGCCTTCCCTGTGCAGTCACCATCTGACACTGCGCTGGAGCCGCTTGATAGCACCTCTGACTGGCGTTTGCCACTGTGGTATAGCCATGGAGAAGGAGAGTGCAAATGCTGCTCAACGGTGCAGTAGAGCGGAGAAGCTTAACTTATCGGATCCTGAAGTAGTTGCCCGGCAAAATAAATATACGTGTGCCCCATAATACGTATACCGTGTGTGTGTCATTGGAACAGCTGTAAGCGTGATAATCAAGCTAATCCTAGACACTCTGGAAAGCTAAGAATAATCAGCTGAACCTTTGCTAACGCTACGTATATCCTGGCATAGCTGAGCTAAGCCACAGCCATTTCTTAAGGTTACGTCAACTTCGTGAACATTACTGATTATGTTGAAACTACGTCGCTGATAGCGATAACGCTAGAATATTCGATGGCAAGTGTATAAACGCGGGCTCGCTTCGCCACTTGTCAGTTGATCGACGGCCTACGCTCTGCTCACCCTATCAATGCCAGCGTGTTGCTGTAATCTGACTTTCCTTTATCGTGGCCACAAGTTCGGCCAGAGGTTTAACTTAACACCCAGTCTGCTCCATTCGTCCGCGTCACGACCACGTGACAATATGATGTATTCACACACTATATGGTTCCTATCTCTTAATGAGTCGCTCATGAATAGCCCTTGGTACAACGATTTATAGAGAAAGGGATGCGTTACATGAACGACATTACGAACGCGTTTTATTGATCTGTGGATATCTACTCGAATGCGCTAAGCATTCTGAAGTCATAAACTGTAATAAAAACATCCACGTGTTTCACTTTTGCGCTCGCATCACCCATGTGTATTTGTACTCGGTCGAGCTGGCACATTTTCCAATTTACTCCAATATATCTACTACCTGATTTATAAGTTAGGTTTTGATTTATAGTTAACGTGATGCACTGTGACAACTTGTTGAGTACTCTATATGCCCCTCATTTTCTTGCTCATAAGCGACTACCTCGTTGTAACTTACCTAGCTTTGCCAAAGCTGCACGCATTTATGAAGGCAAACATGCCGCTCAAGCTAGACTGCACGCAAGTTTGTTGCGTATACAGTATAAGTCACTCTAGATTATTTCGTCAAATATTCTTGGTGCGTATTTGCGCGCTGATTCTAAAAGGGACCAAAGTTAGCCCTTACGTCACTATCTCATTACACCACGACGAAGAAGGTAAAGTACTAATAGACCGATCCCACAGGCCAGTTTCGCGACGCCACCGCTGCCGCGGCAGCCGCGGTGCATGCCGGTACTTGTAGTCGTCCGGGCGCACCAGCCAGCCGAAGTGCCTGAGCGTTCCCTTTTCGATAGATTTTTCGGTCGTGTGGAGCCGTCTTACGATGGGAGGATTTACGTGCTGTGTTCCTGGATGCTACAACAACAGCACAAGGGATAAAGGCTTGGGTTTCTACGTCTTTCCTAAAGAGCAAAAGCTTCGGGAGACGTGGATTCAGCGTATCAACAGGGCGGGACGGGGCGGCAGGTAAGACATCTTATTAAATGTATAGTGCCGCTTTGAAACTAAATAAGCGTATTGCGGTGGTTTTTTTTTATGTGAATGTTTAATCATGAAGCTTAGCATACCAAAGAATATGATCTTTGCTCACTCTGCCTGCGTATACTCTTACCGGATAGCTCAGCCGCGGTTCGCGGTTGTGCATGCCGGTCATTTTTTAGCGCATCTTCCTTATTCTAGCGTTTTTCGTTACTGCTGCGTACTAATATTATTATTATTACGAGTTGTAGTGCTGAGGTCTTTTAGTTTTCCATGTTGCGCAAGTGCAGCACCGCGTACGCGGCTTGCGTTTTTTTTTTTTTTTTTTTTTACAGCGCAAGTGGCAAGCATGCAGGCATAAGGGGAAGGCAAGCTCATTGACGAGGCTCTCCTAATAGCTCTACCGTACATCGAGACCTTACTTTTTAGAAACGACGTAACGTACTTCACGGCACGCTTGCAACAACTTACCCAGAACTCGTTGTGCCAAACGGCGATTAGCTTTCGCGGATCACCCTCGATGCAAACGGTGCCTCTGTAATCTCGTCCCAAATTAAGAATTTCAAATATTATTACTACCAAATGCTGTATGTTGAACGCGACACTCGTGCACGTAAGTGCCGTAAGACACGAAAGGTTCGGCGCCGCATATAAAGCCTGTCCCCAACAGCACGTCACTGTGCAAACAAACGTTGCAATCCCCGAGATGCACATGCGAAAAAAACAGTCGCGCAGAACAACCGCTTACATACATCACTCAAATGAAAACTGTACTCAACAGGCAATGAACGGGTGGCTGTCCTAAGTCCCGTCGAAACGAAGGAGTAGCAGGCACTTATGACCGAAATTCGCGCCGCCTGCTCCCATTAACAGACAATGTAGGTATTGAAAATACTCACATGACGACTTTTTCTTGCTGGTGAAATCGGAGAGACGTCCGCGAAGCTCCGGCGCAGTACTGAAAAAGCGGCGGCCACTGCGTAGTCGCTGTAGTCTGGTTGACCGATTGACTACAACTAAGATGGCGGCGGGGCAACTCCGGAAAACCGGCGCATGCGCTGATCGGCTGGTGGGATCGGTCTATTCAATATTGATACACTGTTCATCGGCGTTAGATGCCCGTGTAAAGAAAATCACTCGAATGTTCTTTCGTGCTTGCCTTTGCACGTGAAAGAAGTCAAATACGGTGCAGCGCCGAATCAGTTCAATTAGTTCCAATTATTTGTTGTCACGACATAGTCCAATATTGATATACAGTCCTCACATTATTCAAAAGAAACTTGGGTGCCGAGTGGCCAATAGGTGGTCTTCAAATGTTGGAACTCTGAAAGAAAGAATGCCGACTTTAAATGTGCGAATTTCGTTGGTTCAATCAATTCAAAGTATCGAAAAAGTCGTATATTCGACTTATTTTTGTGTACTTATATCGGCTACGAAAATAAAGACACAATATATAATACGGCACGTTGTTTTTTCTCCTCTTTTTGTCGCCTCTTTCACCACCTCAGTTACTAGTGTAAAGTTATTCTCTCTCCCTTTCCTTTTTACTCACTCTCCCCTCCCCTCTATTTCTCAAAAAAAATTATTCTAAAAACCAGTTGGCCGAAGGTTCTTCAGATACTGATCGTGGTACAAAATTTAAAATAAAACATTCAGTATAACCGATTAATTTCATTGTGGTCGACTAAAAATTGTTGTTTTTTTGTTGTTGTGCTGAAGCATTCGACCACAAAGTCTAAAGACAAAGGAAGAGAACGGCGTCGCGCAGTGCACCATAACGATCTTTATATTATATGCTTGCATGCACCAACACACAACAAGGGAGGAATACAAGCTTGTTGAGGCACAAAAGGCCAAACAACGCCATTTTTTTATAGTTGCCTATGACGTCCCATTCTAGACCTTGTAAGGGACAAGACGTTTAAATTTTCGTGTGATAAAGCAACATACGCCAAGATCTCACCGAAATAATAATGTTTCATAGGAAGATAGAAGAGTGCATAGAGACCACTTGACAACTACACAAAGCATAAATATAAATCATGAAAGGAAAAGACATAATGTGCAATCGAAGAAGGCACATGAAAAAAGAGAGAGAAGAGTGCTCCTGTAAATGATGGCCCTGGCGAGATGCCTGGCCGTAGGAGTACAAGAATATAAAACGAAATATAAATAAATAAAAATATCCTGAAGAACAGACATAGCATAATTGGTATGAAAGAAGTCGCCAGAATGACTCCATTCATCTCCATCGTACTTATTTGGTCTTCCAGTCGACGTGCACGGAGGCAGAGCCCGCTTGCGGTGCAGTCGTTGGGACGTGTGGATGATTTGTGGCTTTCCGCCAGCTGAAGCCGTTATTACTGGGATGCTATATTGTGATTTCTTCCACATACCCCCCCCCTTTTTCTTTTTGTCCCGTAAGGTGCTGCCCTCACGGCCAATTTTGCCGAAACACTCTGCATCTTTTCTTCCCGAAAGTCATCCTTTTTTTCATTTCCTTTCAGTTTTGGCAACTAGCGTTCAGTCCATGACAAGGGAGGGAAAGTTGCTATACCTAGAAATTCTCGTACTCAAAGATAAAATGATAGTAAGGAAAACGTCATATAACATACTTAGGAGAATATCGTGCAGTAGCTTACCATTATGTCAATATGTCTGCATTTTCTTTTCACCACGAGTTCTACAGCTTGATAAATTCTTATAATTCTGATATCCTACTTTAAAGCCAGCTCACGTCATGTAAATTTGCCACCGGCAAATTGGGCACAAAATTGTTGATCCACCTGTGGTCTCTGAAAAGGTGGATGACCGCTTACGAATGGTTGTTTTACAAATTACGTTCTTTTTCACTTAGTAAAACTGGTTTACAGAAAGCAACGCATTAGAATATATTCAACTGACCTACGAAACCTTAACAATGGGATCGCCTTCCTTTCTTTATGGTAATCTACCAGTATGTCCACTACGACGACAAAAGATGAATACTCATTCGATTGGCAAAGCAGCCGTGACCGAATTAAAGCGTCTCCCTTTCTTCACGGAAGCTCCTGGGAAACATTGGTTCGTTGAGGCGGGATCACAGCAATAATGGGTATTCAGGATCTATCGTCGGGTCAGTTATTCAGTGCACATTGCACTTGCACTAGTTCAGTGCTCGACAACCACATGGGATCCCGAAGCGGACAACGCTAGACTTCCTTTTCTCAGATCAGGGATTCACTAGACTCGCACTGAGCGTTATCATGCTCTAGTGGTGGCTCTTGGTGCTAGGCCACTTAGTTTGTACTGACTAAGGGTCAAGAATCCTAGGCAGTTGTCATAGCGGCAATTCGAAGTTTGCGAAACCGTCTATCTTTCATCCGTTCCAGGTTCTTCAAAGGAAATGACCTTAGATACCTTGTATGCTACGTCGCTACGAATGCGTTGAGGCTGGAATGACTCTGGATGTATATACCTTTCACTTTATGCGAGATTGTTGCAAAACTGCCTAAAACTTCCCGTACGTGCATTTCTCATAGAAAGCAACAAAGGGTCTATTCGATGCGTAAACGAAGACATCGTCGCAATAAGATGGACGTACCAAAATAGTCAGAGTATTAATGATGAAAGAAATATGCACAAAATTCAAACAAAAACTGTTCGAACATCAAGATATTTTAGACAAACGTTTTGTTTATCGAAAACTATGTGAAAAGGGTATTTCTTGAATTCCATGTTATTTCTTTTTAGAATCGGCTTTCGGAGTTTCTTGTTTTCAAATACGTCAGCCATTCTACACACCTTTATATTAAAATCCCAGTCAGTCTTCTGAGCCTATTGCATAGTAAAACGAAACTCTAATCTGTGTGTCCTATCTCCAGTATTTTCATAATTCACATGAAAAAGAAATGATTTTCATCTGATTTTTTTGCGGTAACCAAGGTTAACTGTTATGACGATACACTCTTGGCAGCTTGTAAATAAATCAGTAATTGGCATGCGAGCTACTTGGTATACGATATAAGTTACCGATCGAACGCACTGTAGTTTTTATCCTACGTTCGTCTTGGAAAGATCAAATTATGGCTCCAAACCAGCTTTTACCAAGTGTAATCCTTTATGTGCTGCTTCCTCGATAACCAGATATAGGGAATAAATGGTAGTAATGACAATAATGATGAAATCTAGCATAATACACTTTGTCGTCGTAAACACATTGTCCCCGAAAAAGAAGAGAAGAAGTGCGAAGCCGCGGCATCGAATCAATAAAAAGATACCACAGGGTTGGACCAATTCTTTCTGCTAACGAAGCATACAGTCGTCATTATTCGCGCAATCAGAGCAGACATTATCAGAGGCCGAGATGTTTGGATGCAGTCAACTGTGGCGCCACTGTGTCGGGTTCCTTTCGTTGGTCGACAGTTATTGTTGGTGCCGTATATCATCAATTCGAAAAATATATGTACGACTTCATGACTAGAGCAGACTGTAGAAGTAGCGAATTGGGTTAGTTGGAGCATACCCATCACGATCAACACACAGAAAGAAAAAAAACACAAGAAAGCGGTCATGCACATTCTTACGTTTTTTGTGCTTTTTGGGGCACCGATTGTGATTAGCAGGTTGTAGAGACTGCAGCTTATAGTCCCAGCATGGTATTGAAGCGACGGTTGGTGCATATGCCTCGACGCTATATGTCAAGAGCGTCCCATGAAATTCACAGGCGTAGAAAAGCGACGCACTTTTCGATCTGGGCAATACGTTCGTTTTTCCATTGGAAGTAGGGGTGAAGGAGGGGGGTCAGATCGTGTTCATATGGCGTTCTTTTATCTTAAATACAAATTCGGTGCAATATTTTTTTTGGTTAGCGAGGCTACATCGGATAAATAATTGTGTGCAAGAAATAGAAAGCATTGTCTGATGCCAGCACAATATATATATATATATATATATATATATATATATATATATATATATATATATATATAACAACTACGTCGCAAAGTGTACGTTGTCTGGAGTGATAACGGCAAGCCATTCATATAGACCATACACCGATTAGCAGTTCTCGGAGCTCAAAAACGATAGCGCGTTTTTGTTATTAGTGGCGAGTTGGCACGACGAGCTCGCGTTGGGCGCTCTCTAAAGGTCATCGCCTCCACGAAGCGCCTGCTTCACGAAGCGTAGTGTTTCCTGCGCGAGAGCTTATCGGACTCGTAATTCGAGAGATGACGAAGGTCACTTCGGACGCTTAGCGGCCGCGTTTACGAAAGGAGCGTGCTGCTGACACACAACGCAGAAATAATTGTGACAGTTGTTCGCGCTTGTCCTGTGTATACTTGTGTGCTCGTTTCGTGCGTCTTTCTTTATGTGGGAACAGCGCGCTTTAATAAGTGTCGTTTTGTGAGAGTTGTTAGTCCGCGCTCGTCCTTTGTATGCCAATTTGGTGCGTGCTTTTTGCTTGAGGTGTGCGCTGCAAGTTTTCAGCTGCCTATCATTCTTAAGGTGACTTCGTAATTTGTTGTTGCACCTAAAACAATGCATAATAAACACTCAAATACTTCTGTAGAGACACGTTTCACTTTCGTATATTGTGAATTCCTATATAGGGGGAAAGGCCATGTTTTTAGGGGCAAAGCTCCTTATGACGTCATACGTTCGTCTCCCGTTATCGTTTGTAAATACCAGTGGCACATACCCAAGAGAGCGGGTATGTGCCACGGGGGATAGATATTTAGAGGCGAAGCTCCTTAAGCCGTCGGTCGTGCGTCCTCGATGTCTGTAGTGGGTAGCCACCTCTCGTTTACCTCTTGAATTGTCCGCTAGATCGTGGTACTTGTATATAATCACTATATGCTGAAAAGATGCTGAACGTTTTTTTGCGCTGTATTGAACAAACTAGATGACATATCATTATCGGAAGTGAAGATTCTTGGATCGGTGCCTTACCCGTCACATATCAGCATAGTGACGCATTTATTTCAACATCTTTTATAATGACATGGTTAAGGAATCTCTTGTGGGCGTGAGGCAGACAGGTGCACCTCTTGCCTGATAGTACGTTAGCGCTACTTCTTTTTTCACTTTTTCATCCCTTCATATCTTCCATCCAGTGTAGGGTAGCAAACAGTACGCAATTCTGATGAACATCCCTTCTTTGCTTCCTTTATTCTTCCTCCTCCACTTCCTTCTTGCATTCTGCATATGTCTGCTTACTAGCTTTCGTTCTTATTTCATGTTTCAATTGATCACATTGGCCGCCATTTTGTCGCAGTGAGCGAAAGGTACGATGCTACTACACTATATGTACCGATAATTTTTGCGGCATTCCGTTACCTTCCTTTACCAATCTACTCCAGGTTGCAGTATGCGACTGAAGTTTCTTTATTCACTGCTATATTTTGCCTCTTCTCCGTTTAGAAGTCGTGGCCCATGAACAATTCAGGCACGCGTGCCTTGAATTAATTATCCTACCATTGTTATCCACTACATAACACGGAGGCACGTACACTCGTCTCTCCTCGCCTTTCTGCCACTTCGTAGATACGCCGCCGACATTGTGACCTCCACTGTTGCTGTCGTTTGTCATCGTTAGCACCTCGACTTCTGTTGGACACGCAATAGATTCGAGCTATCTCGCGTCTCAAGACGTCTCAGTATTTGCTTCTCTCAAGACTCTCGCTTTTGGAATCGGGAGGTGGTGTCTCTTTCTCGAACTTTCTTTTCTCCTAAAAAGTTTTGCGACGAATAAAAAGCTTCGTGTGAAAGACCGAAAGTGCACAGTACGTCCTGGAACAACAAAGGTAAACAAATCGATTCTCCGGTGAGCCGTTCAGTTAGTTAATACAATTACGTCGGAAAACCTTTGGGAGCAGCTAACACTGGAGCCTATTTAGAAGGTAGTAATCTTAGAACGCCCCGGTATGGCTCAGAAACAAAACGGCAACTCCGATGCTACTGGAAGAGCCTATGAAAGTGATTGCACATGGTTTTAGGGACTGTACCAATGTTCCGAAAAGTATTTCGTGGGGAAAGTGTTGTAAACTGTTCAAAACGTCATGCAAAGCATAATGATTGAAGCAAAAAGAGATGCGATCGCTCATGGTCAGGAAGCCCTACGCAAACAACTACCATTTGCCTTCTTGCCTTGACTAGTGTCATGCCCTACATTTTTTTTTTTACTTCTGGATATTTTTCTTTCTTTTTTTGTTGACAATACTATGAGCCGTAGCTCAAAAGTGACAAACAACACTAGCCAGGAACACACACGAAGGGATATGCATTTGACTCTGTGTGTTCTTGTGTGTTACATGTGTTTTTCGCCACCGCTCGAGGAGGAAGATTGAGCAAACAGAAAGGAAACTCCGAAAACATCCTGTCATGTGAATAATGTACACGTACGGCTGCTTTCACATTCACTATTAGTACAGCTAACTCATTATTGGCGAACGTAATTCCATCATTAAGAAATAATTGAGGCAACATGTTTTTGTGAAGTAATATATTATAGCAAGTTAATGATTGACTTCGTGAAACGGCGAGACATTCCTCATCTTGGCGTCAATTTATGTGCCGCGTTCTCCTAGAAAATTGTGGACGCGCGTTACTAAAAAAAAAAATGGCAGCGTATCCACGGAGTGAATGATGAAGATTGGGGCGAAGCATTCGTCCTTTCATTTGTTCTTGCTTCCGTCCGTCCATGCTTCCGTCTGTGTGACCATCCATGCATCCATCCGCCCGTCCGTGCGTGCGTCTGTTCATGCGTCCGTCCCTGTGTTCGTTCATGCATCCGCCCCTGCGTCCGTTCATGCGTCCATCCATGCATCTATCTGGGTGCCTGTTTGTTCATCTATTAAACACTCCAAGTACCACCATCTCGCATCTTTTCATCATATATTCCCCATACAGAAGTACCGCCATCCAGCGGACATTCCAAGGACTAAACGAGAGGTGGCACACGTACACTTTCTTATGGCTTGCGCTTCGGGTCTAGTTCCCAGCTTTAATCACCTCGAGTTCATGGTATATACTAGTTCACTGTATTCATGGCACTGTGGCCCAACGCTCGCTAAACCTTTCTAAAACCAAGGATGTCACGCCCAGCGAGTATAACGTAGCAACCTTTTCTTGTTAGATAGGGCTCAATGTACATGCCAATGGCTGCTAATAAAAAATGAGAGACAGGAGAATTTGGCTTTTACTTTTTACGGCTTGCGCTTCGTATCTACTTCCCACCTTTAACCACCTCAAGTTCATGGTATATACTAGCTCATTGTATTCATGGCACTGCGGCTCAACGCTCGCTAAACCTTTCTAAAACTAAGGAGGTTACGCACAGCGAGTGTAACGTAGCAACCCTTTCTTGTCACATAGTGCTCATTGTACATGCCAATGGCTGCTAATAGGAAATGAGAGACAGGAGAATTCGGCTTTTACTTTTTACGGCTTGCGCTTCGTATCTACTTCCCACCTTTAACCATCTCAAGTTCATGGTATATACTAGCTCATTGTATTCATGGCACTGCCGCTCAACGCTCGCTAAACCTTTCTAAATCTAAGGAGGTTACACAAAGCGAGTATAACGTGGCAACCCTTTCTTGTCACATAGTGCTCAATGTACATGCTAATGCATGCTAATGGGGAATGAGAGACAGGAGCATTCAGCTTTTAGTTAACGCGCATGCCGCGAACGTTTTACTGTTCAAAAAAGCACAGGAGAAATCTACCACCGGCACCACCTTGCAGGTCAAAATGTAACACTGGTTACACACTACGACTACGACTACGAGGGACGAAGGGGTGCCGCTTTAAGGAGCTTCGCTCCTAAAAAAAAAAGGAGCAGAGTCGGGCCGTATGCGAAGCAACTACCAAATAAATGCACCGATGTTGTGTGTCGGTGTATCATACTTACGCGCGTCACCTCTCTACTCTAATGGAACGACTCAGACCGCTTGCCCGAGCTGTATTTACGCTAAGCGCGAGGGAAGATGTGGAGAACATTAGTGGCAATTACTACATGACATATTTGTTCACCTCACCATGGTCCATTAAGACACGGTCGCTGCGGCAAATTGGCGCCGGGAATGTGAAAGCTGCCGTACATATACGTTATTCACACACTGGATGTTCTGGGAGTTCTGTGGCGACGCTGACGCTCCATGCCTGGCCAACTGAGACATTAACACTTTGTAGAAACGCTGATAGCCTTGAGCGACGATATTCACCGCGGAAGCGACACCTCACAATTGCCTTACGACGGACTAAGCTGTATTGGTTATATCATTAACTTCGAAAAGTATCACTTGGCTAGCATGCTTGTGTATTGACCTGTCACTTGTTTCTTAAAGCTAACACTTAACTATACTCTCTCTATTTTAAAGTGCTAACTATGGGCATTTTTGGTGGTGGGAGAGGCTACGAGTGACGCTGTGCCAAAGTGTCGCTGAGGCTTGAGTGGTTGAGGGAAATAGAATATCAAAGTAGAGTACACTAAAGAAAAGCTACAGAAGAAAAAATGGTTTCAAGGTTCACCTGTTGAGTTAAGGAGACAGTCTAGTAAGTGAAAGAAACAAAGGGAAGAACAGACACCTATACCGTGAATATCGACATTACATCTGTGTATATATATACACTGCGAAGGTGAATCAAAGACGATGTTCTTCAAAAAGTAAGTAGACGACGGTGAAGTGAATGCGAGAGTGATTGATTTGATTGACATGTAGGGTTTAACGTCCCAAAACCACCATATCAATACGAGAAACGCTGTATTGAAGGGATCCAGAATTTTCGACCACCTGGGGTTCTTTAACGTGCACCCGAATCTCAGAACACGGGCCTACAGCATTTTTGAAAATGCAGCCGCCGCAGCCGGAATTTGATCCCGCGGCTTGCAGGTCAACGGCAGAGTACCTTAGCCACTAGACCACCACAGCGGGGTATGAATGTGAAAGTGCCATGTTGATTGCTTAATTCATTAACAGCAAGTAACGTATTGCGACCATCAATGCCGAGTAAATTGAATCAGGAGCAATGAACATACAAGGACATGAACGTGGGTGAATTCTCAACTTGCTCTTTAAAAGGTATTTTCTCGACTGACATGGCAGTGACTAGCCATAGATAACAGACGCAAATAGATGCCTAGCACACATGCACAGAAATGGCGATTAAAGTCACTCTAGTGACCGCCATTACCGTATGTATACGGTTCGTTTAAGAGAGCATCTTGCATCTCGGACTGTGTCGACCTGTCGGCCCCCAGGTGGTTGCGGCCCACAGCCGAACCTCCCACTTGAGGGCAACTGGCCTTACAGGACTTTAAAAGTTATTTGACTCACTGACTGATGCGGTTTCGCTTTGCAACGTGGGAACATTGATGTGTGGTCCAGTGGTTGATCTAAGGAGAGTGCTAATTAGCATTGCCCAACACTCCCCCCCACCAAAAAAATAAATAAAAAGGCGCTGATCTCGCCCCCTCCTGCGGTACTTTTCGACAGCAATTTTTTGACGCACAGTTTTTTTTTCAGGCCACCGCGGCGATTTTCTCTGTCTTTAGATGTCCATTACTGCGGCCGAATACACATTGCCCACAGAAGAGGAAGCACTTGCACACCTGAGCACCTGCAGTGTGCAAACAGGATAGCAAGGTGGGATAGTTTATATCTCAAGAATAAAAATAACATTCAGTGCAAATAAAAAACACGGAACCAGTATAGAAGGCAACTTCCATCAACCCAAAGGAAAGAAATTTTGATCGTTTTAAAGAAGAATTTTAAGTAGCGCGAGGCGACATATGGTAACAGGAAGGCACAGACGGACCGGAACGAGCGCTACTAGGAACAACAACAGTATAGCGCTCTATCTTGTCCTGCAGCGCCGTTCTGTTTTCGTATTTCGCCTCCCGCTACGCAAAATTTTTTCAAATGCATCGCCAACAAGCCCCCATTGAACTCTCGTCGACAACATTTAAAAAGGAAGGTGTGGGAATTGATTTCACTCTCGAGAAACGTCACTTAGTCGGGTGACGTTTCTTTCAATGTTACCTTTTGCCATAAACACCACAAAAATCTTGCATTGTTGCACAAATAAATAAATAAATGAAGATGCCACGCGATGACAGGTTGCAGTTCCTCTACGTGTGTTTAAGTTTCAATGCGGAACACGTGTGTTGGCAGCAGCACTGTCCTCGCTCGGCAAAACCGATCTTGAATTTGGCGTTAGTGCACTCAAAAATTGTAAAACGTGTAAATGTATCATCTTGCTTACGTGCGGCATTAGACACAAGTTGCGTGCATGTGACGAACGACGCCATCCGTGTAACTAATGAATGCCTCAAGGTTGCAGGGTACCAAGCGTACCTCATCGCGTCTGTGTGCGAGAAACCTATACGCTTCATTAAAGAAAGACATGGTCCCCATCCTACTAATGAAACAATTATTATGGCTGTGAAAACAATTAACAAACTAATGAAAACAAACCAATGAAAACAATTATTATGGCTGTTTTTCTCTACATACGTAAAACATCGCGTGGACTAAGGAAATGTTGGCACATGGTGGAGGTCAGGGAACAAATCGGAGTTAGGATATTATAGCTGAAATAAAGAATAAGATATAGACATGAGCCGGGCACATAGCACGTAGGCAGTATAACAGTTGTTCATTAAGGATAACTGACTGGATTCCCAGAGAAGGCAAACGAACAAAGGGGAGAATGAAAATTATGTGGGCCGATGTGATTAAAACGGTCGCAGGTATAACGTGGCAGCAGAAAGCACAAGACCTGGTTGACTGGCGAATCATGGGAGAGGCCTTTACCCTTCAGTGGGCGTCGTCACACACATGATGATGATGATGATGATGATGATGATGATGATGATGATGATGATGATGAGAGGGCACATGTTCCTGCAGTGACAGATGGAAATGGAAAGTGTGGTCAAGACACGTGAATGATTTTGTGGGATGCTGTTTACGTGTGCTGTATGAAATAACTTTATCACTTCATCATGTGATCACGTGTGCGTCTGTCAGACTAGTGGATGTATCAACACGTGCCTTCGAGCAAATAAAAGTTCCCTGAACGGTACTCCTTCATCCAAACTTGCCTCCTATTGCCAGGTATGTAAATGCGAACCCGTGTTCGAAAGCACTATAATTTCGTTTGGTCACCCGCGACGCTAGAAATTTCGGAGAAGTATCACATCGCATAGAACGCCTCAATATGAGTAAGCCAATCATCACTGTTTTGGCATGACGAAGAAATCAACTTTACTAACAGACGTTGAACACGTGCCTGTGGTGTAGGCCTGTAACTCCGGCGCCATGCGATGTTTTCATATATGCGTGCTCTGTCATCTAGTCGAATTCAGTTGCGAGCGAGCGCTTGTGATGTGTGCTTTCTATTCTGGTTCCATGTCAATTATTTATAATTGATTGATTTGTGTGGTTTATAAAAACCTATAATTTAATAAAAAACTTATAATTGATTCATTTGTGGGGTTTAACGTCCCAAAACCACCATATGATTATGAGAGACGCCGTAGTGGAGGGCTCCGGAAGTTTTGACCAGCTGGGGTTCTTTAACGTGCACCCAAATCTGAGAACACGGGTCTACAACATTTCCGCCTCCATCGGAAATGCAGCAGCTGCAGCCGGGATTCGAACCCGCGACCTGCGGGTCAGGTGCTCAAACTTATACTTCTTATAACATTGAGCGCAAACAAATGGTGCTCTCCGAAGGATTGATTGATTGACATGTGGGGTTTGACGTCCCAAAACCACTGTATGAATATGAGAGATGCCGTAGTGAAGGACTTCGTAAATTTCAACCACCTGGGGTTCTTTAACGTGCACCCAAATCTGAGCACACAGGCCTACAGCATTTTCGCCGCCATCGAAAGTGCAGCCGCCGCAGCCGGGATTCGATCCAGCGACCTGCGGGTGCTCTCCGAAGAGGTCACATGCACTACGACGAACGTGCTCTCCCATGCATTCATTTTGTCTGCCAGTGCGACGCATCTGCAAAAGAGCGCTATAGCATTAGTGGGTTGGAGATGAGTAAAGCAGTAAAGAGGGAAGATTTCCGCTTTAAGGGTTCGTCGTCATTGCCTAAAACATTAGACTTGGCTTAGCAGCACTGTCAGATTCACCAAATAAATTTATAGCAAAGCGCTCAAATTTTCGATCTAAAGCCAGAGACCCTAACGGGCATCTCTACGGTAATGTAATCTATTTGTTACACAACTTCTCGTAACTTATCTGAACAAATGCGGTTCGCGTTCCAATAGCACATATACATTGTTTTTAGCGGGACGGCTCAGTGCTCTCAATAACACTTGTTTCAGTCAATAACACTTGTTTTCAGGGACGGCTTTGTGCTCTCCCATAGTGGAGTACCTATAGTACTCTATATCATTAACCACCTTCTCTAAACACACCGAGATATTCGCATTCATAAAGTTTTTATCTGGGGATGGCTCATTGCTCTCCCATAATTGAGTATGAAGTACTCGAAATTGTTAAACTATTTTGCTTAAAACATGACGCTGATAGTTGAGTACGAAGTACTCGAAATCGTAGAACTTTTTTTTTCTAAACATGCTGGTAGGCGACCGTACGTAACAAGTGTGAGGCCCACGGAACGGCTTTTATGCTCTCCCATAGTAGAGTACCAAGTACCCTGAATCGTCAACAACATTTTCGAAACACTTCTTTTTTGCTCGTGAATTCATGCACGGCTCAAGTTTCGTCAACAAGGCCTCATCAAGTGTGGACCCAACCCAAGGGACGGCTGTAGTATGCTCTCACATAGTAGAGTACCTAGTACTGTAAACCGTTACCCACTTTTTTTCTAAGTACACATGGGCCATTCTCTGTGGCGACTCCCTGAGTTTTCCCGCTCTAAAGTTTTTTAGGTCGATGCGGCCTCATCAAGCGTGAGGCCCAAGAGACGGCTTTCAGCTCTCCCATAACAAAGTACCAAGCACTCTAAATCAGCAACCATTTTTTTCTAAAGACACTATTTTTGTCGATGCGGCCTTAGGTGTGATGCCAACGTGACGGCTTTATGCTCTCCCATATAGTAGAGTACCTCGTACTCTAAATCGTTCACAATGTTTTCTGAAGCCACGGTACTTAAAATCACTAACCACTTTTTTCTAAACATTGCTCACTTTAATTTCGGCAAGAATTGGGGCCATGGTATTTAGGGATGGCTCCATGCTCTAAATTGTCGCCCATATTTTACAAAGACGCGACGCGTTTTCGAAGAGTGTTGCAGTTCGACTGGGATGGCGCTGTGCTCTTCCTTAGTAGAGCATCAATTACTCTGAACCGTTAAACACTTTTTTTAAACACACAGTCTCTGTGTTCGTTAGTGTACTTTATGAACGGACACTATCTTTGTTCCGTGCTACGATGGAAAAATATTTTATTTAAACAATGCAACCCGCAGGGGCGTCTGCGTAAGCAGGCGTTTGGTGTTTAGCGACACCACACGGGGTTCGATTCTTTTCCACGCCTAGCCGTGCGTGGCTGAGCTGTGTCCGGGGAAAAGGGGATCCTGGGGCTTGAGCTGACGCTGGGTTCTTGGACCTTTAAGGCTCCTCGACAGAGGCAACACACCCCTCTGGCCCCGGCTTCACGTAGACGGCACCCCTGGAATGACCTACCCAGGGGAAACCCGCAGTCGCCTTTCCTATCTCTTTCTCTCCCCTGATCTTCGTCTTTTTTTCTCTTTCAATCTTTCCTGTAATCTCCTCACTTCTGTTTACTTCCATCCTCCAGGCGGCAAGGGTTAACCTTGTGTAGTTACCCAACCTTGGGTAGTTACATTCCTTTATAACGGCGATGCATGGCGTGCGTCTCCAAGTTTTTACTATTAAACAATGCATCCATTTTCACCAGGTTGATGCTCGGGAGAGCTTACCGCTATAACATAGTAGAGAGCGTATAATGCTCTAAATGTTCATAATATATAATAAACAAAGGGCACCTGTCGTGAGCTAATAAGTGAAGAGTTATTAAGCTGTGGTAAACACTGGAATGCAGTGCTTGAGAAGAATGGCTAGTTGGGCAAGTTGGTACTGATCCATAGGTGCACTGCAAAAAAGAAAAACAGACGGAAACACGAAGTTGAGAAAAAGGACAGATAGTGCTTGCTTCACCCCTTCAATGGTTTCCTGATAGTGGAACAAGTTTTTTTTTTTTTTGCCATCTGATCACATTCTTTTCACTAGCATACTTTCGTGACGAAAATATGTCTTAAACCTTTTTGTGGACTGCAGTATAAAACACTTTTGTGGTAAAAGGCTACACAACAAAATTCCCACGGTGCATGCCCACAGTGCACGCTCACGTTTCGCGTCTCGTGCCGCATCATCGCGTCTCGTGCCGCATCATCGCGTCTCGTGACAACTATCACTCCCCCCCTCCCTCTCTCGCTACGTAAGGCCGACGCAGGCACTGCCTGCTGGTGAAAACCGACTGAATCACGCTTTCAGAATTTAATCAAAGGTCTTTTTACTTGACTTGCACTTGACGCTTTGCTTGACTCAGCTAGATGCGATGGAAGCAACAGTACTTTCAACCAATAGTGGGGCCCGACCACGGTGGGCATGACCCACCATCAGCGTCCCACCACTCGTTGAAGACAATGCTTCGTCTTCTTTATTCAATAAATAGGAATACTAAAGACGAAACCACAATTAAGCAATCCTAAACGATACAAAATTACGCAACATTCGTGTAATCCCCCCTCCCTTCCACTCTGCGACGCACTTACTCGAGTTCCTCCAGAGAGAAGATGTGGGAGGCTTTTCTCGTCCTCTTTCTTTTGTTAGCATTTACTATACAATTACTACTGATAATGTCTTCTATAGTTTCCTTGACATGATTGTCCATTAGATCTCACTAAAATTGTGTCTGACAAATAAGGATGAGTCTTTAAATGTTTACTTCTTTCATACAATGGATATGTGCCACTGCTCTGCCCCTGCCACAACTCGCCACTACTGCTCCCGCGGCTTTTCCCACTGCAATCACCCATTTCATGCCCACTTCATTCCCGCTTCCTTCAGCCCACTTCCACAGCCACTGGATGAAAACTTCATTCAGGTCAACTACATGCTACCAGCTTTGCTCTTTCATCCGTGTTCACCAAGTTTACACGGCTGAATTTTTGAGATAATTTTCACATGCATTGCACAACTTTTTTTTTTAAATGCAAAGCATTTCTTAAGGAACGTCGACAACTTTGAGCATATCTATCTATCTATCTATCTATCTATCTATCTATCTATCTATCTATCTATCTATCTATCTATCTATCTATCTATCTATCTATCTATCTATCTATCTATCTATCTATCTATCTAGCCACCTACGACTTTTAGCTGTCCTGGCCATTTCGATAATAATGGTATCTATACCAAACTTGGTATGGCATAAAATGACTATATGAAGAACATATCACTAATCATAAGATGAAAATTTTCACATGTATGTAATGACTGTCATGATTTACATTTCATGGTGCTGCAGCTTTTGCGGTGGTTTCGTTCACATGGCATGTTGCAAAACGGGTATTGTATGGCATGATTTCATGACGAACACAAACGACAGACCCTAACATGAAAATCATGACATGCGTGTCATGTAACAACATGACTACATGCCCCGCTGTCACAGAACGAGCGCTAAAAATGGGCGCGCCACCCAATTCTTGCGATAACGGGCGGGAGAAACGCCGCGAGGTCAAAAAAGAAAAAAAAGAAAAAAAAGGGCAAACGTTCGAGGCTCCCCGGGCGCGCACTCTCCCCGCAGAAGCGTGGCTTCACGACGAACCTCCTCACCTCACAACGGCGGCCGAGCAAGCACTCGATTTTTCCAGAACGAAAGGGGCGTGGTCATACCGAGTTGACTCATCGGCCGGAGAGGGCATTCCAACCGTCTCGCCCTCTTTCCAGCTTTCGCTGCGTATCGCGCCGACGAATTGACGAGAAGCGTCTGGAATGCCGCGCGCAAGGTATTTAACCGAGCAGCCGAGATGAGAGATCAGGAGGAGACGGAAGTTAACGCCAGAGCGCGCAGGGATTCCGCCGTGTAGTCGGCGAAGGTTTTGGTCCGTAGGGACGAAGCCGGAGATGAAGAGGATTTCCACCTGAGGGGTGAAGGCTCGGGCTACAGGCAAGAGCGTGTGTTTACCGCTATTGAGCGAGGACGCGTGGCAACAGCTGCGGGTGTGAAGCCGACGTGTTCCGGCGAAGAAGTTGAAGTTTGAAGAGTGGCCAATTGAAGACGGGAGGTTTCCTGGAAGAGAAACTTCGAGGGCTGCGGAACGACAACAACGCTGGACTTTGAGTGAGTGATTCTCGGAAGAGTATCATCTCGACTTTGGTTCCAAGAACTTTGGACTGAATAGGTTTTCTATCTCTTTAGTCTTTAAGTGTCTTGGTTGTTCAATGCATGCGACTGCATTGTAGCTCGTATTGTTGTCCGAGTCCGTTGTTTCAAGTGTGGCTGATTGTATTGTGTAGTACGTTGATTGATTGGTTAGATTGGTGACATATTGTATGCAACTATTGTGGAGTGTGCATTTTTGTGTATTGTTTCTGATCTGCCATTATTGAGAATATAATTTTGTTTGTTTATCAACTCTCGGCTCTGACTTGTTCTTTGGGCCACAGCCGGCGTCTGCTGGCGCGCCAATAAGGACCACTCCTAAATTGTCCACGCTTTCGTGGTGCGGTTCGGGGGGCCGATACTTCGGCTCTTAGAATTAGCCCGGCGATCGCCTCCCTAATTAACGGGACAGGTGTGACACCCGCTCATGATGTGCTCGCGGCCGTTTCGCTAGCGTCACATCTACCAAACTCTGTATTACGTGACGCGAATGGACGACATTGGTAAATGTCCCATCCTAACATCATAATCACGACATGCGTGTCATGTAACAACATGACTACATGCCACACAGATGATGTGCTCGCGGCTGTTTTGTTAGCTTCACATATGCCAAATTCGGTATTACGTAACGCCAATGGATAACGAAGGTATGTGACTGGTGCAAACATGATAATCATGAGATGTGTGTCATGTGAGAACATGAGTACATGCCACAGTCAAGGCGCCAATACATTACGACATGACGCGGTGCGCGTGCTCATCGGTGCTCATTTGGTCGCGTCACGGTGGCGTTGGCACGCCATGCGCCGGTCCTACTCTATACTCGCAGGTACGCGCTGCGCTGCGTTGCTTTGACGCATGCGCGTTTCAGCGCGTCCGGCGTCCCTTCGTCACGAGAGGAGGGAGAGCATCGGCGGGAAAGGCAGCATGTTGTATTTCGCGCCAGTTGGGGGACGCTACGAGCGCGCGTAGCGAACGGACGCGAAGAACATCGGCTCTGTCGATTTTCGACTGGAGCCACGCACCTTTCTACCGGACGTTTGAAATTTTGTGGCCTCTGGACCAGGCAAGTTACCTGGACCACGGAGACATCTAATGTGTCAAGTTGGGCCAATATATCAACACATTGGAACGACTTCACCAGCTCGCCTCGCGGCGCTTAGGCTGAGTCTCATTGCTCAGCTAGCGTCCGGCAGCGGGGAAGTGGTCACTCGTGCCGAAATGGATGCTTGTTGAACTCAACACTGCTGTGACCCCGAGGAAATTGTATGGTCGGCTATTTCACGCTTCGGGAATCAAGATTTGGCACCAAGGGAGCCTATCAGGGATGAAAATTTGCTCCGTCCTTGGAGAGACACTCCGAGCGACGAAAGGCCAAGATGATCGTGACCAGCATCCAGGCCGCTTCAGGAAAGCAGCCATCCAAACCACCACATCCTACCTCGCGCAAAGAAAAGGGACATGCTAAGCCAGCATAGAAGCCGAAGCCTCTGTGGAAATGTCACCAGGACAACATTATAGTTGTCCTAAAGCCCCGGACTAGCCTGGCGCTCGAGGCCACTTTCCAACCTGGTGAGCTCGGCCTGTCCTAGCGCACTTACCTTGGCGCGCACTTGGCTGCAGACTTTAGCTTTGTGCTCTCCCGTGAGCAGAACCTCCATGTCGCAAGTACCCAGAATGCCCACGTGGCCGACCACCTTCCCGTGGATTTCGTCATCGAAACGGTGCAAGGGGATTTGGCCCTTCGTGGCCATCTTAAACATTATGACGAGGATGTCAGCTATGGCGTCAACTCCGAAGCTAATCATAGGCCGGATGAAACCCTGAGGAGTAGTATTCAATGAAAGCGGGGAACTATCCTCGACATTCGCAAGTTTGGAACGTCTAACAAGGCCCGACTCATCTTCGCCGGGAAGGTCAAGCTGCAGACTGTCCTCTTCAGCTCTGGGATAAATATCGCTGGCAACCTAGATGAATACTATAGCAGCAGCGAGAGGATGGCAAGTATCAAAATTAAGTTTAACAAAAGGTGCAAGATGAAGGAGGTAAAATCACCTACATCGAGCCATGATGGGTGTATGGTTGAACGCCTTTATGAAGACATGGAGTCAGCCTTTAATAACGTAAAGGCACAATATACTGTTATGATGGGCAACATTAATGCCAATAAATGGAAAAATCAGGCTGGAGAACATGCATTGGGGGCTATGGCATCGGCTCTTGAAATGCCTGAAGATATATAAGTAGAGTTCGCAGGACGCAATAATTTACGGATCTTGAATCCCTTCTTCAGAAAATGGGCTAACCATAACTTGACGTGGCGAAGTCTTGATGGCGAAACTAAAAATGAAATAGACTTCATTCTGTGTGCTCGCCCAGGCATTTCACACGATGTAGAAGTCGCTGGCAAGATCTGATGCACTGACCATATAATGGTATGGCTCGAATTCACCAATATTTAAAAAATCACAGGCATAAACTGATACGCAAAAAGCCAGTTAATGAGGTAGTGGTGAGAGGGAAAGTACAGAAAGTCAAAGTTTCGCTTCAAATCAGATTTGAGGCCTCAAACGAGTTACCCGACGTTAGCGTTGCCACCATGAACGATAATCTTACTGGTATCATCAAAGATTGTACAATGGAAGTCGGAGGTAGAGTCACTGGACAGGACATTGGCAAACTATCTCAGGTGAACAGAAAAATGGCAAGCACTTTTAAATGAGTGATATGAAGGTACTCCACCTCAGGTTATAAATGGCGCCACTGAAGGACAGCTGATGAACGAAACACCCGGTTTCGAGATATAGACGGTTTCAGTGATGTATCCAGCCCTCTAATCTCGGTCTGGAAAGCTGGCGCACATTTTCTTGCAGAAAGACTGGCACGCACAATTCTGACAACGAGCAGATAGGTACGAATAGCTTGTCAGTCTTTAAGGACTTTCATGCTCTCGCAGGTCTATATCAAAGCATTGCCCAGCTGGTAAGCTGGTAAAATGAAAAGAAAGTGCTAAAATGAATTGAACAAGGAAACATAGCAAGTAGATTAAGTCAAAAAGAAAAAAACGGGGATGTTTTATGATGCACAGAAAGAAAATTGTGTTTGAAGAATATGGTGAACGAAGCTCGCCAAAATAGCTTCCCTTTTTCTTAGGTTTTCCAATCGCCATGTATTCTGTGTGGTACACGAGTATTGCACCCTTGACTACACTTTTATTAAGTCTGTCTCATAAGCACTAAAGTGAAGGCAGCCAATCATTAGCAAGCTTGCTTCAGTGGCTTAAGTGGCTGTCTCCTCATGCCCTATGGTGCGCAGAAGGAACATTTATGACTTCAATTTGCAATTAGCACATATTCATTAGAAAAGTCTTCAGGAGTCTTACTCTTATTAAAATACCGTTCACCATGGCTTCAAGCACCTAGGAAACTGGAAGGTAAAATATTGCAAGGTGAAAATAAGCCTGTGACGGTCACAACAATTTTCACTTTTCTGCCGATACTCGCCGTGTGAACTTAGTGGCTGATACGTTGCTCTGCTATCTATACGAGAGCGTAGCAGAATCGCCTCTTAAGAGTTGCTTCTTCAAATAGGCGGTTTATTCAAATAGCTGAGGCATTCAGCAAGTGATCCCTCAACCTTCGAACAAGAATTACAGATTTGGGACACTCCGCGATATATCCGTGATTACTGAAAACGCGCGAGAAAGTAGGTCCGGCTTTCAAACGCTTGGCTCCAAGCAATAAAAAATCATATAGGCCAATACTTACGTACTGCTTTGCATGAGATAGACTCAGATGGAGGGGAATCTGTCAAATGTTTCGGCGAGATCACACCGTTAGCAGACGGAAATTCTACAGGAACTGGCACTAGTTCGTAGTGTAACTCCACCTACTCTCGTTTTCAAGCATCGTTGTAATTGTGTCTGCGCAAATGAAAGAGAAAGAAAGAGAGAGAGAGAGAGAAGGTGGGAACAATATAATACTTGTAATCGAACCGGAATCTGTTCTCTATAGCTATACTGACATTCGGTCACTATAAGCAGCGACATTGAACATGCCGCGGTATTTATACATTGCCGCCTGTCACCAATGAAATTGATGTAAGTGGGCTCGCATTTACACACTCATATGCATAGCATTAGCCCTTCGAATTTTTTGAACGTGATCAGGTCAGTACGGCTCAGTCATATCTTTTAGCGTTAGTCAGGGTTCATATGTAAACACATATCGGCTAATCTGACAAGTTTACCGTCTTCTGTTTATTGTTTGTATACACTTACAAAATAATAACAATGGTCACGTACAGCAAGAGCGGTAAATCTTACGGCTCCCTGAAAAGCGTGCGAACGGTGGGCCGAGGACGAAACGGGGATGGAATGGGAAGGGCAGTGAGCCTTACATGCCTTACGAAGAGCGCACGGTAAATCGTCAAAGAAACCAGCACAACACGAAAATTCCCTCCCGTACGTCCCGTATCTTCCGGCAGCTTGCGTGTGTGAGCCCTTCACTACAACCACATGGCGCTCACTTCGCGTGACCACAAGCTCGCACCAGAAAGGCAGGGCACAATTGGTCGCTCGGATGGAAGCCCACGCACCGGCGCTAATGCACCGCAGCCGCCACGGTAGTCGTTAAGAGCAGCACTCTACTCTGCTTTTCGACTGCTGTCATTCCAGCTTTCCTCTGCACCGGAAGACCACTATATAGCGAGAGCGATGTTATTTTCGGGTTGCTGCGCAGTAAGCCGTGAGGGCACTCTTCACTTTCCCAGAACGACAGACAGTTGGGCGTGTTGGTCGCGAAGTGTTGAACTCCGCAAACAAGACAAGGACTAAAAGAAGAGATGACGACACAAAGTGCAGTCTGTGTGTTTTATTTTACTTCCTACCTGGCTATCGCATTTCAACACTTCTGATCACTTTTGCCATCGAGAGTTCTTTGTCCCCGCCCTGAAAAGACGTCAACCAGAATTTTCACCTACCTGTCATTGCACGGCTTAGCCAGAAATAAACTTTTGCAGCTAGAAAAATGAACTAGCGTCCATGAAAGTTTAAACAGAAAAGGGTTTAAACAAGTTGAATCTTTCGCGTCTGATGTGAAGAATGCGAGGCGTCGGATATTGCCCATCTACAATTTACGCATGTAATGATAGGTGGAAAGTGTGGTAGGTGCAAAGGTAGTTAGGGCAACGTGGTACGATCTGGTAATTGTACAATGCGGTAGGTGTGATATAGTTGTACAACGTCGTAGCGGTACAAAGTAGGTCATGGCCAACCACTCCTCTCTTCCTTTGCCTTCTTCCGATTCACATCCTCAAGAAGAAAAAGGGTGGCACACATCATACTATCGACTATGTGGAGAAAAATGTGAGCAAAAATAATTGTTTATCGAGTAATTGATGTCGCTTTACATGCATCGCATCTGAGTAAAAAAAAAAAGATTTCTCTGTCCAATTGAACACCCGCATGTTAGTGGAACCAACCGATTGCGTCGAAAACTTTATGTATTTCATACCTCAGAGACGAAGTTTTGTAAAACAAATATTTTTAGCAGGACATTTTAGTTGCATGTTTTAGTAATATCATCAGATCTCGTGCAAACGCCCGTCATGTGACGTTACACAAACATAGTGGTTCTTAGTTGACGGCCAATTGCAATTGTCTATATAGTACTGAACGTACGAGCGCCCAGTTTCTAGATGGTCTGGAAAGGCTACATGAAAACTGTCATTCTTGGCATTTTTTCATCGACTAATTAGGAGTGTAATGATTGCAGTGAATGAAATCATTGTGACTACTTATAAAGTCGAGATTCTCGCAAAAAATATACCATCGTACTTTTTTATACTCGGTGTTTGTTTATTCTTATCATGTGACCACCTCTCCACGCTATTCTATCACAGCTACTAATAAGTAACATTGTACTACTAAGCCCATCGTTCTGTATCCCACATAAAGGCTGAATACTTAGCCGTGGTGGTCAGGTTCTGACAAAAATTTCGAAAGCATTTGTAAGGTTTTTCGCCGAGCTTCTTGAGTAATTAACGTGTTCTCTGACACCTAAAAAGATTGTTCGTTGTGGCTACAAGTGACATCATTTCGGAAAAAGCTAGCGCGACCATGAAATGTTTCACTTTTCCACTTATTTTTCTTGTCTGACGTAATCAACATTTTCTTTTTAATTAGGACTCCTAGAAGTAAAAAAAAACTGAAATGAATTATGAAACGTGTTTCGCATATCTTCTGCGCAGCACGAAATCCTGAAATGTATAGTGTGACAGGAGCTTCTTTTCAGAGTCATGTGACTCTATACAATTTACACATCATGAATACATTGTATCCTGTTATACTACACCAGCCAACTTCAAAAAATTCATAAACTACGTGCGAAGAGTTGAGAGAGTTTCTACTTCTCCTGTTCTTGCTTTTGGAATGCGTGATAACATTTTCAGCACACTGAGAAGAAAGAGCACATGAATGCTGTTAGCGAAACAATGCGTATTTGACTTGACGCAGTTTCTTAGTATCGCGAGCCTCCACCACATAAGAAAAAAGGTTTTTAAAATTGTAAAATCGAATCTTGTGTTGCAGCTAAAGTGGCTGCTTGTTTACTTTTCCCTTTATTTTATTTTTTTTCCGTGTGACCTCTGTTTCTGTGTTTCGATTGTTCCAAGTCATGGTCATTCCGGGCCACAAGAGCTTCCAAGAAGGACTTGCCTGCTTTCACAACTCATGCCAAGTGAGTAAATATAGTGCGAAGTTCTAAATAGCAGCTTTCTTTCTTGTCGCTTCTGATCCCAAGTTTTCGTCGTTGTTTCTTCTTTCTGTTGTCACTGTGCTTTTCTCAGTGTTTCAACAGAACTGCACTAAAATTGTGTACAGCCGCCCATTTCATTAACCTGAACACGTGAGCGTCGACCACCGGGCCATAAGCGCCTGTTCCTACAGCGTCCCGAAGTTCAGTTCTCGGCACAGCATGGTAGATGGCAGCTGTGCTGTACTGTTCATCATGCACATGTACGTACGTATTCTCGCTCGTTTCACCACGATTATTCTTTATACAGCCTTTACTGACTGAGCGGTAGACGCTCACACGTTCAGGTTGGAAGAATGAGTGGCTGTACGTCTTCGTCGTTCTCAATTATTCGATTATTGTACCTGACTCTGTTAATTTCTTTCCTTTTGCTTGTACGCTAGTACACCAATGTGAGTGTTGCAGCGAACAGAGGGTTGCAAATATTTCTGAGCTATCGTGCTCATATTCTATGTTTTTGCAGAGGAACTGCTAAAGGATTTCGTTAAAGGACCGCTCACCAGGTTTTAAAATTTTGAGCTGACAAGCGCAATGCGTACACGAGGCGTTCATGATCACCTCTGCCAAAATTTGCAACGCTACGCACCGCGGAAGTGGGCCGAATTTCAAGATGAAAGCTGCTCGCCCTCCCCTCTACCGGCGCACGCGTAGAGAATGAGGGCATGACGTAGACGTAGGAAAGGCCCTACGTAGACGGCAATGCAGTGACGTTGGTCCTGCTCTGACGACTCTGCTCTGACGTTGTCAACAGTATACCACGTGACATGGCAAAAATTATTTAACACCATGCGTAGTTTATGTATTTCTTGCTTTAAGAGATGAATAAAACTTGAAATAAATAATGAGACGCAATAAAAAATTGTGCGCGTTTTTCTTACATTTTTCCCGTGACAGGACAGGACAGGACAAACAACTTTATTTGGTCCTGAGAGGCAAGGCAGCGGGCCAACTATGTAGGTCCCCACCCAGCCGTTGGCTAGTCCCATGTCGGAACAGAGAGGCCATGCCTCTCCGCTCGTTCACGGGCCCTCTGGACAGCCTGAAGCTGGACGTCTTGTCTGGGGTCTGTGATTGCCGTCGTCCAGTCTTCTTCTGTTTTAAAATCCTGTAACGCAGGGCACTGCCAGAGCATGTGACTCAAAGAGCAAAATTCACCACAATCTGGGCAAAGTGGATCAATATCCGGATGAAGCATGCTCAGAAAGCCCCTAGAGGGGTAAGACCCCGTCTGGAGCATGCGGAGCGTGCTTGCTTGTGATCTGTGGAGCTTATGATGGGGAAAGGGAAAAGTTTGTCGCTCTCCTCTGTAATGAGATGTTATCTCGTGAAAAGTAACGAGAGGATCACTGTGGACGAGCTCTCCCGAACCCACCCGAGAGACCACCCCGTCGCGGCTTGTGAAACCTCGCGCACAGTCGTGGGCTATCTCGTTTGGGTTCAGGTGACCCGGCAGTACGTCTGGTCCCATGTGAGCGGGAAACCAGACTATGTGATGAATAACGTCTGACGGGGGTTTGCTGTGGAGAATTCTGGCTGCCTCTGTGGCTATCAATCCCGATGCGAACGCCCTAACGGCCGCTCGGGAATCGGTGTACACCGTGGTGCGTTTCGTGTCCAGTAATGCCAGCGCTACAGCAGCCTGTTCTGCTACATCGACCAAGGAGGTCTTCACTGAAATGCTACGAGATGAGGGGCTATTGTGCCAGCGTTTCGCATGTGTTCTGGTCCCAACTGGCCAGCGCATTGAGCAGACGGCCGCCGTGGAACGCTCCTACGCGTTCGCTCACTGATTGTACTCATCTACTCTACCGCGTCTAAGCCAGCGTTTCCAAACAATCCCGCAGAAACAGCCAGAAGACCACAACAACGCTGGTCAACAAAGCAACGCTGCTCGCGTGTACGGGGGCTGGGCTTGTTCGGGCACGTCATGCGCACGTCACCTTTTGGTCGTATGCCGGAGAGTGTGTGGAAGAGATTTGTCTTGCGAAGGCTACGCGGAGGAGCGGCAAGGGTTTCGATATCGCCTGCTCTCACCCTCGTTTCGCGCCGCTTCAAAAAACCTGTTTTCTCCGCTCGTAATGAACCGATTCGAGAAATTTTTGTGGAAAACGTTCCTCATCGGACACCCAACAACTTCCACTGTTTAACTAAAATTCGGTATGGGGCCTGGTTAGTGGCCCTTTAAGCGTCTGGTGTTTGCGATACGAAATATCCCTGCGTATGCCTCACTGAAAGCGAATATGCTCCAAACCACTCCTAGCGTAGTAAGTGATGGCTAGTGATAGCCAATTCGCAAGTAATAAATGCGTAGTCGATAATCGGTATATAACCAAATGAATTCCAGAAAATACTGGATGCTTATCATTACCAAAACACACGGCCAAAGCCATGTGTTTTGGTATTGATAGACTACTGAATGTCAATAAGTAGATAATCAATAATTAATAATAACAAATAAATTAACGGGAGTGATTTGATGATCTTCGCCTGACCGAAATGCATG
Source organism: Rhipicephalus microplus (assembly GCF_013339725.1). Lineage (NCBI taxonomy): Eukaryota > Metazoa > Arthropoda > Arachnida > Ixodida > Ixodidae > Rhipicephalus > Rhipicephalus microplus. Next base: position 175,183,016 of record NC_051165.1, on the reverse strand, counting down.
AACTGTACCTTGCGGTACCTAATTTACAGCCAAGCAATAGCTAAAGAATATCGATCAATAACCACTATTGACAGCATAGAAACTGCTTGTATAGGCTTATAGCCCGAACCAAGGTACTCACGACCGATTGGCTGTGATAACCAATCGGCAGCCAATAAATTATAATTTTTTTATTTTTTTATTTATTGCATACTGCCAGCCACATCTTGGTGGCCAAGGCAGGAGTGATACAAACTTTCATACTTGCAGCCACATATAACACTACACTTCACGGCGCAGAAATAAAATCACCACATAACAGGTTTGCGTGAAACATGAATACTCGGGTTACAGGAGTAACACAAGAGCGGTATTGAAAATACAATCCAAATTTTGTTCCTAACACGAAGTGAAAAAACATCATTAGAAGAATTGAAATCTGCACATACGACCAGACAGCTTTTACTACAAACAGGCAGTGGCAGCTGATAAGAATGCGTCGGGCGCTGCGATGCTGGTGACGTCATGAGGTAGTTCATTCCAGTCGGAAATTGTTCGTGGAAAGAATGAATATCGCCGAGAATTTGTTATTGTAAGCGGCACCACTATGGTGTTATCATGCTTGTTCCGAGTTTTCGCGATGTATTGTACTGCATGTAAGTGTTAAAGGCGAGTCCTGAGTGTTTGTTGACTATGTTATAAAGGACGAATGTTATAAATTATTGACGAATCAGTCATAAAATGTAAAAAAAAAATGTTTGGTCATGTGCCTATACTGGTCGTACATACGATATGCCACGGATTAAAGGGAAGAAATAAATAAACGGCGAGAAGACACATCCAGAAATTGGCCCACAAAAAAGAGATAGTAAACGAGCGAGCAGGCATAGCCATATATAGTATACTACAGTATAACAAGAGGGAGGAGGAGAGATCAACAAGAAGGAAGGCAGGGAGGTTAACCAGGCACATGCCCGGTTTGCTACCCTACGCTGGGGGAATGGGAAGGGGGCATAAAGATGAGAGAGAGAAAAAAGAGAAGAGAAAGAGAGAGAGAAAAAACAAAAAAGGAGGATTGTCAGTCAATCGGCTGGTGCGTATGCAGCGGTGGCACCACACAAAAGTTAAAGGTGGTCACGTAGGCCTGTAGTCCTCAAAAAGCACAAGACAGCTTTGACTGCTTCTTTAGCCGACGAGAGGCGATGACGGTGTTCCGGTAGCATCTGCACAGAAAGTGGCCGATCGTCCAATTCTCGCAATGCGTCCGAAAGCTTGTGTTTTTCAGAGGCAAATCGAGGGCAATGGCATATCAGATGGTCGATTTCTTCTTTGGTGCAGTAGACGTCGCATTCCGCATTGTCGGTCAATCCGATGAGGGTTCTACATGCTTTTGTGAAGGCAACCCCCAACCAAAGGCGACAAGCTTCACGTCAACGAAGTCCGGATGGAGGTCGAAGTTCCAGTCGAGGGTTTATTTGGTATAGTCTCGTATGTCTTATGCTTGGGGTGTTCGACTCCTGCAGACTCAGACTATGTGCCAGGTGACGAAGTTGCTTTGCAGCGTCAGTCCTTGACAAAGAAATCGGAAGAGGGTTAGAGGAAATAATAGTCAGCACGAAGGAAAGGAGGAGCGCAACGCTAAAGCGTATTAGCTCCACCCTCTCTTACTTCTTTATGACCGTCCCATTCCGCCCTAATAACACTAATTTCCTCGCCCCTAGCAAGACGAGCGCTCCAGAGCAGTCGTTTAAAAACGTACAATTTTTCTGGGCGTTTCTTCAGAAACTTTCCCAACCACGGAAGGCCGTTTGTTTCTGTAACGATACTCTACAAGCTCGCATTTCTCTCTTGTTCTAACTGCCAGTATTCTTTCTTGCCTGTGCGAATCGCTAGAATCCTGGAAGTGGTCGCACGTCTTCGTTAGTGACTCCAGAAGAGTCCCGCTATTTCTGCAACATTTTACGACCACACCCGACATTCTTCTCAATCAGGATCCTTCTCGCGGACAGTGCGAAACCACTAGAGTGCTGCACTTACCCGGATGACGCAACCTGAAGCAGAAAATAAAAAAGAAGCACGCAGACCATGGAGAGCGACCACAACTAGGTGTTTTACGACAAGAAAACCGCAAGACCTGTTGAAAGAAATGTAAAAAAACACAGAAAGCACAAACTGGAATCAACGAGAACTTTATATACAACAACAAACATGGATACCACAATGAAGATCCAATGGTTGCAATTTGCTATGTCTACTGCCTTTGCCTTCTCTGCTCCGTAGGTGCGGTGCACCCTTAATATGAAATGATTCCCAACCATCGGACACACAAGAGCCATTACCATGTTTCTAGATGGCAGTAACTGTCTAGGGTTCTCTCTCTTAATTATTTCTTTGTTCTTGAATCATCATTTTCCTCCTTATGTACGTTACATTCCAACGCGTCACAAGACTGTGTATAAAGAACTCAAAAGTATTGCTAAGGTGAACAGCTACGTTTTTGTCAGCAGGTTGTCTGTCACATCACCACGCCCTTTGCAAATATTGACAAACAGCGAAATGGGTCTTCAGTTAAATCTACTTTTATTTTACAGGCTCTACTATTTTAAAATCGAAGCATTTCTTAGCGAACTTCGGCGACTTTGAGCGTATCTATATATGTAGCCGCCTACGACTTTTAGCTCTCCCGGCTATTTCGATAAAGGTATCGATATCAAACTTGGTAAAGCATAACACGACTGTATGAGGAACATATTTGACTAGCCAAACATGAAAATTATGACATGCATGTCATTATTGTCGTCATTTACATTTCATCGTCCTGCAGCTCTTGCAGTGGTTTCGTTCACATGGCATGTTGCAAAACTGGTATGGTATGGCATGATTGCATGGAGAACACAAGCGACAGACCCTAAGAAGAAAATCATGACATGCGTGTCATGTAACAACTTGTCTACACGCCATGCTCATGGTGCGCTCATGGCCGTTTCGCTAGCGCCACATATATCAAATTTAGTATTACAGTGCGTGAATGGATAACGAAAGTATATGACTGGTGCAAACATGATAATCATGAGATGCGTGTCATGTAACAACATGACTACATGCCACGCTTATAATGCGCTGGCGGCCGTTTCGCTAGCTCTATTATACCAAATTTGATATTACGAGTCGTGAATAGATGACAAAAGTATGATACTGGTACAAGCAATATAAACATGAGATGCGTGTCATGTAACAACATGACTACACTCTACGTCATGATGCGCTCGCGGCCGTTTCGCTTGCTTCACATGTACCAAACTCTAATCTACGCGACGCGAACGGACGGCAAAGGTAAATGGCACGTCCAAATATTATAATCCCGAGATGCGTGTGATGTAACAACACGACTGCATGCCACACTGATGAAGCGCTCGTGGCTGTTTCATTACCTTCACATATGCCAAATTTGGTATTACGTGACGCCAATGGATGACAAAGGTGTGTGACTGGTGCAAACATGATAATCATGAGATGTGTGTCATGTGAGAACATGACTACATGCCACAGCGAAGGCGCCAATACATTTCGACATGACACGGTGCGCGTGCTCGCTGACGTTCATTTCGTCGCGTCACGCCAGCGTTGCCACGTTAAGCGCCGGTCCTGCCATATACTCGCAGACGCGCGCCGCGCTGCGTTGCTTTGACGCATGCGCGTTTCAGCGCGTCCGGCATCCCTCCGTCACGAAAAGATGAGACGCAGTGTCGTCCGGGTAACGCATCAGCGCGAAATGCAGCATGTCGCATTCCGCACCGTTTGCTGTCGGGCTGCACCAACGGACGCTGGTCGTGCCGGTCGCACCTGGCGTCAGACTAGAGAGTGCTCGCGTTTTGCTAACGTAGCGTCGCTGTGTCCATCATGCGCACGCGTCAACGCTACATTAGAGTATATTGGCCCTTCATAATGCGCTCGCGGCTGTTTCGCTAGCTCCACATGTACCATATTTAATGTTACGTGACGTCAATAGATGATGAAGTATATGACTGGTGCACACATGATAATCCTGACACGCATGTCATGTAAAAACGTGACAACATACCACGCTCAGAGCGTGCTCGTGGCCGTTTCGCTAGCTTTGCATAGAATAAATTTGGTATCACGTGACGTGAATAGATGACGGACGTATTCAAACATGATAATCATCACACGGAAGTCATGTACGGCATCATTTACCCCTACCTCGAAACGTTGTGCTGATTTTAATGTTACATGTAATTTCTCATTCGTGCTTCGCATATCATGCCATCGGCCATACCATGCTGAATGCGCCGGTTCTCGTCCTTCGCATATAATCGATTTCCACTGTACGTGGGATCTGCCAACTTTTTAGATTGGTTTTGAAAAAAGAATGGCACTGAATATTGATCTAGTTATGATTAACAGAAGCATTGCACTCTCTTTTTATTTATCGTGATCAAATGGAAAAAGACGCCTCTCTAGAAGCATGAGTGACTCTGTCGCTTTTGGCACGATACGTAGGCAGCTGTAATTGTTTCCCAGTTCATTAACTGAATTTTTTAGTTCCCTTTCAAGATGGCGAAAATGCCGAGAACGTTTAGTAAAGCCTGGATGGAGTTCGAAGTTTTAGAGGAGGGTTTATTTAATGGAGTCTTTTATGTGTTATGCTGGGATGCTACACGCTAGCCGACACAGACTACGTTCCACGTGAGGAAGTTTCCTTGTAGCATTTGTTCTTGACAGAGGAATCGGAAGGGCTCTTCTTGATAGGATTATTGTCAGTGATCCCACATTGACCAAGTATGTTCTTGTAAGGTTGGCTGCAGTCTGTTCATTAGTATACCATGTGCGTAAGCGTTGCTTTCAAGTCTCAGTACGGTGTTGTCCTGTTCGTTGAGATTCGAGTGTGGTGGGGGATATTCCCTGAATTACAGCCTATGTTATTGAAGAATTGCAGAGTAGGTAATACTAATAGGTATGGACTCAGCATTCGCGGACGCAGTCTTGGTGTCTAGAAACCAGGGAGGTGTGATCGTGGTCACACCCGGTAGGCGTGATCGCGGGCCGTGGCGTGAGCCTCCTCGTTCCCCTCCAGCACTTCGTGGCCAGGTATATCTATGTCACGCAGGTGTACGACATCGGACTGCTGTGGTGCTTCAATATTGTTACGGGGAGAATACCTGAGTGCTTGGGTAGACACACCCCCTTTGCAGTAAATCCACGTAGCTGCTTGAGAATATGTAAAGAGCACAGCTTCACACAATAAAATCTTCGGCAGAAGAAAGTGTTATTTGTCGAAAAACGTCAGCCTAAAAGCAAATGAATAGGACGCTGCCAGACACACGCCCTCCTGCAGCCACCAAGTTCGGTCATTCGACCGCGCCCAGGTAATCAGTGACAACACTTCCCCCCCAATGGTGGTGCAGCACGGAAACCTGTAATGCGTGTAGCATTTACCGCTAAGGGAGGCGTGGCTTGTAGCTGTCAGTGCCCTATTTTTTTATGAATACCACAGCTTTCTTCTCTTTTTCATTCTGAGTATTCACTGAGCAGACTGTTTCGATCATGCATTATTAAGCGAACGTGCTCCGCGAGAAGAGCCTTCTCAGGACAACACCCAGAATTGGTCGCTGTGAGGCGTTAGGCATAACATAATAAGGTCACTTTAAAATGTGCTCTCCAAAGTATCGTGGCAGCTGCTATAGCAACAGTTAGAGAGACACTTATTTGATACGAGGTTCTTCGCACGAGAATATAGTTGGGTCACGTAATACGTGACGCATTGGCGTCACGTAATACCAAATTTGACATATGTGAAGCTAGTGAAATGGCCGCGAGCGCATCATGAGTGTGGCATGTAGTCGTGTTGTTACACGACACGCATGTTGTGATTATATTGTTTCAATGTGTCATTTACCTATGTCTTCCGTTCGCGTCGTGTAATACCGAGTTTGGTACATGTGAAGCTAGCGAAACGACCGCCAGTGCATCATGAACGTAGCATGCAGTCATGTTGGTACATGGAACGCATCTCATGTTTATTATAACAGAATCGACAGTTGGGCTAGTTGGGTATGCATGGTATAACTATCAGTTAGAGCGCACGAAAAAGCGCTTGTCCTCTCTTCATGTCTGTTGTTTTTTTCGTGCGCTTTAACTGATAGTTATACCATGTTTATTATGTTTGCATCAGTCACATACCTTTGTCATCTATTCACGTACCATAATGCCAAATTTGTTATATGTGGCGCTAGCGAAACGGCCGCGAACGCATAATGAGCGTGGCATGTAGTCATGTTGCTACATGACACGCATGTCATAATTTTCATGTTAGGGTCTGTCGCTTGTGTTCGCCATGCAACCATATCATACCATACCAGTTTTGCCACATGCCATGTAAACGAAACCACCGCAATAGCTCCAGCACCTTGAAATGCAAATCATGACATTCATGACATACATATTATGATTTTCATGTTATAACCAATCAAATATGTTCTTCATATAGTCATGTTATGCCAAACGAAGTTTGGTAACAATACCAATATCGAAACGGCGAGGAGAGCTAAAAGTCGTAGGCGTCTAGATAGATAGATAGATAGATAGATAGATAGATAGATAGATAGATAGATAGATATAGATAGATAGATAGATAGATAGATAGATAGATAGATAGATAGATAGATAGATAGATAGATAGATAGATAGATAGATAGATAGATAGATAGATAGATAGATAGATAGATAGATAGATAGATAGATAGAGATAGATAGATAGATAGATAGATAGATCCTTGCAAAGCCACCTTAGGTGCAGGAAGGGGTAAGGGAGGATTAATACAATCGGCTGTGAAGAACAGAACAAAAAACACAGCTTTCTCATTGAAGTCATCTTAGTAAAGTGCATGAGGATTATGTGAGTTTTCTCGTAAACTTTCGAAATAGTACGACTGATGATCCGTAAATGGAGAAAAGAAATTCATGCTGAAAAAAAAAAGGTTGGGAGTCAGAATGCTTCAGTAGCAGACAGTGCAGAACGCAGCCTCAGTACGAAGTCCCAATTAAGATTGGGACGTCACGTTGAAAGCGAAGTAAGAAGTGGTAAGGTTAGCCTAGCTGCCTCAAACGTGCATACCCACCAACTCTCATACGGGAAACATTACCACACTCTCTGGTCTTCTTGCTTCTTGAATACCTGCAGACACATTCATGTGTAGACATTTAAACTTGTCTGTAAGGTACTTTTGGTATCTCTCACCTCAATTCTTTTTTTTTTTCCTTTTTGAGCTCGTATCGTTAGGGGGGGGGGGGTAGCGATTGGCTAAGGCGCTTTTCGAATTTCGGCAAGTAAATTGCAATCTCTCTCTCTTTCTTTTTTCTGTACTTGTAGAGTGCGGACCCGATGTTGATAAATTCATGAACGCGAGAAATCAGTGGCTGCGTAAAAAAACGAACCCAACCAGCGGACCCGGTGAGATGTTACTAACACGCTTCTGCCCTTCTAAAAAATTAAAGCCACTGATTTATTGTTTTGATTGTGTACATCAGCATATTCGTTCCCTCAAGGCCCTTCACTCCCTTTTGTTCTCATCGTTTCAAGTTTTCTTGTAGGTACGTGTAAACTCGGATCATAGCCAATCAGTCTAATGCAATTCGTCTTAAACGTGTAAAGCTAAAAGGCTATGGGTGCTTATTTCGCAAGCTTATAGTCGAATTATATTTTTTTTATTTAAAAAGAAGAACAATGCACTGGCTCCGCTTTGCTTTTTTGTGATTATGTAGTTGGAGAAGAACGAAACGCATTGATGTCTGAAACTTCAAACTTATTCTGAAAAAATTGATCGACGGTAAACAATTGGTGGTGGGGCCAGAATTTACGAAGACACAAAGGCCATCGTTTCGCCGCCATGACCAAACATTCAATGCAATATATAGAAAAAAAACTAAATTTTGTACGTAGTAAGGCTATGGGTAACAATCTTGCATCCACGATCTCTCACAACTCTACAAAACTCTGGTGTAAGAGAAGGAGGAAGGAAGCAACAAAAGGGAGAATGCAGGGAGGTTAACCAGAAAGACGTCCGGTTGGCTGGGGGATTTGGGGAGGGAGACTAGAAAGGTGAGAAAGAGGAAGACGAAAAAAAAGAGAGAGAGACATTTGCTAAAAGAATCGAAGCGCTGCTCATGCCGTCTCTCTCGTATTAACGAAAAGTAAGAGCGCCATATTCTGGTGTCTGCCTATAGATATTTAACACGCCAGTAATGATGGAATATCCGCCCTCATGAACGAAGTCCAATGCTGCGGCGCGAGTTTCGGAGGTTCACATTCATTAAAAAGCTTCATACTCTTTATGCCGTCACAAGACAGGCGGAGTGTCCTCGCCTTGTTTGAGGACCAATCGATGGTAGGCAACGCACGTGGATGACGTCATCTCATGCACTCTTTGTGTGATGGACGTGGCCAGCTCATTTGATCCTTGCTTAAGCCGCTTTCATCGTCAATGCGCACGTGCTTTTGATCCCTGGTAGAAAATACGATGCTTTGGGCGATCTTACTGATTTGAGATTGACGCGAAAAATGGAAACCGTGGCAGCGGTGACGCCAATGGCGTCTCAAAAAAGCACATGAGAGTGCCCATGTAATCGCTATAACAATAACCCTAATTACTTACAGTCACATATATGCGATCACAGAGGAGCGCTGTTCATTGTGAAAAAGGAAGTTATTTCGGAGCGGAAATGTTTATTACAATAAACGCTTAAAAATAACAATGAAGTGTTTTTTCACCAGTTGTTTTACTCTACCAGACTGGACTTTGCAATACATCAAATCGCACACTCCCTTTGGAAGGACATCTGGAAGCACATTCATGCAATGTAGCTGCGTACCCTTCAGCACACAGCCACAGACTATACAGGACTGGAAAGCAAAACGATATAGCACTGAAGTTTACCTCTTACAATTTTGGTCCTTTATCTTAGCTTTGTTGACAACTTATATATGGAGTATGACCACGAAAGCTCGTTCCAGGTGATATGCTCTCAAGTTCACTTCATGATACACCTGTAAGCGCGAACGTGTAGCTTTGAGCAACATATTGTGTGACGATTTAACTTCACCTCAGTTCAGCAAAATCATTTGGCCAGTATGAAATCCTTCAGCCTGAGATGACACACTACAGCTGCAAGACATCTGCCACGCATGTAGCAAGGATCAAGGCTGATGAAAGGACGAGCCACCCGACCTAATGACTTCGTAACCTATATTCATACATATAAAAACAATGGCTTTAGGCACTCACAAACTACCGTTTGAATGTTGGCGTAAAAAAGTATTGCCTTCTTTGTTTTTCTGAAGACAGAAGCGAAAAGTCGAGCCATAGTAACATGGCTGCACAGTATTCTCATATATGCCTATAGCATAAATACCATAGATGCGTCATCTTGCGGCAGATAGTTTTGTAGACTAAGCTTTACAGCTACTCACAGCGACGTCTTTTCAAAGAAAAATGAAATTGGAAAATAAAATCATAAAACTTTGAAAATGCTAGCATTGGCGTAACAAGTAAACTGCAAACCGTACATTTACCGTTCATTCATAACCACCTTATCCCGCAATAAATACATAAATAAATAAATAAATAAATAAATAAATAAATTTAAAACTAATAAATGAATAAACGGAAAAAAATGGCAACGCTTCTGGATAACGACACTTTGCTAAAGAAGATGCTCTGCGGCAGTGCCTTAATGAATGTTCAGCAAATTTCGAAGAAGAACAGCGTTAGAAAATTCCAGTGAATGCCTTTGATGACAAAGTGTCTACACCTACCAGCGAACATCACTCACACTTCCTAGGCATGCAAATATTCGAAAAAAAAAGTCACGAAAAAGCCAAGCTGACAGGAGAAAAAAAGTACCTCAAAAAATAGCTAGACGCTGAAGAAGACGTGTTGCTTTGATAGTGTGAGCACTCACTGTCTAAGCCCTCGCTGACTTCGCACTTGCAATAGGTGTCCCAAAAATATCGCGAGCGTCAACTCCGCTCAGCTTTCATCATTAATTATTTTGTCGCTCGGAAGATGCTGAAATCAACTTCTCAACCATTTTTAAAAATTCTCCAAAACACTATATTACAACGCCGCAGCTGTATCATGGTCTGTCTGTTGAGGTACCTGATTACTGCAGTGTTTTTTTAAATATGTCTCATACTGGTTACCATCATACTGGAACAATTTTACCACTGAAATGACTCTCTCACACATTGATCGGCACCAAGTGCAAAAAACGTGGCATAGTGAGTTCCCTTAGTATATATGCTACTGTTATGTTCATACTTTTTCATGTGTGCATACCACGCAACGTGTAATCACGTTGGCGTCTAATGTAAAATATTGGGAGTGGTGGAGAGACGGCAAAGTTTGAGCTTAAATTCAATTCGCTTGAACACGTTGCCGAGGGAAGAAAGGTTTCGTAATGCGGACCCTGAAAAATGCTCACAGTTGAAACTTCCATACTTTAATGGTGCTTCACAAAGTTTCGGATGAGAAAGTTCTATCTAAATGCATTGTAACATAACTGATGCTCGCACAGCTGGTTGATGCGTTTTCGCGGCGCAATTTCCGCGAGCAAGTGCCAAGCGGCCGCATAAACAGAAGCAAGACTATTAACTACACTGCTGTTGCTATGGCACTGTCTCTATTCCTGATAGAAGTTTTAATCAACTGTATAAAGTAATAATTACCTGCCTGATACAATATGAAAAGCATTTAGTGTTTTGAGCGAACTTTTTTATCCCACTTCCGAAAACATGACGACAATGACGACAGGGATGCTCTAACTATGGCTTTATGCCTTGCACTGCTGGGAACAGGCGTTCGTAAATCACGAGTCGCTTGTTTATGCCAGGCCAAATACCAATACCACCTTCTAACGAATGCATCATAGGGAACGTGTTCAGTCGGCACAGGGAAGCAGACATCCTCGGTAGACGACGTAATAAAGTAGGTCCTTGGAACATTGACGAGGTCCCCTCATCTTTTGAGAGCTTCACCGAGGAGAACACATTCAATCGGGCAAGAGCGACTAAGGTAACGTCAAAAGTTGCTTGTTTGTGCACCTTGATGTCGAAATGCTCAAATTAGGAGACACATGGACCAATTACGTAATGCTTTAATTCAGTGCTGTCCTGTTGAAATAATCGGAAATACGTGATTAAGCGTGAAACAGAGTAAAGGAACATTTGGAGCGTTCGTACATAGAGCGAACACGCCGCTCATAATGGTCATCATAGAGCAGCTCATTGCGAGGCCCTCGCAAGGATGCGACGAATGATCGATTCCCGGATTATATGACTACTTCTTGTCAGTAGTTCTTGTACTGCAGATGCCTTTGGGGTATTCGCAACTCAAATGAACATGAGAGGGTGCTGCGGAGTTGCAGCATGGCGGATTCACGGAGGTCACCGCGTCCGCTGTCGCAAATACAAATATCGAGTTTTCTGCTGTGTAATTGCAGTTCGCGCTGCTTTTAGGGGCGAAGCTCTTTATAACGACACCCGTTCGTCCACCGTAGTCGTAGTAGTAGTAGTGAAACCAGTCTTACATTTTGATCTCCAAGTTCCTAATAGCGAAGCTCCTAATAGCGGCACCTGTTTGTCCCTCGTAGTCGTAATCGTAGTGTGTAACCAGTCTTACATCTTAACCTCCAAGGTGGTGCCGATGGGAGATTTCTTCTCTGCGTTGTTGAACAATAAAAAACTCGCAACGTGCGCGTTAACTAAAAGCCGAATTCTCTTGTCTCTCATTCCCCCTTAGCAGCCATTGGCATGTACATTAAGCACGATCTGACAAGAAAGGGTTGCTACGTTATACTCGCTGGGCGTAAGCTCCTTGGTTTTAGAAAGGTTTAGCGAGTGTTGGGCCGCAGTGCCATGAATACAGTGAACTAGTATATACCATCAACTTGTGGTGGTTAAAGGTGAGAAGTAGACACGAAGCGCAAGCCGTAAGAAAGTGTGCCTGTGCCTCCTCTTGTTCAGTCCTTGGAATGTCCGCTGGATGGCGGTGCTTCTATATGAGGAATATATGATGAAAAGATGCGAGATGGTGGTACTTTGAGTGTTGAATAGGTGGACGAATGGACACACATACAGATGCATGGATGGACGCAAGGATGGCTGCACGGACGTATGGACGCATGGACGGACGCAAGAGCGGAAGCATGGACGAACGCAGGGGCGGACGCACATATGGACATGCGCACGCACGAACAGACGCACGCACGGATGGGCGGATGGACGCATGGGCGGCCACACAGGCGCACGCATGGACGGACGGAGGCAAGAACGAATGGATTAACGGATGCTTCGCTCCACTCTTCATCATTCACTGCATGGATATGCTGCCATTTTTTTTAGAAGGGGAGCATTTTGTTGACACGGAGCGTCTTATTTTTAGTCGGCACCAGTGGTCCCGCAAGCGCGAGCAGCGTTCTTGAAGTGGTCACGTTGTGTGTGTAATCAACGCCTCTTAGATTCCCCGTGCCTGTCGGATGAGCTCGAAACGCCGGTTATCTATGGCGGCGCTGCCTACGTAGGGGCAAAGGTTTTTGTATTCGGCCTTTGAGATCACCAATTTTAGTGTTTGCTACTAATTTCAGAGGATGCCTTGTATTAAAAAAGTTGCTTTCTGAAGGACGGCGTCACTTACGTAGGGTTAATTAAAATTACGTTTACGCCTTTTTAAAATTTTTTATGTCATTTTTATTGCATGTAAGCTCCAAAAACGTGAAAACCTATTTGAAGACACCCCCCATATGAGTGGTGCCACCATCCTAGTTCCAACGACCGCTGCTTTCCAAGTGACTGCCGATAATCCGGCAGGCACGGGAAATCTAGGAGGCGTTGGTGTAATGTACTTGGTGCACCATGTCTCTGCGAAATTTGTTTAGATACTTCGGGCGCCGCAGCGACATGTAGACACTGGATACAACGGTAATTTAATAGGTACGAGCTAACAAGTTAACACATGGTGCCTCACCTGGGAAGAAGGAATCCGCTTGGCCGTTGGTTTTTTTGTTCACGCGCCGCACCATTCTACCGTGCTTACGTGATTCTTATGTGATTCTTAAAGAGAAAAGAAGAGAAAGGTGAGCCCCGTAACTGTCTGCATCAGAGTGTGACAGAGTGCATCAGAGTGCGCATACGACTGGCGCTTGGACTGTTTGGGCCTCAGTAAGCAGCTTCCCTATATTGCCGCTATAGGTGCCGCATGAATTGCTGAAGTCGCGAATAAAGCCCGGCGCATAAACAACGGTGCCACATTTACGAATGGACAATGCAGTAATAACTGGAGCCTATAGGTGGTGGGTGTCATCCATCACTAAGTGAAATAGTAATGAGTGAACCTCCTAATTCTGAATTGTGCGTATAAGTACGGCAGTGGAAATGTTTGCGAAGTGATTTAAGCGTGTATGATCTGGCGAGTGGAAATGTGGTCGAACGCAAGCGTAAAACGTAGATAACATTTTTGTAACTTCTCGCTTGATTGCGAGCCATGATTTACGTCATTCTTGCTCCGTACTACAAAAAACCATTATTGTTTTACTATGCATATCAATTTATTCCCAGATTCATTAATCTCACCATATAGACATTGATACGCCTAACTTTGCCGAGGTTTACAATTATCGGTCCTTGTATTATTTCCGCGAGTTGTTTTTACTACCCCGGCCACTAATTCTGCAATCGTTCTAATTAGAAATATGGTCCGAATCTTTGAACAATCGCAACAAAATGTTATTCTGCCTTCATATGCGCTTACCACTGCAATTTGGGGCGTTCAAAGTATCCTGGCATAGCATGTATGCAGTCCTATATTTCGCAACAATATCGCCTGTTGTATCGCATCTGTGAGAGTTCCACAGACACTGAAACCGGGAAAGTCATTGTCATCTTTTGCGTGGGGCAAAAACAAGATAAATAATTCGTCGTCGACACAGCAACCTCGACTAATTTCTACGTTCTTGTGCGCAAGCTGGAAAAATTGCATGTGTTTTTTTTTGTTTTTTTTATTGGCTCGTCACAGTCCAGTGATGGCTCTCAATTGAATGAAGCCAGTCGGATTCAGCGTATCCCATGACCACCAGTGAATACGAATTTCGTCACAAACAAAGCCGCTTGACGTATAAGACTGCAGTTGTCGCAGCCCTCTTTATTGTTCGACCCGGTGGTGATTAGCGTGGCAAGAAGGTGACACACCGGGTACGTGCTACCATCCTAAGTTTTTAAAGACGACAGTCTTTCTTGGGGAGCTTCGACGCAAAAATTTTGGTCTGTCTGTCTGTACATTTGTCTGTTTGTCTACTTTAACGGCATCGGCTCCTTGAAACGGCCGACTCGATCCGCAGCGCCCACCAATGTTGTTTAAGATTTGGCGTTCATACTTGTGCAATTGTCAATTAAAAGCAAATATTGCGCATGTCTTGGGCACCATAAGAACACGTATATATTCTGCATGTGTGCCTTTTACAAGAAAAGGCATACATAACTAATTTTAATTTTTTTGCCATGTCACACAGACCGAAAAATGACTACTTCAAGGATGTGCCTCCAAAAAATTAAGATAGTGAATGCGCCCCCCCCCCTTCCCCACCCAGAAAACAAATTTATGCCTATGCTCCGGACGGTGGCCTAGTATTCAGTCACTAACGACCCATTTAACTTTTCGCTTTGGCCCTTTCCGATTCCGATTGCGACATTGTGCAAAAGCCACAGGATACCAGCAAGGCTTAAACGTGTCGAAAATGAAGCCGTTTCGAGGAGCAATGATGTCGAAAGGGGAAACAGACCCGCACCTGCCTGTACTCTTGCAAGCAATTTGCGCAGGCACTACAGAACCACCACGTGTGTTGTCTCGACAGACGTCTTACCAACAAGTGAAGCTGCAGGAGCAACGTTACCGAAATTCTGGCGATGTGATTGAGGCGGATGCTGGAGCGTGGTGCCCTGAATGTGTAGAGAACGCTACTTGTAAACCCACTGCACGTTACTCAAATTGTAGGAATGCTCGAAGAGTACAGTCGTCATGTCTCATTAGTGTGCTACGAATGACCCCTTCTAATGTGCATGTGAGATAAGGTAACACACCTAACTTAAGTTCACAGAAACTGAGGAGCTCCACTAAGTCCTGAGAGTTTTGAGTGTGAGCTTTTCGTGCAAAGCTAGTAATGAAAATTGGTTTGCCATTCCTCTTTTAGCTTCGTTTGTTCGAAAGGGGCCGAGTGCTTGCTTGTGCATGTGACTGAGGAAAGGACGAAAGAAGACATAAGGCATTTTTTTATAGTATCAACAGCGATTACAAAGAACCGTTCCAAAGAGAGCAAATTCAAATGTGAAAAAGAGCACAGAAGGCAGGTCTGCATTGTAACTATTCTGAAAGAACAGGCTTCAGCTTAAGAGTATAGCACAAAGTTTGTACGTTCTATAGTATGGTTTCTATGGTGATATGTGGAGGAGATTAATAGCAAGAAAACTGCTATATAGTACAGACAAAGTTCTTCAG
Organism: Rhipicephalus microplus; assembly: GCF_013339725.1. Lineage (NCBI taxonomy): Eukaryota > Metazoa > Arthropoda > Arachnida > Ixodida > Ixodidae > Rhipicephalus > Rhipicephalus microplus. Next base: position 175,167,474 of record NC_051165.1, on the reverse strand, counting down.
TTTTTAAAGTTTTCAAAAGTGCGCTCATGAGTTGCGGAAAAAATAGCAAACTACATTTGTTTCATATGAATCATTGTCTTGCTTTTTTGGGATGTACACCTAGAGCTGAGAAATGGAAACCAACTTTTGTGTTATTTCGCGCTGAGTCCGTCGCGTTCTTTTATGTGCCCGTGTCAAAATTCAGAAGATCCCATGTACCTGCGAATCGACGTTATGCGAAGCATGCGGACCGTGTTGCAATTTTTATAGTCAGCGACACGTCATGAAATGGCGCTGAATATATTTACTAATGTTGCGCGCATTGACATATGTTGAAAAGTTGCAAATGATTATATAACCAGTTGTTCGCACTTTCGCAACGATGCCAACCGGAACATGCGTATTAGCAACACCAGAAGCTGATATAAAGCACTGATGCTCGCGAGGATGCTGGCCCTCGACACTGCTACATAAATCAACTTCAGTGCATGGCAACTAACCACAATTGACGCTAACCCGACGTGACGGCTGTGTCAAAGGAGTACATACGCAATGTTAAATAAATTGGGTAGGCAGCACTGCAACCACTCTTTACGTTTCACGAAGAATCAGCGTGTATTTGAAAAGTAGTTCTGAGACCTGGCGTAGCTCTGTGGTAAAATTCTTCGTTGCCACGCAGAATGCTTCGGTTAGATTCCTGCTGGAACCGTGAGATTTATTCTGTGCATTCGTCGGGTCGACGCTACCAATGTCAGCTATTTCTTAACGCTCGTGCGTTAAAATCACCCATGTGTGTTCTCGTAGTTCCTGAGTAGATACAAAGTGTCAATCACCTGGGGCTCATACCCGCATGCCAGTGGCACATAGCCGCCCGTGGGTATGTGCCACTGTCTGGCAAGAAGTGTTTGACGACGCAACCTGCAGAATTGTGACACTATTCATGTCTTGACCAGCGCGTCATATTCGTTTATCATCCTACCCTCCCATGCTAATTTTGGTTCACGCCAAGTTAAGAGGGTGACCACGAGAGCACCGAAACGAAAGCGACTAGATAGATAAATATATAGATAGATAAATACGCTCAAAGTTGCCGAAGTTTGCTAAATATGCTTCACAGTTAAAAAAAAGACTATGCACAAGCATAGAGGCGGTTCAGTGTGTATTCGCCTTCCCATTAGCACAGGCCTTTCGATAGAGTTTTCATCACTGCATTGTAGTAGGGCTATATCCAGGCCGCCTGCTTTCCACGATGCGTGAGTAATTGTTAAAAGCAAAGTTTTATAACGCCAGCTTACCATGAAAATGTGCGACAGACTTCAAAGGCTCACATTTGATAAT